>CM067900.1:2890513-3589052 GCA_034621355.1 Mycalesis mineus
GTGCGGAAAATACCCAGGAAATGAAGAAGATGAAGAAGTATTGGAATTGGTATCGTATAATTGTATAATGTCTAAATATGTTGTCATGTTTGTGTAATAAATAAAGCAGATTTTATGTACAGGATAAATGTAAATAAATGATATAGATGTACTATGTGATTTCATTAATAAACGTTATATGTTTTAGCTGGCTCTTAATATTCGGTTTAAAAATTTGAACCGGAAGTGCATATTCTAAACAATTTCGTTTTTGTACCTCAAACATATGCTTTTAAGGTGTTTTTCGCAATTTTCACCCACTTCCGGTAGACCTTTTTTTTTTCGCTGGGAAATGCGTTTACGCATCCCTTCCGAGAGGCATCACAGGAGCAAACCGGGGGGTATGTGGGACTCGCTGGTCAGAAAGCAGACCAGAATACCCACTAAAACCCAGCGTAGCCCTTCGTATCTTAAGTGAGACGCCAACGGATCATGGGTAGACATTCTACATTGGCACTTCCGGTAGACCTAGGTCAAACTAGCTAATAACGTCAGACTTTTTTCTATAAGGGTATGTCATCATATCGGCCAAGCCGTTTCGATGTTGTAAGGGAACACATAATAAGTGCTGACAGACAGACAGACAGACAACAAGAAATTAAAGCATCCCGTTGAAATGCAATAAAACATTAGATAGATAGATCCTTTTTTTTTTATCGACTACAAGTTGGCCCTTGACTGCTATCACACCTGATGTAAAGTGATGATGCAATCTAAGATGGAAGCGGGCTAACTTGTTAGGAGTACGATGAAATCCACACTCCTATCGGTTTCTACACGACATCGTACCGGAACGCTAAGTGGCTTGGCGGTACGTCTTTGTCGGTATGGTGGTAACTAGCCACGGCGAAAGCCTCCCACCAGCCAGACCAAGACAAATTAAGAAAAATCCCAATCTGCCCCACCGGGAATCGAACCCAGGACCTCCGTCTTATGAATCCACCACGCATACCACTGCGCCACGGAGGTCGTCAAACCACGGAGGTCCTGCACGTATGTACATCATATATAATTAACCAAAATTTAGAGGTTTCCATAAAGCAAACGCTTTTATAAAATTAACTAAAAAAAAATGAAAAACTATTCCAATTCCATTCAAATTATTCCATTTAAACGACAATTTCTTATAGCCCATCCTCATCTGATGGTATATGAAATTTGGTTCTTAAACCCATAATTATTGCAAGTTTGGCGGGCTAAGGATGACAATGTTTAATTTACAAAACAAAATTACATTGTTGGTAGCGTAGTTAGACCTCCAGATCACGAGGAAGGCTTGGCTCTTAGTTTTTGAAATTAACTACCAGACTGAAGTAGATATCAGTAGATGCCAACCAGTGTGGAATAAATTTTATTTTGGCAACAGAAGCGATAATATAGCGAATAATAAAGCGAATAGGAGCGGGTTACGAACAGTGGAGCTATATGCGGTTATGTAGGTGATTTAATGTGCGTCTGAGCATATAAACGCAAGTCGAGGAAACGAGACGTATGGGGCCATTCGGGGATAGTCGGATACGATGTTAGGATTTATTGCATTTTAAAATTTAGTAGATGATTCTTTTACTCTCTCATTTATTTTCTCCTCCCCAAATTTTCCTCATTGAAGAAGTCGTGAACTCCACTTTATCTATTGCACGGCGCACTGTGATCTGTTCTCTGCTTTCCGAATCGTGTCATTAACCGTGGTTCAAGTGTGGTGCGATGAGATTTCAACAACTGAAGTGCGGCCAGTTCCTTTTTCCTAAACTTTGCCAAACTATTAGATTCTCGGTTGTCTCCATATTTCATGGCAAGTGTAGAAAATGCAACACATTTTAGGCAAATAGTTGAAAATTATGTTTAATTTTAATTTAGTAAAATTCTTGTTCTAAATGATATTCAATATATTAAGTATTTTTCTTCATTTAATTTAATGTGATCAAAATCATTGTCATTAAACAGTATTTTCAACAATAAGTGTAAAATGCACTGATGATTTTTATCCTATCATGTTATTAACTTGGTTGATTCACACTTATTTTCAATAACGAAGTGTGGCTTTAGTATAGAGTAAGATATCACGAAACAGTGCAAGTTGTTGGTGGATTAATTTGGTTAAATAATTAGGTTTGTGCAAGCATCATCACTAACTAAAAACTTCCTTATTGCTGTAATTTTAAGATAACCTAAAACTATCAAATGTTATCTAACATTTTTTGGGTACTACAGACATCAACACATTACATTATTAATTAGCAGCATTTATTGCCTCAGTTTTTGGCAAGAACGTGGTTTGCTTTATACCGAAATGAAAAGGCGTGTTATGTATATGGTTAGAAATAAATTTGATTTAGGCAACAAAGGCAATAATATAGCGAATAATACATCGAATAGAAACGGTTTACGAGTTGTGGAGCTATATGCGGTTATGTGGGAGCGTGATTTAATGTGCGTCTAGGCATATAACGCAAGTCGAGGAAACGAGACGTATGGGGCCATTCGGGGATCGTCGGACACGTTGTTAGGATTTATAGCGATTTAAAATTTAGTAATTGATTGTTATATCTAGCAGATGTCTTATTACCTTACATACTATTAAAATATTACGCGAAGCAAAGTGTGAGGAAAAAATCATAGGAAACTCGCTTTGTTTTTAACTCGTCATAAAATTGTCATAAATTCGACTATTCTATCTCTGGTATGCAGGCTATATCTGGACTGCCTCGTTGGTCTAGTGGTTAGACTATGTGGCCTATCACGAGGTCCTGGGTTCGATTCCTGGGTCGGGTCACGGAATAATTCTGAGCTTTTTCATTCTTCTATGAAATGTTCAGCACATTCCAAGCCCGGAGTCTGGAAGTTTGTGGTGTTAAACCTCAGTGCCTAAAAAATAAGTAAAAAACGTTCGGGTGAAAAAATAATAATGCGTTTTGTTCTGGACTTTTTATATAGATTTTCAATCAGTTTGAAAACAAATGTCACAAACTAACTGACAGAGTTAATAAATTCTATCTATAACGTGGTGGTGTTACACCCCCGTGCCTCGGAGAGCACGTTAAGCCGTCGGTCCCAGTCACTATCATCAACATCTGATAGTGATCGTTAATAAATGAAGCATTATCACTCTAAGCCCGCCAGCCCGCATTGGAGCAACGTGGTGGGTGTACGCTCCATATCCCCTCTTCTATAAGGATGGAGGCCTGGCCCTGTAGTGGTCCGTTAATAGGCTGATAATGATGATGATGATCTCTGGCATACTAGCTTCTAGGGAGATGGATAGTTATAAACTAACGTGGTCGAGATGATTTTTAAAGATATACCTACTGTAAAAAGCCGAAGTTTTACTATGTTTTTTTAATGGCAACTGACTCTCATGATTTTACCTACATATTTTTATTGATACAATATTCCGGTGTAAAGACTATAAATCAGTTCAGCAGTTTCTGAGTATGTCTCTGAGAGAAAACTTTCACACTTTTATATTTAAAGTAGGAGTATGTTACTAACATAAAGTGAAATCGATTGTGTTAGTTGTAGCAGATACTTCGGTATGTTTTATGTAACAAATTGAAAATGTCTGTAACATCAAAAGCAGCGGAAAATTTTCAGATGCAGTTAAGTAAATAGATTCAAACTTAAATTGTACTTGAAAGTTTTCCTGTTTGACGTTCACTTTAACTTTATGCTGAATTCCTTAAAGTGGAGTTTTGCACTTTTGTTTAATAGAACTTTTTATTAACAATAGCTTGTTTCAAGCTATGCTTAAATAGTATATTTTATGACATTTCTTCCCTGGCTAAGACGATACGTGCATAGCAAGAATTGCATAAACCATTAAAACTTTTATTGTTAATTTTAATTCAACCACGAATTATTTATTTTAACAATAAAAACTCTCTTTGTATTAATTTAATGATTTTTGAAGCGCATCTCGATATATCTAAACTACATTTAAATTTCGAGCTATTTCGTGGATTTTTGGAAAGAAAAAAGCTTATTTTTTTACAAACCACAGTCCAGAACTTGAATCCAGGATTTTTTGATCTAAAGCTTACTAATGAACCTATTGAACCACTCAGTTAAATTATACCTAATAAGCTATTATTCTTAAAATGAACGATTCATTATTCATTTACATTTAAGTAGAAACCAGTCTTCAATATGAATAAACTTACAGAATTAAAGAAGCAAACACATTGGATTCAAAGCATACTGTTAATTTCATTCAACGTTGTCGGGTAAAAAGAACTCATCAACGCGAGTTACAAGTACACGGGAAGAAGCATCAATCATCTTTCATTTCAACGCTGCGTCAGCGTTGTAAGCGAATTGCTTCAAAAGAACCGGAATAAACGTCACGAATGTGTAAAATTAACTAAACTTGTTCCGTTACAAAACGTAAAACCTTTTTTTAACGACAGAACCTTTTTCCTGTCAGAAAAAGCCTCGTTGCATGGACTCTTTGACAGCGGCTGTCGGGGCGAGTTAGAAATTACTAGAAATTGTGTTTTTTCCTGCTGTAAATTTCACAAACGGTTTTTACAGGCAACTTGAATTAAAAATACAGCCAAATTGTGAGCAGGATTTATTAAAAACCTTTCAGTCTTTATATTTTAAACCAAAATTAATGCTTGTCAGTCATATGGCTTGTTAATGTTAAATGACCATTCAGTATTTTTAGCTGACACTGTATACTTATGCGTGGAACCTGTTTCTAACATGGAAGCGTGATGTTATGTATGTAGTATTTGTTGGCTGACACTGTATACTTTGTGCGGAACCTGTTTCTATCATCTAGAGGTCCTAGGTTCAATCCTGTAGGTATTTATTTTTATCTAAAATGGAAGCGGACTGACTTATCAGGAGTAAGATAATATTTACACAGCTTCGGTATCTGTACGACATCGTACCGGAACGCTAAATCAATTGACTCCCATCAGCAAAACCCGGACCAATTCAGATAATCTCGATCGATCCTGACAGGTATCGAACCTAGGACGATTGAGATTATAAATCCATTCAATCTTATAAATCCATTGCGGATACCACTGCCCCACGGCGGCGGTCAAAACTGCTGCTACCACGGAGGTCGTCAAATCTGAGACTATTTTAAAAATATGTTAAAAATTTGAAAAAGCTATGTATTATTATGACTGACCATAAATAAAGAAACGCTTGAAGGTAGTTTAGCGAAATATAATAATAAAAAGTTATATTCCACTGGTTTTTTTTCATATTGTAATTGTTCAAAGAATGTTTCAGAAACAACGTTTACCTGCGGGGATTAAAACGAACCCCTTTCCTTCGATAGCAAAAAGTTAGGTCGCATAACAACCTTTGACAGCGTCTGTCAGCTAGAGTTTGAAAAAGCGTTTCTTTCGACTCCCATCATGCTTCCTCATCGGAAATTCCATAAATTCCACGAGTCACTTAAAATTGGAACGAACATAAACAATATTGCTATTCTCGAGTCAGTTTCACGTTACAACGATGTTGAACTTAAAGTACTTTCACTTGAGTAATACCTAGTCAATAACTTATATACGAGTTTATTACTCGTTGATATAATATGAGAGTTTTTGTAGACTCTTCCTAAGAAATACTATGACGACCTCCGTGGCGCAGTGGTATGCGCGGGGGATTTATAAGGCGGAGATCCTGGGTTCGATTCCCGGCGGGGCAGATTGAGATTTTTCTTAATTTCTTTTGGTCTGGCTGGTTGGAGGCTTTCGCCGTGGCTAGTTACCACCCTACCGACAAAGACTTATCGCCAAGCGATTTAGCGTTCCGGTACGATGTCGTGTAGAAACCGGAAGGGGTGTGGATTTTCGTCCCACTCCTAACAAGTTAGCCCGCTTCCATCTTAGGCTGCATCATCACATAACATCAGGTGTGATAGCAGTCAAGGGCCAACTTGTAGTCGAAAAAAAAAATACTACCACCATGTTTAATTCTGTGTCCAAGCCGCTTTGCCGTTTGAACAAATTGAACAAGCGTGTTTGAAATCGTTTTACGTCGTAATTTCATTGTAAGTAACACAAAAATTATATTATAGCATATTTTCCGTTATATACTGCCTTGTTGTTCTAATGGTTAGCATATGTGGCTTGAGACGAGATCCTAAATAAAATAATGGACTCTGCGGTATTTTTGGCTTATATAAAGGACGGTTTATTAAATTGCGGACTTTCAAGTGCAGTTCTAGCATAGGCCGGAATGCTGCCTAAATGTGGTAAAAGAAACACAAATAGTAAGATTGTTCTATTTTGATTTGTCTAAATTTAAGAAAGTTTTGTAGTAAAAATGGCTGGTATTTTTAAGATAATAATATGGAAAAGGTTAAAAATTTGAAAGGATATTTTGTTTATGTATAACTTTTTAGAGGTTAGTCCGATTATAAGTCTTTTAATGATAATTAAAAGCACACTCCATGTTACGATCTATGTTGATATCCGGGGCATATGTTTGAAATGAACTATTCTTAAGGTATTCTGGACCATGACCGCTATGCTTACAAGCGATTTCGGATTGTTCTCTCAGTATTGGTAGCTGGTATATTATAATTGACGACTTGTGCCGTATAATATACTATGACAGTATAGTACGAGTACGTTACGTGGCGATAAATCACTAAAAAGTAAGAAATAAATTTTTTTAAAATAACTGTGTCATTTAGTTGCTTTAATTTACTTAAGCATATCTAGGAGTCGGTGCCGGATGTGGAAGTTAACCCGCTTCCACCTAAGATTGCATCATCACTTAACATCAAGTGTGATTGCAGTCAAGGTAGACTTGTGATGAACAAAAAAATATATTTTGTGTTTATCAACATTGTTATGAATAAAAATGTACTTTTGTACAACTGGTGTTAAGTAATTACCGCCGCTATCGGCTTTTTACCTTTTACTAAATGATATATAGATCATCATCATCATCATTATCAGCCAATAGACGTCCACTGCTGGACATAGGCCTTTTTTAGGGACTTCCAAACACAACGATCCTGAGCCGCATGAGCCCAGCGGCTCCCTGCGACCCGTTTGATGTCATCAGTCCACCTGGTGGGGGGTCGACCAACACTGCGCTTTCCGGTGCGGGGTCGCCATTCTAGCACCTTCGGCCCCCAACGTCCATCAGCTGTTCGAACCACGTGCCCCGCCCATTGCCACTTCAGTTCTGCGACTCGCTGAGCTATGTCGGTTATTTTGGTTCTTCTGCGGATCTCCTCATTTCTGATTCGATCACGCAGAGATACTCCGAGCATTGCTCTTTCCATCGCCCGCTGAGTGACTCTGAGCCTTCTTATGAAGCCCGCAGATATATAGATAAGTGTTAAAAATTTGACAAAATCCTTGACTGCTATCAATGATATGCTATATATTAACATCAGGTGTGAACCTGATGTTAAGTGATGATGCAATCTAAGATGGAAGTGGGCTAAATTGTAAGGAGTTGGATGAAATCCACACCCCTTTCGGTACGACTTTGTCGGTAGGGTTGTAACTAGCCACAGCGAAAGCCTCCCACTAGCCAGACCAAGACAAATTAAGAAAAATCTCAATCTGCCCCGCCGGGAAACGAATCCAGGATCTCCGTCTCATAATCCACCGTACATACCACTGCGCTAAAGAGATCGTCAAACTTTACCTGAAATATCAATCTTATCTTTGAACAAGAAATGGCAATGACCTCCACTATACACGTGTCCGCACTCTATACTATTTTGAGGAGCGACAGCCTCGTTTCACGTTGAAAAGGTGAGTTTATATTTGAGGCCGTTATAATATTTATTAAATACCGTCGCAGTCGACAACCCTACAATGCCGAGTCTTTCTAAAGCTCTCATTAAGGCAGGCTTTGCTCAGAAACCTTAATTATAGTGTAATTTTATATTTAACTTGACTCTTACTTGTACTGTACTTACCTTCTTACTGTGGGGATTATTTTTAAAAGTGTGGCCCGTTTTCATAAGCCCGGATTGACTGTTTAGCTGCATAGCCAAGAGACTGAAAGCGCTGCGGCAGCTGAGCTTGGGTGGCTTAACAATGTTTCTTAATTAATGAAATGTAAGAACTATACTAAAGCCAAACTCGATTGAGAATGCTTGTCAACAAACAAATTAAAAATGAAGGTAGAAATCACTAGTCATTTTACACCTAATTTTTTTAGTTAATTTGTTGACGAATTCATGACAATAAATTAGTTTAGTAAGCTTAAAACTAATTAATATATTCAATATCTTTAAAAAAATATATATAAAAAAACAAACCATAATTTTAAATGTATTAGGCATAAAATGCGATGCATTTTCTACCTTCATTTTAAATTTATTTGTTGACAAGGATTCCCAATCCAGTTTGGCTTTAGTATAGATTATGTTAAGCGATGATGCACTTTGATAGGTAGCACTTTAGGTGGAACTGTGTAGTCTTAGCCCAGTGCAGATAGCCTCAAACATAATAAAAAGTAAAAGAAAATCACAGTAGGATGAAACCCATTTTAAAAGAAAGAGAATGCCATAAAAATTAATGGAAAAATAAATTACGGGCGATCTGAGGTCGGGAAGGGGTAGAGGGTGAGGGTTTAGGGGTAAAAAACGGATTTTCTCGATTTCTGCCAAAACTAAAAGTCCTATGGGAAAGAATTATATGGCAAAGTTGTAGGTAATAAAAAGATCTAAAACTTTTGTTTTTACACTTTTTTCACATAACCTCAAAATTTATGTGAAAAATTCAAAAAACCAAGTTTTAGGTTTTTTATTTTTATCTTTTACAAAAAAAACTTTTTTTTAACGAAATTTTGTGAAAACTTACCTTTTTATGTCCCAAATACGCTGTAATTTATTTGATTAAAAATATTTATTTTTTCACCTTATTTTGAATTAATATCGAAAAAACACCTTAATTTTCAATCGAAAATTCACCCGTCAAAATATCAGCTTTTTTCAAAAAGTTGGTATGGTTTCTGTTCGTTCGAATCTCTACTTTCCGATAGTGAAAAAAAATATATATGTTACTATGGTAAATCTTCTCAGAAAATGCAAAAATTCAAAAATAACTTGAATTCGAAAAAATTTTTTTAATTATTATAAATAATTTGATTCTTTTTTTGCTGGATACCACTAAACGATTCAAAGCTGCTTTTTTATTGCATACACTTGCTTATCATCTGCCTTATTGCAAATGATACAAACAGATTCATCCATACTGATAATCTAAAAAAACAAAATCGAATTAATAAACTCCCATGAAAAAAAAATATTAAAGAAATCAATGTCAAAATGTATAAACAATATATTATAAATCTATAAAAAAGTATAAAATATATATGAAAATCGGCCAAAAGTTTGTGGAAAATTAAGGAGGTAATTATTTTTTTATGTTGTACTAAAATATCATTTAATTTCAATCTTTAGGTTATGTTAAGTTAAGCATACTATTTTTTAAAGAAAATATTACGATTTTTATGGTTGAGTTGATTGATACAGATAAAAATAGAGATAGTATTTACCTTTCTATGCAGATTCGAAAAGTTTTATTGTTTTTTAAGTAAACTTGTCACAATTATCTTCAAGAAACTCAGCGTGCACGTGTATTTTTATAAACAATGTTGTATACTGTACTGTATTCCGAATACTGGTTAGGCTAGTGGTTGTAACAGCTGCTACGAAATATATAGTATATAATAGTCGGTATGTATGTAGTAAGACCCAGACCCGCCTAGCCCCTTCCCCACTTCTCCACGAAATACCTTTTGATGGGCTACAATTTTTCGTAGGTCACTCAGGTATATCTACTCAGGTATATATGTAATTTATCTCAAAATAGTTATAAATAGGCATCTACGCATATAATTAAAAAAAAATTAGACAACTTTCTCCAAATATTGTAGATGTCTTATTAAATATTAATTTAATTAACTTATTTGTTTGTTAATTATAGTAGTATATTTTTATTTGCAATTTTTTTTTATCATCGTCACATTTAATCTAACGTTTTTGGAGTAATTAATGTGTAAATTTTAATAAATAGCTCAAAATTTTTTATAATTAAAAAAAGTTTTTCGAATTCAAGTTTTTTTGAATTTTTGCATTTTCTGAGAAGATTTACCATAGTAACATATATTTTTTTTTCACCATCGGAAAGTAGAGATTCCAACAAACAGAAACCATACCAACTTTTTGAAAAAAGCTGATATTTTGACGGGTGAATTTTCGATTGAAAATTAGGGTGTTTTTTCGATATTAATTCAAAATAAGGTGAAAAAATAAATATTTTTAATCAAATAAATTACAGCGTATTTGGGACATAAAAAGGTAAGTTTTCACAAAATTTCGTTAAAAAAAAGTTTTTTTTGTAAAAGATAAAAATAAAAAACCTAAAACTTGGTTTTTTGAATTTTTCACATAAATTTTGAGGTTATGTGAAAAAAGTGTAAAAACAAAAGTTTTAGATCTTTTTATTACCTACAACTTTGCCATATAATTCTTTCCCATAGGACTTTTAGTTTTGGCAGAAATCGAGAAAATCCGTTTTTTACCCCTAAACCCTCACCTTCTACCCCTTCCCGACCTCAGATCGCCCGTAATTTATTTTTCCATTACTTTTTATGGCACTCTCTTCCTTTTGAAATGGGTTTCATCCTACTGTGATTTTTTTTGATTTTAAAAATTATCGACCCTGGACTATCTAGTAAAACTGAAAATTAAAGGCCTTTTGTGTAAGACTGTGTATTTTTATAAAATATCCTTAAATGTTTTTTTAACCGACATACAAAAAGTAGGAGGTTTAATGTTTGGCTGTATGTAAGTATGTTATATTTTTTTTTAACGACTACAAGTTGGCCCTCGACTGCTATCACACCTGATGTTAAGTTATGGTGCAGTCTAATATGGAAGTGGGCTGACTTGTTAGGAGTGGAACGAAAATCCACACCCCTTTCGGTTTCTACACGACATCGTACCGGAACGCTAAATCGCTCGGCGGTACGTCTTTGTCGTTAGGGTGGTAACTAGCCACGGCGAAAGCCTCCCACCAGCCAGACCAAGACAAATTAAGAGAAATCTCAATCTGCCCCGCCGGGAATCGAACCCAGGACCTCCGTCTTATAAATCTACCGCGCACACCACAGCGCCACGGAGGTCGTCAAATTATAAATTTTATTTAAAACTCGCATCCTCGCTCGCGGATTCACACGCATAGTTTTCTTTCGCGTGGAAATTTCGGTATAAAATGTGGCATATATGTTATTCTGATATGTCAGTATAACTAAACTAAGCTATATTATTGAAAAATGTCATCAAAATCCATTCAGTAGCTTTTGGGTGAAAGATTAACAAACATCCTTGACCATGACTGGTCTGACTTGTTGTTGACTGATAGTTTAGGATCCATTGAAAGTTACCTTTTAACGAAGTATAAATGAAAAATAACAAAGTTTAATTGTCTGTCTACTTTGTTTCATTTCCCTTCAGCGCGAACCTTTTGGCAGGCATTGAATCAGGCGTAATATCGGAGCTGTTGAAAAAACTTCGTGGTCGCCATTTGCTTTTTCAGGTCAATGCGCATCGACAAAATGGCGGCCGAGTTTTATTACATTCACTTGGACAAGAGTACGGTGCACGGGACCATTGTTTTGACGTCGCCATAAAATATTGTTTGCCACGTATTTATCTATGTCAAAAGCTCTACTATGCAACTGTTTCACTATAGATAGAAAAACTGTAAATTATGATACGGTTGCATATTAAGGGTTATTAAAACTCGGGCGTAGTTTATAAATTGAACAGAAATGTGATGTTACATATTTCAATTTAAGTTATGTAATAATAACTACAAAAAAGACCTACAATAATTATAAAAAACAAACTTCGTTTCAGTGGCGTCAAATTCTAATTTCGACGGCCTCCGTGACGCAGGGGTATGCGCGGTGGAGTTATAAGACGCAGGTCCCGGGTTCGATTTCTGACAGGGTCGGTGTAGTATTTATTACATCATATATCATAATTGGTGCAGGTCTGGCTGATGGGAGACAGCAACCGTGGCTAGATACCACCCTGCCGTCAATGACGTACCGCCAAGCTATTCAGCGTTCCAGTACGATGTCATGCAGAAATTGAGAAGGGTGTGGATTTTATCCTACTCCTAACAAGTTAGCCTGCTTCAATCTGAGATTGCTTCATCACTTACCACAAAGTGAGATTGCAGTCAAGGACTAATTTGAAAAATTTTGTGCAAACAAAGTTGCGAGCATCAGCTAGTAGCGATAAAAATAAAAATCTAAATAGATAGGCATATTCGTAAAAAGGCAGACATGTAGAATGCGAATATTATGTGTGTCGTCAGTCTCTTTAAAAATGACTGAGAATTCAGGATATTATACTATAAATATTTTATCCCGAGAAAGCCTGCGCGAAAAAGTAATAAAACATGTCGTGATCAGACTAGCGAGTAACTCACCTTGCTCGCCCCGAACTTGTTACGCGTAACAGTACAACTAGTGTTGTAGTAATCTAATGTCTAGCGGACGAAGACCGCAATTTCGTCCGCGTGAAAATTGGTATATACTTAAACCCCTTTTTTATCCCTTTTAAAAAATCCTTTTTTTCGCATATACTATATGTATTTCAAATTTCAGCTCAGTTCAGTTCATTTTCAGCCGGTAGGTATTTATTATTTATCTACTTGTATAATATTATTAAAAATATAACGACTGAAACTCACGTCACGGTATGCCCGACAATAAATTAATACATACAAATAATTAAAATATGCGATAGTTTAAATTCTAATATACTTGTATAATTTTTTAAACTTCTGTATATTTTAAGCTTTAGAGGCATCCACAGAAAACTACACTGTTAATGATAGTACTAAATATAGGTACTACTGCAGAATTAATGAAGAGAGAGGCCGAGATATACGCAAGTCTGAACCTGACACAAACAAATCCTTCTGTATGGAAATAACTATATATTTTTATATACGCTGTAATGGCCTACATCCAATATTGTTGAGACTAAAATAACTTCTCACGTCGCAAACACATTCGTTGGGACATCAACGGTGATGTTGGCTGATTTTCAACTAAGAGTAAGTGTAGAGCTTATATATGTTAACATAGCATTATCACACGATCAAGCTTGCAAGCGAATGTGTATGTGTGTGTGTGCGTGCATGCGTGTGTGTGCGTGCATGGGTGTGTATATGTGTGTGTGTGTATTACCAGTATAAATAGTACACTTTAACTATGACTAACAAACTAACGAGACAACTTTTTACTTTTTTATAAACTGCCAAGCAATCAGTTTTTTTTTATCGACTACAAGTTGGCCCTTGACTGCTATCACATCTGATGTTTAGCTTTATTTTTAAGTAATAAGTTAAAAATTTCATAGTAATATATTTTAAACATAAGATAGTAATGTCTTTTCAAAAATTATTTTTTGCTTTTTACATTACAAATGTTTACTACATACTAGAAATAAAATTTTTTAAATAAAAATAGAACCGACTCAAAACGCACTAAAAATTGAAAAATAACAGCCATTCAGTTGCTTTAATTTACTTAAGCATATCTATGAAGTCGGTGCCAGCCAAGTTTAAGGAACCTTTATTTTACGTAGTAAATCATTTTGTGGGTTCCAGGTAACGTCTTTAAAGTCAAAACCTTGGCTGGCACCGACTCCTAGATATGCTTAAGTAATTTAAAGCAACTAAATGACACAGTTATTTTTTACTTTTTAGTGCGTTTTGAGTCGGTTCTATTTTTATTTAAAAATTTTTATTTCTTACTTTTTAGTGATTTATCGCCACGTATCGTTCTCGTACTATACTGTCATAGTATATTATATGCCACTAGTAGCCAAAAAGCTACCGATACCGAGACAAAAACCGAAATTGCTGTAAGCGTGCCTCCAAAATTTGATGAGTTCCTTCAATTTCCCCAGGATATCCTCATCAGATCCTAACATGATGACAATGGGACCACCTTGGAAGTATGCCCTTTCTAATAAAAAAAGAATTATCAAAATCGGACAATTCTGTAAAAAGTCATACATAAAAAAAAAAAATATACGTGTCGAATTGAGAACCTCCTCCGTTTTTTTTCGTCGGTTAAAAATATATAAATGTATTTGTTTGTAGAGATAAAAGATCCTCAATAAACCTTTTAAATATCAGACAAACAGAACAATATTTTTCAACGGGCAGTCATAACAAGCAGATATTGTACCATCCATAGTTCACAAGCGGTCCCTATTAGAGAATTGGAATTAAAAAACAAAAGTTTTCCTTTCCCGCTTCACGTACAATTTAACTTTGAATCTATTTGCTTAACTAGGTAGAGGGAGAATTTTCTTTTATTGCCTTGCGTTCCGTTACTTATTCCGTTTAATACAAGTTTTAAACGTCCGACGCAGAATAGAGATGCTATAAGTTTACCGCGTGTATTTTAACATCTGTGTAGCTGTGTAGTAGGTATTTGTGTGTGGCATAGGAATAGCTCCTAAACGGATTAACTGATTTAAATACAATTTTTACAGTATAAAGTTTTATAAAGGAAGAGTTTTTAGTTTACACGATTAAAGGTCAGATTATTGGCTTGAAGATCCAGACATCATCGATAATATTTTTGAAAACAATTTGAAGACCTTCGAGGCGCAGTGGTATGTGCAGTGGATTTATTAAACGGAGGTCCTGGGTTCGATTCCTAGAGGGCGATTGAAATTTTCATAATTGGTATCGGTCCGGCTTGTGGGAGGCTTTAGCCGTGGCTAGTAACCCTGCCGGCAACGAGGTAACTCCAAGCGATTTAGCCCTCCGGTACGATGTCGTGCATAAACCAAAAGTGCTGTGGATTTTAATCCTTTTCCATCTTAGATTGCATCATCACTTAACATCAAGTGCGATTGCAGTCAAGGGATAACTTATATAATGAATAAAAAAATACATCAGCATATGTGTAGCTGATTGGTCTTTGTATGACTTTTAACTTTTTTGCTTTATGATTTATAGTTGCATGTGCCTTTGTTCATATAAAACTTAGCCTTTAATTATATAAACGACTACAGGAGATGAGAGAAGCTGCGCATACATCTCATGTGAGCACTGTTTAAAAAACAACCTAACCGTTTCAGAGATTAGTATAAAAAAATTTAACAAAAAATAGAACCAACTCAAAACGCACTAAAAAGTAAAAAATAACTGCGTCAATTTACTTAATCATATCTATGAAGTCGAAGTCGGTAAATGTTCCTTAAACTTGCTGGCACCTTCTTCATAGATATGCTTAAGTAAATTAAAGCAACTAAATGACAAAGTTATTTTTTACTTTTTAGTGCGTTTTGAGTCGGTTTTATTTTTTGTTAACAATTTTTTATTCTTACTTTTTAGTGATTTATTGCCACGTAACGTACTCGTACTATTCTGTCAAAGTATATTATACGGCACTAGTAGCCAAAAAGCTACCGTTTACCGTTACCGTACAAAACCTGAAATCGTTGCAAGTGTGCCTATAAAATTTGAAAAGTTCCTTTAATTTTACCAGGATGTCATCATCAGATCCTAACATGAGGACCAGCTTGGAAGTGTGCCCTTCCAAATAAAAAAAGAATTATCAAGGTCGGATAACTCTGTAAAAATTTATGCGTGGTCATACATAAAAAATACGTGTCGAATTGAGAACCTCCTCCGTTTTTTTTCGTAGGTTAAAAAGAGAAAAGACTATAATAAAATTAGACTGTAATCTTACTTAACGCTTTACCTATCAAGTTCAGAAACAATGTTTTAAATATAAAGGTAGTTTCAAAGATAAGCCCGTTCAAACAAACATATTCTGCAAGTTTATTAATATTACTATCTGTTTCACCCGCCCGCCGTAAAACCGATTTTCATGAACGATTTTCATGACCTCCATATAAATTTTCATCCCCTATATATCATCTTGAATGACATAACACATTTATTTAACCGATGGTCCGTGTACCAACTTTCATCAATATACCTTGCAATGAAAGACTTTATAAAATTTTGATCTCTATTTAACCCTTTTAATGGTAGATACTTTTTATTTTATAATTACAAAAATCCTAGCCTCTTGATGAGTGCGTGTTCTGAAGGTCAAAAGTCCAATACGCTGGAATAAAATCCTGGACGTTTAGGATTACCACCCTTTAAACCGCGGAGATTCCTACGGAATTCAATGACAGATTAATTTTCAAAACAACTGATATTTCCAGAGATTAGCTCTATTTTTGTTTTTTAACGACTACAAGTTGGCCCTTGACTGCTATCACACCTGATGTTAAGTGATGATGCAATCTAAGATGGTAGCGGGTTAACTTGTTAGGGGTAGGATGAAATCTACACCCCTATCGGTTTCTACACGACATCGCACCGGAACGCTAAATCGCTTGGCGGTACGTCTTTGTCGGTAGGGTGGTAACTAGCCACGGCGAAAGCCACCCACCAGCCAGACCAAGACAAATTAAGAAAAACCTTAATCTGCCCCGCCGAGAATCGAACCGAGGACCTCCGTCTTATAAATCCACCGCGCATACCACTGCGCCACGAAGGTCGTCTATGCATATGGATTGATACTGATATATCCAAGTAACTAGTGTACTGATCAGATATTGTGTTCTAATTTTGGAAAATCCGTAATTGATTAATTGGATGACTCTTTTTTCTCGCAAAGGATTTACCTGACTATAAAACGTGAAAATTTAGCTAGTATTCTTGTCACCATTCCTCGTGGGCATGATTCGTATAGTCATTAGGATAAGTGACTGCCTCCTTGGTCTAGTGGTTAGCCTATGTGGTTTCGATCACGAGGTCCTTGGTTCGATCCCCGGGTCGAGTCACGGCATATTTTTGAGCTTTTTCATTATTCTATGAAATTTTCAGTACATTCCAAGCTCGAAGTCTGCAAGTTGGTAGTGTAACACCCCTGCGCCTCGAAGAGCACGTTAAGCCGTCGGTCCCGGTCACTATCATCAACATCGTTAATAAATGAAACATTATCACCCTAAACCCGCCAACTCGCATTGGAGCAGCGTGGTGGGTGTGCGCTCCATATCCCCTCTCCTACAAGGAGGGAGGCCTGGCCCTGTAGTGGGCCGTTAATAGGTGGATAATGATGATGATGATTAGGATAAGTTAGCTCAAGTTGTAGTGTAGTCTACTTCTGTATTGTTGAGAGAAAGTGCAGTAAATAAGTTACTTTTTCTCAACAATACAAGAGTAGACTACAAAAGGCACAATTTTAGTATATTAGAATATCTTGATACTTGCAGATTATCAAGATTATTTATGTCTTTACCTTTCTATAATAATTCATAACCACAGCAGTGAATCACAGTAAAGTTTGATAGCTCGATACGCTCTGTCAATTAGTGCGGGAGTATGGTCGGGTTCAAACTTGAACCGGCCGAGCAATTTGAATGAATGGCCGCAGTGAAATGGGTTTCATTGTTTGCAGGTAAGTGCCATTTTTCAAACTGCGCCTTAACATAAAAATGTCGCCTGGCTACAATTTCGACCCGGTAGAAAACTGTTCTTTGTAGAATATTTTTCTACAAAGAAACTGTGGAAGATATTTTTCAGAATACTAAGTTGCAGTATAATTTGAGCTAATTTAGGTATATGTATGATTTCAAAACACTTGTTTCTTACTGAATCTAAATTATAAATAAAAGGGTTTTTTTATCGACTACAAGTTGGTCCTTGACTGCTATCACACCTGATGTTAAGTGATGATGCAGTCTAAGATGGAAGCGGGCTCACTTGTTAGGAGTGGGACAAAAATCCACACCCCTTTTGGTTTCTACACGACATCGTACCGGAACGCTAAATTGCTTAGCGATACGTCTTTGTCGATAGGGTGGTAACTAGCCACGGCGAAAGCCTCCCACCAGCCAGACCAAGACAAATTAAGAAAAATCACAATCTGCCCCGCCGGGAATCGAACCCAGGACCTCCACCTTATAAATCCACCGCGCATACCAATGCGCCACGGAGGTCGTCAAAATTAAAGGTAACATTATATCTGGTATTCCAGAGAGGAAGGGTAGATCCTAACTAATATTATATAAGCGAAAGCTTGTATAGATGAATGGATGAATGAATGTTCGTTATTCTTTCACGAAAAAACTACTAAATGGATTTTGATGAAACTTTACAATAATATAGTTTACATATCAGAATAACACATAGGCTACATTTTATTCCAAAAGTCCCACGAAAACGAGAACGACGCAGGTGAAACCGAGGGCGTTGTCTAGTTCTCAATAAACGGTAAGGTATCTGTTCTATTAGCCTGGTATTTTGTCCTGTACCTATTTATTTTTCAAAAGCAATGAATCAAGCAAAAAATCTACGATTTTGCGACGTGACTTAAAAACGAAGGAGGTTCTCAATTCAACACGTATATTTTTTTTATATATGACCTCGCATAACTTTCTACAGAGTTGTCCAATTTTGATAATTCTTTTTATTAGTAAGGGCACACTTTCAAAATAGTCCCATTGTCATCATGTTAGGATCTGATGATGATATCCTGGGAAAATTGAAAGAACTCTTCAAATTTTATAGGGACACTTGCAACGATTTCAGTTTTTGTGTAAGTGTCGGTAGCTTTTTGCCTACTAGTGCCGCATGATATACTATGACAGTATAGTACGAGTGAGTTACGTGGCGATAAATCACTAAAAAGTAAAAAATAAAATTTTTTAACACAAAATAGAACCGACTCAAAACGCACTAAAAATTAAAAATAACATATCTAAGAGTCGGTGCCAGCCAAGGTTTCTACTTTAAGGACATTACCTAGAACCCACAAACTGCTATACGACGTTAAATAAACGTTCCTTAAAATTGCTGGCAACGATATGCTTAAGTAAATTAAAACAACTAAATGACACAGTTATTTTTTACTTTTTAGTGCGTTTTGCGTCGGTTCTATTTTTGTTAATAATTTTTATAGTTTTGAAATAACAAACGTGATACGCTTAAATTTGCTAGATAAAAGTATTGCAATAACCACTAACCTAATATGAAATCAATACAGAAGGTAACGTTACATTATCTTGTAATGGGGAGGTGGAGTTCTCAAGAGATACACGACTCCCTAGGGGAGAAACAGAAAGTTATTACCCACCCAAATTATGTAACACAAAGTTTGTGAGTAGCCTAATTTAAAATTATGCCCTCTTTACACCACCCAATTCATATCAGCTAATTGAACACAAAAAAATTTTATTACGCTGTAAAAATGTGAACGCGCCTGACAATGACGTAGCGACGGAAACATTTGATTCATTCGCTTTTATTGCCAAACAAATTTATAATTCCAGTTTTTCGCGCGTGTTGCCATATTTTATCACTGAGAGGTTATTTAGGGTGTCAATAAAATATTTAATATGATGTCCTACTCGATGTCGAACTGTTATGAATTGGTGCTCAACTAGATAAGAGGTTAGGTAATGAATTGGTTTTAATGTACTATGGACTCTACAATTTGCAATTTAATATTTATATTTGCAGCCTAGCCAGGATTAATATCAGGCAAATATTGAAATTGGTATCTTACAAATAAAACATAATCGGGTAAGTTACTCGATTAATGAGTACAGAAAGGTTTACACTCAAAACAAGGGGTTTTGAGTTTATTTTAATTATGTTCTATTTAGAAAAAAAAGGAAATATGTCATAGGAAGCACTTGCAAAGCTCGACATTCTACATTTTGTATGGGATCCATAATTTTGCCTGTTCTTTTGCCAAGCAGCATTGCTGTGTATCAGTCTGAAGTATTTGGTTACCAATGTATTTACGGCTGGACACCCAGGCTGATGATGATGATGGGCACAGGGCGGCACTTTGTTATAAGTGTTCATTGCATACCCTTGCTAATTTTTTTTTTTTTATCGACTACAAGTTGGCCCTTAACTGCTATCACACCTGATGTTAAGTGATGATGCAGTCTAAGATGGAAGCGGGCTAACTTGTTAGGAGTGGGACGAAAATCCACACCCTTTTCGGTTTCTACCCGACATCGTACCGGAACGCTAAATCGCTTGGCGATACGTCTTTGTCGGTAGGGTGGTAACTAGCCTCCCACCAGCCAGACCAAGACAAATTAAGAAAAATCCCAATCTGCCCCGCCGGGAATCGAACCCAGGACCTCCGTCTTATAAATCCACCGCGCATACCACTGCGCCACGTAGATCGTCAAATTGTAGCTATGTTTCCACTTATCTTCTGGCAAGCCGCTTTTTTATCACGCTTCAAAAAAATTACGGAACCGACGGGATTCGAACCCGCGTTTCTCTGACAATTCGGGCACTCAGAGCGCCTTACCGCTAGGCCACGCACCCAATGACGTCGGCGACGAAATTATGCTTTTTATATTATGTTTTTGATATCCAGCGAGTGTTAGGTTTTTTCGTTACGAAATTACTGAATTCGGTCTCCACGCTCAAGGACCGCGATAGAAGCTATACAATAGCTTAAAAATATTAGGTAATATTAAAAAAGGTATGCAAAAACACCGGTTTAGAAATTTAAATGATCGGAGTCCACATTTACTTTGTAATATTTAATCATTAATTACTGGAGTTTGGAATCGAACTCAAGAACGCCCGATCATAATCTAAAGCTTACGAACTGCGACAGAGAGGTATTTGAAATTAGTTGTTCTCCCAGGAAAGACGGAGCAGTTTGTTTTAGAAGTCAGTACAACAATCGTTCGTAAGATGAGCTATGACCTGATACGGTCGACTAAACTTCAAACCGGCAACTTTTCTAATCTCGGACCGCTATGAGAGTAAATAGAGCTTTTTTTCAAGTCAGAGAAAAGGTGAATTCTTATGTCTTATCTTTTTCGTAACTTATCCGTACAAATGGCTGCCTCGTTGGTGTAGTGGTTAGCCTATGTGGCTTTGATCGCGAGGTTCTGGGTTCGAATTTTGGGGTCTATAAAAATGAAAATTTCAGTAAATTTTAAACCTGGAGTCGGCAAGTAAATGGTTTTCATCCCAATGCCTTGGGGAGTGCATTAAGACGTCCATCCCGGTCACTATCATGAACATCTGATAGTGAATTAAACATTATCACCCAAACAAGCTCACTGACCCGTATTGAAGCAACGTGGTGTGTCTACATTTCATATCGCTCTTTCCTACAAGGTTAACTGTAGTAAGCCGTTAAAAGGGTCATAATGATGATACGAGTAGGTACAAATTTTACTAGTTGTGCCTCGCCGTTTTCTCGTTGGTGCCGATCCCGTTAGACTATCTGAATAAATTGCGCTTCTCCAGATAATCTACTGCTGCTGGTGCTTTAATTTCATTCAGCTCCGTTGGACATAATGACTAGAACTAGAAGGTAGTCATGTCATAGGAACTTCGCAATAAAAAGACATAACTGTCGTAGAAGTAACTTAAGTATACATTTCGATCAAATCTGGGTGCTTGGTCATCAAAAATTTTATTAACATCCTTTCCAAACAACTGATTCATGTGTCTGGTGACTGATGTGCTAATGCTTATCTTTTGGCCCAAAGGATAATACCAGTGTGTTGGGCATCTTGGCTTTGGGTTAACAATTACATGACTTATTTTTCGTGAAAATATAAATTAAACCCTCATTTAGCTTCTAAAATTCAAACAAAGATACTAAAAAGATATATCAAATAGTCTCAAGATACTGACTACCTCTAAAAATATGTAAGCAATTCTACTCGTTGGTAGAAATTAAAGCAAAATATCTGGTATCATACCAAAAATATCGTCTATAGAGTTAAAACAGCTCTACCCAAAATTCTATCAAGAAAATATCCAATTTTTAATCACTTCACCGCTTTTTTAACTCAGTTCTTTTTTATCACTTAAAATGTAAGTGTAACTTTACATATTTAACGTTATACAAGAATTTTTCACTCTATTATAATTCAAAGTTTGCACTACAGCCGTATTCAGTTATTCGGTTTCTTTCAGAAAAATACTACATTTTACCTTTATGATACCGTAGTCCTATATTAAATTTAAACCTTAGCTGAACATGCTTAGCATAAAATATAAATCGACTTACGATTTTATTTATTACCCGAACTGGGAATTGAATCTAAAACCTCTAAAGTTAAGAAGTCGGTTCAGAAATCATGTCACGTAAAAACCAGTATCAGTAACCCAACAACCCAAAATACAGTATGCACAAAGGCATCTTCAAAAATTAGCATATAAGACAGCAAGATTGAGTTTCGAGATCGCTAAAGCAGATGCAAACATCGTGCATGTTAAAGTTAAACGTCTCAGTGGATTAAGGTTAAGACGAGCCTAAAAGGTTTTTTATTTATCCACGCATGTGGTGCAGGCTATAAAAGTTATGTGGTTGAATATTATAATGCTTACACGTAAGCATAACACTTTGTTTGCGAGTTAAAATTTTGGCACGTTGTTTTGATGAGAACTTTTTACTTTCAAACGAAAACTTTTACAAGTGTTGTTTTGTTTTGTGTTACTACTTCCTTTTTAAGTTTACATGACGTTTATACAGAAGGAAATATGTTCAACTTGAGGCTTCAACAATTGCGTAATTATTTTGCGTATTACTATCATAGTAGTATGTCTTATACTATAAATTAAGACTATGAAAGTTCCAAACAGGACTCAGGCGAGTTTTTAATTTAAAACTGTATAAATTGTTCTTTTTGTGTTAATTTTTCTTCAAACCAATCTTACAGTCTCTCATTTATTTATTTACAATTATTTTTAAAATTTTTAACAATGCTTATAAAATTATAAAAAAACACTATTAAGAATTTATAAAAAAAATCCAGTCCGCCTGCTGCGGGGCCTGGGGATCCAAGCAACCGGTGGTCAGGGCTCCAGAATGAGTAACCTCTTTACCTTTCAAGAATTACTGACTTCTGTATCCGACCCTTGATCCAACAACTAAGCGAAAGCTTTTTTACAGTATTATTAAGCTTAAGTGTAAATTAAGTTATGTAAAATTTTATATAGAATGAAGGTTTTGATATTAATGTACCTCAAAAAGATAAATAAATTAGAATAAATATAAATAAATGTTGACAAAAATACAGCGATAGTACTTTCTCAAAACTTATGTATGAAATAATTAGGTACTTCTACCAAATATAACACAATATAAAATTTAACTTTTTACTACCAGACATAACCCAAAAGCATCTTTTAGAAAACAACAAAGCTATATCACTAGGTACTAAAAAAATGAAAATATTTCATTTTCCAATAATATAAAATTGTTTTTTACACAATAGTAAGTAATCACTCTAATTGAAAGAGTGATGCAGCTAATATTGAAATGAACTGATGCTCTACATATTGGCTATTTCAAATATGGAGCACGTATTTATAAATTCCCATTGCCTGGGGTTAGAAGGTATTTTTAAGAGCGTATTACCTACCGCTGAGATCTGAAATAAAGCTTTTTATCGAAACATATAATTGATAGGACAATGCCTAAACCCATTTATGAAAAGAAGATTTTGATTTACACTGACACAGTGTAAATCTGTCTAGAGCTAGCTCGTTAACGAATGAGAGAGTTTGATGACTCTTGTGATTTCATAAAAACTTTGTCAGAGTTTGCTTCTACCATTAGTGCGCATAGGTACGTATTTTGTAAGGTAACTATGGAGTGTGGCATGACACGCACACCTTAGATACTAGACTTTTAGCTTTATGGAAATTGTTCAAAAAATACAGTTAAAGATAAATAATAAAAAAAAAATTTGAATGGATTATATTAAGAATAACTTTTCCTAAAAAGAGGAAAGCGTAAGTGTTGAAATAGGTTTATAATGATGATAATATATGTATAGATTATGATTGAAGTTTTGTTACCTGTTGACAACTGACAAACTTTTTAGTAAATGACGAAGGTCTGACCACATCAGGCTATCGCTCTTTAATAAACACTCAAAAGATCATATTGAATAAATTATACTATTAATTACCATACTAATAGCATTGTGAGCGTTGGACCGTTTACATAAATAGCACTAATTCAGAATACAATTAACAAGTTATTTATTAGCTAAAAACGTGTAACATAATTTATTTCATGGTGCCTACACCACCATCAATCACCCAGCGTGCGTTGCTATTGAAATAGGCTGTTGGTTTGAAAGCTTCTTTAGACTTTTCCTTATGAAATCGATTTAATAATAATATTTTTGAATGATGGCACTCTAAGCAAATGTCGAGCGTGTCAACTTCTCTTAGACACATAATTTCCGGGTGTTCTCATCTTGTTAATATCGAATATTTGCACATATATAATTAAGTAGCCAAGATAATCCGCTAACAACTTGGTCTTCAATGTAGCGTTGTCGATTTTGAGATGTCTTACTATAGGTACGACCCAGCGTCAGTTCTTGAAAATAGCCGTGAATTGCTCTAATGGGATCGAACGATTATCACTGATAGGTATATTGTAGCTTATAAACCTGATATGGTGATAATCGATCAATCAGTGCGCCGTGCAATGATTGTTGATATTATTGTTCTACATTGTTCTACATGAAGAGAATCTGGTGAAAGCTAAAATGGAAAAAGTTTTTAAACACTGGACCTTGCTCACGAGGTTACCGCCATTTGGACTAGATTTTTTTATAGTTTTTTTAATAGTGTTTATTATAATTTCTTTAAGCATTGTTGAAAATTGAAACAAAAATTGTAAATAAATAAATGATTGAAATATTTCAATAATCATAGAGATGGCGGATTATGTTTCATCATCATCAGGCCCATTACAGGGCCAGGCCTCCCTCCTATAGGGGAGGGGATATGGAGCGTAGACCCACCGTACTGCTCCAATGCGGATTGGCGGGCTTAGGGTAATAATGTTTCATTTGTTAACGATCACTATCAGATGTTGATGACAGTGACCGGGACCGACGACTTAACGTGCTCTCCGAGGCACGGGGGTGTATCACCACCAATTTCCCGACTCCGGGCTTGGAATTTACTGAGAATTTCATAGGAGAATAAAAAACTCAGAATTGTTCCGTGACCCGACCTACGATTCGAAGCCCTATTTTAAGGTTAACTAAACCCACGAGTCAGTAACTATTAATATCTATTATAAATGGTGTTATAAATATTTAATTAGCTATAAAGTTAAACAAATAAATTCACTCGATCTCCTTTAGAATATCGGTTTTAAGGGAAGCCTACGTTTTAGTCCAAAGTATAATTTTTATTTATCTGTTCTAAAAGTTAGGCTTACGACAAAACAAACATAAACATAAAGTTTTGTTTTTACCACATCAGTATGATTTAAAAATATCGATGACGAAAAAAAATTATTACACTTAATTAAGTTACGAACGGGAAACCTCTAAAAATATCTGTCATATATTATATTTTTACAGATTTATTTCACCATTTCAAAATTTACGCAAATTTATAAATAAAATAAATGAAACTACAGATAAAAGGATATAACCACATATTCAAACCACAAAAAACATGATACCTTTATTGTGTTAAAACAAATGCGTTTATTTATGGTTAAAATTATCACTCTCATAATCATAACAATTAAATTTAATCACATTATAACTTGAGTACACACCTGAATCATGCATGTTTGCATAATCAAATGAAATCGTAAAACGTAATAGTGCTAGTTATCGGGGCTACAAACAGAATCTCCCGCAATGACATCACCAAAGTATACGGCTCTACGTGAAACAATCCATTCTCGTGTCGCATCAACGCGTTATTACGTCTTTGAGCTAGTCACGCTATGGACCATTAAAATTACACGACTGAGACTCGTGTGTAGCCGACATTACAATTACTCTACCATAATAAAATAAATAGTTTTATTATCATGAAACTGTTAATAAAGCGTTCCGGTACGATGTCGTGTAGAAACCGAAAGGGGTGTGGATTTTCGTCCCACTCCTAACAAGTTAGCCCGCTTCCATCTTAGACTGCATCATCACTTAACATCAGGTCTGATAGCAGTCAAGGGCCAACTTGTAGTCAATAAAAAAAAATCCAGAGCCTAGTAATACTATATTAGAAGATAAAGGATTCGGAGATTAGACACACCACGTTACTCGAGTATATTTAACTTTTTACAATTATATTATTGTTGGATAATACAAAAAAAGATGTCAACTCAAGAAGTTGCTTTCAGTTTTTTCAAGTAAACGTTTTTGTACCTCACTGTACTTTTCAGTAATTTAACTTTAAGTCTTTCATCTGGTATCACCAACGTATAAAGCTCTATGTGAAACAATCCATTCTTGTGTCGCATCAAGGACGGCTGAGTGGCGCAGTGCGTAGTAACCCTGCTTCTGGGTCATAGGCTGTCGGTTCAATTCCCATGTCGGGAAATATATTTGTATGATAAGCATACATATTTTCCAATATCTGTAAAATATTTATGTATAATATACCCGTATATAATATAAAAATATTCATCAATTATCATAGTACCCATAACACACGCTACCTAAACTTATTTTTGGGCTATATAGCTATGTGTGTAATTGTCCTATTATAATATTTAAAATAATATTAGATGAAATACGTTATTACGTCTTTGAGCTAGTCACGCTGTGGACCATTAAAATTACATAACGAATACACGTGTGTAGCCGACATTATAATTACTCTACTATAATAAAAATAAATAATTTTATCATAATAAAACTATTAATAAATCCGGGACCTAGTACCTTTTATAAGATATGCTCGAATATGTTTACCTGTTTACTTGTATTATTTTTGGATAATGCAAATTTATAGTTAAAAGATATCAACTCAAAAAGTTGCTTTCAGTTTTTTCAACTAAATTTTTGTATTAAACGTATTTGTACCTCACAGTACTATTTAGTCATTTTACTGTAAGCATTTTTCTTGGTATCACCAAAGTATGAGCTTCACATAGGGCTATGTGATGCAATCAATTCTCGGGTATTAAGCGTCCATCAACGCGTTATTACACCTAAGAGCTACTCACGCTATAGACCATTACAATCACACAACTAAGACTCGTGTGTAGCCGACATAACAATAAATAAATCTACTGTACTAACAATACCTCAACTACATGAGTGACGCTTCAGGCTCTTAGATCTTCTCCAGGCAAACATGATCGCCAGTGAAGTTACAGGCACATGAAGCTTAATGAAATGACAGCCTCCTTGGTCTAGTAGTTAGCCTGTCTGGCTTCGATCACAAGGTCCTGGGTTCGAATCCTGGGTCGGGTCACGGAATAATTATGAGTTTTTCATTCTTCTATGCAATTTTCAGTATATTCTAAGCCCGGAGTCTGGAAGTTGGTGGTGTTATACCCCCCTGCCTCGGAGAGCACGTTAAGCCGTCGGTCCCGGTCACTGTCATCAACATCTGATAGTGATCGTTAATAAATGAAACATTATCACCCTGAGCCCGCCAACCCGCATTGGAGCAGCGTGGTATGTCTGCGTTCCATAGCCTCTCTTCTATAAGGAGGGAGGTCTGGCCCTGTAGTGGGCCGTTAATAGGCTGATAATGATGATGATAATGATGATGAAGCTTAATACCTAACGCTTCAGGTGTATGAAAACAGATAAGCACTTTTTAAGACGTGTTCCTTACATGCCTTGCGAAGTATTGCTCTCTTTATTGGTTGGTTCTACAGTCGATGTCCTACCTGCTTGGCGCGTCAATTATTACTAATAAAATTTTTTAACAAAACATAGAACCGACTCAAAACACACTAAAAAGAAAAAAATGACTGCGTCATTTAGTTGCTTTGATTTACTTAAGCATATCTATGAAGTCGGTGCCAGCCAAGTATAACGAACATTTATTTAACGTAGTAAAGCGGTTTGTGGGTTCTAGGTAATGTCCTTAAACTAGAAACCTTCCAAGTAAAAATTTTCAGGGAGAAATTATGTTTAAGGTACAAAACTAAATTCTTATCTCAAAATACTGAAAAATGTCCAATTTATCAATTTCTATGATAAAGCGATGTACTCAGCACTTTCTCGTTAATTGTAGAATTTGTGGTGAAATTCCGGTTGAAAATTTCGGCGAAACTTTTCAACGAAATTTTTCAATACTGACCAGGGAAGTTTTCTGACCAGCTTGATTCTAAATTTCCGCATTAATTAAATATTCACACTGCTTTATATCTTTTTATGTTTAAGACAATATTTCCTTTTCCTCCCAACTAAACGAAAAACATGTGGTTATAGAAAGACGAATTTTATAATTTTATATAATCTATATATCGGCGCAACAACACTAGTTACTTAAACTATTATTATTAATTATTTATTGTTTAGCGTTAAAATCAATCTGAATAACGTTTTCAAATAATATTTTCATAAATGATTGTTATTTAATTACTTTGCAAAACATTTGTAACTACCCCACTCTTCGACTGAGTATAAATACGAGTGAATATCGCCGCGCCGGGCATTCAACCGTAGACAGTCGAAGTGTGAGGATCTCTTTGTCATTATACGAACTTAAGCTCAATAAAGTGATTATTGGAAGAATAAGTGTTTAAATTACTATAAACATGGAGAATTATAGTAACAATGACGTCAGCATTGCTGACGTCATCATTTTTAAAAACAATACGGTACCGCAAGCTCCGTTATCAGAAGTGGGATTACCAGTCACTTCCTTAAATTCAGCGAGCCATATGAAATAATAAGGATTCTGGACAACGATCGATATTTGGTAAAAAAGGTGGTTGGTTCAGGGCGTCCAAGAAAAGTCGCTCATGACCAACTCCGTAAAGCACCTCAACCTGGCGAACAGATAACCGTATCGGCGCAAGAAAACCCAATAACAGTACCCAATGAGCCTATACCATCCACTTCCCAAGCCAGCATGGCCGAGCAGTAAGACCAAGGCTCAAAGGATCAATAACAAATGCTAAGTTTTTTATTTTTATTTATTATTAAACTCACTAAAACAATCACACAATTAACCACGCATCATTGACAAAGTACCACAGAGTACGCTATGACAAAGTACCACAGTGTACGCATCAACAAAAGTATCACAGAGTACGCAATAACAAAGTACCACAGTGTACGCAACGACAAAGTACCACAGTGTACGCAACGACAAAGTACCACAGTGTATGCAACGACAAAGTACCACAGTGTACGCAACAACAAAAGTACCACAGTGTACGCAATAACAAAGTACCACAGTGTACGCAATGACAAAGTACCACAGTGTACGCAACGACAAAGTACCACAGTGTACGCAACGACAAAGTACCACAGTGTACGCAACAACATAAGTACCACAGTGCATGCAACAACATAAGTACCACAGTGTACGTAACAACATAAGTACCACAGTGTACGTAACAACATAAGTACCACAGTGTACGTAACAACATAAGTACCACAGTGTATGCAACGACATAAATACCATAATTTACGTAACAATATAAATACCACACTGTATGCATTAACAATACAAAGTACCACAGTGCTGTGCACGTTATCACAACATAATGAAAATCATTAGGGTACACAGATACCAATCTCAAAAAAACAACCATTTAGTTTCAGATTAACTTCAGAGATATGGCGGCGAGACATCGGCATACAAGCGGCTGGTGCAGAGCGCGCACCGCCGGTCAGAACGGCCGTATCGGCGCAACAACACTAGTTACTTAAACTATTATTATTAATTATTTATTGTTTAGCGTTAAAATCAATCTGAATAACGTTTTCAAATAATATTTTCATAAATGATTGTTATTTAATTACTTTGCAAAACATTTGTAACTACCCCACTCTTCGACTGAGTATAAATACGAGTGAATATCGCCGCGCCGGGCATTCAACCGTAGACAGTCGAAGTGTGAGGAGCTCTCGTTTGTCATTATACGAACTTAAGCTCAATAAAGTGATTATTGGAAGAATAAGTGTTTAAATTACTATAAACATGGAGAATTATAGTAACAATGACGTCAGCATTGCTGACGTCATCATTTTTAAAAACAATACGGTACCGCAAGCTCCGTTATATATAATTTTAAAAAACCTTAATCGAATCATTTGAACAATGCATACGTAACTAAATATTATAGACAAAAGCTATTTACTGGTCAACTTCAATAAAACATACGAGACTGTCAAACACATACTATCAGGTATAATGTTGAAAAGTAAACAATCACAGGTGCACGTACTATTTCCACGTACGAAACATACTGAGAACGCTATTGAATTTTTATTGCCCGCGCAGTAATGCCTGCATTTTTCCACCTGTGTGTAACAGGCGTTATGAACACACGACCCGCGAGTGTGGGGCCAAGGCAACAATGAAAAAAAATTCGCGATGTGCACACAAGTCGAAAAAAATACCTCCCAAATAGAATACGCGCCAGCCGCGCTCGGTTCCGTTACGCTATAAAAACCCACCCGAGCAAACTCCGTAATTCCGCGCCGTCCCAACCGATATAAAATATGAAACACTGAGCGAAACTCGCCCCGGCTCCCCGAGCGATCGTCGGGCGGACTCGGCGATCCTCGGGTGACTTCGTAGCGCCGTAGCGGCAGTTACGTAGCCGTCGCCGCGCACCCTCTACGCCGTAGCAGCGCGCGTTCATACAAAAAACCGGAGAAACAAATCGGTGATTGTGATTAATTTTTGATAGTGATTAATTTTGTGTGCGAGACGAATTTTTTCCAGTGATCACATAATAACACAATGTGCAGTGGCAGTGTACGCAAGGATTTCGATCGGCCCGTTTGATGGTGCGGAAAAATGGTAAATTATATTTACATTTCACCCCGTAGCGTGATTACTTGCTAAGTGGTGTGCCTGAATTTTTCATAGGCCTTCACAAGAGGTTCTTAATTTTCGTTACTCTCACGAAAATTGGGCAATTTCGAATTGAATTACGTTGTTTTTATTGTTTACGTAAATAACTGCGAATTTGTGTTAACAATTTTTGTGGTTGTTTTAACCTTGACTTACTTATCGGTTATGCATACTTGAGTAATATTTAATCCATTCATTATTTTTAAGTGGTTATGTTATTGATTTTCAGCAGTGGTCAATTAACCAACGTTAATAGCGTATAAAATAGCCCAGTATTGGGCCAAGATGAATTAATTCTTCGAATTTTTTAAAACTAAATTTTAATCTTAAGTTAATTTAAATATAGAACTTTTTTGCGAAAAAATTGAACCGACTTAAAACGCACTGAAAAGTACAAAATAACTGCGTCATTTAGTTGCCTTAATTTTTTTAAGCATATCTACGAAGTCGGTGCCAGCCAAGGTTACTACTTTAAGGACGTTACCTAGAACCCACAAACAGATTTACTACGTTAAATAAGTGTTCCTTAAACTTGGCTGGCACCGACTTCTTACATATGATTAATCCAAATTCATGTATAAAATAATCCAAATTCAAATTGCTGTGCTAACAAAATTAATCTGCGGCAATTTTAAATTTTGTTTCTTAAATTGTAATTATGTATTAAAGCATTACCTAATACATATACAAAACAAAATATTAACTAAATATTTAATATTTATTATTAATTTGTTAAACTTTAATTGATTTTCTCACAAAATATAAGCAAACAGAAAACTTGAAATACCGCAAAGGCTACCCAATTAAAACTGGGACAGTTTGATGGTACTCCTAAATTCGAAATTCCCGATACAATCTCGATTTTTTATTTGATGACAAGTTAGTTGTTAACGATATTTTCACCTAAATTGACCGCCATTTCGATAACTGTGTATTATTCTCTGGCCTTTTATAATTTGAACTAGAGGATGTCCCCCGTTTCACCATCGTAGTTTCTCGTAGGAATTTCAGGATAAAATGTGGCCTATGTATTATTCTGATATGTAAGCTATATTAATGTAAAGTTTCATCAAAAAACATTTAGTAGTTTTTGCGTGAAAGTGTAACTACCCTCCATCCATCCATACATATAAACTTTTGCCTTTATAATATTTGTAAGAATGGTCGAGGTCTGTTAATACACAAGCAAAATGAAGAACTATTGACTGGAGATCACGAGATTTCTATAATTATATACTCTATTGAGTTGGAATTTAGTTTTCACATTTAGCATTAGGTGAGTTATACACTTACTAAGAATGGATGTCTCAATACTCCCAGGGGAAAGGAGGATATACAGGAAATGTACGCGAGCAAAACCGCTAGGCACAGTTAATTTTACGAGTATCTATTGCGTAGGGCTATTGACTAGGACTTGTGTCATTAAACCTCAGGGAAGTACTAGGTATCACCTGGTTTACTTGTACCTATATCTTAGGATACGGTTGTAGGTGGTATGACGAGTCTTCATTTTCAAATCTTAACACTTATGCCTCAGAAAAACGGCTCCAGTATCGCAATATTGGACGTGTCCTTAGCGTGCTTTATAAAGTGTTAATTTATTAGGCATGTGATAAAACAAGTGAAAATTTTTAACGACTTTTATGTCATGAATATTTCCCATGATAATAGAAAAGCACTGATATATTTGTATTGGTTCATTGGATCTTTAGTGTCTACGATTATCTTGTCCTTCTTCTTTCTTCCTGAGCTTTTCCGCACTTAGCCAGTAAGTTGGCTGTTGTGCTTGAGTCCACCGGTGTAGGCTCCCACTGGCTTACTTCAGGCAGCCGAGCTCGTTCCAAAAGCTTAGCAGGCCACCCAGGTCGCCGACTGCCTTTTGGAGTGTCGATTTAGAGCCAAAGTATGCTTCGCGTTGTTCTGATACTCCGCTACAACTGAACATAACGTGTATTAGTGTCTCGTCAATAGCCATACATTTCCTGTGTAGCTGTCGGTCATGTCTACGACCGTTCTTTGTCTTCCACGAGTTAGTTGTGAGAAAGATTCTTCTTTGTATATCTAAAAACAATTTTGATAGCATTAACATTTATCAAAAACAATCGGTTGCTATGATACGGTTTTTTAATTTGAAAGCTGAAACGGTTGAGCTCTTAGCTTTAAAGGTACTCGTACCATAAGCCAATGCGATAGCGGTATTTTTTATTATGATAACAAGAAATTCATGTATAGAAGAATAAAGTCCTTCGTGCGCCAGAGTGTTTTAAATTTTTAAATTTATACTAAATAGTTGAAAAATACAAATGTTAACCTACGTCAATGGATAAATGCTTTTGTGTATATGATGAAGTAGTCCTCATTTTTATTTTATTATTTTGCGTACATCGGTTTGAGCTGTGTGTTGTCTGTCAATCTGTCAATCACATCGGAAATTTAGGATAAAGCGATGTACCTAATACATAAAAAATGTCGGTATTTTCGGCAATACTGTCATAGAATATTTATAGACAGATAGACATTTAGGTAGACACCAGCATTAATATATTTTTTTTTTTATCGACTACAAGTTGGTCCTTGACTGCTATCACACCTGATGTTAAGTGATGATGCAGTCTAAGATGGAATCGGGCTAACTTGTTAGGAGTGGGACGAAAATCCAAACCCCTTTTGGTTTCTACATGACAACGTACCGGAACGCTAAATTGCTTGGCGATACGTCTTTATCGGTAGGGTGGTAATTAGCCACGGCGAAAGCCTCCCACCAGCCAAAAGATTAGATTTTTATAGATTGATAAAAATAAAGTAATAAATACTTGGACCGTGCTCACGAGATTACCGCCATGTGGAATGTTGAGTCAACTATTATTGTTCCGATAGTCATTTCAGTCAATGGTCTTTTTGCGAAAAGCTTCGACCAACACCTTAATAAGATTTCGCTTAATTGTTGGATTAAGGGTCGGATACAGAAGGCAGTAGTCCTTGAAACGGCGTGTATTGTGAGGAGGTTCCTTACTCTGGAGCCCTGACCACCGGGCCCTCAAAGGCCCCGCAAATGGAGGAGAAAAATTTTTTATAAATTTTTAATAGTGTTTTTATATATATTTTTGTATTATATATAACATTGTTAAAAATTTTTAAATAATATGTAAATAAAAATGAGAGTAAAGAAATATTAAATGCAATGTGGAGTATTTTTGTGACATTAAAAGCTGTTAATGGGTTATTTTCTACAGAAAACAAGTTTGAATGTAAATTTTCATCAGCATTTTGTGTATTTCCACGAACTATTGAAATTATTAAATGATTGTATATATATGTATAGTTGGGATGAGGTCTTTTGTGCTAAAATATAACAAACCTTTTTGAGTATCTCTCAGTCGTAATTAATATAAACTCGGCTTTTAGCGTATTATTATATTATCTTCTATATTAATCGACGTTCAACCGCGTAGTTTCCGTTCCCATAAATTTTTTTGGATAGAAAGTAGCCTAAACACGAATATCTTAGCATTCCATGGATTCACCGTACGGATGCCGGGTCCATCGCGTGGCTGAGAGAAAAACTCCGAACTTGTGACACGGGTGTAGGTTTTAAAGAGATCTCTTAGTGACGCGCGTCAACACTCACCTCCTCTGTTCAAGTTATTCTCCCTGCCCAGCCAAATTCGGAAGGATCCTACTAGAGCAGCTTTGGACACTCGTTCCGATATGGAGCTTACTGCACTTCTAGTAAGGCCAAGGTCTTTTAGCAGGTTATAGAGAGACTTCGCTGGTATACCTCTCGCACCCACTTCTACCGCGTATAAACTAACCACATAGCCATTTTTAGTTAGTTCATTAGTAAGGTCATAATAGTTATTCTGATGTATAAGTTGTATTATTGTAAAGTTTTATTAAAATCCATTCAGTACTTTTTGCGTGAGATTAACAAACATCCATCAATCCATACTTACACACTTTTGCGTTTATAATATTAAAAGGATTATCATGATGACCTCCGTGGCGCAGTGGTATTTGCGGTGAATTTATAAGATGGAGGTCCTGGGTTCGATTCCCGGTGGGGCAGATTGAGATTTTTCTTAATTTGTCTTAGTCTGGCTGGTGGGAGGCTTTCGCCGTTACCATCCTACTGAAAAAGACGTACCGCCAAGCGATTTAGCGTTCCGGTACGATGTCGTGTAGAAACTGAATGTCCCGCTTCCATCTTAGATTGCATCATTACTTAACATCAGGTGTGATAGCAGTCAAGGGCTAACTTGTAGTCAAATAAAAAAAAAATAAAAAAATGACATCATTTACTCGTATGATATTTTGTTTATTTATCCCTTATAGGTAAAAGAAGTGATTTCTGACTCTGCTATTAAATAGACTGGTAATGATTAGTAACGATGATGATCCGTAGTTAAACAAAGTGACTAAACATGAAAAACTTATTGACTGCCAAAATTTCAATGAAGGCACATGTGATTAACAGATTTTTAGATTAGTTCTGGACGCACTAATTTGGTCATTAACACATTAAAAACATTCAAGTACAACTAATCACAAAAATTGTATTTAAAACAAGCGTTTTCTATAAATGTAGACCTGTTATACGCCAGAAAAGATATCTCGACCAGAGAAAATGAGAAACGTTGCCCACTAGCGTCAGTCAGAAATATTGCTCTCTCTTTCGTTGCCGTGGCGCAAGAGAGAGAGAGAGAGAGAGAGAGCTATATTTCCTAACGGCGTTTCCCGTTATCTCTACTCTATTTTTTTATTCATTACAAGTTGCCCTTGACTGCAATCACACCTGACGGTAAGTGATGATACAATATGAGATAAAAGCGGGCTAACTTGTTAGGAGAAGGAAAATATTCACATCCTTTCGGTTTATACACGACATGACAAGATACGTCTTTGTCAGTAGTATATCAATCGGCTCTGCCGGGAATCGAACCCCACACCTTCGTCTTATAAAACCACCACGTATGCGCGTAAGTATGTAAGATCTACTAGGTATTAATTTATTACTTTTAAAGGAAGTTTGGCTTTGGTAATAATGTTATGGTGTTATATATAACTAGATGTATTTTTGACATATACTTTTGCGTGTAAAACTGGCGGAGTACTTCCAAAACCATAAATCCCTGTTTCAAAAATATAAAATAAGCTTTACCGACGCATCAGTGTCTTTATTTCGAGATACTTAACAAAATCGCTCCAAAAATAGAATCAGACGCAAGAATCTTATTTAATACATTGTAACAAAGACAGTCGTGAATAATTTATTCCGTTCCCCAAGTTCATAAAACAGTAAATAAAAAGCCAGGGGGAAAGAACGCCAGACTGACATACAGTTAAATGTTCTTGGTAATATGAATACATTTCGTTGAAGTGACATGCAGTGTTGACTATTTACAGACAAAACACAAGTGCGTTTTTTTATGAAGTTGGTGATAGTTTACTGAAAAGACAGTGAGTATATTTGACTAACTAGTCGATAAATATTCTCGTGAATGCCTGCAACCTTTTTAAGCCATCATTGCATTATTTTCATAAGAAATATTAATGAAAGAAACAGATTTGGGGCACACCGATTGAATGATTTGAGCGTAAAAATTTTGTGAAACGGCCTTGGATGTTGTTTTGTGATTTGAAACGTTATGTAACGAAAATACGACACTATTAAGATATTTATAATTAAACCGATAAAAAAATTAGATATTATAATACATTACACAGTTTATTACGTTTTAGATCTTTTCAAAGTATAAGAACTTCGTAGCATTTTCAAGTTTTACTCCTGTTGAATTGCATACTCGTACATACCAAATTAAAACAGATCAAGATTCGTTTATTTCAATTAGACTTAGTTTACAAACTCTTTCGAAATATCAAATTGATCTCTTTGTTAACCGTCATACTTTTTATATACAATTTAGAAGCTACTTTTATTTTAAACTGTGTTGGTAAGTACAGAGTTTATAATGTATTAGAATGGGCGGCTAGTTAATTATGTTAACAGCCAATAGAGGCGCCGCTCATTTGTTTTTAGTGCGAACCGAGTCGGGTTTAATTTAAAGCGCTATTTTAGCTGTGCTTTTAGCATGATGTAGCCAACGATGTACAGATACTATTATGATGTCATCATCATTTGCCTGTTTATTTGTTTATGTACTCTCATATCGTAAAATCGAAATTATGTTATCATGAAAAATTATTATGATATGTTGTTGTGAAAAATTATTATATAATGTTGTACTGCCATGTCATGTATTTAAAAAAAATAGAAAGTGCAATTAACAAAGTAGGTAGTAGTAAAAGGGATGTAGGAAGAATAGTAATTTTCATACTTACCAAACAGATCAATTCATTAAAATTGTTCAAGCCGTTTCGGGAGAGATTTTTAATACATTTGTTTATAATCATTTTTTCCACATATACTTTCAGCTTTAAAAAAATAGAAGTATAGGCGTCGATAGTATTTTTCCGGACGCACCATTACAAACTCTTTAGAGATCAATCGTTTTTATCACGCCTTCTTAACGTACATTTTTATTTTCAAAATTATGACGCCCGATTTCAGCCTAGGATAAAATCTAATGATACAGTTTTAGTTTTTATCGTAATTGGCGTCGACACTCCTTTGAATATTTTTCGATATTCCACACAGTTTCGGATTATCCTTTTGATATTTCAAATATTCAGCGTGGCTGTTAAAATTGTGTGTTAGTGCTCGCGAAACTTGAAAATTAGTCAGCCGTTTGACTGAAAATTTTGACGCTCCGTTAAGTTTGAATATGCGTAAATTTTGTAAATATGTTACACATTTTTAAAAATAACATAAATGTATAAAAAGATAAATAATGATATTAAGAATAAACATTATATCAAAAATTGCGGAAACGACGGGCTTCGAACCCGCGTCTCTCTAGCAATCCGAGCGCTTAGAGCGCCTTACCGCTAGGCCACGATCCCGATGACGTCGGTTTGCTTTGATATTTTACCGAAATTTTGCTTTGATATTATGTTTTTTTCGAAATCCAGGTATACGGCCTGTAATGCCATCTACAGTGTGAACTGGACATGTTACTATTGAAGCTCTTCAATTTTAAAGATGACATATTCATATTTTTTATTCTTTTTTAGTTTTTATTGAAAAATTTGTTTATTGTTGAAAAGTATGTTTATTCTTAATATGAATAATTCCTAAAATGTGGGTAACACTTGTCAATAAAAACTAAAAAGAATACTTAATAATATTGATATGCTAGAGGAAAACATAACTAAAGTAAAACTGTTTATCTGTAGAGTAGGTGTTAGGAATTGAAACTTTGAATAAAAAACTAAATAATGACTGCAGGTGAAGGAACAACAACAACAGAATACACATATATGTAAAAATTTGTCTGTACCTTTAGCATATTTAAAAAAATTTCAAATCATTTATTTATAAGAGATCACAATGAATGGTCACCTTTTGGTAGTTATAATAGTAATATATATAGGTTAGCTAATAAGGTTTGAAGTAATATGAATGCTTTATTTTGTTTACATGGAATTTAGAAGGAAATATTTGTAAAAGACATGATTAATTTACCTTTATTTAGTTTTTAATATATAATAGTACTCATCGGCCTACTGTAGCCAGGTCCCTCCATTCGTATACTAGAGGGAACCCCTCCAGTTGGTACTTAATAAAAATAAAAATAATAAAAAAAACAAAAAAAATCGGCATCGTTGATGTCGTGGTAATAGCTTTTATATTTATCTTTTCCCCGTAATTTTCGTGATACAAACTTTAACGAGAAATAAATTTATTTAAAACATCAAACGGTTCGTCGTGTCGCAAATTACAACAATTTATCTTTTTGTCAATTGCTTTATTTCGTTCAAAAATACTTTAGTAGTGACGCAAAATGTTATACAAACAGCTGGCAATATCGGTTTCCTGTCAGCGGTTATTCGTTCAAAACTTTCTGTATAATATAAAGGATATTTATATAATAATAAAGTGCCTATTTTACTTTACATAATTCATTTACAATTTGTGCTCGGAAAACATTCTTTATTCAAATAATATTTTTTCATTCAAAGCTGTTCAAATATTCGTTGTCACGAACATTTATCTTTTGTAAGTTGAACGTGTGCTCAAATGTTCGTTTTTACAAATGTTTTATCTTTTTTTTTCGGTTCTAACTTTTTTTTTATCTTTCCAAATTTTACGTGCCTCATTTATTTGATGAATGTTTTACTATCTATTAAAATAAACATCATTCTCTCCTTATTGTAATGGCCCACTACTCACATAAGAGAGGGTATATAGAGCTTAAACCCACCACGCCGCTTAAATACGGGTTGACAGGCTTAGCATTAGATGACAAATATTCTTATTTCTAATAAAAGAAGAATATAACAGTGTGTAACCATAATATCAGTACTTAGGAGAAAACGGAGAAATCTTAAGAAAAGTTGGACCTAAATTTAATTTCAACGTTATGCACAGTTTATGGACTTCATGAGTTAAATATTTTATGCAACCGAGGGATTGTTGCTCGGAAGTTGGCAACTCTGAAATTGCAAACTTTGTAAAAATGCTAAGTGCAGGGAAATTTTAAACATTTTCACAACTACCTTTCGTTTCATATTACTAAGTTTATGTTCGTGGTGCCGTGCGCCTGACGTAACGTTTTACTTTTTTATTGGTTATGACTTTTGAACTTGGTCAATTCTAGTTTTAGCTCGTGTTTATACGACATAGAAATGCAATCATAATAACATTATGGACAATAATAGCAAATTAACATCCAACTGCTAGGCCAGGCCTTCCCTATACGGCAGGTTAACATAGAGCTTAGGATATATAGGTACTGTCTATCTCTATTACATTATAGTATTGTTAGGCCCCGTAGAGATCTACACCGGCAAGTAGTTGATATTATCCCTTGGACGATATTATCCTTTCTTATTCCTTCTACGAACAAAGACCTAGATTGCTAGTTTTCCCTACCACCTACAATGTGGGTATCTTCAAGTCAAGATTGAATTGGTATCCTCTAGGCAAGCTATTTCAGCATCTTCGCTTACCCATAAGCGTGATTGCGTCAAGGACTCTAGCATAAAACTTAAAAAAAAGAATGTAGAGCTTAGAAACGGTGTACAGTGCTTAGATGAGCTCCTTTTTTATATGGAAGGAAGTGGCCTCCTTGTAGGCTGTTAAATACCACATGAGATATCAATACCTAAAAGTGAGGAACGCAATCAGGAAAAACTAGCTAAAATAGAAGGAAAGGAAGTTCAAAAACCATCCTGCTAAGTACCCGAAGTCTTTGATTAGAACAAATCTTTGCCACATTTTGACATTCGATATTCGACACTAAAAAATAAGTAAAAGATTCGGATGAATTGAGAACCTCCTCCTTTTTGGAGTCTGATAAAAATACAAGAGCAAAGTAAGATACCTACACGTCATCATCAAGATCTAGCTTATATTTAAATAAAAATATATATCAAAAGCACGCACCTTAATAATCCAGCTGTCATAGAAACAGACGGTACCCCTTTCAAAAGTCTAAAGGGACTCGCCGAGGAGATATCAAGATTACAACGTGGCGGCATCACTGGAAATCCAATAATATCCAATTTTGACACCACTCGAGCTACCTACGTACTCGTACGTGTTTGTGCTTTGTACGTACATTTTTATTCCACTCTTCATTCACTATCGATTGACTTGCGTGACTTTTGAAGGTACTGTCATTTGGTAGGGGTTCACGATTCAGTTCTTGGCTAGATGAGTTGTTTATACGTAGCTTTTGGATAGCGAATCAAAATAATCCTTTTTCCAATAGTTTTGAAGATTCTATATTAAAATAGTTCGATACAGCTCAATTACTCGCGCCATCATCGCGTGACCGTTCAGCCCCGTTCACTATGTGGGGAAACATTTAGGTTCAACATTAAAGTATTCTTAGGTTGAACACCAGACCTATGCATTCGACCTGCATGCGCAGTGAACAAATAGATTTCGTAGTACAAAATAGTGCTATCGCCGCCATGATACCTGCCAACTTTAGAGGTATACATAGCTTTTGCTTAGAAAACAAGGTTATTAGAATAATTATTATCATATTATATAATCCCTAATAATTATTATGTAGTCCCTATCAATAAAAGACTAATTTTTTTTTCAGTACAAGTTAGGCCTTGACAGCAGTCTCGATGGTAACCGATGCTGCAATTTAAGATGGAAGCAGGCTAACTTTTACCTTTCAAAAAAAACACACTTCCAAAATGGTCCCATAGTCATAATGTTAGGATCTGAGGATGATATCCCGGGAAAATTGAAGGAACTCTTCAAATTTTATAGGCACACTTGCAGCGATTTTGGTTTTTGTGTATATATTTCTAGAGGGGACGTCTGTCAAGGCCAGACGGGTGGTCAGTCCTCATTAGAACCATTCCACCCAATTCCCGTGGTTGAGACACAGGTTCACTGGTGTCCCGACAGTGCCCCCCCCTCAAGCCTACCTGTAGCCTTCGTGAACCTAACAATTCCCCCTATGGTGAGGTTCGTCAGGTCTGCTTCACTAATTCTATCCTTACCTAGTATCTCCCATCTTACCAGCGCGTACATGGGACACTCAGCTATGAAGTGATAACTGGTCTCCTCTTCGCCACACTCTGGACACGAAGGATCATCCTTAATTCCCATTATTTTGAGATGCCTATTGAGCAGACAGTGCCCAGTTGTCATGCCTACTACTAGTGCTATGTTGGTTCTGCTTTGTGACAGTAGATGCATTGTCTTCTTCTTGTCGTATGCCTTCAGGAACATTTTTGATTGCCTGTACTGTGTTGAGCTGTTCCATCTTGCATTCGACTCTCTTTCTATAATACCTTCGATTACCCGCTTTGTTATATTATACGGAATGGGTAAGCAGGGCTCTGGTCCGTGAAAGTCAAGACTAGCGCCCCTTCTAGCTAGTTCATCTGCTTTGTCATTGCCGTCGTTCCCTTGGTGTCCAGGGACCCAGGCAATGGTAACTGTTGTCTTTTCAGCCAGAGAGTTCAGTATATGCTTGCATTCTCTTACTAAGGCTGAAGTGGTATTCTTTCTGTTAAGCGCTTTTAGTACAGCTTGACTATCACTATATATGATTACGTCTTTGCTTCCTATGTCCGTTAATTCTATTAGACTTGAGGCACAAGCCACAATGGCATATGTCTCAGCCTGGAAGATGCTTGCAAATTTGCCCAGACATCAGTCCAAGAAATAAGAACCAAACCATCAGGTTTGGTTCTTATTTAACATGGTGCTGTAAAAGACTCCCGCACCACTAAGCTTTGTGGATTCCCGCCTTGATCCATCTGTGTAGCAAATGATGCTACCTTTGTGAGCGGCATCAGTCTTCCATGTCTCCCTTGATCCTATATGTATTCTATATTTCTTATCGAAGATACGCTGTCTCTTGATAAGATCATTATTGCTGATTATCATCGACAGTTTTTCTCCGTAGATTTTATCTAAAACTATATGTCCTTTGTCCATGAAGTTGCCTTTCCATTGTTTAGACACTTTCATTCTATACCATTGTCCTAAAGCAATCTTTTTTGCCACTAAGTCTAAAGGATGCAATCCCATAAGGACCTCCAGCGCTGCAGATGGTGTTGTCCTAATAGCGCCTGAGATCATTAGAGTTGCTAATCTTTGTACTTTTCCTAGCTCTTTGCTATTTATTTTCGCTTCCGCTCTATGCCACCATATGATAGCTCCGTACAGAACTCTAGGCAATATAATAGCCGTGTATATCCATTTAATGACACCCGGCTTCATGCCCCAAGTTCCGCCCACAGCTCTTCTGCATTGCATTAGAGTTATTTTGGCTTTAGAGCATTGTTCCTGAATATGCGTCCTAAATCTTAGGGTGTTGTCTAAAGTTATCCCCAGATATTTAATTTCTTTTATACTTTCTAACTCAACACCTTTAACCTTTATTGGTAAAAAGTTTGAGTTTCTACGCCTGGTAAACAGCACTAGCTTGGTTTTAAAAGGGTTGAGGTTAAGACCTTTATCCTGACACCAAGCTAATGTACTTTTGATGCCTGTACTCATAATGTCTCTTACGGTGTTTAGGTCTCTACCTGTGACTAGGAGTACTCCATCATCAGAGTAGGCCTGCATATAGATCTTCATGTCATTAATTTTAACTATTAATGAGTCTAATAGTAGACACCATAGGATAGGCGATAAGCATCCTCCTTGAGGAAAGCCCCTAGTCGATCGTATGGTAAGTGTCTCTCCACCTAAGTCTGCTGATATCGTTCTATGTGTTAACATGTTCACGATCCAGCTTTGTACTTTGTCATCTATACCATTTCGGTGTAGTGCTGTTTTTATCGCTTCTCGGTTCGCTTTGTCGAATGCCCCTTCTATATCAAAGAAGCATCCAAGTGCGACTTCTTTGTTGTTAAGCGATCTTTCTATCCTGACCACTAGATTATGAAGTGCAGTTTCGGTAGATTTACCCGTCATGTAGGCGTGTTGGTTATTGTGGAGTGGCCAGGTACTTAATTCTACTTTCGATCGTATATACCCATCAATGATTTTTTCCAAAGCTTTTAGAATGAAAGACGATAGGCTTATACATCGAAAGGATTTTGCTTCTTGGTAAGTTGTCTTTGCTGGCTTCGGAATAAATACCGCCTTAACTCTGCACCAGTTTGACGGCAAGTATCCACTAGCTAGACTTGCTCTGAATAGCGCTAATAAGGTTTCTTTTATAGTCTCGAATGCTGCCTGCAGCATCTTCGGAAAGATACCATCAGGGCCTGCTGCTTTATATGGAGCAAATGAGTTAATGCTCCATTCGAGTTGTTCTGGGGTGATAATGTCCTCAACGGCCGCCCAGTTTAGATCGGCAATTGTGGGCAGATTTCCTTCGTGTTCTGATTCTTGACAGTCTGGAAAATGTGTCTCCATCATTTTGCTTAATACTAGTTTCGGATCAGAAACTAGTTCATCATCTATCATAATACTACCGAGTTTGCAAGTTTTGTCCTTGGCTAGAACCCTTACTAGACGGGCCGCTTCTGGATATTCCGTTACACCCTCACAGTAAGTGTGCCAGCCCTTTCTTTCTTCTTTCCTGCACTTGTTTCGGAAAGAGGTTCTTTTTCTTCTGTATTCCTCCCAGCTACCATCGTCGTCGTTTTTGAGAGCGACTCTGAGAGCTCTGCGCACTTTCTTCCTATTCTTTTTTAGATCTTTGTTCCACCAGGGTTGACCTCTCCCCAGTTTTATCTCTCTCGATGGACACGCTGTTTTGTAGGCGTCCACCAATTTTACCTCTAGTTCCTTTGCACATTCTTCAATTTCTTTTACGCTATTGTAGAACCCGCGATCTGGTCTCCATTCACTTAGCAGTGTAGCAAATAGCTTCCAGTCCGTTTTCCTTGCGTTCCTTAATAATACTTTTTCCACATAGCTGTCTATATGGAATGTTATCCTGCGATGATCCGAGAAAGATTCCTCTAGATCAACCTTCCACTCTTTGATATATTTGGAAATATCATTAGTTGCAAGTGTGATGTCTAGTACTTCCTGTCTTGATCTTGTGACAAAAGTACTTGTGTTACCTATGTTCATAATCTCAAGACCGGTGCCTGCAATAAATTCTAATAGTAACTCTCCTTTAGTATTAGTGTTAGTACTTCCCCACGCCAAGTGATGTGAGTTAGCGTCGCACCCAATAATTATAGGAGTTCCCTCACCTCTGTATTTAGTTACAGTTTCTTCCACTTCTCTCGTTGGTGGAGTGAATTCTGTCTCACTAGGGATGTAAGCCGAGATAAAAGCCACTCTCTTCTTATGTCCCTCATCTAGCGGAATGTTCAATTCCACTGCCACGAGGTCTCTGTAACACTCATTTGCTATTAGTCCTAATGACTTGATCCTGTTACTGGCATAGATGCAAGTTCTGGGATTTGACTCACCATCACAATGGACGATTATGTCTCCACCCAGGCTTCCAATGCCCGCCACGCGTCCCATAGCGACATATGGCTCTTGTGACAGGGCCAGGTCAATTTTCTTCCTTACCACAAATTGACAAAGCTCAACCATGGCCTCCCTGCAGTGATGCAGGTTTAACTGGAGTATTCTTAAGGTGTGTGTGTGTTTCTGTGTGTATGAGTGGTTTTTAATTGGTGAGAATGTTGTTATGTATGTGTGTTTGAGTGTGCTAGGTGTAGTGTAATTTCTTCAGCACATGTTGATGTTGAGTCCCTCAGCGGAATCCCTTAGAGGGCCCCGCAAGTTTCTCGTCATCACGCATGTGCTGACTCTTTTGTGTGCCGGTTCCAGCTCGTGCCGGGCCCGACGTTCCGGGTGCACCAGTGAACGGAGGGCACTGTGGGGGGGTACTATTGTCCCCACTGGCACCTCTGCTGCTTTGGGAATCCGTATACGATGTTCCCGGCTCCGAGCTGCCGCCGACCACACCCGTCGGTGGGCATTGTGTAGTGTCCACATTCGTAGGGCTTTCTTTTTTCTTTCCTTTGAGAAGTCTGGCCTGAACCTTTGTAAGTTCACAAAATAGCCAGACTTCGCCCTTGTCAAAGACTTTGCAGACCTCGCGCGGGACTCCCACAATCAGTCGCACCCCCAGAGGGAGGGGCTCCCTGACTATAAGATTCCACTCGGAGATCTGCAGGTCAGTCCTTTGTTCATTTTGGCCTTGAATGTGCGCCAACGGCTCATCCAACCTATGTTTGGTTGCCGGCAGCCATATCGCAATCTTGGCCCTGTCTCGCCTGAGCATCCAAATCGGAACGCCATTGTATAGACCTATGTCACAGGACAGCAGCCAGTCCCTCGACAACTCGTTAGCCGGTGTAACAAGGAAAAAGCCCTCCGACACCAGCCCCGAGGCAGCGAAGTGTAACTTTTCGCTGTCAACTTTCTCTCTAATGGCCTTCAAGATTAGTTTGCTCAGTCTTGTTCTGATCTCATCCGCCAGGTCAGTATCGACCAGGACACCGTCATCCCTGAAAATGGCCACGGCCAGTTCGCTCAACTCCCTTGCGGTGTTTCGCGGTCCGTCCTGTGACCTTGGGTTGCGACTCTGCTCTGTCTCTGCTCCTCTGGATCGGTTCCTTGTCGTTTGACTTTTGGTGGTCGGACCGCCCCTGACTGCTCACTAGGGATGTAAGCCGAGATGCAGCTCTCCGGCGGAATGTTCACCACTGCCACGAGGTCTCCTTTGCCCTAATGACCGTTACTGGCCGCTGACTTGTCAGTTCCAATGGCGATTCTCTTGTGACAGGGCCAGGTCAATTTTCTTCCTTACCACAAATTGACAAAGCTCAACCATGGCCTCCCTGCAGTGATGCAGGTTTAACTGGAGTATTCTTAAGGTGTGTGTGTGTTTCTGTGTGTATGAGTGGTTTTTAATTGGTGAGAATGTTGTTATGTATGTGTGTTTGAGTGTGCTAGGTGTAGTGTAATTTCTTCAGCACATGTTGATGTTGAGTCCCTCAGCGGAATCCCTTAGAGGGCCCCGCAAGTTTCTCGTCATCACGCATGTGCTGACTCTTTTGTGTGCCGGTTCCAGCTCGTGCCGGGCCCGACGTTCCGGGTGCACCAGTGAACGGAGGGCACTGTGGGGGGGTACTATTGTCCCCACTGGCACCTCTGCTGCTTTGGGAATCCGTATACGATGTTCCCGGCTCCGAGCTGCCGCCGACCACACCCGTCGGTGGGCATTGTGTAGTGTCCACATTCGTAGGGCTTTCTTTTTTCTTTCCTTTGAGAAGTCTGGCCTGAACCTTTGTAAGTTCACAAAATAGCCAGACTTCGCCCTTGTCAAAGACTTTGCAGACCTCGCGCGGGACTCCCACAATCAGTCGCACCCCCAGAGGGAGGGGCTCCCTGACTATAAGATTCCACTCGGAGATCTGCAGGTCAGTCCTTTGTTCATTTTGGCCTTGAATGTGCGCCAACGGCTCATCCAACCTATGTTTGGTTGCCGGCAGCCATATCGCAATCTTGGCCCTGTCTCGCCTGAGCATCCAAATCGGAACGCCATTGTATAGACCTATGTCACAGGACAGCAGCCAGTCCCTCGACAACTCGTTAGCCGGTGTAACAAGGAAAAAGCCCTCCGACACCAGCCCCGAGGCAGCGAAGTGTAACTTTTCGCTGTCAACTTTCTCTCTAATGGCCTTCAAGATTAGTTTGCTCAGTCTTGTTCTGATCTCATCCGCCAGGTCAGTATCGACCAGGACACCGTCATCCCTGAAAATGGCCACGGCCAGTTCGCTCAACTCCCTTGCGGTGTTTCGCGGTCCGTCCTGTGACCTTGGGTTGCGACTCTGCTCTGTCTCTGCTCCTCTGGATCGGTTCCTTGTCGTTTGACTTTTGGTGGTCGGACCGCCCCTGATCCTCCAGCTACCGGCGGAATATCTCCCGCCGGCCGCTGAAATGTCAGTGGCGATTCCGACGCGGCATTTTGCCTTCTTAACTTTGCTCTTTCTCTTTTTATACTTCGCTTGGATCGGACCACAGTGAAGCCGGCGCCAGCACAGCCTGACGACTGTAACGGCGGCGACCTCAAAAGGTCCTCCTCCCGCAGTTGTAGCTTCCTTATGTTACTTTAGAGGTCATTAACCGGTCCTCCGGGCGGTGACGATAATTCGCGTGAATCAGTGCCCTCCCCAGAATACGAGGGGCAGCCTGAGGCGACTGTCCGGGACGATGTTAGCCGATCAGTCGCCCCAGCGAGGGGGTCTCCGTTCCTATGGGGGGGAACGGTACCCTCCTGGGGTAGTTCATCAATATTTTTGTCCACGTCCATTATGTCTAAGAGGGGGGGAAGGGGAAGGGTTTGATTTTTGTGTAAGTGTCGATAGCTTTTTGGCTACTAGTGCCGTATAATATACTATACCAGTAGGTTACGTGTCGAAAAATCAATAAAATGTAAAAAATAAATACCAGTGCGCCACGGAGGTTGTTGGATTTCAACATAATTTTATGTACAATAATATTATTCAACATCACTCAGTCGCGAATATTTGGAATTCAGACCTCGACAGTAATGTACATCGTTAACGCCATAAACATTGCTTCAACAAAATTACTGGCACCGAGAGCACACAGGAGGTTTTCTATTAATTAATTATCGGGGCAATAAAAAGTGAAACATTGCTACGGAAATGCATCAGGCGGCTGATCGTTAATTAGTAACTGTTTACGCAATTAAACTCAGTAAGAGCTGGGTTTTAAAGTTACTGAAAGTTACTCCTTATTCTGTTACTTTGTTAATGAAATTGAAAAAGTAATTTGTAGTAAAATGTAAGCGGCGCTATATCCAGATATGTCCAAAGTTTGCACATTTGGGACTTTATATTTTTTTTTACAAGTAAGTTATAAGGAATAGCTATCAAGTAACTGCAAATAAATGCAAATGTGATAATATGACAACTGGAATACCCGGATGTGAGGTGACATTGCATAATGTAATCAAATCAACGGATCCAAAAAGATCTATTTTTTCTAAAGAGTAAGGAATAATTCAATTTTTTTTACACAATAGATTAATATTTGCATAATAAATAATTATATAACAGTGTCCTGACATTTATGTTAGTTAGTTAACTAAAATGGAAAGGATCTTTTTAAAAGGAATTTTATGCAAGGTAAATGTCCTAACTTTCTTATCTGAACAAATCTATTGTTACAATCCCTCAAAGGATTTAGTAAATTTAATTTAAATTAAAAGAAATTGCAATTATAAAAAAAGGAAAACTTAAAAGAACATTTAACGATTCATATTATTTTGTATGCAGAAAAAAAATATTGGAACGTTCTAGAAAGTTCACAGCGAGTCGTCGGACAGTGATTCCCTATGAATTAGAGCGGGTTTATGGACGATGAATTTAAAATTGTCTCACAGTATTGTTAGGATGGGGAGGCCTATGAGATGTCCAAGCAAATCATCGTCACGGTTGATGGGTTCCTTCAGACCTGGCACTTATCGACGACGTCGCAACGTGCTTCGTTGATTTTTCTATGGATTAATAAAACACTATTCTCCTGTTGTGGTTGTTTTTTAATCCCCGACCTCCAGGTTGCGATCCTTACACTATATGACGAAATTAGCAGATGCACAAATTCAATGTGTAACACTATTCATATTAAAGTAGCATTTCAGCCAAATTGGAATTCGGTTTATCTAAAATGCTATTTATAAAGCCTTTTACCCTTTGACTACGGTCAGAAATAAATTCACCTGTAAATATGAAAGCTTTTTGACTGACTTATATTTGCTTTGCCACTGCAGTTACTTATTAAATTTTATCTCCAACATTTTAAACACTGTAAGAAGCTTGTGGCAACGAATGCTTTATGCTCGGACCCATAGTTCTTATAAAGTTGGAAAGCTCTTTGAAAATTACTGACTCGGCAAAATTACTAAGTTTGAAGTTAAAAGATTTAAGATTACAGTTTTATGGGTCTAGTGGGAGTTATGTCTTTGTTATGTTATTTTATAAACTGCATTACTGGTCCTACGTTGGACGATATAGCAGTACTTACACTACTAGCTGTACCCCGCGGTTTTGCCTACGTAGATCCATTTCAGAGAGGAATATTAAGATTAAAATTAGCCACGTCACTCAACATAATCCTGGCTATAATACAAAAATACCTAAAATTGGCTAGTAGTCTTTGAGAGTATATCAACATACAAACTCTTCTGCTTTATAATAGTGGTAACTTTTTAAGTTAAAACTAATTAGTTACTTTAGTTGGTTAGGTTAGGTGTAATAATAAGTGCTAGGTTATTTAATTTAGAACTAGCGGAGAACCACGACTTTATTCACGTGAAATTAAAATATGTCGAAAGAGGAATTACCTTTTGGACGCAAGTACAAAGACTGGAATCATATTCGAATTAAGAGACACTGAGAGAGTAACTCCGAACGTGGCTGAGAGAATAACTCCGAACAGAGCCCGAGACTTGTGACACGGGTATAGGTTTAAAAGAGATCTCTTAGTGACGCGCGTCAACACTCACCTCCTCTGTTCAAGTTATTCTCCTTGCCCAGCCAAATTTGTCGAAAGAGGGTAGGACATTGTGAATAAATTAGGCCTTTGTATTTCAAGTAATTGTAACTCAAGCTGAGAGTAATAATTAATTCGTTTGCACAAATTAAGTATCAGAGTTGTCTAGTTTAAGCGATAAGCAAAATACAACATCTGCACCGCGCCACGCCAGAGCCTAGACTGCCCACCATTTTTTTTTTTTCTGATTGAGTAAGTGCCGTAGGCTCCATACGGGACCACAGCGGCGTCACCGGGGGGGTTGGGCGAGTTCCACGTCCGGGTGACGTTAAGAAACGGGGACCTCGTCTTCGCCGGCGAAGACGCTGTGTTTGTGTGTATGTGTATTGGGAGGCATTGTCCGTAGTCGTGTCGTCGTCTGGGTCGTGAAGGACGTTTTTGGGGCGTCTGCGTGTGCAGTCGGCGTCTATTTCGGGAGTGTAAGAGCACGTTTGAACCACAAGTAGATTTGGGTGTGTGGTAGCTTTCGAAAAGTAGTTTTTCGATAGCTGTTTCATGTGTTGTGTAATGGTTGGTTGATCCAGGTCTCGGTGAAGGTCGTTATTGCGAACGAACCACGGGGAGCCCGTGGCAAGGCGCATAAACTTATTTTGTACAGATTGTAAGCGCTGTATTGCGCTCTTGGGACGGTGGGCGAACACTACGCTAGCGTAGGTCAAGATGGGGCGGATGCACACCTTGTAAAGGGTGACTTTTAGTCTGAGTGACAGTTTGCTTGAAGAGCAAAGGAGTGGGTAGAAACGACCTAACACCCATCTGGCTCTATTTGTGACCTTCCGGATGTGTGACGAGAAGCTCATGCGGGAATCAAAGGCTACTCCGAGATATTTGGCCTCGGATTGCCAGGGAATGGGTTTTCCATAGAGGGAAACCTCTTGATAGATTCTGTTTCTGCACTTAGATTTGCCCGTGAATAGTACGGCAGCACTTTTCTCGGGGTTCACCTCGATGCGCCAGAGACGGAACCATTGTCCTAGGAGCATGACCGCTTTTTGAAGCCTCGGTATTACTACTCGATGGCTTTTATATGTGGAGAATAGTGCGGTGTCATCCGCGAACTGTGCCACGTGGACGTCGGGGGGAATGTCATCGGGAATGTCACTCGTGTAGAGTGCGTAGAGAAGCGGTGCTAGGACTGAGCCTTGAGGGACTCCCGCTCGGATAGGCCTGCGGGAGGAGAGAGTGCCATCAAGGCGGTACCTGAAGGTACGGCCTGTGAGATAGCTGTGTAGTAATCGGATGAGTTTGTTTGGCACGTCAAAGGTGTGGAGCTTAAATAGCAACCCTTCGTGCCAGACCCTGTCAAACGCTTTGGCTACGTCGAAGAAGAGGGCCCCAGTGGGAATTGGATTTCTAAATCTGGTGAAGCCAGCTAGAATGTGTTCCGTTAAGCGGTGAGCTTGTTGGACACAGGAGTGTTTGGCTCGGAAGCCGAATTGTGGGTCATTGAGAAGTTTCTTCTCGGAGACTACAGCCTTGAGTCTGTTTTGAATAAGAATCTCATACACCTTGGCGAGCTGCCCACCATTTGTAGACCCGCTCCTTTTATACAACTTAGAATGACTCAAGTAGTGGGGTGAGTGGGGGTATCGAACGATGCGCAGCCGCAAGAGGGCGTAGCTGGTACAGTGCAGGTCACAGACTTTTTTCTAGTCGTGTACGATGACGCAGGCGCCGTCAAATACAATTTCTGTATTAAAAGCAGCCTATATTTATCCTAATAACATAACTTATCTTGAAATTGCTTAATTTGAAATTACAAACAGTTATAATGTTTTCTTTGTCCGATTTCAAGTAAAAAAAGCCTGAATCTGACTGTATTAACTTTATCATTAATATCTATATTTACTTTGGTTTTCAATGTTGCTTAATTATACAAACTTACAAAGAAATAGCAAAAAAAAGGAAAAGTAAATGTTTTGATTGGTTTTCATGTAAATCAATACGCAATGTCTAGATAAAAATAAGTCCGTAATTTACCACGTCTAATAAATATGCCTATAACACGTTCACGGGCAATCATTACAGAATTCAATTATGCGACACGCACCTCATCGCATCGTACGAAATTAAAGGTGGGGTAAATATCCACAAGGGGGTAATCACGTACCATGGCGAGAGGAACGCTGAGTGGGGGAATTGGGTGTTATTGGATTCATTGGTGTAGTGGCTAGATTAGATAGGTACCGTATAAAAGAATACAATAATATACATGCTTTCTTCTGCATACAAAATGGGATAGCCAACATTGTAAATTATTAAATACTAATTATAACATTATTTTTTAAAAGGTCCGCTGAGTTTCTTGCCGATCTTTTCTTGGCACATTTGCCTTTCGAACCGGTAGTACAGTCGCTACGTGCTGACAAACTACTTGATTATTCAAAAGTGCTTGTATACCTTACTTGAAATAAATTAATTTGAATACATACGTTTGTTAGTTGTTGATTCACGAATCAACAAGACTAAGTCTTGTTGATTATAAGTCTTATATGCCGCTTTTACTGTTATATTAAGTGTATTTTCAGCGACATACAGTCCTTATTTAATTGAAAGTAGATGACGGAAAAAATGTTGTTTTTTATTGAATTTCAATATAGAGCTAATCCGACTTAAACAAGTCCTACGGACAGCAACATCATGGGCACAAAAATCCAGACAGCAGAATTGAACAGATAAAACAGTTCTCTACGGATTTTCTCACGGGAAGCGGGAAAGGAAAGCTACTCTTTAAATTGCACACAAGTAGATATCCGGGAGAAACGAAATTAAAAGAGGGGTAAAAATCCATAAAGGCCTGATCACGTACGCGGCTAGAGGAGGGTTGAGTAGGGGAATTAGGTATTATTGGATTTCCACTAGTGTTCGCCTGATGTAGGTTTGGCGCCTATTTGCTGAACCTTTCACACGTGAAAGGGTAACACCTGTTTTTGTAACCCGGATTTTTACTTTAGGAATATTAATGCTCTGTGGTGTTAAATAAACAGATATTATTATTTATTTAACATTAGCCTGTTAATGCCGAGCTATGTTTTGTTGACTGCCTCGTTGGTCTAGTGGTTAGCCTAAGTGGCTTCGATCACGAGGTCCTGGGTTCGATTCCTGGGTCAGGTCATAAAATAATTCTGAGCTTTTTACATTCTTCGTGCTACACCCCCCGTGCCTCGGAGAGCACGTTACGGTCACTATCATCAACATCTGATAGCGATCGTTAATAAATGAAACATTATCACCCTAAGCCCGCCAACCCGCATTGGAGCAGCGTGGTGGGTGTACGCTCCATATCCCCTCTCCTATAAGGAGGGAGGGCTGGTCCTGTAGTGGGCCGTTAATAGGTTGATAATGATGATGACTGTTATTTTTTATCATAATCTGAAATAATTAATATATTTAGATGTAGATTTTTTTTTATTCAGTAGACTTTAGCCCTTGATTACAATCACACCTGATGTTAAGTGATGATGCAATCTTAGATGGAAGCGGGCTAACTTGAGGAGTTGGATAATATCCACACCCTTTCGGTTTCTACACGACATCGTACCGGTACGCTTAATCGCTGGGCGGTACGTTTTAGTCGGTAGGGTGACTAATCAAGGCGGAGGCCATCACCAGCCAGACATGGACTAATTTAAAAAAATCTCAATCGGCCTGCCGGGAGTAGAACCCGGGACCTTCGTATTATAAATCCACTGCGCATACCACTGCGCCTCGGAGGCCGTCAAAAGAATTGTCTCCGCAAAGACAAGCTAATCATAGGATTATAGTATAACTAATCATAGAATCTAATTCGCTTGACTAAAACTTTTTTTTTATCGACTACAAGTTAGCCCTTGACTGCTATCACACCTGATGTTAAATGATGATGCAATTTAAGATGGAAGCGGACTAATTTGTTATCAGTAGGATGAATTCCACACCCCTTTCGGCGAAGCCTCCCACCAGCCAGACTAAGACAAATTAAGAAAAATCTCAATCTGCCCCGCCAGGAATCGAACCTAGGACCTCCGTCTTATAAATCCACCGCGCATACCACTGCGCCACGGAGGTCGTCAAAAACTACCCGAACTACAGCAAGTTCTATTCTAGGACGGGTATCTAATACTAGAGCTCGAGAGAATCGAGCAGAGAAGGTAAGTGTTCCGCTCACTGACGATCTCACATCCGAGTCACAAGTCTCAGAATTTGATTGGAATTTTTCTTTCTGTTACATAGTGGACCCAGCACCCGCTCGATAGATCCATGGAATGCTAAGAAATAGTTTCTCTAATGTTCAATAAATATAATATGAAACAAAATGTTGAATATTTAATTCAATATTTGATTTCAGAATTCAAAATGACTAATTCTAATAAATTTCATTCAAAATGAAATACAGTTAACAGTTTTGGATGGTGGGAGGCTTTCGCCGTGGCTAGTTACCACCCTACCGTCAAAGACGTACCGCCAAGCGATTTAGCGTTCCGGTACGATGTCGTGTAGAAACCGACAGAAGGGGTGTGGATTTTCATCCTACTCCTAACAAGTTAGCCCGCTTCCATCTTAGATTGCATTATCACTTAACATCAGGTTGTATGATTTAAGAGGTGTTTAAGGGCTTTTATAATAATTAAATAATTAAAGACGTTCCCATGACCATAACGTGTATTACGTAAGACTTGTCAGTGTGACAGGAAGGAAGTACAGATTATACTCATAACATCTCCCTTTTCATTTTTTTTTTAAACGACAGACTGTTTGACAAGACAAATAATAATTTTACAAAGATATACGGACTGACAATATTGAAACTTTAGACTGGTTTAAACATACCGACTGATAAATGACAAGTTGATATTTTAAAGACATGTGTACAATTTAACAGACAGGCTTACAATAGAAAACTTTAAATCTATTTATAACTTGGTTTACATATTTTAAAAAACATAGACAGACTTACAATATAAAACTTTAAATCTATTTATAACTAAGTTTAGTTTTACATACAATCTTGAAATCTGACTGGAGGCTTGACCTGTCTACCACTAATTGTTCTTTTTATTCCATCATGAGGAATATTTTCTTCCATTCTCATTTCCTTCTTTGGACTAAACTTTGGACTGACTTTTGGACTGACATTTGGACTAAATTCTTTCTTACATTGTACACTTTCTTTTATGGGACTCGAATAATGACAAGGTAACAGATGTTGACGATTTCTTCTATATGTAGAACCATCAGGTGCTTCGACAATGTATGATCTCGGCTCTTCACATTCCTTAATGACTTTTGCAGGTTGCCACTTCAACTCTGGTGACTTTTTGAACATAATTTTATCTCCTTTCTTTACTTTAGATAAATTTTTTGACTTTTTATCATAATAAAACTTTTGTTTACTATTATTTTGTTGTTTTGTTTTTTTATACATATTATGACTCATGACTTTAGGTTGAAGATGTTTTACAACAGTAGGTATAAGTGTTCTAAGACGACGGGACATTAACAATTCCGCAGGTGACGGTAAATTGTTTCTAGGTGTTGTTCTATACTGTAATAATGCAAGATATGGATCATCTCCAGAATCTGCACATTTAGTGAGTATACGTTTTACTATTTTCACTCCTGACTCAACTAGACCATTAGAACGTGACAGATATGGACTCGAAGTAGTATGATTGATATTCCAAGATTCCAAAAATTGTTTAAATTCTTGTGAATTATGTGGTGGTCCATTGTCTGATATTATGGTTAAAGGAATTCCATGACGGCTAAATATAGATTTTAATGCATTAATAAGTGCTTTTGCACCCGTTGAACTCACATTAGCGATTTCTATATAATTTGAATAGTAGTCTTCGACAACCAGTATGGTTTGATTTTTAAATTTTAAAAAATCTATTCCAACCTTTTCCCAAGGAAATGAACTAATTTTGTGTGACATTAATGGTTCTGGTGAATTGGCATTCCTGTGTGACAGACATATTTCACAATTTTCCACACACACTTTTATATCATGTGACATTAAAGGCCAATACACAACTCCTCTTGCAAAGTTTTTTGACTTTTCTATGCCTTGATGACCACTATGTATTATTTTCAATATTTCTGGCCTTAATTTAGTAGGTATAATGAGACTATTACCTTTTAACAATAAATTTCTGACTGAATGAATTTCATGACGACAGTTCCAATAAGGTAAGACTAATTTGTTGACTTCTGACCTTTTCTCAGGCCATCCTTCCTCATAATATTTCTTCAGTAGTTGTAGACATTCATCATTTTCTGTAGCCTCAGTAAGCCATTCTAGACGCTCAGCTGAAATAGGCAAGTTTTTAACAAGCATGTTGACATGTATCATGACATCTTCATCCAACTCATCCTCACTAGACTCCGGTAAAGCTGCTCGTGATAGTGTATCTGCTATGTACATTTTAGTACCAGGCTTATATTCAACTTTTAAATCATAAGCTTGAATCCTAAGCATTAATCTTTGTAAACGTGTTGGGACTTCAGCTAAAGGCTTTTTGAAAAGAGTTATTAGTGGACGGTGATCAGTTTCTACAGTGACTATTTTTCCATAAATATATTGATGAAAACGAATACAACCAAAGACAATGGCATACAGCTCTTTTTCAATCTGCGCCATGCGTTTCTGACTTGATGTTAATGTTTTAGATGCATAAGAAATTGGATGATTATCCTGAAGCAAGACTGCACCGACTGCTGACTGACTGGAATCAACTGACAAGACAACTGGTTTTTTGACATTGTAATGTGACAAGACTGGTGACTGACAAATAATATTTTTTAAATGTTTGAAAGTAGCTTCATAACTATCATTCCATGACCATTCACTTGATTTTTTTAATAATTGACGTAGAGGTTCAGTTTCTTCAGCCAAATTCTTAATAAATCCTCCCAGATAATTTAAAATACCTAGAAATCTCTGTAAATCCTTGAGACAGACTGGAGACGGCATATTTTTGATAGCCCTGACTTTATCTGGATCTGGTGACACACCTTTTTGAGAAAATATATGACCAAGGTATTTAACCTGTGGTTGGCAAAATGTACACTTACTTTTATTAAATTTCAAATTGACTTCTTGAGCTTTTTTAAACACTCTTTCTAAATTTTCTTCATGTTCTTGGCGACTTTTTCCATAGACTAAAATATCATCTGCATACACCATGACTCCTGGTAGTACACCAAATGTTTCAGTCATAATTCTATGAAAGATTTCAGGAGCACAGTTAACTCCGAATGGAAGACGTTTGAACCTATATCTCCCGTACGGCGTATTGAATGTGCATAACATTGAGCTTTCCTTATCCAGACGAATAACCCAAAATCCACTGCTCGCATCAAGAGTAGAAAAATATGATGCACCTTGTAGCTTAGATCGCACCATATCAATGGTAGGTATTGGATAATGTGATCTGTATATAGCTTCATTTAAGTTTCTTGGATCAAGACAGACTCTAAGTTGACCATTTTTCTTCTCAACTAATAAAAGTGAACTCACCCATGACGTTGGCTCAGTAACCTTGGTGATGACATCTAGACTTTCCATACTGTCCAATTCCTTCTTCAGTTTATCGTGTAATGAGAATGGAATTTTCCGTGGTGGATCTATTTTAGGACGTATATCAGTATTGATAGTGATATGACACTCACCCGGTAGACAGCCCAATCCTTCAAATACAGATTTATATTTTGACAGTAGACTCTGTAATGAATTATTTTTATTGATATAATATGACTTTTGTGACTTTTTATGACAATTACTGTAAACATTAGACTTATAAAGACTTTTACTAATACAAGACTGTACATTTGACTGTGACTGATATTTATTGTTAACATGACAATTATTACTTAACTCAGACATATGATGTTGACTATTGACTAATGTAGAATCAAAATTTCGACTTTTATTGACTGTATTTTCAATATTAAAGACTCTTTTTATAAGACCTAATTGTGAACATGTATATTTTCCAATGACAGTTGGTGATGACACATCAGCTATGATGAAATTAATTATCTTTGACACATGTTGACTATTGATATAATAACTACATTCTAGCTTTTGTTGACCTAATATGGGTATGGTACTTCCACAGTAAGAGGTTACTTTATAATGACATGGTAAAAAATTTTTACTGACATTCAATGATTGAAATAACTTATATGACATAACATTAGCATCACTTCCAGTATCTAAAATACATTGAACATTTATATTATTAATATTTAAGTTAACACTCCACTCTGAAATTGAATTTTGACATGTATTTAAGTGTCCAACAAATAAATACTTTGACTCATTACCTTCTTGATCCATATTAGCTTGTATGAACTTCACTGACTTACAAAAGGCTTGATAATGTCCTCTTAAGTTACACCTCCTGCACTTAGCATTATATGCTGGACATTTATAGCGATGAATTTGACCACACCGTGTACAGTTTTTTCTTTCCTGTGACTTTGACCTTGACTCTGACTGTGATCTGGTTCTTGACTGAGACCTCGCCCTCGACTTTGACTGATTGAATGACTGACGTTGATAAAAGACATTTGTAGATTCTTTAAACTCCACTGCATGAGATCTAGCTGACACAATACTTTTGGACAAGTTCCTAGCCTTTTCTAGCGTTAACTCTTCTTCTAGCAGTAATTTTTCTCGTACATGTTGAAAATTTTCATGCATGTTTGTAATGAAAATATCTTTTATCATCCTTTCTTCCAAGTTTCCGAACTCACACGACTTGCTTTTGTTTATTAAATTTGTTAAAAAATCCTCTAGAGTTTCATCACCTCTTTGTTTGGTTGTAAAAAACTTGTAGCATTCATAAGTAATATTTGCTTTAGGTACGAAGTACGATTCAAATTTTGTAATTAATTCTTCGAATGTGACATTTTCCAAATCCAAGCCAAATGTATTGAAAATTTCTAACGCGTCACTCCCAATAAAGTGTAACAACATGGCGACTTTCCTTGTGTCGGATTCTTCGAAAATTCCACTTGCTTTTAAAAATATGTTGAAAGATTGGAACCATTTTTTCCAATTTGTACATAAATTTCCTTCTAGACACATAGGCTTTATATTACCTGTAAGGTTCAACCTTTTAGATGATGCAAAATTTTCTTCACCAGTCGCGCCATTACTACGCGTTTTCTTTGTCTCGGACGCCATCGGACACGTGTTATTTTACGTATATTTTTTGACTTATATTTTAACTTTTGACTTTCGTTGGCACTTTTTTAAGTTCACTTCTGACACCATGTATGATTTAAGAGGTGTTTAAGGGCTTTTATAATAATTAAATAATTAAAGACGTTCCCATGACCATAACGTGTATTACGTAAGACTTGTCAGTGTGACAGGAAGGAAGTACAGATTATACTCATAACACAGGTGTGATAGCAGTCAAGGGCCAACTTGTAGTTGATAAAAAAAAAAAGGTTAAACGTTTATGATTGATTGGGACAGTTCACTTGTATTTACTAAAATACATTACAATACTGTTCGGAGTATTTAAAATCATATGAAAATATAAAATACTTAAGTAATATAAAATAAAAAGTCATTACCTACAAAACAAGGTTTTATATAAATGCTCTACAATGAAGCACCAGTTGTTTGCCAAGACAAATTAGTTCAAACTCATTGAGTTTACCTTGTTTGGTTTAGAACTAAACGAGCTTGTATTGGCCACCTTCTAACTTCACTACCAGATCTAGATTATATTGTACCATAATACTAGCGGTATTCAAGAAAGAATGGGTATAGCAAGCTGTAGTTAAAATATAAATATATGCTATTGCAGACTCTTTTTGTAGTACTAATAAAGACGAGCAACCTTGCTATACGTTACATTGTTATACCTCAAAGGGATTAGGCCGCGTTTTTAATGTAACTATACTTCCTACAAGTATCTTCGCGCCAATGTATACAAAACCTTTGCCAATTTATTTAGTAAAATATTCTCTCTAATCGTGAAAACCGCATGAAAATCCATACAGTAATCTTTGAGCTTATTGCGAACAGACAAAGAGACAGACACGGCGGTGGACTTTGTTTTATAACATGAACTGACACTCGTACTAATAAACTAAAAGGGCATTTTGAATAGAAGCTTCTAAAATATGATTAACGATCTACGTTATTTACTTGATGGTAGAAATCGTCAAAAACTACAAATTACAATAATTATTTACTTTCAGTAACCACGCAGTATAGAATGGAAGGTAATTAAAAATGAATAGATACATTTAATGACACGCAAGAATGCGATCGATAGCCAAGGCAGGGAAAAATCCATAAAGGGTGTAAAAGGCGGGACGGAATGTCAGCGATACTAATATGATAAAGTGTTAAGGTGCGTGTTAGTAGCCGATCGCAGACGACATGTCGCAGCGACACACAGTAACGTTTCTATTCATCATCATCATCATTATCAGCCAATAGACGTCCACTGCTGGACATAGGCCTTTTTTAGGGACTTCCAAACACAACGATCCTGAGCCGCATGTGCCCAGCGGCTCCCTGCGACCCGTTTGATGTCATCAGTCCACCTGGTGGGGGGTCGACCAACACTGCGCTTTCCGGTGCGGGGTCGCCATTCTAGCACCTTCGGCCCCCAACGTCCATCAGCTGTTCGAACCACGTGCCCCGCCCATTGCCACTTCAGTTCTGCGACTCGCTGAGCTATGTCGGTTATTTTGGTTCTTCTGCGGATCTCCTCATTTCTGATTCGATCACGCAGAGATACTCCGAGCATTGCTCTTTCCATCGCCCGCTGAGTGACTCTGAGCCTTCTTATGAAGCCCGCAGTTAGCGACCAAGTCTCGGATCCGTATGTCATCACTGGCAACACGCACTGTTCGAAGACCTTCGTCTTCAGGCACTGAGGAATTTTGGACGAAAAGATGTCACGCAGTTTCCCGAACGCTGCCCAACCGAGTTGGATTCGGCGGTTCACCTCTTTCTCGAAATTGGACCTACCTAACTGGACCATATGCCCTAGGTATATATACTCGTCTACAATTTCGAGTGCAGAATTTTCAACAATAACTGGGTGGAGCAAAACATGAGCATTACACATGATCTTTGTCTTGCTCATGTTCATTTTAAGGCCCACCTGTTGAGAAACTCTGCTGAGGTCATTGAGCATATTATTAAGGTCATCTAGAGATTCTGCCATTATCACTACATCGTCGGCAAACCGTAGTTGAGTGAGGTACTCGCCATTGATGTTGATGCCAAGTCCGTTCCAGTCCAAGAGCTTAAAGACGTCTTCCAATGCGGCGGTAAATAGCTTCGGGGAGATAACATCTCCCTGTCGCACTCCTCGCTGCAATTGGATTGGCCTCGTAGTCTCATCCTGTATACGGACTGACATAGTGGCGTTTTCGTACAGGCACTGCAACGCTTGGATGTACCGGTAGTCGATTCGGCACCTCTGCAATGACCTTAACACAGCCCAGGTTTCCACCGAATCAAAGGCTTTCTCATAGTCCACAAACGCCAAGCAAAGTGGCCGGTTATACTCTTCGGTCTTTTGTATAACCTGCCGCAGCGTATGGATGTGATCTATGGTACTAAAGCCTTGTCGGAAACCGGCTTGTTCGGGAGGCTGGAAGTCATCAAACCTACGAGCGAGACGATTCGTGATGACTCTGGAGAACAACTTGTAGACATGACTCAGCAGCGAGATTGGTCTGTAATTCTTCAGCAAGGTATTGTCACCCTTTTTGAAGAACAGAACAACCACGCTCCTGTGCCACGCCTGAGGCGTCTTGCCCTCGTGAATGACGGAATTGAACAATCGCTGAAGGACTTCAAGTATCGGTTTACCACCCGCTTTCAGGAGTTCTGCTGTGATTCCGTCATCACCTGGCGCCTTGTTGTTCTTTAGGTGTTCGAGAGCCATACTAATCTCGTCTAGGCTGACGTCCGGGATATCTTCGGTATAGTGTCGGGTCAATTTGGCTCTGGGGTCTTCAGCCAAATTGTCAACAGGCTTTTGAGTTGACGTGTATAACTGTCCATAGAACTTCTCGACCTCACCCAAGATCTCGGGCTTGGAAGAAATGAGATTACCGTCATCGGTCTTCAGACGCGTCAACTGACTGCGTCCAATAGACAGATCTTTCGCGAACACTTTCGAGCCACGGTTGTGTTTTATTGTATCTATGATACGCTCGGTGTTGTAGCGGCGTAAGTCACATTTCTGCGACTTAGAGATCTGTCTATTGATACGTCGGTAGTTCAGAGCGTCCCCTGAAGACTGTAATCGCATTCCTTGTCTTTCCTCCATGAGCTTGAGTGTTTGGTCAGAGAATTTCTTGTTGGTTTTTGGGCGGTGGGTCTTATAGAACTTAGACCCAACCGAATGGACAGTTTCCACTAGCCTGTTGTTCAGATCGTCCACATCAACACAATGTGCTAGGCAATCGAAGCGGTTCTGGAGTTCCAGTTGAAAGCTTTCGGGGTTTTGGATGTGGGCACGAGTAGGTCGGAGCGTTGACTTCACCAGTCGGTACCGTTCAAGCTGTACATTGATATTCAACGTGCCTCTTACCAGTCGGTGATCACTGCCGGTTTTGACCCTATTGATCACAGAGACATCGTTGAATATATGCCGTCTGGTCGACAAGATGAAGTCACGTTTCTATTAATTTCTATGAAATAAGAGAACGTAGGAAGCGATAAATCGCTCCCATATAAATACAGAGTAATAGAAATCAGTAGTCACTGCGACGTGACGTCTGCAGTTTTCGTTTATGGTCCGCTACGAACTTGCACCTTTATTGTAATGAAGTGATTTGTGAACATATAATCCCATAAGGGTTGTTATAAAAGGTGTGCTAAGATTGCATACGCGTGTAAAAGGTGTCAGGAATAGAACTATAATAAAGTAACTACTACTGAACTACTATATCTCACTATAACGGTGCAATTTAGTAGCCGACAAAGACAAACGACATGTCGCAGCGACTACTGATTTCTATTTCTCTGTATTTATATGACAGCAATTTATCACTTTCTACGCTCTCTTATTTTATAGAAATTAATAGAAATGTTTCTGTGTGTCGTTGCGACATGTCGTCTGCGGTTTGTATGGGTTCCTATGAAATAAGAGCGTCGTAGCGAGCGATAATCGCTCCCATATAAATCAGTAAAGTAACTGCAACTGAAGTTATTGTCTGTGATCGCCTGCGAAATCGCACCTTTATGGACATAAAGTGAATCACATTTAACCCCAATAAGGGTTTTTATAAACGGTGGGCTAAAAATCCATATAGCCCGTAAGAGGCAGAACGAATGTCACAAATGGTAATACGTAAATATTATAAAATGTTAAAGAAGTTTCATATTTAACGCCTTAAAGCATTGTGTAGATATATAATTTCTCTGTATAATCACTTTGAATGTTTATAAGTATGTTTATATGGGGTTTCGTTTTACTACTACTAGCAAAGACTATTTATTTATTTACAGTTCTTTATAATTTTGAAAATGCTTATTAAAATTATAAAAACAATTCAAGTGCGTCTACTGGGGTGCTTGGGGGCCCGAGCAACCAGTGGTAAGGACTCCAGAGTGAGGAATCTCCTCAAAATACGCGCGGCATCAAGAAATACCGACTTCCGTGTCCGATTCTTGATCCAATAACAAAGCGAAAGCTTTTTAAGATGTTGTTCGAAGCTTTTCTTCATTATAAGATCATTGACTGAAACAACTATAGGAACAATAATCGTCGACTTAACATTCCACATGGCGGTAATCTAGTGAGATATTATTTTTAACCGACGAAAAAAAACGGAGGAGGTTCTCAATTCGACACGTATATATTTTTTTATGTATGACCACGCATAACTTTTTACAGAGTTGTCCGATTTTGATAATTCTTTTTTTATTCCAAGGTGGTCCCATTATCATCATGTCAGAATCTGATGATGATATTCTGGGAAAATTGAAGGAACTCTTCAAATTTTATAGGCACACTTGCAGCGATTTCGGTTTTAGTGTAAGTAACGGTAGCTTTTTGGCTACAAGTGCCGTATAATATACTATGCCAGTATAGTACTAGTACGTTACGTGGCGATAAATCACTAAAAAGTAATGAATAAAAATTTTTAACAAAAAATAGAACCGACTCCTAAATATGCTTAAGTAGATTAAAGCAATTAAATGACGCAGTTATTTTTTACTTTTTTGAGCGTTTTGAGTCGGTTCTATTTTTTGTTATATTGTATCTAAGTAGGTATTTTCATACTTTATCTATGAATGTGAGGTAAAAACCCATAAAGCATGTAAGAGGCGGTACGAATGTCAGAAATGGTAATATGATAAAGTGTTATTGAATTTTCATTTGCGCCTCGCTACCGCAATTAAGCCATTGTTTTGCTGAATCGCTTTAAATGTTTTGAAAGTTTGTATGGAATGGGGTAAAGTTTGTTCTGGTACAATATGTTATATTATTTTGTTTTAGTGGTATAAGAGATATTCATAATACAGTTATTTTTGGCAGCAGTAGGTATGCACGGTGGTTTTTTAAGATGACCTTTTAAGGACCTGGGTTTGATTTCCGGCTGGCCCAATTGAGATTTTCTTAATTGGACCAGGTTCGCCAGGAGGTTAGTTACCACACTGTCGACAAAGACGTAAATTGCATTGTCACTAACCACCAGGTGTGTTTCCAGTCAAGGGCCAACAAGGTGCTGGTGTAACAATACAATGCAAAAAGTCGTTCATATAAAGCCTCTTTATCTAAGGATCTTAACCTTTAAAACTTTAAAACCAATTAGTTATTAATACGTCATCAAAATTATATAATTTAATATCTTTATAATATAATACACTTAGTTTATAAAACTGACCTTTTATGTAACAGAAGGTCAGTTATCTGTTAGAGGTTAAAAACAAAAGGCGTGTCAAAGTTGTCGATATCCCAGCCCGTCATACAGTGTCAAAAAGCGCTTTAACTCCAACATCAAAGGAAATACCGCCGCGTGTTAGCCATATTCGAACAAAGCATAGCAACAACTGCATTGGAAGTTTGAAAACTTTACACCTGGAGTGTCACAATTTACTTACGTGTATATTATAGGTAATGTAAAATATTTTTACATGCACCTCAACACTAATAAAGTTATAGGTTTTGTCAAACACAATGAACAAGACGCGTGGCGAAGCGAAAGCGAATCGAAAAAAAGGAATAAGAAAGAAAAAAGTTATTTTTATTTGATCAGAACATACAAAATTAACAATACAAACTAAGTTAAAAAAACTAGGAACACTGACCAAATAAAGGTCTCCCACTCAACATAATGCTACAACAGGCTGCAGCGCTCATTTTCAGTGGGAGCCTTTAAGTGGGTAAAATCACAGATGCGATCTACATTACATAATAAGAACAAAGCATAATTACAGACAAAAGACGTGAGAAAACAGTAAACAATAAAAGAAACACAATCAAACAAAGTAGCAATTATTACTAAGCTAGTATGAATTAAACAAAATTGAATTCATAGTAATAGGCATAACTAAAATAACAGCAAGGAAAAAGCGTACAAAAAAAATAAGACGGTTCACAATGGTTCGCTTACGCATTTCATGCACTTAGATTCGGGCGACTTTGTTTATTAGAAAGATACCGACTAACCGTACATTAAAAACGCTTCGCCACGCGTTCGGTTCGCTGTGGTATGTTTGTTTGATGTACGTTGTTACTCTGTTTGCTTTATCAAAAACCTATTAAACTAACTAACCTTAGACAGACTGAGCTCCATCAACGCAGTTTGGTGGGCCTAGGTTGATGATTATGTTTGCCTCTGTAACGATTTTTATCAATTGTTAATAATAATGACTAACAAAATAATGTGATTTTCAAGGTTAAAAGGTATAACGCAATGTTCCATGGAATGGAATTGAATGTTAGCAACAAACTACTTAAGCATTAAAAATAAGTCCTTAAAACAACCTATTTAGCAATGATCGTAACTACATTTTAAAGTCTACTCGAATTCATCCCGTTACTCCACATTTTACACTTGGCCTGATAAATCTCCCGGCCCTTGATATTACACTTGCAATTGTCTTTGGAAAGACGCCAAGACATCTTTTTGTTCGAACTTTCTCGCAGTAATACTCCAGTTTTATTTCTAGTTGTGAGAATTTTTTTAATAGTTTTATTATTAGTTGTTATCTGAAAACTAGACTGTGGTGTAACTGGAGGAAAATTGGAAAATGGCTCTCGAGTATTGTTGGTATTTATGATATGATATGTACACAAATCTAGTTTTTATTCAGTACGGTAGTTTTTATACGAGTACGTCTGCAAGCATCCAAAATATTATGGAGCAAGAACTGAGCTCAACTACTTAAATGCTTGTCAGTCTATGCTCCTACCACGAATAAGTAACTATGAAGTTACCAAGGTGAATTTTGGAGATAGTAGATTTCAAAGATCCTCAATTGTACAAGAATAAAGCATAGGTTTTTAATTTTTCAAGGTGGTAATATTGGAAATCATGTTTTAGTCGCCTTTTGTGGCAACTTTTGGTTCGTGGAAACCTTTTCATAAACATCGTTAAAGATTTAACTTAAAGGGTGTGATGGGTCAAGCCCACTATGGTGTAAAGTCTATAGTTACTGAAGTGTGTCTATGCTTTTAGTTCAGATCAGTCATCTTTTAGTCTATGGTAAAAGCATAATTATGCTGACAATCTTTTAGCTATTACAAAATGAAGATTGTAAGGTTATTATTTTGATCATTTCAGTCATAAAAATAATAAAAGTAACTTTTGAAAATAATATATAAATGGTTATTATATTTAAACACAAATTATACAACTAAATAATAAATTAACATCACATCTGTGTACCATTCAAGCGGAAAACAGGAATAAATTTAATATGCATTTGTTACTGATGGAATTATGCAGTTGAATATATGGTTTTATACCTACAATAAATTTATAGTTTTGAGTTATTTGTAACAGGCTAACTATTAAGGTCTTCTTTTTAAGTTATAATTTGATTTTTATAGCAATCACACTGCAGAAAACAGTCGACACTCATCTTTAAACAATAGGAATGAATTTTCACGAAACAATCGTCACTTCTATTAGAATGAATTTTGATTGACTAATATTATTTTTGTATACTGACATAATTAAAATTAATAATTCGTTCTCATTTTTATTGACATGTGTATGTAAGGTGACAGAATATTTATTGACGTAAAGGCATCGTTAGAATCGTAAATTGTTTGGAATGACACGAGTTATTACCAGTATTTTTAGTGATAAGGACATTGCAAGCTGTAAGGCGGAATTTGGAAGAACCTATAATATTTGTATAAGATCTCCATGTACCTACTCAATTCGCAATAAATGTATTTGAATTTGAATGAAAATACATAGCTTAGAATTACAAAGCCCTAATAGTGAAAGGGATATATAAAGTCTACCAATTTTCGCGAATTAATCTTATAGCTCTATATATTTACACATAATACGTAACAATACAATCAAAAGGGAAGCCCCAAAGTTTATTATTATTTGCAAGGACTTGAGAAATGTAAAGATTATAAGTAAACTTACATTAAATAGAATGAATGCTTATACGCTATAATATAAGTATATATTTCCAATATAAATTTGTAAACCTATAACATAAATGTAGTTTCGAAACTCATCGTATCCATTGCTTCGCGCTGCATTTTTCTCCTAACAATGTTATTGGTGAAGTCTCGTAATAACGTCAGTGATTAGGGTGTAACACTCCGAGCTCAGTTCTCTAAGACTCTCAATTTCATCCCATTACTTCACCCTCTTACAGTTCACTCGGCGGAGCTTGAGGCCCTTAACATCAGACCTTCTATTGGCTTTGGATGCGAGCCAAGCTCATTTCTTTTTTGCTCCAACTTTCTCCCGCGTCCCATTTTCGGTTGGTGTTTTTTTTAGCTTTTTCGTTGGTTTTTAAATTTTTTTCTTGTGTTCGTTCGTCAATTAGAAATTTTGCTGTTCTAAGTTTTTTATGATTATTAAAAATAAATAAATAATTTTTAATTAAACGTTAATCTGATGCAGTGCAATATTCATGTCACATTGATTATTGGGTACGATAATATGAAGTAAAAAATAATTAAAAAAACCAAATACTATTTTTTAAATATTTGTTTGTTTATCAGTTCTCGAAATCCTTTGGAATTACTGATTAGATTAGATTAACTCAAGTGGGACAATATATAGACATTTTTCTGAAAAAGCTGTTACACGACTCTTAACTATTTCGAAAATAATGTTAAATAAATTAGAAAACACCGGCGCGGCGCAGTGGTATGAGCGGTGGATGTATATGACGGAGGTCCCAGGTTCGATTCCCGGCGGGGCAGATTGAGATGTTTCTTAATTTTTCTTGGTCTGGCTGGTGGGAGGCTTTCGCCGTGGCTAGTTACCACCCTACCAACAAAGACGTACCGCAAAGCGATTTAGCGTTCCGGTACGATGTCGTGTAGAAACCGAAAGGGGTCTGGATTTTCATCCTACTCTTAACAAGTTAGCCCGCTTCCATCTTATCGCATCATCACTTAACATCAGGTGTGATAGCAGTCAAGGGCCAACTTGTAATTGATAAAAAAAACATGTAGCCTGTTATCTTTATTATCAAATCAGCTTATGGATCTCCACTGCTTGACATAGACCTTCCAAACATAACTTAAGTTGCCTCCAGCGGCTCCCTGCGTCGTCAGTCCACCTATTGAGGGTTTCTAACCTTTAGTAAGCCATAAAAATCAGCTAACGATTCTCAAATAATTACAATTATATTATAATTATAGGTACGTCAAACTAAGTGGCGTGTAAATAATTTACCTTAGTCGTACGTAGTTTATCGTGCGGTAACACCACAACACAGTATGTACTGAAAGCGCGCTATAACCACAAGTCGTAGTTCTAAACTCAATTATTAAACTTGTTCACGCCTGCACCGCTGCTAAAACCCATAATTAGAACTTGGCAACTGCCGTGTTAAGGTACGGATGCCGTGGAAATATTAGTATTATGGCAGTATACAAATGTAACCTGGTTAATTCATTTGTTTTTAGTATAATTGACGGATAACACGACGAAATGTGATGTAACTTACTTGTGAATATCCAGCATCTTCGGCTTCGTACGCGTGAAAAACAAGAGGTATAAACTTGTCCTAGAATCACTCTATGTATTTATGACAATGGCATTAAAACTCGTTGTTTATAAGAATATCTAAGCGTATATACTTTGTACTAAGATTGACGGAACAAGCAGATTGCCCACCTAGTGGTTATAGTACGTTCGGATTAAGAACACAGTGACTTAACATTCTCCGCCAGCCTAACCCAACCCCCTAACCTATCAAAACTTTTTTAAGCTATTGTATAGCTTTTATCGCGGGCCTTGAGCGTGGAGACCGAATACAGAAATTCCGTAACGAAAAAACCTAACACCCCCTGAGTATCAAAAACATAATATCAAAAGCACAATTTCGGCAACGACGTCATCGGGGAACGTGGCTTAGCGGTAAGACGCTCTAAGTGCCCGGATTGCCAGAGAGACACGGGATCGAATCCCGTCGGTTCCGAAATTTTTTTTCTTTTTCAATCGTGATATTTCAAAAAGTCATTTTTTTTTAAAAACTAATGACTTTTTGCAATATTGCAAAAAGTCAATTACGCTTAAAAAAAAATAATTGCAGAACCGACGGGATTTGAACCCGCGTCTCTCTGGCAATCCGGGCACTTAGAGCGACTTACCGCTAGGCCACGGTCCCGATGACGTCGGTAGGTAAACATAAGTTGATAAAAAATGCTATGCAATAGCTTTACCGCGGCAGTCTCCGAGTGCCACACGTCTTTTTTATTACAAGGTTAAGTTCACAGTGACCAGTTACGCGACGCGCGTAACTTGAAAAGATTAGATTGGTTAAGGGGCGGGGTTATGATGGCTAAAAATGATGAATCACTGCATTCTTTACGCGAATAAACTATAGTAGATAAATAAAACCTATAGTAGAACAAAACTTCGAATAAGATGAAAGAAATACGTCCAATAAAGTACAACCATGTCCATCAATCTGATATGAAGGTGTTAAGCATCATGTGTCAGTTATGACAATTATGACTCTACGACCGTCAGACTCAAAAACAATAAAGCTGGTCGGTAGCAGAAACAAGCATGGCGGTAGTATTTTCCCGAACGAAGGTTTACAATTTAACACACACACTATTCTCCTTCGCACAAATTCGCACACAGTGAATATTACTTTAACTTGCAGCGATGAAAAACTGCATTTACTTTTAAGGCTCGACTCTGACGAGCCAAAGAGCGAATTTTCTTTGAGCGACCAGGACAATAGACAACTGTACTTACAGATACCTTGACAACGCTAACAAGCGATCGCTTTCGCTTATAAAAGCTTGTCTGATCGATCTAGTTACTCGAGCAGCTGACTTTCCCATAGGAAAGTTGCGTGGGGAATTGCTTGGTAAACTAAGCGATTTAATAGATATCTGAATTATCTTGCGACATGTACGCGTAAATAGAATCCGGTTGTCATTGTATAAATGTTTTTTTTTTTATCGATAACAATTTGGCCCTTGACTGCCATCACACCTAATGTTAAGTGATGATGCATTCTAAGATGGAAGCGGGCTAACTTGTTAGGAGTAGAATGTAATCCACACCCCTATCGGTTTCTACACGACATCGTACCGGAACGCTAAATCGGCTTAAAAAAAATTGGTGGTACGTCTTTGTCGGTAGGGTGTAACTAGCCACCGCGAAAGCCTCCCACTAGCCAGACCAAAACAAATTAAGAAAAATCTCAATCTGCCCCGCCGGGAATCGAAACCAGGAACTCCGTCTTCTAAATCCACCGCGCATACCACTGCGCCACGGTGGCCGTCAAAATGTTGCAAGTTTATCAGCTCATGTCAGTTTATCATGAATACGTCCAACCAACCGGTTTCCATCTTAGTTTGCATCATAACTTACCATTAGATTAGTGATTGCATTTAAAGGCTAACTTGAAGATAATAAAAAATTTAATTAACCTTTAAAATCGTACATTGGAGAAATAAAACCTATAAGGTTGTAGTTAACCAATTTGCGAAAAACCTGCAATTTCTTTATTCTGCCTGAGTCTTTATAGACGGTCTAGTTCTGTGTCTTCCTACTTATTTTAAGGTTAAGAATTGAAAATTTTTAACAAAAAATAGAACCGACTCAAAACGCACTAAAAAGTAAAAAATAACTGTGTCATTTAGTTCCTTTAATTTACTTAAGCATATCTATGAAGTTGGTGCCAGCAAGTTTAAGGAACATTTATTTAACGTGGTAAAGCAGTATGTGGGTTCTAGGTAATGTCCTTAAAGTAGAAATCTTAGCTGGATATACTTAAGTAAATTAAAACAATTAAATGACACAGTTATTTTTTACTTTTTAGTGCGTTTTGAGTCGGTTTTAATTTTTGTTAAAATTTTTTATTTCTTACTTTTTACTGATTTATCGCCACGTAAAGTACTCGTACTATACTGTCATAGTATATTATACGGCACTTGTAGCCACCAAGCTACCGATACTTACGAAAAACAGAAATCGCTGCAAGTGTGCCTATAAAATTTGAAGAGTTCCTTCAATTTTCCCAGGATATCATCATCAGATTTCAACCATTTTGGAAGTGCGCCCTTTCTAATAAAAAAAGAATTATCAAAATCGGACTGAGTAGTCCGATTTTGATAATTCTTTTACATTTTGATAATTCTTACAGAGTTGTAAAAAGTTATGCGTGGTCATACATAAAAAAATGTACGTGTCGAATTGAGAACCTCCTCCGTTTTTTTTTCGTCTGTTAAAAAAGAGAATTTAAATAAATCTGAAATTTATGGCAGTAAAACATGTAGATACGTATACCATTTGGTCCGATGAATAAATGACAAATGTTAAACAATGACTGACCACTATTACCGCCATTCAGTTCAGTTATTTATATAGTCATTAGATTAATAGCTTTGCATGACTTCTCGATGTGCCATGACCAATGATAATGTCTCTACTTCGGTTCTAAATTGTTAGGAATTTATTGTCATACACTGGCTTTCAGTTGCGGCTCGCCACAATAACATGCTCTAATACTATCGTGTATTGCAGTTAAATAAACATTATATAGCTGATGTGGTGATTTAGTGTTATTCACTCTGTGATTAAGTACTTAATACTGTTCAATTTACGCAAAATCCTTTAAAATGTGGTGTGGTTTACAAGCTTTATTCGTCCCGATATGGTTCTATCGTGTTTATTGTTCTGTTTGTCTGTAGCATTGTAAATGGCAAACGGATTGAAGGATTTAGACGCGTTTTTTTATTGATAATTTTCTGAAAAAAAATGGGAGGGTTTTGTTATTCGTGATTCTCTATATCTAGCGCATTTCAGTTTAAAGATGAATCCACCATTGTAAAACGATATCTAGTTATTGTAAATCATTATTATCAGCCTATTAACTTAATTAAGGAGGCCTGGAGAGGGGATATGGAGCATAGATCCGCCACGCTGCTTCAATGCGGTTTGGTGGGGTTCATGTGATAAATTTTCCTTTATTAACGATCACCGAACCGATGGCTTTACGTGATCTCCCAGGCACGCAGGTGTAGCACCACCATTCCTTGACTACGGGCTTGAAATATGCTGAAAATTTCGTAGTAAAATGAATCTCAGAATTATTCCGTGGCCCGGCCCAAGATTCGAACTGTGGACCTCGTGATCGAAGCCACATAGACTAACCACCGGACCAACGAGGCAGTTAGTATTGTAAATAGGAAGCACAATTAAAAAAAATATTACCATAGTAGTTTGAATTAGCAATGCAAGTTTTTTTTTTTATTACTTTACCCCCATATTACTTTTTATAGATTTAGTTTTTTCTTATTTTTTATTGCCAGTATAACTTTTTCGTTCATAACAATATTTAGTCACTGAATTGTTTTCTTCGTGTTTTAAGCTAATATTTGTATGTAAATTAGACATAAGTTAAATTAAGAGAGGAATGTGCAGTGCTCAGAAAAGCCGACAAGAGCTTACGAGCACCAAGCTGTATATATAAAGATTGTATGTGTTATGATAAATAAATAAATAAAAGTGATAACAAAATTTTGTTGACTTGGTCAGTTATAGGCTTGTCGGGGGAATATTTAATTCTTATTTATATAGGGATCTACCCTTACGACCTCGTTCTCGTAGGGATTTCGAAATAATTGAAACCCATATGCTATTTCAAGCAACAATTTATCTTTGTCCCAAATTCACCCACCTTTTGACGGCCTCCGTGGCGCAGTGGTATGCGCGGTGGATTTATAAGATGGAGGCCACGGGTTCGATTCCTGGCAAGGATTGACCGTGGTTAGTTACCACCCTACCGACAATGACGTAACACCAAGAGATTTAGCGTCGAAGTCGTGTAGAAACCGACGGGGTGTGGATATTATCCAACTCCTAACAAGTTAACTTGCTTGCATCTTAAACTGCATCATCGCTTACCATCAGCTGTGATTGCAGTCAAGGGTCAACTTGTAAAGATTTAAAAAAACTTCTGTTCAGCCATTATTAATTGTGATAAATTTTTTTAACAATAAATAGAACCGACTCAAAACGCACTAAAAAGTCAGCAAGTTTAAGGAACATTTATTTAGCGTAGAAAAGCAGTTTGTGAGTTCTAGGTAACATCATTAATGTAGAAACCTTGGCTGGCACCGACTTCTTAGATATGCTTAAGTAAATTAGAGCAACTAAATGACAATTTTTTACTTTATATATATATATATACGTGTCGAGTTGACGTTTTCTTCGTCGGTTAAATATAACCCAGCTGGGTGTCACATAGGTATCTATTACGTAGATTTTTTCGGTTGTAAACCAACCGTAGTAAAGTTATAGTTCCAAGTACCAACAAATAAAACTATTTGTCTATCTTACTGTCAACACATTTAGCTCAAGTAGGTTCAATGTTTCGTTCATATGAGGCCATAACTTTTTATTGTATGAACCAATTTGAATAATTCCATTTTATATGATAGTTTATGTCTTCAGTATTAACATGATTAAGACCTGGCGAATAAAAAATATTAAGATGCTCAAATCACTTTATTTTGGCAACCTCATTGATATATTTTATGGTTGCTTTGTAATATTCTTTTTGTCTCTTATTTATTTTTTATTTACATTTTTTTAATTTTTAACAATCTAATATATCTAAATTATATAACAAAACACTATTATAAAATAAAGGGCCTTTGAGAGTCCAAGCAATCGGTGGTCAGGGCTCCAGAGTGGAAAACCTCCTCACAATACGCGCCGTCTCAAGTTTTATAGAATCAATTATTGACTCCTATCGGTTATATTGTCTAAAAAAATATTTTTACAGGCACGACTCTTACCACTGTAGCAATTGCCAAGCGACTTAGCATAAATAAACTATACTCGGTAGGCATCCCTTCAAGTTAGCTCGAATCATAATAGGGTAAATCAACATCGAATTCATCTCTATTTATTTCCGTCTAACACGATATTATAAATATAGAGGTAAAGACGAATAAAAATCTCACATTGTTGAGTTATAAAAACGTTACACAATATAGTTACATGAACGTAGGTAGGCTTGCTTAAAGAACATCAAAGAAAATCCTTTAAAGTGAAACGTTAATTAAAATATTTTATTTTAACACGCTCATAATAATAGATAGAGTTAAATGTGATTTCCAGTTTCACACTGTCGACTTATAAAAACATCGTTACAGAATAGAGTTACAGGAAAGTACCTACTTGCTTGTACGTTAGGAACGTACTTGCTCGTGCCTCCACAACTTAGCGATGAACAAAGAAAAGTCTCTGCGGTTAAAAATATGAAATATTTTGGTCACGCGACGTATATATACCGCTTTATTATCTTGATTGGATGTCAGACATACAATGGCAGGCGGAGCGAAAAAATGGTCGCTGGTATCCACAAATTATGTTATATTTCATGGTGCACGTTTGCTATGGCTTTTAGAGTTCCGTGATCGAATAACAAGGGACCTTTGTTCCATCAAGTCTATCTCTCTCCGCGTCTTCATACCTCAACATCATCGTCAGTCTTTTGTACACCGCTACAGGAATATCTTTTTATTTACTAGAGGCCATGTGGAGCTTAAACCTTTAAAAGTTTAATGTAACCTGAAGGGCCTGGTGTCATTGAGATCGAAAGCGACGGCTTTAAAGTGCTCTCCTATGTATGGGGTCTATATAACATCACAAGTCTTCTAAAACGGGCTGCTGCAATGTAGTATTAAAAAAATTATTTGGCATTATTTTTCATGTTGTTACATCTTAATTTTTTTTAGTAAATCCACTTTATCTGCATATAGTAATATAATCAATGTATTTACCATAAAATACTATAAGAAAATTGCTTCAGATTGCTCTATACTTGTTGCCAAGCAATTATTGGTCCAAAACTGTTTATTGTGATTATTATTTACGGTATAGTGAGAGAATGCGAATAGCAATAGGTTACAACAATCATCATGAAGAATATACCTAAAGAAAGGTCTGCTTCCATTTAATATTCGATCTCTGAATCTTGTTAACAACTCTTCGTACTAGCAGAGAGTAACAATATTTGAATAGATAGTTCAATTTTAAAAGATCGCTCTTTGTGTGTACTGGCTTATATTGGCATCAATATTGCTTTCATAGCACGCGTAGTAAGGGTCAATACACACCTAGCATAATATAAAAGAAGAGTTTGAACTAATCGTTTATTTTTCTGATTTTGACTAGGTACACTGTTAAGTTCAATTAGAGACATGGAGACTTCATTAACTTAACTGATACAAATTTATTGTTGTTGTTTTTTGTTTAGTTATTTAGTTTTAATTTCTACAGTTCCAAAAAAATGACCCGTTTTTTAAATATAATTATTGATGATACAAGTAGATGTAAGATATCAAAGCATGCAAAGATCCATACTACACCTCGTCTTCCTGTGCTAATTTTGCCGAGTTTGCAATTTTAGGTTGACTTTGCAGGTTATGCAAGGAATATAAGTCAGCTCCTTTTTTAACTGATTGGTTAAATATCAGTACCGATATTTATAATATATACTGATATCCACATTTGTTAGCCTGGGATACAGGTTTGCTGTTTGGACAAGCTTTGCGGCAGTATTTTCCCAAAATGAGCTCGGTCACAAGAACTACAGCTACAAGTATCACTAAAGTAGTAGGTAGGTAAGAGAATTTGCAGCTTGTGTGCGCTGAGCCTAAACGGGATATTTGTTACGTTAACGTTTCCGAATCAATCAAACGGGAAATAGCAAAATATTCACAGTTTACTTTTTTTAACTACCTGATTATTGATTGGCGGTGAAGTGGCTGTTTGATTTAAAACAATGATTAAACATTGGGACATAATATATTTTATATTAGGTACCAAATGAGCGGTTCCCGCGCCATTGTTTTATCAACTCATGTTTACCTACCGACGTCATCGGGACCGTGGCTGAGCGGTAAGGCGCTCTAAGTGCCCTGATTGCCAGAGAGACGCGGGTTCGAATCTCGTTGGTTCCGCAATTTTTTTTATTTTTAAATTTATTGTAATTTTTTGAAATAAAACGCTTGTAAAAAAATGACTTTTTGAAATATCACGCTTGAAAAAAAAAATAATTGCGGAGGCGACGGGATTCGAACCCGCGTCTCTCTGGCAATCCTGGCACTTAGATTGCCTTACCGCTAGGCCACGCTCCCAATGACCTCGGCGCTGAAATTGTGCTTTTTATAATATCCAGGGGGTGTTAGGTTTCTTGTTACGGAATTTCTGAATTCGGTCTCCACACTCATGTCCCGCGATAGAAGCTATGTAATAGCTTAATAATCCTCGACAGTACCTAACAATCATAATTTATGGTTAACATACTTGTCAATTCATACATTGGCGGGCGTAAGACTAGAATAAGAGTTTTTAATATAAAGTTTGCTTACTCGGTTTGTTTATCTACATAAGTTGCGTGCAATTTAGAAAATAACAAGTCACACATAGTACATAAAAAAAACATTTAATCATTTAGACATAACACTCAACGTAATACGATGTATAAAAAGGTATAAAACTTGTAAATAAATTAAAATCACAATTCAAAAACTTAACACAGCAAACAACTCTTACACAAAGTAAGTTAAAAGGTTCTCGTAAAAATACATTTTAGTTTTTGTAGTAAAAAATGTATTTTACATTTTTATTACAAAAAGTAAACTAGCTTATATTTACCTTCAATTTTTCAATAACAAAGTGCAACGATCTGTAAAATCGCTGGGGGTTTGGTTTGGATATAGTTTTATAAAAGAAATATTTTTATACCGCAGAGGGTTATAGTATATTACGACTTTGGAGTGTACCTCAGTAACTTATATTTAAATTATATTATTTCTACCCTACTTATTTTTATTGACTGCCTCTTTGGTCTTTCTAGTGGTTAGCCATGTGGCCTTTGATCTCGGGGTCCTGGATTCGAATCTTCGGTTGGGCTGTGGAATATTTCTTTCTTTTTCTTGTGGAAATATATTAATTGATGAGATGAGAGTTCATGAGAGTGGTTCATCATCATCATCATTACCAGCCTGTAGACGTCCACTGTTGGACATAGGCCTTTTTTAGGGATTTCCAAACACAACGATCCCGAGCCTGTTGCCAGCGGCTCCCTGCGACTGTCCTGACCTGTCGTCAGTCCACCTGGTTGGGGGTCGACCAACGCTGCGCTTTCCGGTGCGGGGTCGCCAATCTACCACCTTGGGCCCCCAACGTCCATCAGCTGTTCGAAGTACGTGCCCCGCCCATTGCCACTTCAGTTCTGCGACTCGCTGAGCTATGTCGGTTACTTTGGTTCTTCTGCGGATCTCCTCATTTCTGATTCGATCACGCAGAGATACTCCGAGCATTGCTCTTTCCATCGCCCGCTGAGTGGTTGCTGATCACTAATTTTTTTTTTTATTAATGGGTTTTTGTTTCATACGCTTTCCAAATCTAAATAATTTTAAATTGCGTTTCTTGATGTTCCTTTAGTTTAGTATTCAGATGTACTTATCTTGCAACCGCACAATTTCACTTATTTCTCTATTAGTACAATTATTGAGTTTATAGATTGAGAGCCAGTAATCGCTAAACCTTCGTCATATAAAAGCTGAAAGTTTGTCAGCTCATGTTCTTACCGTGAATACGTAGTACGATATGCTACTATGGTGAATGACCCTGGTGGTTTAGGTGGTAGCGGGTATTAAGTGTTTAGACCCTAAACTATTCCAGTAGAAATAGGAATTATTTTATATTTTCCCTGGCATAATATGAAAAATCATATCTCCAGTCACCAGTTACTTAGTTCCGTGGCAGACCTTCAATAAACACTGTTAAAGATAAAACTTTAAGAGTCTCAAGTGGGGAGTTGCGTCAAGGGTAAGTAGTGCCTGGCAATTGGGGACACGATTTCTCGTGGCATCCTATAAAAAAATTGGACAACATTATTATTACCTTTCTCATTACTTGTACTCATATATTATAACTTTTTATACTTGGACAATTGAGGGTTTTTGGATAATTTTGGAAGCTAATAAAATTATCCAAACTCAAAGTTACATGTACCTACCTATTGCAGGATCACGAACTGACAAGCTGTCAACTTTTATAAAATGACGAAGGTCTGGTGATCACAAGCTCTCAGTTAATTATGCTTTATTTAATATTGGACCATCTCCTTTCTAAATTGAAGCCGAGGTTAATAACATAGCTGGTATGTAAATAGGTTAATATAATTAACTCAAGTAACAACTTACTAATCAATTAATGTCGTTTGTATATTAAGTTATAATTATAATCCTCTTACTTGAAATCCGTATTAAACCCTCTCAATGGAACAGTAATATAGTTGCGTAATAAAGTGCCGGGGTCATTTCTAGACATTTAACTTTATGTTCATGAAAAATTGTTACAGTGAAGCAAGCGTTACTTTGCGGGATTTATTTTGCTGCATTTCGCAAAAAAACTGATAAATCCAAGCGACAAAGTCACCCAGATCAGATCAAAAACCCTCTACGGATGTTTCACTCTGAAACCGGAGCATCCTCAGGAGATATTGACTCTGCAGTTTTCAATTGCGATTTCGCAGTAATATTTTTCAAGCATAATGCAACTCCTTGTTCTTTAGATTCGTCGGACTTTTGCGGAAAATAGCAAAATAAATTTATTTATTTATTTAGTTAGGGAATATTTTTATTAAATTGCTTGTTATTTTTAAAAAGGATTCTTTTCAACAGCAGATAATGAGAGTACAGTAAAAAAACCAATCAAATAAATTATTTAACTTTACAAATTAAATTGTTAATATCATAAATAGTTTAAATACTCTAATTATAATAATAAAATAAAACAAATACGGATTTATCAGTATTTTTCATCCTGTTCCGTAAAATCTGTTCCAATTACGCAACGAATTTGGATATAAATATCAAATAGAGTTTTGCTTCCTGTTTTTCAAGCCCGAATATACCTCCGGCGGATCCGTGGGCCCTGACAAATAAGGCATATTACATTATATTAACCGTATAAATAAATATTGCGCCCGGGGCCTTAGTCATCCATAGGTTTACAAGGGTTATGGTATTAATAGGATTATATCAGATTACAGGGTTCCCCATATAAGTTCACCGTACATAAATCAGACCCTTGCGACTCAAGAGAGGCAACGCGTCACTGAAAGTAATGTTTCATATTATAGAAAAGGGTTAGCGTTTGTATAAAGAAAAGGGTTTTTCTTAAAAAATATTTCTTTACTGATGACAAGCTTGTAAACCGTTGTATGCTAAATACTTTATTACAGGATATTTAGCTAAGTTAAATAACGCCTTATCTTAGCAACACTATAGTAGGTATAACATAATTATACCAATAGCTTAATAGCATAAATCACCTAGTATAAATTCCATGCTGCTCCTCTGTGGTTTGAGTATGTCGATATTTAAGAATTTCTTATATTACTGAGCATTACCAAAACCCAAATTCTTATATTCAATCATCACTCAACCATCAAAAAGCGGTGCTGAAATCAGGGAGACTTAAAGTAAGTGGTGGATTTGAGTCATATTTCAGTATTTCGGCATAGGATAATAATGTTTAATTTTGTAACGATCTTTATCCAATATGAATGTCAATAAACAGAAAATATATACATCTCCAAGGCTAGAAGCTAACACCACTGACTTTAAAACTCCGGGCAAAATATTTCCTTTGAATTTGTTACAGAAAGAAAAGCTCAACGTTTCAGGACACAAACCCAGGACTTCGAGATCCGAAACCACATAGGCTAATAATCGAACTAACAAGGTAGAGGTTTAGTTAAAATTACCTCAAGGTTAAACACTGAACTAACGACTTTCATATTAAAATAACTCATAAATACACATTTTCATTGAAACGTCAATAAAATTTGCAACAAACCCATCAAGTAAAGTCAAAGGTGTAATCTAGTTAACAAAACAATTAATTTTATATGACAGCCTGCCGTATTACCTGCTGAGGACGCCGTAAAACATAAAAGGGTTAGGTTAGGTCATGCTGGATAATTAATTTGACGCCCGTTATGAAAATGTCTACCTCGGCCCAACCTCGCCTCCCCGGTGGCTTATAATTATTGTTATATTATGAACTCGGAACACAGTAATGCTGTATTTGAGATTATGTAGGGCGCTCTTAGAATTGGGTTCTGTCGTAAATAACCTACATCTGCATTTGCTTTGTTTATTAAAACGGGAGTAAAGATAATAAGTGCATTATACTCAGATGTTAAGTAATTTTGGGCCGAGTAATTTACGAAGATATTTTAAAATCACATGACATCAGTCGGGTCTTTTTAACCCTCGACGTAATATAGAGGTGTTATAGGTTTGGAGTGTATATCATAATATTAAAAAGACATCATCTATAAATTCTCTTTTAATGGTCCGCTACCAGGGCTAGGTCTTTCGTTAACACGTTCAATGTTCAATTTTCAAATTGTTATATTCTTTTAAAATGTATACAAGTACAATCACGTGATATCGCGTAGACGGCCACTGGTTGGCGGCCCATATTGGCATGGAACGTGTTAGAACACAGTACGCTTTAGGTTAGTGATAATTGAGAAATTTGTTCTTAGTAAGGGTCTACATTATTAAATGAATAACTATGGTAAATTTCAAGTGTACAGTTTTAGAGATCTTGTGATGAGTCAATACGTCTATCAGTAATATTGTCCTTATAAGTTACCGTTAATACCCGTTTTTGGTAAGAACGCGTATGTCCTGGTTAAAAATAGTTTTCTCAAAAAGCCTTGCTGAAAACTAAAAATAACTAGTGATCTAAATTTGTCTTCGCAAGTTTCTGGTTCAGAAATTCCCAAAAACATTCTAAGGGCAGACCAGACTGCGTGGAGTCGGAGTACCTACTCAGATTTTGAATTTATTAAAGTTCTTATCTAAACTTAAACTCATTATGTTATGCATAATTATTTCGTCCTGGTCGGTCCTATATTTCTATTTTTGCCCAAGGCCTTTCGTAAAAACTAGTTTTAACTAGGAAAAACGCGTTCTAACTAAAAACGGTTATTAACGGTAACATAATGTCTAACCAAAACATTACTGATAGACGTATTGACTTATCACAAGATCTCTAAAACTGGGCACTTGAAATTTACTCATTTAGTAATGTAACCGTTTACTAAGAACAAATGTCTCAATAATCACCCGGACGGCATCTACACGACACGACAAAAACCACAAGGAGTAGCTAGTTCAATACTATAACTAAAAGTCAATACTTCAAAAACTAAAATAACTAAAATAAAGTACTACTCCACCAATACAAAGTGCAGCAGTCCGTGAAATCGTCGAACGATTTGGAATCCAATTTTATGAAAAGTACAATATTTTCGCTCGCAATATTATTAGTTCTTGTATTTTGATACTTTACTGGAAATTGGTTTGCAATTTTGATATTATTTTCACAACCACAACACGATTTAAATGATTGTTATCATATTATTTGAACGTAATATTAACTTTTTAATGATATTTGTAATATTATATAATGTTTTCATAATAGGATTAAATTTGTGGACAATTGTTATTGAATTATGACTGATGATAGTGTTGTAGTGTTTATGAACTACTAGCGGAAATTCTGTGTGCCTAGTGGAATATTTTACGGCATCGATATCGAAAACAGTAAAGGCTTCTCAAATTTATTTCAAGAACTGATTGTTTTTCTAGTTGTTTTTGAGTGTGACATTTATTTTTATTCCTATTTTGAAATCAGTTTGGATCAAGACCAAATTCAGATAGTCGCAGAGGCGAAACATCGCGACACTTCATATTTTACCTGTAACATCTTCATCTCTAATCTGTACTAATAATTATTATAAAGAGGTAAAGTAATATTAAAAATCGAGATCAAAAACAGTAAAGGCAAATTTTATATTGAATTGGAGTAGCGCCATCTAGTAATCGTGAGAATTAAACGCTTTTTCTCTATTTAATTTGACGTTACGAGTGAGTACGTTTTCACGCAGTCGCTCGCTGAAATAGTACTTGCACTTGATAGTTTGTCAAATAATAGCCTAAGTATATCCTTTCTCAGGCTCTAGACTATCTCCATACCATTTTTCATTAAAAATCGGTTCAGTAATTTCGGTGTGATCGAGTAAAATACATATAGAGTTACTTTTGCATTTATAATATTAGTATAGATATCACTTAATGAAAAATTTAATTTTTAGATGAATTTTAACTGTTTCTTGCTTCTTCTTAACAACTATAATAAAACGGATACTATGTGACGTTAATTGTAATGATTTAGATCTTAAGCGTACTGTGCTCTGAGGTACAGCGTCGTAAACGCACCAACTTTTCAACTCCGGGCTGATAATCTTGATCGCATTTTTTGGAATAAAGAAAATCTGAATAGATTCTGATGATATCGACTCAAAATTTGATACCAGAACCTTACAACCCGATGCCATATAGGCGAATCTCCAGTGATTCGAGATTCCAACGAGACAGTTAATCTTAATTGTACCTATGTATCGAAATAAAACACGTTTATTTATAACTCGGCCAACCACAAACTTATATGAATCCCAAAATAATATTTCAAACAAAAGATGACGTAAGCCAATTAATTAAGAAATTCCCGACACGTGACAAAGTGGGAATTAATTTTCCTCGTTACATCGTAATATATTACAGACGTGCCCAAAAATTAAGGGCTTCTCAAATTTATTTTAAAAACCGTTTTTTTTTATTGCTTTTGCGTGTGACGTTTATTTTTATTCCTATTTTGAAATCAGGATTTTCCTTTAAATGGAACGACATAAGTTAAATGTTCTGTGTTAGGGTTCAGGCTATTTGAACTTTGCGAACCGTCATATTTTTGCCTGTAACATATTCAACTCTAATTTCCCATTATAAAGGTAGAAAGTATTATACAAATGACAATGGCAAACTTCCAATCAAATCTTTTTAAAATTTAATATTTGCGTCTATGAATGAAAAAATCATAAAAGTATAGATACTAAAAATTTATAAAAGTATTTAAAGACATTTTTTCTTTTAAATAGGCCTTTAAAGGCATAGAAAAAAATTAAAGAAATTATTTATACAAATTAATACAGTTTATATTTGTAGACGCTTCAAAATTTCATCAACAAATTCTAGACCATTGTTCTGTTGAATCGAGCGTAGACTGCCTGGTCTGAAACCGGCCGATTTGTACGGGCTGATGTAAGTTGTAGATTGTAGTTGGAAGAAAAAGACGTGTCGCGACTTTTCGCTTCTGCGTCAACGTTAGTTAAGTCTTAAAGTGTAGAACCTTTTAGCCATTAACGTATGACCCTTTGAAGAACAATAATAATCAGGACTGATGGCTCAACGTGTTCGTAAAACTATTTACTTTTTTCGGGCTGAGAATTTTTACTGAACATTTCTAGGAAGAAAGACAAGGCGACCTAACCAACCTGTTTAATATTACATAGCCCGACCCAGGTGTCGAAACTAGGACCTCGTTATCGATTAAATAGTTATGGAAATCTCCATAGTCTTCTTTTTTGTTTTTTATCGACTATAAGTGGGCCCTTGACTGCTATCACACCTGATGTTAAGTGATGATGCAGTCTAAGATGGAAGCGGGCTAACTTCTTTCGTCTTTGTCGGTAGGGTGGTTCCACACCCCTTTCGGCGACAGCCTCCCACCAGCCAGACCAAGACAAATTAAGAAAAATCTCCATCTGCCTCGCCAGGAATCGAACCCAGGACCTCCGTCTTATAAATCCAACGCGCATACCACTGCGCCACGGAGCCTGAAACAGAATATCTTATCTTTACATGTTTACTCATTTAAAAGCAAAATAATATGGTCGATTATTTCGAAATACATTAAGCGTGCCTAATGTTAAGCCAATCCAGCCAACCGGTTGGTAAAACGGCGTGGGAAATTCCATAATCCCACTCTTCAATAAGAGGAGGAGATTTTGTTTAGGAGTAAAGGATATTTTTGTTATATAATTAGCAGAAACCTGTGTACGTCGGTATAACGTAGATTACATAAGCCAGTTTCAAAATTCCCGACACGTGACAAAACGGGAATTTATTTTTCCCTAAAGCTACGTTCACACGAAAAAATGATAGACAGCGACAGAGTGTATTTTTACGGACTGCATATTCACTGGCATGAAACTTTGGCAATTTTGTTATTGATTTTGGAATTATTCGACTAAAATCACAGTTAACTGAATTATTTGAATAACAAATTTTGACGTTATTGTATGAAACAGTATGAGAGCACTTAATCACGAAAAGTATACGTATTTTTCTTTAATTTTAAAGCAGAAAATGCACTAAAAAGTAAAAAATAACAGTCATTTAGTTTCTTTAATTTACCTAAGCATATCTAGGAGTCGGTGCCAGCCAAGGTTTCTACTTTAAGGACATTACCTAGAACCCACAAACTGCTTTAACTACTACGTTAAATAAATGTTTCTTAAACTTGCTGGCACCGACTTCATAGATATGCTTAAGTAAATTAAAGCTATTTTTATTTTTTACTTTTTAGTGCGTTTTGAGACGGTTCTATTTTTTGTTAAAAAATTTTACTTCTTACTTTTTAGTGATTTATTGCCACGTAACGTACTCGTACTATACTGTCATAGTATATTATATGGCACTTGTAGCTACCGATACTTACACTAAAACCGAAATCGCTACAAGTGTGCCTATAAAATTTTAAGAGTTCCTTCAATTTTCCCAGAATATATATAGGATAAGGATAATTTAAAGAATGACCATGTCAAGAGTAGGTACTCTAAGCGAACTTGTATGAAAGGATTAATGAGAGTGAAAGAAGCTAATGAAGTATGGAAGGACCGTGGCAAATGGAAGAATGTAGGAATGAGGCATGACATTATGTAAGACGGCCGAGTGGCGCAGTAGTAAGTTATCCTGCTTCCTAGGCCGTGGGTTCGATTCGCACATCTGGAAAATATTTGTGTGATGAGCATGGATGTTTTCCAGTGTCTGGGTGTTTATATTGTAAGTATTTATGTACAGTATTTATGTAATATATATAAATATTCATCAGTTATCATAGTACCCATAACACAAGCTACCTAAGCTTACTTTGGGGCTATATAGCGATGTATGTAATTGTCCTATAATATTTATTTATTAGTTTTTTTGGCAGTTCTCACATCGCACTAATACTACGATTATAAACTACGATTTCCCAATAATCATAATACATAATATATGTGTGTCAAATAATAACATTACAGTCAAATGTAAATAGTAATATCTGCACGGAGAACAACTCAATGCTAAGACGTGGTTTATGGAAAGGAGCTTTTACACAATACTACAGTTTAAAATGGTTCATGAAAAGCAATTGCGATTGTGTAATAGACCTGATGTGAACGTACCCTTACAATGCTGTATATCACACACGTCCCCTGAAATTAAAGCACTTTAAAATTTATTATAACAGATAGGCTTTGTTCTCCTTATCGCCATTTTGTGGTTAACATCCTTTAAATGAAACGTTAAGATTCAGTAGATGTGTTCCTTCTATTTATCGTTCGATATTTGAGTGAAATAGGTGATTTTAAGTCCAGCTTCGACAATTTTATGTCTAGCCCACCAAATATACGCTGTAGCACACCAAATCGCATTGGAGCAGCGTGTTGGGTTTACGTTACGCCCTTACCTTATCGTAACGTAGTTTAACTAATTTTTAAATAATCCTTATAACAACGTCTGGCAGTAGTAATTGCTCACTTAAATAGTCTGGTACTAATAAATATCAATTATTGATAATATTCTTAAAAATATATTAAAATATGAGCGTTTACACTGTAACGTAGGTGAGTAAAGCTTTTATACACCTTTAGTTTGCGCTACCTGTGAAATTGCCCCGCTTTCGAGGTAGTACGCATATTGTCTTAACTACATAGTAGACTAGAAATGCCTTAAAATTCAGCTTTGCTGAAGTGACAAAGGTCTAGGGGTTCTGGGATCTTACTCTATTAAGAAACGCAGTGGGATACAAGTGCGAGATTTTCATCGAGCAACTGTGTAAAAACGCAACCAGTCTTAACGTCAACTTACATATTTAGAAAAAAAAATTTAACAAAAAATAGAACCGACTCAAAACGCACTAAAACTACCGGTTGATGAACAGAAACCGGAAGTAGCTGTTGCACTGTTCAAAACAATTCCTGATATTATGCAACAAAAATATCCAAACCGGTTTGCTAGTTTTAGAGCTAGATTTGTTCAAGGATTGACTCAAGGATATTCCAACAAACACAACAAATGCAGTGGCATTTAATAAGCATGTCGGTACACCTAATAATAAAGACTGCAAATTTTGTCTCCTACATTTTCATATAAATATTGTACAAGTTTGTTTTGCCATTGTTGTTCATCCGGAAAAGCCTTGGGTACATTTTCCTGTTTTCAATACATTCTTCTTTATTTTCCTTATAACTGATTATATTTTGTTTACGTTATAAAAAAGTTAAATCTAATAAATTTAAGCGGGCATGTCTTGCATTGAGTACTAGCGGAAGCCCGTGATTTTAAACAAAACGTTGAACCAAGATATTTTTTAACCGACGAAAAAAACGGACGAGGTTCTCAATTCGACACTTTTTTTTTATGTATTTCCACGCAGAACTTTTTACAGAGTTGTCCGATTTTATCTTCAGCCAGGGTTTCTACTTCAAGGACAACCTAGAACCTATAAACTGCTTTACTACGTTAAATATATGTTCCTTAAACTTGCTGGCACCGACTTCATAGATATGCTTAAGTAAATTAAAGCAACACAATTATTTTTTACTTTTTAGTGCGTGGAGTCGGTTCTATTTTTTGTTAAAAAATTGTATCATTAATTTATACATATGAACATACATCTTGAACCACTATCTATTGATAAAAACCAGATTTGTCATTTATATAGAAAATAAATATATATTTTTAAATATTAAAGTGTTTATTATTTATAAGTAATTATATATTTCAGTTATGTATAAAGTGTGTTTTAGTTTTTATTCACTCTTGATTTATTTGTGATTTAAATTTTTATTTTCTTTTTAACCCTAGTATTTGAATTAACTGTAGGTCTTATAGTTTATTTCAATGATTTGTATGTTATCATATAAGCATATATATTAGTATAATAAATAATGCAGATAATTTTTTATACTCATTTATTTTATTTAAGAAAACAAACCTAAACTTCCATAAATCAAAGAAATTATATAACACTTACTCTTTCAAATGAAAACTTGCTTTTTATTGTAATAATTAATCTTTTTCTTAGTAGAAAACGAACAGTTAACTTATCTTATAATTTATGAATATAAAGTTTTATAAAAGTAAGTTACAAACAGCTCTGACACATATCAACGTTATGCTCATGATATATCTCTTTCAGAAGACTGGTTATTCAGTACTGTTTTGCTCTTCGAAGATTCCATTTCCACTCGGCGTCGGCTGTGGCTTCTTGAACCTTGTCTACAAACCCTTCTGTGTCGCTCTGTACGCCATCTTAACTTTTATGGTCCGCTACTCCACTTTCGGAGTTCTCGCACGGAATCTGATCGTTACTTTGCATAAGAGCGGTCGAGATTTGGTCCTAGTCTAAATTGCTACTCCCCTACTACTACTATATTGTATTATATATTTGACAAATTATCTACAAAAATAAAATTATAATAATAGTTATGATAAAAAGTGCTGAAACATACGAAACACAATAAAACTTTCATATAAGCCGCTGTCATACAAGTCACACTAAAGATAATCATGCGTCATTTTGACTCACTCGGTTGTTATATTTCAAAATCGGTGGTACTTACCTTATTGACACATATACTACGTGGTAGGTCCTAGCAACGTATGAGATGTCCTAAACGCACAGCTATGGATTCACGATGATTAGAGAGACAGAGCAATTATTCGAAAACGCATGTATTAGAAACATCATCAGAAGGGGTTAAAAGGCACGAGCAGGATAACAATATTAACCAAAATATTAACACATTTTAATAACAAACTTTCTTAAATCAAATCAAAATGAAACAATATGACGGTAATCACATAATTTACTTAACTAGCATTACATTTTATTACACTTTACCTTTTAACAAAATTAACAAGCAGCATAACTGCACACAAAGAGAACACACAAAATAATTATATACAAATGGAAATACAGAATAACTCGGAACGTGGCTGAGAGAATAACTTGGAACAGAGCCCGAGACTTGTGACACGGGTGTAGGTTTAAGGGTACCCTTGGTGACGGCCGTCAACACTCACCTCCTCTGTTCAAGTTATTCTCCTATCGAAAGAGAATTGGACATAGTGAATAAATAATAGGGTAATCCTTTGTATTCCAAGTAATTATAACTAAACCACAAATAGATAACTGAAAGAATAATTAACAGCAACTTAATTAACAGTGAATTACTACTGGCAAATTATGGTATTACAATGATACGTAACATCTTGTGTTAATTATAGAAACGCCAAAACACTGCGTCTCAAGCTGGGAATAATAGCAATATACAAAATTATGTTACTTTACAATTAAACATAAATTGACATGCTTAGAAACCAAAATAGTAGTTCTTACTCAACTTGTTTGCGTAGCTCCGCACTGGTCGGCGACTGAATTGCAAATCCGCCCGACTGTTTATTGCCGGCCCTTTTATAGGGTAGCTTTTAAAAATAAGTCATACATATGACTAGATAATAAGATACATCTAAAATAAGTTAATATAATTTTAATTAGTTATATTATTTGCCCATATTTTACAACACACTATAACTTGATTAGCTTTAATTATTATACAATTAATAATGAAATACAATCGTTGTATTTACCTTTACTCAAAACAAGAACTTTCAAATAATTATATTCTTATTTGATATTCATGACTACTATAATTTAACTAAGAATCTATCACGGCCATACTGACTGTACTTCGTCCCCGAAGTACTTACTTTTAGGTTCCTCATATTATGTAATCACAAACGTTTGCAGTGAATTTATTTATACATAATGCTTAACAATACTGAAATCTTAAAATACTAATTTTATGGAGCTATTTGCATAGACATGGTGGTCCCCTTCAATTTGCTATTGAGATAGACCAACAACCAAACAAATAGATCTTTTAATGAATATTTGCCAATTACATCGACATGCCAGTCACATTCACACGCTGCGAGTGAGACAACTGGCACCAAATAAGAGGCCGCCCAGCGTTTAACTAACTTAGTTTTGTAGCCAATAACCTAGACATACTGTTTCCATTCATCCGCTGCCGATGAGATAAAACAAGTACCAAGTCATGGCTCAGCAGCGACAAGATAGTTTTACACAGTAATATTGTACATAAGAAACAGATTTTATGTAAATAAAAGATTGTAATTACAATAAATAAGTAACTAATATTAATAATCGTAAAGGAGAAAATCCAGTTGATTTTTGTACTGTAGTGTTTAGCGTTTGCTGCACTTTTGGCAATTCGTTCGACCATTCTGACGGATCATTACACACTGTCCATTTTAGGTTGTTTCATTTTGATTTCTGTTAACTTTTTTGTAGGCGTTAAGTCCTTTATCCCACTTCTGATATTAGAAACATCATCAGAAGGGGTTAAAAGGCACGAGCAGGATAACAATATTAACCAAAATATTAACACATTTTAATAACAAACTTTCTTAAATCAAATCAAAATGAAACAATATGACGGTAATCACATAATTTACTTAACTAGCATTACATTTTATTACACTTTACCTTTTAACAAAATTAACAAGCAGCATAACTGCACACAAAGAGAACACACAAAATAATTATATACAAATGGAAATACAGAATAACTCGGAACGTGGCTGAGAGAATAACTTGGAACAGAGCCCGAGACTTGTGACACGGGTGTAGGTTTAAGGGTACCCTTGGTGACGGCCGTCAACACTCACCTCCTCTGTTCAAGTTATTCTCCTATCGAAAGAGAATTGGACATAGTGAATAAATAATAGGGTAATCCTTTGTATTCCAAGTAATTATAACTAAACCACAAATAGATAACTGAAAGAATAATTAACAGCAACTTAATTAACAGTGAATTACTACTGGCAAATTATGGTATTACAATGATACGTAACATCTTGTGTTAATTATAGAAACGCCAAAACACTGCGTCTCAAGCTGGGAATAATAGCAATATACAAAATTATGTTACTTTACAATTAAACATAAATTGACATGCTTAGAAACCAAAATAGTAGTTCTTACTCAACTTGTTTGCGTAGCTCCGCACTGGTCGGCGACTGAATTGCAAATCCGCCCGACTGTTTATTGCCGGCCCTTTTATAGGGTAGCTTTTAAAAATAAGTCATACATATGACTAGATAATAAGATACATCTAAAATAAGTTAATATAATTTTAATTAGTTATATTATTTGCCCATATTTTACAACACACTATAACTTGATTAGCTTTAATTATTATACAATTAATAATGAAATACAATCGTTGTATTTACCTTTACTCAAAACAAGAACTTTCAAATAATTATATTCTTATTTGATATTCATGACTACTATAATTTAACTAAGAATCTATCACATGCGTCAATTTGACGCAGATTATCTTTCTAGGGTTAAGTTCCTCGTTCTGTACACCTTCACCCTCTCTTTAATTTATTGTAGCTTCTTAAAGTTTCACAGCCCCGAGGGGTCCCCTGGCAACCGTCAGGCAAATAATGACAGCTGTCATTATAGCTCCGTCGCTACCCGGGTAGCCGCGGGCCTCAAAGAAGGTTTGAATGTCAGGCCCACAGGGGTTAACTAGGTTGCCTGGAAGAGATCGCCTGTTGGCGATAAGGCCGCCTATTGTGCTACTGTGAATTCTTGTGTAAATTGTATCCTGTTTCGTATCTTTCCTGTCTTGGTGTGTGCAATAAAGTATATTTTCATTTCATTTCATAAATATTTATAAAAGCTTTATTTTTAGCAGATATATAGCCCAGTAGCGGTATTGTACAACTATGTTTTATCAATGGTGTCAGTTTCGAATTCGCATCTATTTCTCTTTGTCTGAATTGATTTAATAGATACAGAGAATTAACAACTATTGTATAGTATTAACACATTGTAGAGTTATAAAAACACCGTTACAGAATAACGCTGCAGTTCTTATTAGTGAATTGTATGTTATCATAATCGTTGTTGCAACATAGAAACCTGTACCATACGTTATAATGTTAATCTGATTATGACGTTCAATGCACTCGATTGTCGATTGTACTTTATAGAATAATATCATCTGTAGCTATTATATTCGGTATCAATAAGGTTATAACATCATAATATTATCAATATAACGTGACGGTTTCTGTGGCGCAGTGGTTTGCCCAGTGGATTTATAAGACAGAGGTCCAAGGTTCGATTTCCGGATAGGCTGATTAAGGTTTCCTAAATTGGTCCAAATCTGGCTGATGGGTAACTGGCCCTGGCTAGTTACCACCCTACCGGCAAAGACGTATTCTCAAGCAATTGCAAAAGCAAGGGTCAACTTGTAATAAATTAAATCATCATCATCATCATTATCCGCCTATTAACGGCCCACTACAGGGCCAGGCCTCTCATATAGGAGAGGGGATATGGAGCGTAGACCCACCGCGCTGCTCCAATACGGATTGGCGGGCTTAGGGTGATAATGTTTCATTTATTCACGATCACTATCAGATGTTGATGACAGTGACCGGGACCGACGGCTTAACGTACTCTCCGGGGCACGGGGGTGTAACACCACCAACTTCCCGACTCCGGGTTTGGAATTTCATATAAGAATGAAAAACTCAGAATTATTTCTTGACCCAACCCAGGAATCGAACCCAGTACCTCATGATCGAAGCCAGATAGGCTAACCACTACACCAAAGAGGCAGTCGGTAATAAATTAAATAAGTTTCTATAATTATCTTTATTATATCGATACAGTTGAGCGCACACCCCACCTTAATCGAAGGTTTTCAATAAAAGTTTGTTTCAGAATCCCAAAATTAAAGTTTAGTTTTAAACATTAAGCCCATTAAGCCACCAACCTGTGAATTGTGATTTCAATGGGCCGAGTTACTTAGCATTACAAATGCCGAAGAAACTTGGAAGTTCTTTCACTTGGGTAACTTAGAACAACTTTACCTGGCATTGTTACAATTTGTTACTTATTATTTTACCGAGCAACTTTAGAGGCAAACCTCTGAACAGTTATTTGACCAGTTATAAGTTTAGACTTTTAGATACAATATAAAGGGTGAATTTCAATCGAAATATCAATGTTAGCTTTAACTTTTCGCTGCCTTTTCTAAGATATTTATCTTTAACCTTCAACTAGTATTGTGTGCGTATACAATTAAAGCAAATGCATATCATGGAGGCCTCGCGTACCAGTTCCTTACGTTAAGAGTTAAATATGCGAAAAATCTGCTACCTGACGAGTGCAAGACCTCTCTATCCATAACTGTGAAGCTATTAATTCTTTTACTGCCAATCTAAAATTAATAAACTGGTATTATTGCATCTCTTTATTTTAAATAAATAAATAAATATAACAAATACACACATCGCTATATAGCCCCAAAGTAAGCGCACTTGTAAGTAGCTTGTGTTATTGGTGCTATAATAACTATATATATATATATATGATAACTGATGAATATTTATATATATATTATACATAAATACTTATAATATATAGATAAACACCCAGGCACTAACCCACAGCCTAGGACGCAGAAGTACGGTCACTACCCACTGCGCCACTCGGCCGCCATGTTTTATGGTTTCATGCAGTGACGCGACGTTGGTGTAAATTATCAAGATACAACAATATAACTAAATGGTCTATCTTAATGATATAATATGTAGCTGAATATTACAAGTCAACTCGCGCTAGTGTCACGTTGCCGTACCGTCCCAGCCGCTGTGTGGTGAAACTTTTATAATTTAAATACCATCCTTGGCTTAAACTTAATAACTTCATCGTAACTTATTATTGTTTTCCATCATGCGCAGTTTTTGTAGAATGAAAAGTCATAGTATTGAAAAATTGAAAATGCCTCGAAAACGTTCGAATAAGTTGAGTCTATAACAAAACATCTTATAAAACACACTAATACATGTTTTATTATTGTGGACCATTTTGTTACTTTAAATTTTTCGAGTTGCAATGTTTATTTATTTAGGTTCACTAGGGAATTTACAAGAATATACAGTTATACATATTATAACATTTACAATACAAGCACATAAATGTTATATAGAAATATTAAACAATGTGGACGTGTAATATAACATGTTACTTAACCTAGACTCACCGTTAGAAAAGAAATATGTATTTCAATTCAACGAATGTTCAGTCTTCAGATACGTTTTCTTTTATTTACAAGAGCCGGTGCAATTTCTAGCTCTTGAAATGTTTTGCCTCTTCAGAACTTTACTTCTATGTTAAACGTTAAAAAACACATTCGAACAATGGGAACCTAGCAGTCAGAGGCTGTTTGTTAAGAGTTAGCCAAGCGAAAGAACTTCCCAGTTTCTTAGGTAATACTCAACTCGGGGCATTGGAAATACGACTTTGCAGTTTAATGGGTTTAAGACTTGAAGTTCTACGTTATGCTCAATAGGTTGTATTGTGAACTTTTATTTTTATTATTTGCAAACTTTCTAAAATACAGAACTTGATACGTGTGATGACTACAATGTATATAATGTATTTATTTCGGTTTATATTAGTAAATAAAAATCATGTTAATATTTTATCTACTAATTTGGTGACACTAAGAATGAAGAGACAATACTAAGAGCAAGGTTCAAAAAGACTTCGCTTACTTACTTGAGTTTACCATCACTTGACTCAAGGCTAGTCTAACTATTCATAACTTTATACTGTCTTTTTTTATCTCTCATTTATTTATTTACAATTATTTTTTAAAATTTTAACAATGCTCATATAATTATAAAAAAAAAACACTATCAAAAATTTATAAAAAAATCCATTCCGCCTGCTGCGGGGCCCGGGGGTCCAAGCAACCGGTGGTCAGAGCTCCTGAGTGAGGAACCTCCTCACAATACGCGCCGTTTCAAGAATTACTGCGTTCTGTATCCGACCCTTGATCCAACAACTAAGCGAAAGCTTTTTAAGATGTTCGTCAAAGCTTTTCGCTATAAGACCGTTGACTGAAACGACTATAGGAACAATAATTGTTCAATCCACATTCCACATGACGGTAATCTCATGAGGTCCAAGTATTTTGATACTTTTTCCTTTTCAGCTTTCACCAGATTATCGTCATGTGTAACAGTAATACTGTCTTATTATTATGTCATCGAAAATTTCAGGGATAATCGTTTCTGTCGTTGCAATAAAATGATCTTCATCATTGGCCAAGCAGGTTTCGGCCAATACTTTTAGCTTGGGCGAGCCTTTGAGGCTAAATCTTAAGAATAGATGAAAAATCAGCGCGTATTGTGAAGAGGTCCTCACTTTGGAGCACTGATCACTAGTTGCTTGACTAGGATCCTCACGACCCAAATCATAGTACAGGGAAAGTTCATTGCATCATTCACTTAACATCAGGTGTGATAGCAGTCAAGGGCCAACTTGTAGACATTAAAAAAAAAGACATTTTTTAACTTTCCCACCCGATACGTCATCTATCATTTTTGAACTCCTTTTTATGACAATAGGGCTTTTTCTTAATTTAAAAATACATTCAACAACACTTCTACACTTTTCCAAGAGGAAAGTTACGGGTGACACCTATACTTCATATAAATTAGTCCGTGCCATGCTCAAGAAAATTGCTGAAACCATACATCATAAATTAAGTAAAATTTATACCTCTAAGTAATATTCCCTTGTGAAAATTTCTCATCAAAATCTTGGGAACATTTTTTTACGATAAAACTTTGAGGGGCTTGTCGAATAAATCTTTTTCTTCCTAAACTTGTTACAATTGAAACAAAAGTAAATTATGGAGGTACGGCCCAGGGCGGGGTACGAGATGGCGACTTCGGCTTATTATTTCATTATATTTAACATGCCTTACGTTACTTAGTTACGAATCCAATTTTTAATTCCATTCCCGCCGTTGGCTTTAGCCAATTTCTACCAATATTGCGTAAATCGGATCGCGCTTTGTCGAACTTTGTGGAACGTTTGTTTTTATATAAAACGTAGATACGTTTTATTATGAAAATATAGGTACGTTTTGTTGAGCTTAGTAGAATTTTTTTTTGTTTGTTTTTGTATCTCTAAACATACATTTCCTTTGACATTAATATTCTAAGTTGTAATAAAGGTGTTTATAGGCCTACCTAATGTTGTTATATTTGTACATGGGCATATTTTTGTCTCATTATTTATATACCTATATATATTTTAAAAATTTTTAACTCTTCTTCATCGCTTTCTTCTTACTGAAGGTCGTGTTCACACTGCAGTGTCCTTGTTACGGTGTTCACAATCTCCTTCCATTCAGTCTGGTTCTCTGCTCTTCTGACGGCTGTCGTAAGGGGGAGGCCCGTGAGCGACTTCACCTGGTCTGACCAGCGGCTAGGTGATCGGCCGCGTGGTCGTTTCCCCCCACCTTTCCCACCACTATTCGTTTGTCTAGGTTATCAGGGGAGCGGCGGGCAATGTGACCAAAATAACCGAGAATCCTCTGGTAACATATAGTTGACAGTCTAGTGCCAATTCGCAGCTGATTCAAGATCGAGACATTTGTTCTTTTGGCCAAATTTTTAACAATGCTTAGAAAATTAGATAAGTATATAAGACATTCGCGCCTTGATCTTGTGGAAGGTTCCAGCACTTGATATACGTTTTTTAAAGTTCAATGTTATTGTTTTTTCCTTTACTTTACCTTACGCTTCGTAACCATCGTTGCCAGTTCGATTATTGTCATAGTCATTTCTCTTAGAACACACTATTTGCATAGTTATAGGGGAAAAGGGATAATAGTTTTTTTTACTGACAGGCTTGCGCTTGGCTTCAATTATGCTTGATATAAAGCAGCGATAGGACCTGCTTATGTTATATCGTTGCTTTGCTTGGAATGCATTTTGTTAAGAACATAGAACAAAAAAGCGGCGCTTCTACGCTTAGAACATCTTTTTTTTTTTTTTATCGACTACAAGTTGGCCCTTGACTGCTATCACACCTGATGTTAAGTGATGATGCAGTCTAAGATGGAAGCGGGCTAACTTGTTAGGAGTAGGACGAAAATTCACACCCCTTTCGGTTTCTACACGACATCGTACCGGAACGCTAAATCGCTTCTCGGTACGTCTTTGTTGGTAGGGTGGTAACTAGCCACGGCGAAAGCCTCCCACCAGCCAGACCAAGACAAATTAAGAAAAATCTCAAACTGCCCCGCCGGGAATCGAACCCAGGACCTCAGTCTTATAAAAGGTAATAGTTTTTTCTAATAATAATCCTTTGCTCAAAGACTCAAGCTCAAAGTTCCATTGCCCAACCTAGGAACTCGATATACGTATCTATAGGCTAAGCTCTGAATCAACGATTCCAATTAGGCAGTACTGAATAAATAAAAAAGTGCAAATCGAACTAAACAATAAATTCAAATGCAAATTATTTTATCATAAAAACATGACTAACATTTCATGAAAAGAATGGTGTGAAAGAATATTGTAAACAACAAAAAAATATTTTTCTATTGCCCTCATTCAACAAAACAAAAATTTAATTTCATTTCTACAACAAAGACTCCATTCGCCATTGTTCTGTATAGGAACAATAAATTGGTAATAAATCCTAACCAACACCATACTATTATATATTCTATGCTGATGCTATAAAATTGAATGTTGGATCGAAATTCATTACACATCCTTAGTTAGGATGCGAGTTTGTAGCCGACAGAGTTCCAGTGACACTACAAGTTTGTATGAACTTCTATGAAATAGTTTTCGTGGATGCCGTAGACGACACACACAGAAAAATGCGATCGGCTACGAACTCACACTTTAAGGGTACAAATCCGCAGACGTCAATCTACTCCTGTGCGTCAACTGTAGACGACGAGTCGCAGTGACGTGTCGTTCCCGCATAAATAGATAGGAATGAGTAGTGCGACATGTCGTTTGCGATCGGCTCGCACCTTTAATCATTTATTTTATTTTACTACTTTCTGCTAAAAATGGACGGATTCCTAGATATAAAAGTAGTCTATAGTGTTCAATTGCGAAGTCTTTACTATTGAACAAGAGTCAACATCGCTTTCGGATACTCTGATTTAAGAGTGAAACGGATGTCGAGAATTATTCGTTGGATTGGACATGTCGCTTGAGTTCATCGGTTTTTCGCGGTAATTTTAGTTCTTTAGTAATACACTGCTTTAAGTGAATTTACACTACATTATTTTAGTGTAAATAATTAGTACTTTCTTTAACACGTTCACTGCGAAGCGAGGCCTAAATCACCCCTGATGCAACTTCCCTGTGGTGCGGCAAGGAAAAACGTGAGTTTCTCTGTCGTGCGAATGGCATAGCTTTGGTTTGGTCCAGTGTAGGAAAGAGATAAATATATATTTGAGATGCTCTAATGGTTCCGTACTCGGTGGTGTACCTACCTTGGTACCGGATGTCTTAGGCCTCGTGCCGCACTGAATTAACATAATTTTAATGCAGTGCGGAACGAGGCTAAAACGTCCCATATCCCCCCTGACCTCGTACCGCACCCAACGCGAGCTTCCCGCGACCAGTGTTGTGCATCACGTCGATTGGAGAACACGGCCTTTTACAGCGCCGAACATGTCTAAACGATGTTGGAAGAAGTTAATTTTAAAAAACTCAGAAACAGAGCCCGAGGCAGAATAAATAGGACAGTTTCTTTTCTACTTCTGGTTGCCTTTTTTTTCTATTCTGTGAACCGCATTAAGATTTTCATATACAAATAGATAGATAAACCTTATGCATAAACCGTGATCCATTATTTTCCAATAATAAGTCTGTAATAGGTGCCTCTTAATGGTATAGAATGGAATGCTTCGTGCGCGAGTCCGACTCGCACTTGGCCGGTTTTTTTTCTGTATGGCGCCTTCAAGCACAATTTAGATTATTAAAAAAAAATGTATCCTTTGATAGCTTTGTGTTGTTTTGCCAGGTTTTGCCCTTGAACCGATCTAATGAGATATAATTGATCAAAATCGGTCAAGTCGTTGCGTAGTTAAGACAGTTTAAAAACGTCGATATTATTTTTCCCATCACTAATCTCAGCGAAAATTTGCCCTATTTCAGTGCGTTACGAGGTGTATAAGATCCCATATTTTGTTTTGCTAATAATTCCTAAACTAGCCATCAGATCCCGGGGCGACGGTGGATTAGGGTTCATCAATTCACTGTCTATATCAATAAGGACCAAAATTCTCATTTATCTTTGATTTCGCGCCAGAAAATGGATTTTAGTCTGTAAAAGGAGGTGGGGTCTAATAGACCGCGTGTCGCCCTAACGTCTGGTCACGGTACGGGCCGATTATACCTCGTGCCGCAGGAACGGAAAGTATGCAAAAATTGGTGCCGCAGCGAACGTGTTAATACATGAAAAAAATAGGTACTTTGCAATTAACATGAGAATTTATAAATGTGGACCTATCGGACTACTGTTTCGAAATTGCAGGGTCAAAGTTTCCGGTCTGAAAGGTATGATGGCCGGTAAAATTACTGGTACATAAGGCTTCACACCTATGCCTCAGGCCAACGGTGATGGGTTAGAAATATACAGTGAGAAGAACATGTTCTTACATTGTCGTAAAAATGTGGCGACGTTCTTTCGTTATATAAAAAAATATTATAACTTAAGAGCTTAAAAAACAAAACGGTCACATCGTGCCGCGGTTACACTAAAAAGAAACTGCGGTACTAATGAACATACATACGTAAGCAAATATTCGTTTGTATCGAACCAAATCGGTTATTCTCACGGGAAAACTGACACATCTACTCGCACCCGTCCAACGGCATGCGACATTTTAGTGCTACCACCGTCTATTGTGAACCTTATCACCATGGGATAGAGCTGAATATAGCTGGTGGGTTATTAACAATTGATATTCCATCATTCGATATGATGCTCGCGAACACACGACGCTTCGCAATTAAAATGGAGTCCGCAATATGGGTGCTTTGTTTCCGCGGGAAAATGAATTCAAATTGAATTCATCGTTATGCATGCCTCCTGAATGAAAACTTTGATATATCGATTTCAAATTTAGAATACATACCCACTAATATGGTAAGGGTGAAAGACAGTTTGTTTGTTTAATATGTTTTTAAATAAGGAACAGAACTATGACCACAGAAAAGCGAAATCCACAGACGAACGACCCAATCTCTCATGACAGATTGCCGGGTCACAGCAAAACAGAGAGGAAAATAATTATGCTTTTACACTATCCCCTCTCCTATAAGGAGGGAGGCTTGTCCCTGCAGTGGGCCATTAATGGGCTGATAATGATGATGATGATGATACTCAACCAATATTTACGAATTTTTGCTTAAAAATACTTTGTAGCCAATCCCGCACAAGAACAATTTTAAGCTCTAAATACTCTGTTATTAAGAAAGAAGGTGCCATGACTTTATTTAATTCTTCATGAAATTAGGAATGTATACGTTGTCAAGGGTAAAGGTACATGTAGACAATTCGAACAAAATCTATACATGAACGTGGTTGCAGGTTGTAGCTAAGAACAAAAGGATTATGACTCCTCAAAGGATTATGACACCGACTCCTAGATATGCTTAAGTAAATTAAAGCAACTGACAGTTATTTTTTACTTTTTAGTCCGTTTTGAGTCGGTTCTATTTTTATTTAAAAAAATTTATTTCTTACTGTTTAGTGATTTATCGCCACGTAACGTACTCGTACTATACTGTCATAATATATTATATGGCACTAGTAGCCAAAAAGCTACCGGTACCGAGACAAAAACCGATATAGCTGTAAGCGTGCCTCCAAAATTTGAAGAGTTCCTTCAATTTCCCCAGGATATCATCATTAGATCCAACATGATGAAAATGGGACCACCTTGGAAGTATGCCCTTTCTAATAAAAAAAGAATTATCAAAATCAGACAACTCTGTAAAAATTTATGCGTGGTCATACATAAAAAAAAATATACGTGCCGAATTGAGAACCTTCTCCGTTTTTTTTTCGTCAGTTAATAATATACTATGACAGTATAGTACGAGTACGGTACGTGGCGATAAATCACTAAAAAGTAAGAAATGAAATTTTTTAACAAAAAATAGAACCGACTCAAAACGCACTAAAAAGTAAAAAATAACTGTGTCATTTAGTTGCTTTCATTTACTTAAGCATATCTATGAAGTCGGTGCCAGCCAAGTTTAAGGAACATTTATTTTACGTAGTAAAGCAGTTTGTGGGTTCTAGGTAACATCCTTGAAAGTAAAAACCTTGGCTGGCACCGACTCCTAGATATGCTTAAGTAAATTAATGCAACTAAATGACACAGTTATTTTTTACTTTTTAGTGCGTTTTGAGTCGGTTCTATTTTTTGTTAAAAAATTTCATTTCTTACTTTTTAGTGATTTATCGCCACGTACCGTACTCGTACTATACTGTCATAGTATATTATACGGCACTAGTAGCCAAAAAGCTACCGATACCGAGTCAAAAACCGAAATCGCTGTAAGCGTGCCTAAAAAATTTGAAGAGTTCCTTCAATTTCCCCAGGATATCATCATTAGATCCAACATGATGAAAATGGGACCACCTTGGAAGTATGCCCTTTCTAATAAAAAAAGAATTATCAAAATCAGACAACTCTGTAAAAATTTATGCGTGGTCATACATAAAAAAAAATATACGTGTCGAATTGAGAACCTTCTCCGTTTTTTTTTCGTCAGTTAAAAAACCACATTGAAACCGCAATACTGTATTTTGCATCAATATAGCCAACTAAAAATAGTGTGAGTTAAAAAAAAACTATACCCAATAAAAATGTATAAAAATGTATATATTTGCAATGAAAAGTGCTGTTTTCATGTTTCAATTTCCTTTAAAAAAAATCAAGTTAAAGTTTTTTTCGAGTATAGTCTCTCCATCTCTTTAGTTTCTCAACAAATTAAACAACTGACAAAAAACGTTTTCAAAGCGCAAACCTTGTTTGAAGAGATGAAAGCTGCATTATTTATTCAAAAATTAAAGAAGTTACAAAAAGAAGCGTTTTGAAAACTGTACAAAATTATGAGCTATAAAATATTCGTAAGCTCGCTGTAATGTTAAAACAAAGTCCAAAGTAGCGGTTTCGAGATAACCAAACATTAATTTATTTTCTAAAAGGGTCTTTCAAATTGCCGTTTTAAATTGGATCCTCCGCATACTTCATTCAATATTTCGAAAGCAGACTTCTGGAGTAGAGTAATCCTTTTTAGCTGTCATCCACACTTATCTTTAGTATGAGACTAAAACTGGACGGACTTAAGATGAAACTTCTTGAACTTTTAGACTAATGGAATAATGTTAACCCTTTAATTTTTTTCTGTCTGAATTTTTGATATTTGACACGAATATCTTAGCATTGCATGGATTCATCGTGCGGGTGCCGGGTCCATCGCGTGGCTGAGAGAAAAACTCCGAACAGAGTCCGAGACTTGTGACACGGCCCACGGGTGTAGGTTTAAAAGAGTACTCTTAGTGACGGCCGTCAACACTCACCTCCTCTGCTCGAGTTATTCTTCCTGCCAAGCCGAATTCGGAAGGACCCTACTAGAGCAGCCTTGGCCACTCGTTCCAATATGGAGCTTACTGCACTTCTAGTAAGGCCAAGGTCTCTTAGCGGGTTATAGAGAGACTTCGCTGGTATACCTCTCGCACCCACTTCTACCGCGTATAAACTAACTACATAGCCATTTTTAGTTAGTTTATGAGTAAGGTCATACCAATATAATCTGTACTACAAATCTTAATTACATGTTTTTAAAAATCTTGGAAGTCATTATTTTCCGAGCAAAGTCTCATTTGTAAGTGGCTAGAAAACTGCCCGGTGACCATCACTGTCTAATCAACACTGTCGGATCAGTGACCATTAAAGTAGACACTAATGAAATCATACGAATTAACATTAGGGATACTAACAATAAAAGTTGAATCATGTATTTAATCAGCCATGACTGTATGGACCGTCCTTTAAAGGGTTAAGCCCTAAAAACAATAAGTCTGAACTACATTTTCATCATCATCATCATCATTATCAACCTATTAACCCACAACAGGGCCAGGCCTCCCTCCTTACAGGAGAGGGGATATGAAGCGTACACCCACCACGCTGCTCCAACGCAGGTTGGCGGGCTTAGGGTGCTAATGTTTCATTTATTAACGATCACTATTAGATGTTGATGATAGTGACCGGGACCGACAGCTTAATGTGCTCTCCGAGGCACGGGAGTGTAACACCACCAACTTCTAGACTCCGGGCTTGGAATGTACTGAAAATTTCGTAGAAGAATGAAAAACTCAGAATTATTCCGTGACCCAGGACTGATCGAAGCCACACAGGCTAACCACTAGACCAACGAGGCAGTCTACATTTCAATAACAAAATATCTAATCTTTTTCTGCACTGTTAATTACGTGTGCAAATTACGTGTTGTAAAAATTTTACGATAACAACTTGAATAGTTGAGGCCAGAAACCACAGCAAAAGAACTCACAGCCTTATGATACTAAAATGTCTTTGTAAAAGTTGTACATTTAATATAAAATATATTTTCTATGGGGACAGACAGCCGAGCACTTTGTAAATGGAAACTTAGAACTTTTAGCGCAGAACAGAAATGTATTGCGAGGACAACATATCACTATATAAGTTTATACTTATTTTAAAATAACGCAATGTACCTTATAGAAACAGTTTGGTCTCTAGCGATTCAAGCTCAGCTTACATCAAAAAATGTGTGATATATTTTTTGGAATACATGCAATAGCAGAAACATGTAATTATGTCATCATCCGCAAGTATCGAAGACTATCCTAACTAAAAGTTTCGTGTAACAAAAACACGCGAAATTACACTAAGAGACCCGGAATAGGTACTAAATACAGTTTCCGCGTCGTCCGTATAATGTGATACGCGTTCTATCGCTTATAAACGCGAGGGTAGATTGCGAGCGGTTACCTGCGGTTTGGGAAGGGCGGTTTCGAATTTGTATGGCCCTTTTACGTACGCGTTGTTGAGGAACATTGCTTGTTTATTTATTTAAAACTTTGGATAAAATACTTCCTCGGTGTACAATGTTTTGGTGGTGCTATTTTCATTAGCAAAATTAATACTCATTTATTTTGACTAGGCTTAGGTTATCATTTTTGAAAGTTAGTGACTCTATTATTGGTGTAAAATAAATTCAACAATACCTTTTTTTTAAAAAAAACATCATCATCGTCATCAACTGGTATTCGTCCATTGCTGGACATACTCGAATTGCCTTTCCTTTCTATTGAAACTACAATACCATTGTGCCGGTCTGTTTGTCTAATTGTTCCAGCTATGTTGATTACATTATTATACAGTAATGCCTCTTTAGTTCAGTGCTTAGCCTATAGAGCTTAAGATCATGTACAAATCCTGGTGCGGATTACCTATAAAATATTGTTCCTTTTTATTTTCCAAGGAATTCTCAGTAGCAGCTGGAATAGAAGTTGTGGTTTGTGGTATTACGTTGATTTGCCTTGAAATGCTTGTTGAGCTGTCAGTCCCGGTATTTAAAAATATCTTCGTAAGATATTAACGATAATATTTTATATCACTATCAAAATTTAAAATAATTCTAAATTCTAAAATGAAACACCATACAAGTGTTCCATCCACCAATGGTACTGCGAAGAATGGCCAAAAGTCTGGAAATTCTAACTGAAATTAAAAATAGAAAACTTCAGTATCTGGGACACATAATGCGTCACGATAAGTATAGGATCTTGCAACGTATCATTCAAGGCAAGATCCAAGGGAGCCGAAGACCTGGCAGGCGACGCACCTTCTGGCTCGAAAATCTCCGCGACTGGTATGGGATGAGCACAAGATCGTTGTTCCGAGCTGCCGCCTCGAAAGTAAAGATAGTCCTACTGATCGCCAACCTCCGTAGAGAAGGTGGTTTTTGAAGAAGAAGATCCACCAATGCTCAATATAACAACGTGCTGTTTTTTAACTGCAAATTTCCTGTCTTTTATGGACAATTGCCTAGGGCTGTAATGATGATGACTAAAAAATGGCCCTGTCTTTTTAAATAGACTTTTTAATTTGGTTTCAGAGAAACATTTTAAAAGTTTTATTGACAGACAGGATAATTTAACACATTCCATTTACGTTCAAAAAACCGAATAAAAAATTGAAATAAATTACTGTCAACTGTTTAATAGATCTACAAATGTATCTATTAAACTTATTAATTTATAATTTCGTTTTTTTAATGTTCCGGGCATTTCACCGAGTTTTCACTATTTGTTGTTTATTCAACCCTGTGTGAGAGAAAATAAAAGTCTAGCTGTTTTACTTTTTAACAATTAATTAACTTGGACTGTGAACCGAAAACAAATATCATCATCAGCCGATATATTTTCAAAATTTGCTTCTAATTAAAATATATACACTGACTGTTTGCCATGAGCCTCCTGAAAGAACTTCTTAACACCACGGTTATTGAGTTGTATCCAGCGGCATCTATAACTATTGCTCCAACTAGTAGAGGTAAACTGCGCTTTTCCACCATACTAACATCTAAAGAACAAAATGTACATCGTCTGTGACAGAAAACAATATCATTAGCCATTGCTATAGACCTTTTTTAAGGATCATCTGCTTTCCGTCTCCCTGTAATCCGCCCAAAGCCGTTGGTCCTCCTAATGGGTGATCGACTGTACTTCTTGGTACGATGTCGCCATTCAAGCACCTCAGAAGCCCGATAATTATAGTCTCTTCAAACTATGTGGTGTGAATAACTGTGTCATTTAGTTGCTTTCATTTACTTAAGCATATCTATGAAGTCGGTGCCAGCCAAGTTTAAGGAACATTTATTTTACGTAGTAAAGCAGTTTGTGGGTTCTAGGTAACATCCTTGAAAGTAAAAACCTTGGCTGGCACCGACTCCTAGATATGCTTAAGTAAATTAATGCAACTAAATGACACAGTTATTTTTTACTTTTTAGTGCGTTTTGAGTCGGTTCTATTTTTTGTTAAAAAATTTCATTTCTTACTTTTTAGTGATTTATCGCCACGTACCGTACTCGTACTATACTGTCATAGTATATTATACGGCACTAGTAGCCAAAAAGCTACCGATACCGAGTCAAAAACCGAAATCGCTGTAAGCGTGCCTAAAAAATTTGAAGAGTTCCTTCAATTTCCCCAGGATATCATCATTAGATCCAACATGATGAAAATGGGACCACCTTGGAAGTATGCCCTTTCTAATAAAAAAAGAATTATCAAAATCAGACAACTCTGTAAAAATTTATGCGTGGTCATACATAAAAAAAAATATACGTGTCGAATTGAGAACCTTCTCCGTTTTTTTTTCGTCAGTTAAAAAACCACATTGAAACCGCAATACTGTATTTTGCATCAATAAAGCCAACTAAAAATAGTGTGAGTTAAAAAAAAACTATACCCAATAAAAATGTATAAAAATGTATATATTTGCAATGAAAAGTGCTGTTTTCATGTTTCAATTTCCTTTAAAAAAAATCAAGTTAAAGTTTTTTTCGAGTATAGTCTCTCCATCTCTTTAGTTTCTCAACAAATTAAACAACTGACAGAAAACGTTTTCAAAGCGCAAACCTTGTTTGAAGAGATGAAAGCTGCATTATTTATTCAAAAATTAAAGAAGTTACAAAAAGAAGCGTTTTGAAAACTGTACAAAATTATGAGCTATAAAATATTCGTAAGCTCGCTGTAATGTTAAAACAAAGTCCAAAGTAGCGGTTTCGAGATAACCAAACATTAATTTATTTTCTAAAAGGGTCTTTCAAATTGCCGTTTTAAATTGGATCCTCCGCATACTTCATTCAATATTTCGAAAGCAGACTTCTGGAGTAGAGTAATCCTTTTTAGCTGTCATCCACACTTATCTTTAGTATGAGACTAAAACTGGACGGACTTAAGATGAAACTTCTTGAACTTTTAGACTAATGGAATAATGTTAACCCTTTAATTTTTTTCTGTCTGAATTTTTGATATTTGACACGAATATCTTAGCATTGCATGGATTCATCGTGCGGGTGCCGGGTCCATCGCGTGGCTGAGAGAAAAACTCCGAACAGAGTCCGAGACTTGTGACACGGCCCACGGGTGTAGGTTTAAAAGAGTACTCTTAGTGACGGCCGTCAACACTCACCTCCTCTGCTCGAGTTATTCTTCCTGCCAAGCCGAATTCGGAAGGACCCTACTAGAGCAGCCTTGGCCACTCGTTCCAATATGGAGCTTACTGCACTTCTAGTAAGGCCAAGGTCTCTTAGCGGGTTATAGAGAGACTTCGCTGGTATACCTCTCGCACCCACTTCTACCGCGTATAAACTAACTACATAGCCATTTTTAGTTAGTTTATGAGTAAGGTCATACCAATATAATCTGTACTACAAATCTTAATTACATGTTTTTAAAAATCTTGGAAGTCATTATTTTCCGAGCAAAGTCTCATTTGTAAGTGGCTAGAAAACTGCCCGGTGACCATCACTGTCTAATCAACACTGTCGGATCAGTGACCATTAAAGTAGACACTAATGAAATCATACGAATTAACATTAGGGATACTAACAATAAAAGTTGAATCATGTATTTAATCAGCCATGACTGTATGGACCGTCCTTTAAAGGGTTAAGCCCTAAAAACAATAAGTCTGAACTACATTTTCATCATCATCATCATCATTATCAACCTATTAACCCACAACAGGGCCAGGCCTCCCTCCTTACAGGAGAGGGGATATGAAGCGTACACCCACCACGCTGCTCCAACGCAGGTTGGCGGGCTTAGGGTGCTAATGTTTCATTTATTAACGATCACTATTAGATGTTGATGATAGTGACCGGGACCGACAGCTTAATGTGCTCTCCGAGGCACGGGAGTGTAACACCACCAACTTCTAGACTCCGGGCTTGGAATGTACTGAAAATTTCGTAGAAGAATGAAAAACTCAGAATTATTCCGTGACCCAGGACTGATCGAAGCCACACAGGCTAACCACTAGACCAACGAGGCAGTCTACATTTCAATAACAAAATATCTAATCTTTTTCTGCACTGTTAATTACGTGTGCAAATTACGTGTTGTAAAAATTTTACGATAACAACTTGAATAGTTGAGGCCAGAAACCACAGCAAAAGAACTCACAGCCTTATGATACTAAAATGTCTTTGTAAAAGTTGTACATTTAATATAAAATATATTTTCTATGGGGACAGACAGCCGAGCACTTTGTAAATGGAAACTTAGAACTTTTAGCGCAGAACAGAAATGTATTGCGAGGACAACATATCACTATATAAGTTTATACTTATTTTAAAATAACGCAATGTACCTTATAGAAACAGTTTGGTCTCTAGCGATTCAAGCTCAGCTTACATCAAAAAATGTGTGATATATTTTTTGGAATACATGCAATAGCAGAAACATGTAATTATGTCATCATCCGCAAGTATCGAAGACTATCCTAACTAAAAGTTTCGTGTAACAAAAACACGCGAAATTACACTAAGAGACCCGGAATAGGTACTAAATACAGTTTCCGCGTCGTCCGTATAATGTGATACGCGTTCTATCGCTTATAAACGCGAGGGTAGATTGCGAGCGGTTACCTGCGGTTTGGGAAGGGCGGTTTCGAATTTGTATGGCCCTTTTACGTACGCGTTGTTGAGGAACATTGCTTGTTTATTTATTTAAAACTTTGGATAAAATACTTCCTCGGTGTACAATGTTTTGGTGGTGCTATTTTCATTAGCAAAATTAATACTCATTTATTTTGACTAGGCTTAGGTTATCATTTTTGAAAGTTAGTGACTCTATTATTGGTGTAAAATAAATTCAACAATACCTTTTTTTTAAAAAAAACATCATCATCGTCATCAACTGGTATTCGTCCATTGCTGGACATACTCGAATTGCCTTTCCTTTCTATTGAAACTACAATACCATTGTGCCGGTCTGTTTGTCTAATTGTTCCAGCTATGTTGATTACATTATTATACAGTAATGCCTCTTTAGTTCAGTGCTTAGCCTATAGAGCTTAAGATCATGTACAAATCCTGGTGCGGATTACCTATAAAATATTGTTCCTTTTTATTTTCCAAGGAATTCTCAGTAGCAGCTGGAATAGAAGTTGTGGTTTGTGGTATTACGTTGATTTGCCTTGAAATGCTTGTTGAGCTGTCAGTCCCGGTATTTAAAAATATCTTCGTAAGATATTAACGATAATATTTTATATCACTATCAAAATTTAAAATAATTCTAAATTCTAAAATGAAACACCATACAAGTGTTCCATCCACCAATGGTACTGCGAAGAATGGCCAAAAGTCTGGAAATTCTAACTGAAATTAAAAATAGAAAACTTCAGTATCTGGGACACATAATGCGTCACGATAAGTATAGGATCTTGCAACGTATCATTCAAGGCAAGATCCAAGGGAGCCGAAGACCTGGCAGGCGACGCACCTTCTGGCTCGAAAATCTCCGCGACTGGTATGGGATGAGCACAAGATCGTTGTTCCGAGCTGCCGCCTCGAAAGTAAAGATAGTCCTACTGATCGCCAACCTCCGTAGAGAAGGTGGTTTTTGAAGAAGAAGATCCACCAATGCTCAATATAACAACGTGCTGTTTTTTAACTGCAAATTTCCTGTCTTTTATGGACAATTGCCTAGGGCTGTAATGATGATGACTAAAAAATGGCCCTGTCTTTTTAAATAGACTTTTTAATTTGGTTTCAGAGAAACATTTTAAAAGTTTTATTGACAGACAGGATAATTTAACACATTCCATTTACGTTCAAAAAACCGAATAAAAAATTGAAATAAATTACTGTCAACTGTTTAATAGATCTACAAATGTATCTATTAAACTTATTAATTTATAATTTCGTTTTTTTAATGTTCCGGGCATTTCACCGAGTTTTCACTATTTGTTGTTTATTCAACCCTGTGTGAGAGAAAATAAAAGTCTAGCTGTTTTACTTTTTAACAATTAATTAACTTGGACTGTGAACCGAAAACAAATATCATCATCAGCCGATATATTTTCAAAATTTGCTTCTAATTAAAATATATACACTGACTGTTTGCCATGAGCCTCCTGAAAGAACTTCTTAACACCACGGTTATTGAGTTGTATCCAGCGGCATCTATAACTATTGCTCCAACTAGTAGAGGTAAACTGCGCTTTTCCACCATACTAACATCTAAAGAACAAAATGTACATCGTCTGTGACAGAAAACAATATCATTAGCCATTGCTATAGACCTTTTTTAAGGATCATCTGCTTTCCGTCTCCCTGTAATCCGCCCAAAGCCGTTGGTCCTCCTAATGGGTGATCGACTGTACTTCTTGGTACGATGTCGCCATTCAAGCACCTCAGAAGCCCGATAATTATAGTCTCTTCAAACTATGTGGTGTGACGGCCGAGTGGGTAGTGACCCTGCTTCTGCATCCTAGGCTGTGCTCGATACCCACATCTGGAAAAATATTTGTGTGATGAGCACGGATGTTTTCCGGTATCTGGGTGTTTATCTATATGAAGAACCAGGAGGGCCTTCACCAGATTCACCAGAACTCATTTTATAATTATGTGGGTAGAATGGGCGTGGAAGTAAAATTAAATGTCTTCAGATTATAAATCACGCGTTTTTTAAAAATCTACACTAAAATCACTGTACAGTTAATTGGCTATTTATCGTTGCAGTAGAAATCGACACAATTAGATTTAAATATAAACTTGATAGCAAAGATACAGAGCGATTCGTCAAAAGCGTGGTGCACGGACGCCGTCTCGTTTCAAAAGTGACATCCAAGATGGCTGCCCGTACTCCCAACGACAATGACGCTCCGCTAGGTTGACATCTACTGTCAATGTCAACCTGACGTTAGACGTAAACGCCGTCACGGCCGGACTGACATACGACCGTCCTCGGGCGATATATCTGGAACAAATTAAAACATGTGTATAGTCCGTTCGCTCATCCTGACTTAACCATTTTCATCAGCACGCAATTATTGATGTAATTTAATCACTTAGACTAACTATGCAAGTGTACCACTTTAGCCAGGACTTTAACGACAGAAGACCACACATTTCCGTCTTTGTAAACATTTAGACGAGCCAATCTTAGGTAGGATTTGACCCGGACGACACAATACGTCTTTCTAATAACAAGCAGTCATCCAGGACAAGTCAGCCCTTTCGAGGGACCAGACTCGGACGACAGTTTTCGTCAGATGATGCTAAACAGACCACTGCGACAAGTCAACCCGACACGCGGGTGTGACTTGGACGACACTTTCGTCAGACGGTGCTGAACAAACCACTGTGACAAGTCAGCCCGACCCGCGGGTTTGACTCGGACGACGCTTTTTGTCAGACGATGCTGAAGAAACAAACCACTGTGACAAGTCAACCCGACACGCGGGTGTGACTCGGACGACGCTTTTCGCCTACCTTCTTCTAACTCTGCAATAGTACGTAATCAAATAATCACATTTCAGTGCCTTCAACAATAATCTGTGCTATACCTGCCTATGCTAGTGAACTGTCTTCCTCCGTGTGTACTTCAACTTCATGTAGAACCTCCCAAGTTTCGGAGTCTGAGTGTACGCTCAGGGTATCTGAATTTGCTGTGATAGTGCGTGAGTCAGCAGAAGCGGTGTCCGAGCATACGGTCAAGGTGTCGAGACGGTCTAATGACTCGTTTTCATTGTTTGAGCACAAAGTATTTTCTGCGTCATCAGACGCCGTCACGGCCTCAAACTCATTTAAAAGACTAGACGCAATTTCAAGTAATCTGTCATGTCCCCGGGGTACTGCGCGCAAATTTTCGTGGGAATATTTAAGAGTTCTATGGGAAGCTCCAGTTATGTTTTTAAGTTCATAGCGATCATTATTTAGAACTTGTGTAATCACAAATGGACCCCTAAATTTCCTATCGAGTTTTGTTTGGTTGCGTTCACAGTTTTTGATAAACACTTAGTCTCCTTTAGAAAATGGTGTAATTCTTGCGCGGCCACGATTAAATCTTACAATTTCGGATTCAGCAGCTTTCTGAATGTTTGCTGATGCATCCTGTCTAACTGAATCAAGATCCAAACGAACCTCGCCTTTATTATTATTATTTATTTTGGACATACCTAGTGAATCAGAGCGAATTCCGAACATGAGCTCTGATGGCGAATATTTAGTTACTGTGGATTTTGTACTATTTAGGGCCAGCTGAATATTCCCTAACTCATCGCGCCACGTTTTATTAGGATCGTTTTCGACGATAGTTAAAAGACTTTTTAAAGTACGCATCACTCGCTCGACCTGGCCGTTCGCTCTACTAGATCCCGTCGCAATGAAGTGAAGTTCGATTTTATGTTCGTTACAAAAAGTTTTGAAATCAGAGCTGATGTAACAACGGCCTTGATCTGCGATGATCCTTTTTGGTGCTCCAAAAAGGTAAACTGCTTTTTGTAGTGCATGTATCGCACTTTTCGCATCAACAGACAAGGTGTATTCGAGTAGGATGTACTTTGTGAAACCATCTATAATTACTGAGCAATACTCTTTTCGGTCGCTCTTCCCGCTAAGCTTTCCCGTGAAGTCAATATGAATTGTGTGCCAAGGCACTGATACTTTTGGTATTGGGTGAAGCTGAACGGGCTGAGCTCCCGACGGGCCTTTGGAAGCCTTACAGACTATGCACGAATCTATGAATTTTCGAACGCATTTAGACATGTCTGGAAACCAGTACTTCTCATAGAGTTTATCTAGAGTTTTATCCCTACCTAAATATTGCAGTTCGTTATGGACATGGCTTATGAGTGTCCAAATTAGGGACCGTGGAACTACTGGGAGCCAGGATACCACTTTATTACGAACAATTTTCCTATAAAGGATGCCTTCTCTGACATCATATGTTTGGGCTACAGTTTCGGGAAAAGTGTTATCATGGTATTTTCTGATAAGGTCCTGGATTTCGGCATCTCTTTTTTGCTCAACAGATAGCCAGCCTTGGTGGAGTTCAATAAATTGAATGGTTTTTGTTTGCACCTTGTCAGGTCCCAAGGGGCTAACCGTATCAGAATTAGGCAAAGGATTTCGAGACAAAAAGTCAGCATGTTCCATCTTACTGCCTTCGCGATAAACAATATCGAAGTCGTAAGCCTGCAAATATGCCCACCAGCGATATACACGGGGAGTTAAATTTTTCTTTGACTTCGACGCTTTTAATGAATTGCAATCCGTAACGACTACAAAACGCCTACCATATAAATAATGTCTAAAGTGCTCTACCGCCCTAACGACTGCTAGAGTCTCAAGCTCATAAGAGTGGTAGCGAGACTCTGCGTCTGATGTACGACGGCTAAAGTATTCTACGACGTGGGGTAGGAGATCTTTTTTTTGTAGGAGGATTGCTCCATAACCATCCGAGCTAGCGTCTGTATGTAACTCAACGGGAAGTTCCGGGTCAAATATGGTTAGTACGGGTTCGGATGTAAGTATGTCTATTAACCTTTGGCGTATTCGCTCATGTTCAGAAGTCCAAGCAATTCGACCTTTCAATTTAGTAAGAGGATACAAGGGACCTGCAATGCGGGTGAATGCAGGAATGAATTTCCGGAAATAAGACGCTAACCCCAGGAATTGCCGGACATTAGTAGCTGATTTTGGTTCAGGGGCATCTACTAATGCTTGAATTTTCCGCGAATTTGGTCTTATCACGCCTGATTGTACAGAATATCCTAAATAATCGATTCTTTGTTTCATAAATTTACATTTTTTAAGATTTAACGAAAAGCCAGCTTCCGATAAGGCGCCCAACACATCATCAAGGCGCTGGAGACCCTCAGAGATATTCACAGAATAGGACAGCACATCGTCCATATAGATTAATGGTTTATCCTTTAAATGGCTCGTGGCTTTAGAGATGCATCTCTGAAACACTGAAGGCGCATTACGCAGACCAAATGGCATGGCGAGATATTCGTATTGGCCCTCATTCGTGACAAAGGCTGTGGCCTGCACTGAATCAGGATGAACAGGAATCTGGTGAAAGCCAGCAGCCATATCTAATGAGGAGAAGAAATTGGCTCCCGCGAGCTGATCGATTTGTTCCTCGATGCGGGGTAGCGGGTAGCGTTCGGGCAGGGTATTTGAATTTAGCTCCCTGTAGTCGACACATAATCTGTCCGTATTATCCTTCTTTTTAACGAGAACAATGGGGCTTGCAAAAGGGGAGGAACTCTCCTGAATTACTCCTGCATCTAACAATTTTTGGATCTGTTCCCTAACTATTTGCTTTTCTATGGGAGCACGTTTGCTGGGACACCTATAAACAACTTTTTGTGGATCTACTAATCTTATTTCGCATACCCCTGTCTTAACCCGTTTGGTAGGAATACCTTCGATAAAATGATCAGAATATTTTTTTAACATTGAAATCAACATTTCTTTATCATTTCCTTGCAAATCTGTATCAATTTGACTAAAAACGGATGTATTTAAAGTTTTATCACAAAGTTGAGATCGCTCTTTGGTGTAGATAACAAGGTTATCATTATCAATCTTCACGCACAGTTTAGGGCTGTGATCAAAAATATCCCTACCGATTATTATGGGATCTGATATATTATGATCCGGGACAACATGGAAAAGCAAGTTTATTAAACGATCGTTAATCCTAACCTCGCTCTGAATTTGTGTAGTGCATTGTATGTCATTACTCCCGATACCACTAAGATAAACAATATCTTTGCGCACAGTACCCGAGAGCTTATCGCGGAAGCTTTCCTTTAAAAGTGAGCAAGACGATCCACTATCGAATAAGAAAGCAACAAACTCACCGGATGATGTTATCAGAGTACCCCTAGAGGGGCGGTGCTCGCAATGATGGACTTCCTTGACCGCAGCCTTGCTACCGTTCTTTTTGTCAGGGCAGTTGGTTGTCACGTGCCCCTTTTGTCCGCACGTGTAGCAGGTCACAGCATTTATGTTCTCAGAAACGCGTGATGAGCTTGGGGTGTCTTGAGGCATAAGTCCGGAATTATCACGACGTTTTCGACATTCTGCGAAGCGATGACCCGTTATTCCACAGAAGTTACATCTGCCTGAGAATCTTTCACTGGGGCGATAACGCTTGATCTCAGTTTCGTTAATTTCTCCACTATCCGATCGGCGCTTGAGAGATACACCTCCCAGTATTCGAAATAACTGAGCACGAGTTTTGACATTGTGGGCGTTTAACTCGCGACGTATCAGGCCATCCTTTTGACAAAGTACCGAAATCACAAATCCAGTCACCACTTCTTCAGGCATCACGATCTTTGGAATTCGTTCTATCAAGTTCCACAGGCGAAGGGCGGACTCTGAAGCTGTTTCTTTGACTCCGATTTGGAATCGTAGAATATCATCGAAATAGTCTTGAAATAATTTAGGTTTTGAGAACTTTGCTAAAAGAGACTGCTTGATCACGCTCCAGGTCATTTCTTGTAGACTTAATTTTGTAATGCAAGATGCAGCCCGTCCTTTTAGAGCACTCGTGAGGGCCATGAGTAGGTCTACTCCGTCCAAACCCTTTTTTTGCACAATTACTTCAGTTATATTGCACCAACCATCTATGTCCGCATCTGGGTCGTCTGGATTGAAAGGTAACAGTTGCGTAGGTTGACTTGTGTTCACAGTCGGTGTTTGCTGAGCCGCGAGAACTCGAGATAGTAGAATCTCCATACTGTTGAGTAATTTCTCAGCGTCCGTTTTAGTCTTCTGGCCCTCAACTTGGGCCCCATCACATCCCACTTCTGATGAAGAACCAGGAAAGCCTTCACCAGATTCACCAGAACTCATTTTATAATTATGTGGGTAGAATGGGCGTGGAAGTAAAATTAAATGTCTTCAGATTATAAATCACGCGTTTTTTAAATATTTACACTAAAATCACTGTACAGTTAATTGGCTATTTATCGTTGCAGTAGAAATCGACACAATTAGATTTAAATATAAACTTGATAGCAAAGATACAGAGCGATTCGTCAAAAGCGTGGTGCACGGACGCCGTCTCGTTTCAAAAGTGACATCCAAGATGGCTGCCCGTACTCCCAACGACAATGACGCTCCGCTAGGTTGACATCTACTGTCAATGTCAACCTGACGTTAGACGTAAACGCCGTCATATATATTATAAGTATTTGTGTACAATATATATAAAAATATTCATCAGTTATCATAGTACTCATACTTTGGGGCTATATAGCGATGTGTGTAATTGTCGTCTAATATTTATTTTATTTTATTTATTTATTTCGTCAATTATTGCCACTTCACGTGTGCTGAACTGACAACATTGACAACTATACTGATAGTTCAATTTTTCAGCGCAATTAATATTAACGGATATTAAAATCTAAATGCCCATTACAAATCCTTTTCATAATAATTCATTCAGGGTTTCAATGGCAGACTTTATTAAGTGTCCTAATCTTTTAAAACTGTCGTGGACACTACATTTCTGTTAATTAAGCTCGAGTGAAATTTTTAGAAGATATCTTTGTTTTTATACTTTATCATTTAACTTTAAAATGTTTAGTATAGGTACAGCAATGAGTAGGTACAGTTTTAAATTTTATTAATTTCTAGAACCAATATGTTTTCATTTCAACTCTATATCCGTGTATTACGAGCGCAGAAAAATTATCTGTGTTATTTGAAGATGTGCCCAAAACCGATTTTATTAAGAAGGTTAAGGCGAAGATATGTTTTTTGAACAAAGTTGTTAAATAAATAAATAAACCATAACCACAGAACGGAATTGCGGGTGTCTGCTTCATATTTTAATTACTATTATATTACAGTACGTAATAACTATAATAAATTGAGTACCCGTAATTATGATAAAACGTTTTCTTTGCATTGGTACTAGCCAAAACTATTTTGATGAGTTTGAGCTTTATACATAAATAATAAATAAAATATTAAATATACATAATTGTTATTTCGATAAAATAACTGTGGATACAAATCAAACACTGTAGTCACGTATAGAATCTATTTCAGACTGTCACTCCAATACGCGGACGCAGCCGCGTAGCTTCAATTATTAAACTACCTACATAATAACAATAATTTTTTTTAAACTATTGCATAGCTTCTATCGCGGGCCTTGAGCGTGGAGACCGAATTCAGAAATTCCGTAACGAAAAAACCTAACACCCGCTGGATATCACATAATATAAAAAGAATAATTTCGGCACCGACGTCATTGGGAGCGTGGCCTAGCGGTAAGGTGCTCTAAGTCCCCGTATTGTCAGAGAAATGCGGGATTCGAACCCTCTCTGACTCTCTGGCAATCCGGGCACTTAGAGCGCCTTACCGCTCGGCCATGGTCCCGATAACGTCGGAAGGTAAACATAATTTGTTAAAAAATGCTATGCAATAGCTTTACCGCGGCAGTCTCCGAGTGCCACACGTCTTTTTTAGTTTTTATATTGAATTATGTTTATTAATTAACTTAGGACTAATAAATGTAAACATAAATAAATGAGAGAATAAAATTAAATCAAAAATATATTCACAACAGACGACTTTATCGTTACTATACAATCTTTACCTGTCAACCTAACAGCTCTAGACCCAATAAATATAGGTATTAAACTGGGTAATTTAATTAATCAAGGACTTTTTATCATATTAAAACCGGACAAAACTGCGGTAGCCGGCTAGCAAAATAAAGTAATTTTTTACTCACTTGTGCGAAGTTATAAATATACAAAATTTAGGATGACGTATTGCTAAACGTTTCAAACAGAATTCGTTTTCGAACGGAAATGTCGCCGTATTGCGAACGTCATTTTAATTGAGTCCAGCGTGACATGCGAAATATCAATTGTAAAAATGTATACAGGGAATATGGTGACTTATTGACACGGGTTAGGGACTAAAATAGCGTGTACTTGAGGACACACGCGGTTTCACCTGCGTAGTTCTCTTTCCCGTAAAGTTTCTGGATTAAAAGTAGCATATGTGTTATTCAGTAACTTTACAATAATACGTAAGCACGACCTCCGTGGTGCAGTGGTATGCGCGGTGGATTTATAAGACGGAGGTCCTGGGTTCGATTCCCAGCGAGACAGATTGAGATTTTTCTTAATTTGTCTTGGTCTGGCTGGTGGGAGGCTTTCGCCGTGGCTAGTTACCACCTTACCGACAAAGATGTATCGACAAGCGATTTAGCGTTCCGGTACGATGTCGTATAGAAAACCGAAAGCATCATCACTTACTTAACATCTGGTATGATAGCAGTCAAGAGCCAACTTGTAGTCGATAAAAAAAAACTATTTAAAAAATTGTTTAGGACAACCCTTCTAGGAGGGCACCACAGACATTTGGGCAAAAAACTAAAGTTTTTTTAAACATTTTTTTTATAATTCTGTACAGTTCACTTAAGGATATTATATGGGAAAATTGCTTAGGACATGAAATCATAATAATCCGGCACCATATACAAACCCGGCTATCCAATCCGGTCTGTACACTATACTATTACAACTAAAATAAAACCATCATCATAAAACAACATAATTGTTGCTAACAAAGTACAAAACTCGCCAGTATTTGGGCAAATATTTGCCAAATCAAACATTGTATCAGCAAATTGTAGCAATCGCGACTACACGGTATTCCTATCGAGCAAACAATTATTATGGTAACTAGATCATTGTCATTTTCAACAATGTTTGGTTACAATACCAACAACACTAATAATATAAAGCGGAGAGATTTGTTTGTTTGTTTTGAATAATCTCAAATCATTATTTTATCGGTTTTAATAATTATTTCTCCTTTAGAATAGCTTCGGTTAGCTACTAGTATAACAATATACTTAAATATATTATATATACTTAAAAATGTACTTTATTAAAATGAATAAATAAAATAATGTAACAGCAGGACGCCGCCATTTGTTTATGATACCGCATGCTAAGACAAAAGTAAGTCAGCACGCGCCGCTAGCTTTTGCGCTGCGCCTGCTCAATGATTTCACAGTAAGATTTTTTATTTTGATTGATTTTTTGTGTTATTTGTGTTTTTTTGTAACTATATAAAATTAGTGTGGAGAGACAAATTAGAAAACTGTAATGTTTCTACGGGTATAGTTAATAGGAATAAATAAATAAATATTTTTTTACATGGATTACTATCTTTCCTTTTTCAGAAAGAATTATATTTGCCATATTTCTTAATGTTCCTTTACGTAACGTGCTACGGCGACAGTCTGCCTGGCTTCCCTTTTGCTGTCGTATAATATGTGGAAGTGGTATGTAGGCTCCTTCTCTCTCTCTATAACACACTGATAGCCGTAATTTAGTTAACATGTCTGGCGGATCGCCTTTTAGTACTTTCTGTACTAGTAGGGATTCTTATGACACTATGTACTACTAAGCACGTAAGATAACAAAAAATAGAACCGACTCAAAACGCACTAAAAAGTAAAAAATAACTGTGTCATTTAGTTGCTTTAATTTATTTAATCATAAGAAGTCGGTGCCAGCAAGTTTAAGGAACATTTATTTAACGTAGTAAAGCAGTTTGTGGGTTCTAGGTAATGTTCTTAAAGTAGGAACGTTGGCTGGCTCCGACTCCTAGATATGCTTAAGTAAATTAAAGCAACTAAATGACACAGTTATGTTTTACTTTTTAGTGTGTTTTGAGTCGGTTCTATTTTTTGTTAAAAATTTTCATTTTTTACTTTTTAATGATTTATCGCCACGTAACGTGCTCGTACTATACTCTAATATTATATTATACGGCACTTGTAGCCAAAAAGCTACCGATACTTACACAAAAACCGAAATCGCTGCAAGTATGCCTACAACATTTGAAGAGTTCCTTCAATTTTCCCAGGATTTCATCATCAGATCCTAACATGATGACAATGGGATTACTTTGGAAGTGTGCCCTTTCTAATAAAAGAAGAATTATCAAAATCGGACAACTCTGTAAAAAGTGCGTGGTCATACATACAAAAGAATATATTCGTGTCGAATTGAGAACCTCCTCCGTTTTTTTCGTCGGTTAAAAAGCAATACTGCTGTGCTGAATTCTGCTATTGATTCTTACTAATTTCTGAAATTACTGATAGAATTTTGATATAACTTTCACAGGCTGACGATTAATAGTATAAGAAGTAACTTAGGCTACTTAATTGAGAAATTTTTGTGTTTTAATTTCACGCGAACAAAGTCGCGAGCGTCCGCTTGTTTATAACATGGGCCGTTTATGCAACTATTGCTATAAAAAAACACACACAAACAAAAAATAAATAGGCTTATACGTCAAAAAGCCGTTTTAATTAATACAATTTTCTTTTGATGAAATCTCTGAATTTCAACCGCTTCTTCCAATTTTGTCATCATAATTTTTCTTATTTCGCAGTTTGCTATTTATAATTGGAGTCCACTCAGGTTTTATTTAGCTGGCAATTAAAAAATTCCCGACGAGCAACTTTCAATGTCTCTACCGTGGAGATACCACTTAAAGGACCGGCCATTATTGTGGGTCCTAAATAAAAATGTAAAGAAGGAAAAAATATTCAATTATATTTTTTACATAATTAATTAGCGAATAATAAACTAAAATTTTGAAATATGGACAAAATAACTTACAATTATCCTACTGGATACCTACCATCAATTATAATAGCGACTCAACTGTAGACCAAAAACCGACCAGTGTGGCTAGTGTAAGATTTTACCGCGTCGATATCGAGAACGGCAAACGCAAATTTTATATGACACTGACACTTCCATTCCATATAAAATTTGCCTTTACTCGAATGTGAAGTTTTCTTGTTTTGGTGACAGCTTACACTAGACACTCAGCTGAATAATAACCTAAACTGCAATTCAGTTTAGATCTACAGTTGAGTCGCTGTTATAGTTGATGGTAGGTATGCTGGTCTATTTTGGTATAAAGATAATGTAGATGATTAGAATTTAGGTTAGAAAAATAATAATAAATAAATGCGCAAATTCAAAGATTTATACTTTGAATTTCATTCAGTTTAAAATTTTTTATAGTTTTTTAACCGACGACAAAAAACGGAGGAGGTTCTCAATTCGACACGTATATTTTTTATTTATTTATTTATTTATTTTATGTATGACCACGCATAACTTTTTACAGAGTTGTCTGATTTTGATAATTTTTTATTAGAAAGGGCATACTTCCAATGTGATCCGAGTGTCATCATGTTAGGATCTGATGAGGATATCCTGGGGAAATTGAAGGAACTCTTAAAATTTTGGAGGCACGCTTACAGCGATTAGGGTTTTTGTCTCGGTATCGGTAGCTTTTTAGCTACTAGTGCCGTATAATATACTATGACAGTATAGTACGAGTACGATACGTGGCAATTAATCACTAAAAAGTAAGAAATAAAATTCTTTAAATAAAAATAGAACCGACTCAAAACGCACTAAAAAGTAAAAAATAACTGTGTCATTTAGTTGCTTTAAATTACTTAAGCATATCTAGGAGTCGGTGCCAGCCAAGAAGAACCTAGAACCCAAAATGCTTCACTACGTAAAATAAAGGTTCCTTAAACTTGGCTGGCACCGACTTCACGCTTAAGTAATTATGTCATTAGTAAATACGTTTATTATCATTATCGACCGATAGATGTCTCTGAACCGATGGGTGTTGGAATTAGGCTTTTAAGGATTTTCAAAAGCCATTTTTTTGAGTCACCTGTATCCAGTAGCTCCTCCCCACTTAATATCGTCATTATTTTTTTTGTTTTTTGGGAAAACAGATTAACACATTATGTTCAGTTACGTACGGAAGTCTGAATAACACTTTCATATTTCTATCCACATTACAACTTAGAAACTCGTGAATTTCTTCGATTTATCCTCTCTATTCTTATATTCTGTTAAACTATTTGAATATCTTTGTGTTTTGCGTAATCGCACCGTTTTCATGATTATTGCATATTGAAAGGAAACAATTTTATGAATATTTTTAAACTTCAGCATATTTTTAAAATACCTCGCTGCTTAAATGCTATCAAGTGTCGGGTTTTCGTAAATAATTTGTACTGGAGGAACTTGTTTTTTTTTTTATATTTGAAATAAGCTCGAGCTAGAATACGATCTCACCTGACAGAAAGTTTAGATGAGGTTTAAAGTTGGACGCAATTGCTTGGAAAAATCTTATTCATTTTTGTTTTAAAGATACCTATGTTTTAGGAATAAGGAAAATTTACCTCGGAAGGGCATTTTACTGGTACTTTAGCTACGCGTATAATAAAAGCTTCATAAATTTATGACAGCGAAATGACCATCGCACTGCATTGCTGTTGGTCTGGTAATAGCACTGGAAATGGGAACAGACGCTATGCCAGCTGATGGTCTGCTTACGCTCAAAAGACTATGAATGACGAAATGTCTTTGGAAACTCGGAACTCGTCTTAGAGGGTCAATAAGAAAAGACAATGGAGCAGCGTGGTGTAAGTTTTATATATTCTTGGTCAAGGCTGATAATGATAATGATGATACTTTGACCTTGCTCATGAGATTACCGCTGTGTGGAATGTTGATTCAACGATGATTGTTCCTACAGTCGCTTCAGTCAACGGTCTTATAGCGAAAGCTGTGACCAACATCTTAAAAAGCTTTCGCTTAGTTGTTGGATCAAGGGTCGGATACAGAAGGCGGTAATTCTTGAAACGGCGCGTATTCCTCACTCTGGAGCCCTGACCACTGGTTGTTTGGACCTCCGGGCCCTGCAGCTGGCGGACTGGATTTTTTTATAATTTTATAAGCATTGTTAAAAATTTTAAAAATAATTGTAAATAAATGAATGAGAGATTATATATAATGATAGTATAGAAAGAGTCTTATTGAGTATCAAATATTATGAGTGTCACATTAAGTACAAGTACAGCATGTCAACTTTATGACAAGCTCGCCTGTGACAGTAGAAAGGGATGAACAAAAAAGTCCCACACATATTATGTAGCTAAGACTCCAGTCACATTGGTCGAAATATTTTATAAGTTATATGCAACTGTAACTGCCTCGTTGGTCTAGTGGTTAGCCTATGTGGCTTCGATCACGAGGTCCTGGGTTCGATTCCTGGGTCGGGTCATGGAATAATTCTCAGCTTTATCATTCTTCTATGAAATGTTCAGTACATTCCAAGCCCATACTTTGGAAGTTGGTGGTGTTACACCCCCGTACCTCGGAGAGCACGTTAAGTCGTCGGTCCCGGTCACTATCATCAACATCTGATAGTAATCGTTAATAAATGAAACATTATCACCCGAAGCCCGCCAACCCGCATTGGAGCAGCGTGGTGGGTGTACGCTCCATATCCCCTCTCCTATAAGGAGGGAGGCCTGGCCCTGTAGTGGGCCGTTAATAAGCTGATAATGTAGTATGTTAAACTCTACCACTATTTATAACACTATCGGTAGTAAGTAAATAAAACGTAGTAACGCGCAATAGAGTACACTGCTAGCGTTCAATTCGGACATACAAGAATGTCAAACTGCTTACTAATTTGCACTTTATTTAATGGAGATAGAGTTGATTATACTATATCACTTACTCAATATCATAAAACAGATTCTGTGACTATGTAAGCGTAGCGTAAAGGTTATTTCAATTAAGACATTAAGGCCTGTCTGTTCACGACAACCCTTACGCCGGTTAAGGACGTAAGCTCGGTTAAGATAACCGCCCGGTCTACGTCCTTAACCGGCATACGGGTTGTCGTGAACAGTAAATTTATAGTTAGCTTATGTTAACCGTTGGTTATGATAACCGATCGCTTGGTGCATACAGGCCTAAGTGTCACACTACGGCGTTCAAGCGATGCGTTTTTATTGCTGCGTATGCGTGGATGGCTGGTTTTATTTGCTGATTTTAAAATAAGAAATATAATTTAAATTTGACGATTCCCGTCACAATTTTTGGGTTTTGGATTTGTGTATCTACCCTACTTATCGGTCAAATAATTTCGGAGAAAATAGACTGCAATAGGCGGACAGACGGACACACGAAGATTTTATTACAAGGGTATAGTTTTTCCCTAAAGGTTTATGCAATTCCAAAAACTATAATCTAGGATGTCGATTGGTAACTGACCATAGAAGGCAGCATATTCAGGCGACGTTTCGCAGTGGTACTATTGGTTTGAATGTAATTCTATAAAATTTCTTTCGTGGCAAGCAATTCGTTGTGTCCGTATACGAGGTCCTTGGTTAGTTATATGGTCAACTAAGTACCGGCACCTTTACATTATATTTTAACCCATTAACTCCAATTTATTTTAACATTTCAACCATAACGGTTAGACGTAAACTGAACGTATGTACGTACCCTTATAACGACCAGAAAGTGTCAAGTCCCTTCTCTACGTTATTTTATTGCGCAAGGTCGAGATATTCTTGACAAACTTTATGAATAATAAATTTTGAGCGTAAATTACTTTGACGTTGACTTTACCATCGGCTATTTACGTTTTCTCCGGTACCTTTGACGCTGTACAGTTTCGGTAGACGCCTCGGGCTTTCTGAAACTTGCAGATGCATTTATTTATTTATTTTGGTCAGTACCGGAACGCTTCTATTAATATTGTAAATGGGAAAGATTGTTTGATTTTACCTTGTTGCGTTTCTGCGGAATGCAGCAAGGTAAAGGCTTATTGTTTGTCTGTCTGTGTGTCTGTCCGCACTATTTATGTTCCCCTACAACTTCCAAACTTCTTGGCCGATCCCCGATGTGATGACATATTTGTAGGATGGCGGTGACATCTTTTCGATGAAGGTACAAAGACTGAAATCATATTCGAATTGAGAGACATTGAGAGAGTAACTCCGAACGTGGCTGAGAGAATAACTCTGAACAGAGCCCGAGACTTGTGACACGGGTGTAGGTTTAAGGGTACCCTTAGTGACGCGCGTCAACACTCACCTCCTCTGTTCAAGTTATTCTCCTTGCCCAGCCAAATTTGTCGAAAGAGGGTAGGCATAGTGAATAAATAATAGGGTATTCCAAGTAAATATAACTCAAGCTGAGAGTAATAATTAATTCGTTTGCACAAATTAATTATCAGAGTTGTCTAGGTTAAGCGATAGCAAAGTACAAGGTCTGCACCGCGCCACGCCAGAGCCTAGACTGCCAACCAGTTGTAGACCCGCTCCTTTTATACAACTTAGAGTGACTCAAGTAGTGGGGTGAGTGGGGGTATCGAACGATGCGCAGCCGCAAGAGGGCGTAGCTGGTGCACGTGCAGTTCACAGACTTCTTTCTAGTCGTGTACGATGACGCAGGCGCCGTCACGGCCATACTGACCAGCACACGTCCTCGTGGGCGTCTTTGTTGCTTATCTGAGATAAACAATGACAGTTCGATCATCCTGACAGACATTTTACCGTATTTACAAATCTCGCAAATATAAATCCCTTCAATTTATTAACTGGCCCTGATAATGCTAGACCGGATATTGATCCATGTAGCAGATAATGCTACACCAGATCAATTCCCTATAGCTGGTGGTGCTAGACCGGACATTGATCCCTTTAGCAAATAATGCTAGACCAGATCAATTCCCTATAGCTGGTGATGCTAGACCGGACATCGATCCCTTTAGCAAAGTCATTGGACCGGCTAAGCCCCGCAACGACTATTTTTTTTTTTCTCTCTTTTTTTTTATTATTATTATTTTTTTCGTTTTTTTTTTTTTCTCTCTTTTTTAACCTTTGCTAGACCGGAATTCATAATTCCCTATAGCCCTGTATCATTGGTCCGCTTGCGCCTTCAATGATAGTTACTCTTTTTTTTCATTTTTTTTTTTTTTGTTTTTTTGTTAATTATTTTTTATTAGTTATGTGAACATCAGCCTGCATCACAGTGTTGCGAGGTTCACATTGTACAGAGTGAGTATCAAAGTTATCAGACATAATTACGTTATTGACTGATATAGTATCTGAATTGTTTTGGCATGGACTAATAATTTTAATATCATTGACGGCGCCTGCGTCATCGTACACGACTAGAAAGAAGTCTGTGAACTGCACGTGCACCAGCTACGCCCTCTTGCGGCTGCGCATCGTTCGATACCCCCACTCACCCCACTACTTGAGTCATTCTAAGTTGAATAAAAGGAGCGGGTCTACAACTGGTTGGCAGTCTAGGCTCTGGCGTGGCGCGGTGCAGACCTTGTACTTTGCTTATCGCTTAACCTAGACAACTCTGATAATTAATTTGTGCAAACGAATTAATTATTACTCTCGGCTTGAGTTATAATTACTTGGAATACAAAGGCCTAGTTTATTCACAATGTCCTACCCTCTTTCGACAAATTTGGCTGGGCAAGGAGAATAACTTGAACAGAGGAGGTGAGTGTTGACGGCCGTCACCAAGGGTACCCTTAAACCTACACCCGTGTCACAAGTCTCGGGCTCTGTTCGGAGTTATTCTCTCAGCCACGTTCGGAGTTACTTTCTCAGTGTCTCTCAAATTCGAATATGATTCCAGTCTTTGTACCTGCGTCGAAAATATGTCGCCGCCATCCTACATCAGAAGTGGGATCGGATCCATCCCCACTACAAAACCTTATCATTGCTCTTCCTCACTCACAAAATAAAATAAAGTAAAGCAATTATCTTAGAGACGATGACGTGACGGCGGATGATTTAAAAACCGACAGTCATCTAAATAATCTAGAAGTTGATTATCAAATTAATCATGTAGGATGGCGGCGACATATTTTCGACGCAGGTACAAAGACTGGAATCATATTCGAATTTGAGAGACACTGAGAAAGTAACTCCGAACGTGGCTGAGAGAATAACTCCGAACAGAGCCCGAGACTTGTGACACGGGTGTAGGTTTAAGGGTACCCTTGGTGACGGCCGTCAACACTCACCTCCTCTGTTCAAGTTATTCTCCTTGCCCAGCCAAATTTGTCGAAAGAGGGTAGGACATTGTGAATAAACTAGGCCTTTGTATTCCAAGTAATTATAACTCAAGCCGAGAGTAATAATTAATTCGTTTGCACAAATTAATTATCAGAGTTGTCTAGGTTAAGCGATAAGCAAAGTACAAGGTCTGCACCGCGCCACGCCAGAGCCTAGACTGCCAACCAGTTGTAGACCCGCTCCTTTTATTCAACTTAGAATGACTCAAGTAGTGGGGTGAGTGGGGGTATCGAACGATGCGCAGCCGCAAGAGGGCGTAGCTGGTGCACGTGCAGTTCACAGACTTCTTTCTAGTCGTGTACGATGACGCAGGCGCCGTCACGGCCATACTGACCAGCACACGTCCTCGTGGGCGTCTTTGTCGCTTATCTGAGATAAACAATGACAGTTCGATCATCCTGACAGACATTTTACCGTATTTACAAATCTCACAAACATAAAGATCTGTTCCTTCATATTATGCTGGACCGGTCAGTAGACCCTACAGCGATCCCTTCAGTTTATTAACTGGCCCGGATAATGCTAGACCGGATATTGATCCCTTTAGCAGATAATGCTAGACCAGATCAATTCCCTATAGCTGGTGGTGCTAGACCGGACATTGATCCCTTTAGCAAAGTCATTGGACCGGCTAAGCCCTGCAACGACTATTTTTTTTTTTCCTTTTTTTTTAACCTTTGCTAGACCGGAATTCATAATTCCCTATAGCCCTATATCATTGGTCCGCTTGCGCCTTCAATGATAGTTACTCTTTTTTTTTTATTTTTTTGTTTTTTTTTTAAATTTTTTTTTTTGTTTTTTTGTTAATTATTTTTTATTAGTTATGTGAACATCAGCCTGCATCACAGTGTTGCGAGGTTCACATTGTACAGAGTGAGTATCAAAGTTATCAGACATAATTACGTTATTGACTGATATAGTATCTGAATTGTTTTGGCATGGACTAATAATTTTAATATCATTGACGGCGCCTGCGTCATCGTACACGACTAGAAAGAAGTCTGTGAACTGCACGTGCACCAGCTACGCCCTCTTGCGGCTGCGCATCGTTCGATACCCCCACTCACCCCACTACTTGAGTCATTCTAAGTTGAATAAAAGGAGCGGGTCTACAACTGGTTGGCAGTCTAGGCTCTGGCGTGGCGCGGTGCAGACCTTGTACTTTGCTTATCGCTTAACCTAGACAACTCTGATAATTAATTTGTGCAAACGAATTAATTATTACTCTCGGCTTGAGTTATAATTACTTGGAATACAAAGGCCTAGTTTATTCACAATGTCCTACCCTCTTTCGACAAATTTGGCTGGGCAAGGAGAATAACTTGAACAGAGGAGGTGAGTGTTGACGGCCGTCACCAAGGGTACCCTTAAACCTACACCCGTGTCACAAGTCTCGGGCTCTGTTCGGAGTTATTCTCTCAGCCACGTTCGGAGTTACTTTCTCAGTGTCTCTCAAATTCGAATATGATTCCAGTCTTTGTACCTGCGTCGAAAATATGTCGCCGCCATCCTACATCAGAAGTGGGATCGGATCCATCCCCACTACAAAACCTTATCATTGCTCTTCCTCACTCACAAAATAAAATAAAGTAAAGCAATTATCTTAGAGACGATGACGTGACGGCGGATGATTTAAAAACCGACAGTCATCTAAATAATCTAGAAGTTGATTATCAAATTAATCATGTAGGATGGCGGCGACATATTTTCGACGCAGGTACAAAGACTGGAATCATATTCGAATTTGAGAGACACTGAGAAAGTAACTCCGAACGTGGCTGAGAGAATAACTCCGAACAGAGCCCGAGACTTGTGACACGGGTGTAGGTTTAAGGGTACCCTTGGTGACGGCCGTCAACACTCACCTCCTCTGTTCAAGTTATTCTCCTTGCCCAGCCAAATTTGTCGAAAGAGGGTAGGACATTGTGAATAAACTAGGCCTTTGTATTCCAAGTAATTATAACTCAAGCCGAGAGTAATAATTAATTCGTTTGCACAAATTAATTATCAGAGTTGTCTAGGTTAAGCGATAAGCAAAGTACAAGGTCTGCACCGCGCCACGCCAGAGCCTAGACTGCCAACCAGTTGTAGACCCGCTCCTTTTATTCAACTTAGAATGACTCAAGTAGTGGGGTGAGTGGGGGTATCGAACGATGCGCAGCCGCAAGAGGGCGTAGCTGGTGCACGTGCAGTTCACAGACTTCTTTCTAGTCGTGTACGATGACGCAGGCGCCGTCACGGCCATACTGACCAGCACACGTCCTCGTGGGCGTCTTTGTCGCTTATCTGAGATAAACAATGACAGTTCGATCATCCTGACAGACATTTTACCGTATTTACAAATCTCACAAACATAAAGATCTGTTCCTTCATATTATGCTGGACCGGTCAGTAGACCCTACAGCGATCCCTTCAGTTTATTAACTGGCCCGGATAATGCTAGACCGGATATTGATCCCTTTAGCAGATAATGCTAGACCAGATCAATTCCCTATAGCTGGTGGTGCTAGACCGGACATTGATCCCTTTAGCAAAGTCATTGGACCGGCTAAGCCTTGCAACGACTATTTTTTTTTTTCCTTTTTTTTTAACCTTTGCTAGACCGGAATTCATAATTCCCTATAGCCCTATATCATTGGTCCGCTTGCGCCTTCAATGATAGTTACTCTTTTTTTTTTATTTTTTTGTTTTTTTTTTTAAATTTTTTTGTTGTTTTTTTTTTAATTATTTTTTATTAGTTATGTGAACATCAGCCTGCATCACAGTGTTGCGAGGTTCACATTGTACAGAGTGAGTATCAAAGTTATCAGACATAATTACGTTATTGACTGATATAGTATCTGAATTGTTTTGGCATGGACTAATAATTTTAATATCATTAATTTGACTATCAATTTCTAGATTAATTAGATGACTGTCGGTTTTTAAATCATCCGCCGTCACGTCATCGTCACTAAGAAAATTGCTTTTACTTTGTTTTATTAGACTACGTTTTGTGAGTGAGTAAGTGCAATGATAAGGTCTACACCTTCCAAGTTTTTTAAGTGGGGATGGATCCGATCCCACTTCTGATGTAGGATGGCGGTGACATCTTTTCGATGAAGGTACAAAGACTGGAATCATATTCGAATTGAGAGACATTGAGAGAGTAACTCCGAACGTGGCTGAGAGAATAACTCTGAACAGAGCCCGAGACTTGTGACACGGGTGTAGGTTTAAGGGTACCCTTAGTGACGCGCGTCAACACTCACCTCCTCTGTTCAAGTTATTCTCCTTGCCCAGCCAAATTTGTCGAAAGAGGGTAGGCATAGTGAATAAATAATAGGGTATTCCAAGTAAATATAACTCAAGCTGAGAGTAATAATTAATTCGTTTGCACAAATTAATTATCAGAGTTGTCTAGGTTAAGCGATAGCAAAGTACAAGGTCTGCACCGCGCCACGCCAGAGCCTAGACTGCCAACCAGTTGTAGACCCGCTCCTTTTATACAACTTAGAATGACTCAAGTAGTGGGGTGAGTGGGGGTATCGAACGATGCGCAGCCGCAAGAGGGCGTAGCTGGTGCACGTGCAGTTCACAGACTTCTTTCTAGTCGTGTACGATGACGCAGGCGCCGTCATATTCTTATAGGAAAAAGTCTGAGGAGTGTTCTTACATACTTTTGACGTGAAAACGTCTTATAATTCGATAGAGCCGGCTGCACGCACAAAAAAACATGACTCATGCCGCGTTACCTCGCTTTGAGGCGTTCCATGTAAGGCTTGAAGTGCAAGCGAGAGCGCAAAACGAGCGACAAAAGAGCACAATCGGCCTTTGCGTTTGGCAGCGTTCGACATCCGTCTATTAAATATAATTATTAAATATATTAATTTTAAATTAAAAATTAATATATTTATTATAAATTTAAAATATAAATTTATAAAATCAAAATCAATTACTTTATTAATTTAAATTAATATTTATAAAAATATACCTAAATTAAAAATTTTAAGAACCAATTAAATGCTACCATTCCATCAGTATTTTCTTGAGACGTTGTCACGTTCAACTATCGTCAGTAAACCGACTTTACAGACAACCAATTTTTTTTTACCCGACTGCGTTAGAAAGAGTGAAATGTTTTTATGTCTTCCCGGATAACTTCGTCATTTATGAACCGATTTTAATTATTCTTTTTTTGTTGGAAAGGGATGGCACGCTAGGAGAACCTGACTCCCTGAATGGTGGGAAATATCTGGAGCTTAGACCCACCATGCTGGACCAGTGTGGGTTGGCGGGATTAGGGTGATAATAGTTTTAATGGCCCACTAGAAGAATCTGTCTACCTGACTTGTAGGAAATACTGGAGCTTAAACCCACCAAGCTGCTCCAGTGTGAGTTGGTGGGATTAGGATTGTACTAGTTTTATGACTATATTAACGGCCCACTAGAAGAATCTAAGTATAACATTGGGTTCAAAATGGGGTGTAGCAGAAATGCAGGAGAGTGAACGGCTGGAAACCGTTCTCCAAACCAAGCTTATTTATAACTGGATTTTTGGTCCAGTGGTTAGCTTATAATGCTTACGAGGTTTGAGTCTAGTTTTTTTTTTTTTTTAATATTATAGTATTTTTTTTTAATAATATTGTCCTATAATATTAAAAATAATATTAATATTAAATGCTTACGAGGTTTGAGTCTAGTTTTAAAGTATTGAGCTTTGTATGGAAATGGTTAGTTAATATTCTGACCCTGGAAGTGGCAATAATTTTTTAATTATACGTAAAAGTACATGCAGATATCACTTGTTGCTTATTGTACATTAGGTTTTTATGCTTCACACAATAATAACAATTTATAAATAATAATAATAAAGATTGCCTCGTTGGTCTAGCCTGTGTGACTTCGATCACGAGGTCCTGGCTTCGATACTTGGGTCGGGTCACGGAATAATTCTGAGCTTTTTCATTCTTCTATGAAATGTTCAGTACTTTCCAAGCTCGGAGTGTGGAAGTGGCTTTGCTACAGCCCCGTGCCTCGGAGTGCACGTTAAGCCGTCGGTCCCGGTCACTATCATCAACATCTGATAGTGATCGTTAATAAATGAAACATTATCACCCTAATCCCACCAACCCGCGTTAGTGCAGCGTGGTGGGTGTACGCTCCTTATCCCCTCTCCTATAAGGAGGGGGGCCTGGCCCAGTAGTGGGCTACTAATAGACTGATAATGATGATGATGAATAATAAGCATTGTAAATATTAACTAGGTAATTTAAAAAAACAGTTGCTAAGTTTCTTGCAAACTCTTCTTAGTGACAACTGCCTTCCGAACCAGTTTTCAAAAGTCCTTATATAATATTTTGATTAGTTAACTTAAACGATAATATTTTTTAATTTTGTTATTTTTCGAAAACCAACAAACCCAAGCGACAAATCCATCCGTAAGTCCCCTTTATGTATGTTTTACTGAAAACCGGAGGAGGAGGAGGAAGCCTCAGGAGATCAGGAGAGAAGATGAATACAATATTCGATTGCAAATATATTATATGTTACTAAACTAATTTGAATTTTTATTTTGTATTTTGATTTGTGTGTATGAAAATGATAAAACTAGATGAGTTTTGGCCTTAACATGAAAATATATCTCTTTTACTTACGCTCAAGCTATCCCTAAGGGGCATAGACGCTGAAAACCCTCATATACGACTCTCGCACTCTAAATGCGCTAGGGAATACGTTTGGTATATATCGTCGAGAGAGATTTGTGACGAAGACAGCATTGTACAATATTAATACGACTCTACCTATCCTCATCATTTTACTTGACAATCTGGTAAAAGATGAAAGTATATTTTCTTTCAAAATGAATTTATTATTTTATGAATGAGCTTATTGTTTGTTGTATGATTTAGTAATAGAGATATTTTATAATATAAGTTTCTTTAATAATAGACATATTTTATAATCAATAGATTTCTACAGTCATACGTTTTGGAAAGCAATGATGGGGTCAGAATAGAGATGCGTTCGCCTAAAAGATGCCTGTTTTTAATGAGTTCAAGTTGGACGTAGCAAGCAAGAACATTCCTCACTTTTTAACCGACGAATAAAAACGGAGGAGGTTCTCAATTCAACACGTATATTTTTTTTTATGTATGACCACGCATAACTTTTTACAGAGTTCGATAATTTTTTTTTTATTAGAAAGGGAATATATCCAAAGTGGTCCCATTATCAATATGCTAGGAACTGATGATGATATCCTGGGGAAATTGAAGGAAATCTTCAAATTTTGGAGGCACGCTTACAGCGATTTCGGTTTGTCTCGGTATCGGTAGCTTTTTGGCTACTAGTGCCGTATAATATACTATGACAGTATAGTACGAGTACGTTACGTGGCGATAAATCACTAAAAAGTAAGAAATAAAAAGTTTTAACAAAGAATAGAACCGACTCAATACGCACTAAAAAGGAAAAAATAGCTGTGTCATTTAGTACCTTTAATTTACTTAAGCATATCTAGGAGTCGGTGCCAGCCAAGGTTTCTACTTTAAGGACGTTACGTAGAACCCACAAACTGCTTTACTACGTAAAATAAATGTTCCTTAAACTTAGCTGGCATCGACTTCATAGATATTATGCTTAAGTAAATTGAAGCAACTAAATGACACAGTTATTTTTTACTTTTTAGTGCGTTTTAAGTCGGTTCTTTTTTTTGTTATTAACTTTTCCGATTAGAAACGTTGAAGCAAACCTTTTAGTACAGGTTGCATATCAGCATTTATGATGTCTTGCTATTGTAGAACGGGAATAAGATCGTGTAGTTCCTGAGCATCTCAAGTACTCTGGTAAAAATTAAACAAACATGGATATTGCGACGGTGTTGCTAAGTTTTCAAAAACATTCATGCACTTCGATAGGTTTGTAAAAAGTAGTGATTACGTCTCTGATCGAAGGGGACTGGCATCCGAAGCTTGGCATGATTCGAATAAAGTATACAACTGTGCCAGAGTCTACAAAATGCGGCCTTACCTCATTATATCTTCATCAACATCAACAAAAAGCATTTTCATAAATTTTCCAACCGAGTTTTCGCGTCCGTACACGCGAGAGCTCCCCAAAACTCATCCAAACTGACATAAACCAGGAACTCTAACAAATTTTTCCTTAAGAAATCTGACATATTTTGTCCCGTAATAAAAGAGTATACGGTCCTCAGGTTATTTGTTCCGCAGGGACAGTTTGGGGGATAAATAAAAAAAAATCCGTCGCATATGTCACTGCCTTTTAAGGCATTTTGTCTCGTTAGGCACGGGAAGCTCGACAACGCTCGACGTATATGAATAACTTATATTTCAGCTCCTGTTCTGCGAATTGAGACCTTATTTTACAACTGAAATTGATTTGGATTATCGTTTATATTTTTTCTTTTAGTAGTCTAAGTAAAAGTAACGAATTGTAGTTTTTTATTATTTCAGATGAATTCAGTTGTTTTTTTTTTTATTATTTCGTGTGGACTCATTTACAAGCGATGTACTGAAAAGTGATCAAATGAAATTCGCTTTTAATAGATGTGTCAAATGCACAAGAAAAACGGTAGCAATGGCGGGTTGTAGAGCTTGCCACCAATCCTGATGTGACGACCATGACCACTCTGTCATTAGTTAGACGACAAAAAGAAGAAGTACTGAAAAGAAGCGGCAAGATTCTCAGAGTACTAACACTTCAAACAGATTCAATTGAATTTGTGACCATAAATCAAGATAATAATTTCATTCTCTGTCTGTCCTGTCTTCATTGATTTGTAAATACACTTTCATATAAACCTATTTGGAATTTTGGGAAGTAACAGTATTTTCTGTATGAAAATATCATGTCTATGTTTTAACGCCTTGAAGGTTGAATTTATAGGAGCAACCATAACTAATGAAAGTCGATAACCAATTATCTCTCTCATAACATTCTACACCTGTGAAATCTTAGCCAATGACAACTTAACTAACTTTGTTATACAGTAACTTTCGACTACTGAGTCTCGAGATTCAACATGAACTGATCGCAAAACTAAGTTGATGCTATGAATGTCATGATTTCCATTTAGCTTAAGTTCTTTTTCTTCTTGTTCGTTGGCCTTTTTCTACCATTCTCGTGTAGGCCTACTTTAACCTCTTCCATTACTTTTTATTTTGGGTTGTCAAAATCCAATTACTGCCCGCTACTTTGATGATGTCTTCCTTCCATCTAATTTGTGTTTTTTCTACTGGCCGTTTTTCCGTCCTACGATCGCCATTGATCGACAGTCTTGCATCACGAATCCGTTTTTCGAGCACATCTCTCGCCCACTGCCATTTTAGATTCGTCACTCGTTGCACGATATTAATTAGTCTAGGTTAAGTTACACAAATATTTTCTCAATTGTGAGCACCGGTTTCTTTGTAAGACGTCGCGCGAAGATGCGCAATGACGTGCGTTGCAGTTGATAATTTTAACGCAACGCCACTTTCAGGCTCTTTGCCAATCTCAGATAAGCCTATGAATTTCTCCTCTGAAGACACACGCCTTCTTAGCATTGTACTACCTGAGCAAGGATATATTAGAAATTAAACTGTCGCGACGGATACCTTCCCAAATTTTATAGTCTGAGCTATTGAGTTTGTGTACCTACTTTTTGTAAAATTAAAATGGTTTGATTTTAATGCATATTTATTTAAATATGTCTCACATGACTAATAAATAAAAAAGTCGAAGTCGTGAGTAATATGTTGTATTATTTTCTGTTTATTTCCATAGGACTCCCATACTCTATGTCTTTATTTAATGTTTATTATCGTTTAATGAAAATTACAGTACTATTATTTTTGTGTCTGCTTAAACTAACCTACACGCTGTTTTAAGCTAACTCCTTTCTATTTTCCTTTTGGTTCTAAAATCGGACTCTAGTTCTGGACTGGACTAGAATTTCCAGACTCGAATTTCTAGACTCGAGTCTAGGAATCGGAATCGAGTCTAGAAAAACTCGAATACCAAACATAGAATTCGAGTACTGGGCTCGAATCAGGGAATCGAGTCCTGATTCGAATACCGTATAAACTGACTCGAATCGACTCGATCCACCAAAACAGCGACTCGGCACATCACTAGTCGCGAGTATTCCATATATATAAACGGCTGAAACCCACGTCACTGTTGTCGTAGTGTGCTCGACTAGTTTCGAACTCATACGGGACCTTAGTCATGATAGCTTGTTCCTATAAAACCGCGTGAAGTAAAAATATATATTTTAATAATAAGCCCTTCTGCACTCACACTCAAAGAGTTGATAATGATGACCTTCACTTTCTGGCGTAAATAAAACCTGTACTACGTTCCTTTAGTCTAACATAATTTATTCTTTAGCGATTTAATACTGGAATAGAAATTGGCGAGCTCACGTTTTGTTGTCTTGCTACGCCCTACTAGTTTGATCACGAATTGTGTTTATGATGCATGAACAAGCGCGTATAAAAATAAAACTGAGATTTGCCATTTAACTATAACAAATTATATTCCTATCCAAAGGCAATTAAGTAAAATTCTGTACAATATTTTGATGAATTTGAATTCATAACACAGGTGGACCGTGACGTCGGTGTGACAGTATTGTAAATAACGAATTACAGCAGATAGGAAAACACGCCGTAACATCGCTATACAAACAAAACAACATGGTGGAACTCAAAGCGGATGCCAGCATTTTTCATTGTTTTGCGCCTCATGTAAAATTCACGGAAGTATGTTTGGATTATTCAACGGCAATTCAGCTAAACTTTTATATCGTGTGGTGTTACCAGACGTTATGTTTTTAGGGGACATTCCGGGTAGGAAAGAATTATATGAGATCATACTTACAGTAAATTACTACATTTTATGAAACAAAGATCCTTGCTGCTGTCTATTCTGTCTATCAGTCCGACAACCTAATAATAAACTCAAAGACTGAAAGAAAAATGAAAAAATCCCTTTGAGAGACAACAAATCAATGTACGTTGTATGTAATGTAGTATGTTTAAGACGGCCCAGTGGCGCAGTGGGTAGTGACCCTTCTTCTGCGTCCTAGGCTGTGGGTTCGATTCCCACATCTGGAAAATGTTTGTGTGATGAGCATGGATGTTGTCCAGTGTCTGGGTGTTTATCTATATATTATAAGTATTTATGTATAATATATATAAAAATATTCATCAGTTATCATAGCACCTATAACACAAGTTACTTAAGAGTACGCTTACTTTGGGGCTATATAGCGATGTGTGTAATTGTCCTATAATATTTATTTATTTATTATTTATTTATTATTTTAATTTAGTAAGGTATTAGATGACGCCACTTATATTTTTATAAAAGAGTCTATTTTCGGCGTAATATTGAAGTAATAACGCGGGCAGCTCCGGGAATTGCATCGTTATGTAGGATATATAGTTACAAACTCTCTTCAATAAACAAAGTATCTTCAATTATCAACTTTGTTATTCTGTAAAGTAATAAACAAATATAATGGAATATGTTATTATTATATTCTATTCCAAAGTGATAAAAAGCAATGTTATTCAATCGATAAGTGCCCTTTAATAGCTTTTTTCGTAGTAAACACCAATGTTATTATTTTCAGTGTTTTTTATTCATAATATAATTCCGCAACTATTATCGGTTTCTCTCTAAAACAAAAGAAAAAATAATAGGTATCCTCTAAAATTATTTAAACACTACCTGTCCTGTTATTTTATAGTATACGCATGGTAATAATAGTTGGGAGCCAACTTGTTTTCGCAAATTGTTTCCCCAAAGGAAGTGTAGTGTGCTATTAGTACCTAAAACAATGTTTATATTTTTGCTATCTGCTCCCTTACTACGAAAATTGTATTCTCAATATTGTTGCCTAATTTGCACATACATACAGGAAAACGAACTTTATGAATAATTTGGTGATCATTTCTTTAGCTAGTGATCATAATTATCACACAAAATATAAATAAGAAGGTGAATTTGTTTTTGGTGTGTTACCTATTTCTTCATCATCATAATTATGGCTTATTCACGGCCCAATGCGATAATGGTCTCCGAGTCGCGGGGGTGTAACACCACCACCTTCCAGATTTCCTGATTGGAATGTACTGAAAATTTCACAGAAAACTGATAACTCAGAATTTTTTCGTGACCTGACCCAGGATTCGAACCCAGGCTCTCGTGGCTATATTTAAAACGCAAATGTGAGTTTACGACCTAACTGATCATATCGAAACTTCTTTATCGGGGTTGAAAAAAAATTTAGTGTAACATTTTTTCGTTACGCGTCACATTTTTCCGTTACGCGCCATCTTTGACTTATAGAAGTGACGTGATAAATATATATATATATATATAGAAGTGATCAGCAAAATCAAAGGGTTTATTTTAATTCTAATTCCAGTAAATTTCTAAAAAAAGTAAGTAATTACATATCTTTTTTGATACTTAGGTGTAATTATGGTATTTATTTTTCCACGTTATTTAAAATTAACCTCTGTTTTTGATTGTATTTTTCAATACTCTAACACGTGGGTGTAATTATGGTATCAATTTTTTTTAATACTTGAATGTTGATAAGTTAGTTAGTTAGTTTCACTTCTTACGAGTGTACGCTAGTACACGCACACATTTTTTTTTAGGATCAATCCTAAAAAAAACGGCAAAAATATTTTTTTAAAGGTTATTTAACAGTAAATGTTTGTACTAAAAATTCACACGTACAATAACATCGAGCAAAAGCTTTATATTAGCAAAATATATTTTATAATAAGTCTCTTAATTAAAATAACTTATTAATATCATACCGGGTCAAAGAGCATAAAACTATAAATATATCATAAAGTCTAAAGGTTATTATTTTGATATTAAACCATCAAAAACACCACTCATCATGATTATTCAAACAGTGAATTCCTCTCATGAAGATAGGCTTCCAAAGAAATACAACATTCATTTTGATATACCTAGTTTTGATATAATGAGTTTGAAATGGTAATTTTGCCTTTACGCAATTTAGACGTGGCTTGTTTTCTATCCAAATATGTCCCATTTAAGGTACTCGTAATTGAAGCGAGGCGCAAAATGGGGTTAAAACTGTTTCATATACCTTAATAACATAGGGCCAGACCTCCTTACTTATAGAAGCAAAGCACAATATAGCAAAGTAAATAGCAAAATAAATCCATTATATCCCGTTAATCATTTTAGTATAAAATTTTTTTAAATAAAAATAGAACCGACTTAAAACGCACTTAAAAGTACAAAATATATGTGTCATTTAGTTGCTTTGATTTACTTAATTTTTATTTCTTATTTTTTAGTGATTTATCGCCACGTATCGTACTCTTACTATACTGTCATAGTATATTATACGGCACTAGTAGCCAAAAAGCTACTGATACTGAAACAAAAACCGAAATCGCTATAAGCGTGCCTCCAAAATTTGAAGAGTTCCTTCAATTTCCCCAAGATATCATCATCAGATCCTAATATGATGACAATGGGACCACCTTAGAAATATGCCCTGTCTAATAAAAAAGAATTATCAAATTCGGACTACTCTGTAAAAAGTTATGCGTGGTCATAGATAAAAAATAAATATATACATGTCGAATTGAGAACCTCCTCCGTTTTTTTTCGTCGGTTAAAAATTGAGTCATTAATATGAAACTCAACTAAAAATTCAAATGCGACTTAAGTAATTTATTTTAAATAATTCGTTTCAATTTTATTATCTTTCCATAATAATTCACAAATCTTGAGATTTAAATTTTAATGAACTAAGTCGAACTGAATTCGTTAAATTAAAATAAATCTTATGGGTAATTAAGTTTTATATAAACTTGCCGTCTCCCGCGGTTTCATCCATATATCTGCGTGCTAATTAGGTAAAAAAGCCCTTGTACTATAACAATATCTATACTAAAGCCAAACTCGATTGAGAATGCTTGTCAACAAACAAATTAAAAATGAAGGTAGAAATTACTAGTCATTTTACACCTATTTTTTTTATTAACTAGTTAATGACGAATTCATGACAATAAATTACATTAGTAAGCATAAAACTAATTAATAGTTTCGAAGTCTTTTAATAACATTTTTAAAATAACAAAAGACAATTTTAAATTTATTACGCATAAAATGTGTTGCGTTTTCTACCTCCTTTTCAAATTTGTTTGCTGACAAGCATTCTCAATCGAGTTTGGCTTTAGTATATTTATTAGAATTTAATTAAAAAATAGGAGACGCCCGGGGTTATAATAACCACGTAGTTTCCGTTTATCCAGGAATATCAGGTCCAGGTATGATGATGATGTCCTCCTGGACGTGTCCGCCAACGGCGACTCTTTGGCTCTAATGTCTGGAGTGCGCCCGGATGTGACTGGCGAATCCAAACTTAGTTTTGAAAATCCGGTTGCACGACTCGCAGAACAACTGGCCAGTACTATTGTACTAATAGGCATAAGAACGCTTTGGCTTAGTCTTTCGATACGATCGAATTAGCCTGTGTCACCACATATATCTGGCTATTATGGCAAGTGTATAAAAATAATTCTAACAATCCGACTAGTAGCTTCAGAGATTAAACGGATTAAACTGGTATTCGGACAGATAGACAAAAGTTTGAAAATTGAACTTTTGATGTAGGCACAACATATACCTCAATTATGTATTGACTGAAAAGCTGTAAATATGAGAATCATCATCATCATCATCATTATCAGCCTTATTACCCACTACAGGGCCAGTGGGACAGTACTCCTTATAGGAGAGGGGATATGGAGTGTACACCCACCACGCTGCTCCAATGTGAGTTGGCGGGCTTAGGGTGATAATGTTTCATTTACCGACCGACGGCTTTACGTGTTCTCCGAGGTACGGGGAAATGAGAATACGAGAATACAAACAGTCAATTTTACTTATTTGTAAAGATATATTATGTACCTATAAATCGATGTAAACAACGTACTAAAGATAAATAATGCAAACCCAAGACGGCGCTCATCTTTTACTTCTTTCTTGTCTATGGCACTTTATACTGCGATTTGTCAACGTAATGTAAATACAGCGCCTTCCTGTAGCCATTAACATATCATTATTGTGATAAAAAGACATTATTGTGGTTGTTATTAAAACGATATATAAAACACATTGAAAAAGGAAGACGTACAGTAAAATAACAACTTAAAGAGTTTATTATAATAGTAGACGTACAGTAAAATAACAGTTTATTATAATAATATATTTTATGGATGTAGAGTTCATCCCCTAGATAAACAATATTAATTTGAAAAATTAAAGTTGCTAGCATCTGCAAAATCCTGTTTAATATTCCATACAGCTTATCAACGAAGTAATAGAATTTGCAATAATAAAACTTAGGATTGGAATCCTGTGAAGGAATTAGATATACCTGCCTGATTTAAAGCTTTATATAAAAAAAACTTTTATTAGCTTACTATAGTATTTATTTATTCATTGGTGTATTACCAGTTATTAGTATTTATATTTTTCACTCCACAATAACAAATAATTTGCTCTTTGTTTCTAATGGATAATAATAAATACTTTTGACGTACTTAATTTGATGATCTCCGTGGCGCAGTGGTATGCGCGGTAGATTTATAAGACGGAGGTCCTGGGTTCGATTCCCTGCGGGGCAGATTGAGATTTTTCATAATTTGTTTTGGTCTGGCCGGTGGGAGGCTTTCACCCTACCGACAAAGACGTACCGCCACGCGATTTAGCGTTCCGGTACTATGTCGTGTAGAAACGGTGTGGATTTCATCATACTCCTAACAAGTTAGCCCGCTTACACCTTAGATTGCATTATCACTTAACATCAGGTGTGATAGCAGTCAAGGGCCAACTTGTAGTCTACAAAAAAAATATATTTTTCACTCCAAAAGAACAAAAAAAGTTGCTTTTTGTTTCTAATGAATAATAATAAATACTTATGTACCAAAGATTAATACAATAAGTTCACCTTACAGCTACATAAACATGTTTAATAAATAAAATAAAATTGTAAAACGCAAATTAAATTCATTCAAAAACAAAAATGTGGATATTTTTGTTTTTGAATAAATTTAATTTAATATTAATGACACAAATGCCACATTTATAAAAGATATTAATGTGGCTGTATCCGTCATAATTTCGCACCAAATAATTTTTTAACCAAACCAAAAATTAGTCAACCATTGTCTTTAGAAAGTAGTCCATCATCAAGGTTATGAAGCACTCGTACGTGAACAGTAATTTGCAAGTTATGTGTGATATGGCCGCACAGATTTTACTGGTCACCACAGAAAATAGCAAAATGTGAGTATACCTACATTGTAAAATCGCTTTTGATGGACGGTCGCCCCAAGTTAATCAAGATTCAGGGTATTAAGCTATCTAGCCAGCCAGGTGTCCCCGTAGAGCTTGGAATAAGTAACTAAGGTCGTTCACCGTTATGACTACATGAGACTCCGTTGAGATTTGACCTCCTATATTGTAGGTTACAGTGATACATTGGCAATTATTTTGCGAAACAACTGTTTTGTTATGTTTTTCTAATTACTATCATTAATTATTTTAGCTCACGTCTCACTACAAAGTATAGGCCTTCTCTTCAAAGCCCATTGATGGACTTAGGCCCTCTAATTCTAAAAGAATTCAAGCAAAGCCTTGAATATTTTCTAATAGATCTATCCACCATAAATAGAAGAATCGAAGATCCGCAGAAGATCCAAACGTAGCTCAGCGAGTTGTATAACTTAAGTGGCAATGAGCATGGCACGTGGCCTCAAGATGCTAGAATGGCGACCCCGCACCGAAAAGCGCAGTATTGGCCGACCCCCTATTGTCGATGTTGTCTATCCACCTAGACTGACAACATCAGCTGCAGGGAGCTGCTAAAAAAGGCCTGCAGCAGTAAACGTACATCGTCGGTTAATGATGATGAGACCTATATCTAGCAGCAGTAGCAAGCAGAGAGAGACGAATATCTTAGCATTCCATGGATTCACCGTGCGGGTGCCGGGTCCATCGCGTGGCTGAGAGAAAAACTCCGAACAGAGCCCGAGACTTGTGACACGGGTGTAGGTTTAAGGGTACCCTTAGTGACGCGCGTCAACACTCACCTCCTCTGTTCAAGTTATTCTCCCTGCCCAACCATATTCGAAAGGACCCTACTAGTGCAGCTTTGGACACTCGTTCCAATATGGAGCTTACTGCACTTCAAGTAAGGCCAACGTCTTTTAGCAGGTTGTAGAGAGACTTCGCTGGTATACCCCTCGCACCCACTTCTACCGCGTACAAACTAACCACATAGCCATTTTTGGTTAGTTCATTAGTAAGGTCATAGTATTTAGTCGTTGTAGTCTGTATTCAATAAAAGATTCCATGCGCCTCGTTACTGATCCTTAGGCAAAGTAAATCCACTATTCACAAAGTCAAAGTAAAGACAAAGGAAACACACAAAGCATAATTAAATAATACCTAGAACATTGAGGAGTACAATAAACACTAGACAAAATCTAGGGGCGTAATAATACCAGAAATCAAAGCAGATACAAACACTAAGTTACTAATACAACAGTATTACTTCGTGTGAACAAACAAGAAAAACAGTCCACGTATAAATAATCCATGAAGTACGACATTCGTATATCACTTACCGGTAATGTATACGGTCGGTGGATAGGATAAAAGTAGGCGAAAACTCCCCCAAAAACCTGAAATCATGTGGATGAAAATCTATTTTCGTTTTTCCTCAATCTTTGGCAACTTTCGGAATTGATCGCGATAAGTTATGAGGGATCGCGTCATACACAGCTCTAAGTCAATGAAAGTTGCGGACTTTATTGCGCGGACATTATTAGATATGAGGAGCCATTGTTAGCTAATTCCCTTGACTTTGACGCTGGATATCAACACTTTAATACAAAAGCAGAAGGTCAAGTGTCATTTTCCTCTATCTTTAAATGTAAAACAGATAAAATGTTTCTATGTACAAAATAAATTGAAATGATCTAAACGATGTGCTGCAAATCGGTTTGTTTACAAAGGTTTCGTTGCTCAAATTAATTTTCTTTTTTACAACAAAACTTAAAAAAAAATTGGGAAATATCGGCATAATTCATAACAAATGCGACATAATATCTCTACTACGCATGTCTTAGGCCTATACCTATAGAGAAAAGAAAATTATACAAAAACAACATGATTTTTGAACACTTTAGTTTTAAACATTGTCTGTATTAATTTTACACATTTCGCCGTCTCTATAATTTTATCATTACTAGCTGTATACATAATACGTAATATTATTATAGCGATATGAGAATTTAAACTATCGCCAGTATTTTACATATTATTAAAATAGAAATGCCTGAAACTCACTGTTATTGCAGTATTCCCGACTAGTTTCAATCCCATACGGGGTCCTTAGTCATGAGCTCGTTTTGTTTTGAGATTCAATGTAGAACAATATAGTACATACCTATTGTATACCATAGACAAAGATATCACAAATCATGTAAATAGTTCCAATGTTTATATGATTGAGTTTACTTTGATAACATTACATTTTGTGATGATTAAGCTTAACAACAAACTTACAGTTGTAGTTTTAAAGTGTAAGTACCGATGCACTCAGGTTACGTGGCGTTAGCAAATTATATTTATTATCAGCAAAAAGCCATAATATGATTATAAGTTAGTAGTTTTTCTTTTAATGTGTCTAATAAGATGCGACTTTTTGTAAAGGTTTTATTTGTCGATAGTGTTATTAGCTATAACACTATCGAAAGCAACGACATAAATTCAAAAATCTATTAATTTCATTCAATACAAGTTATACTATTCTCAATGCTATTAAAGAGCCTTATATTTCAAATTAAAATGCTTGTAAGCCTGCTCTCAGAATTACTCATATCTAAAATATCATTTTTATGAACACATGTAGAAAAAGAAATAATAAAATAAATATTGAACAACTAATAAAACCCACTCTTTTATACTGCGGAGATCAATAACCGATACTACACAATTGTTACTCGTAACGAAAATTGACTTATTTTAATTTTTTCTAACAACTAAACTTTATTACTTCTGACAACAATTCTGCTATATATAACCCAAGGGCACTGGGAATATATTTAATAACTGTAAATTGATGATATGGGTGCGTTTATCTTGCAGAACATCGTCCTATTTGGTCGTTCATTTATGACACTAATTTTTTATCCAACTTTATATCTTAACCCTAGAAAGATAATCTGCGTCAAATTGACGCATGCGTTTTCGAAAAATTGCTCTGTCTCTCTAATCATCGTGAATCCATAGCTGTGCGTTTAGGACATCTCATATGTTGCTAGGACCTACCACGTAGTATATGTGTCAATAAGGTAAGTACAACCGATTTTGAAATATAACAACCGAGTGAGTCAAAATGACGCATGATTATCTATAGTGTGACTTTTATGACAGCGGCTTATATGAAAGTTTTATTGTGTTTCGTATGTTTCAGTACTTTTTATCATAACTATTATTATAATTTTATTTTTGTAGATAAATTGTGAAATATATAATACAATGGGGAGTAGCAATTTAGACTAGGACTAAATCCTGTCCGCTCTTATGCAAAGTAACGACCAGATTCCGTACGAAAACTCTAAAAGTGGAGTAGCGGACCATAAAAGTTAAGATGGCGTACAGAGCGACACAGGAGGGTTTGTAGACGAGTTTCAAGAAGCCACAGCCGACGCCGAGTGGAAATGGAATCTTCGAAGAACAAAACAGTACTGAATAACCAATCGTCTGAAAGAGATATATCGTGAGCATAACGTTGATATGTGTCAGAGCTGTTTGTAACTTACTTTTATAAAACTTTATATTCATAAATTATAAGATAAGTTAAATGTTCATTTTCTACTAAAAAAAAGATTAATTATTACAATAAAAGCAAGTTTTCATTCGAAAGAGTAAGTGTTATAAAATTTCATTGATTTATAGAAGTTTAGGTTTAAGTTTGTTTTCTTAAATAAAAATAAATGAGTATAAAAATTTATCTGCATTATTTATGATACTAATATATGTGCTTATATAATACTATACAAATCATTGAAATAAACTATAACACCTAGACCTACACCTAATTCAAATACATGCGTCAATTTTACGCATGATTATCTTTCCCGTACTATAAAATATGAGTATCTTTCTAGGGTTAAATCGTATACCTACTTCTCAGGGGGTTTATATAGTAATGCCCTGATGGAGTATTATTTTTGAAATCAAAACGATTTAAGAAGAAAGAAACTATACTCATATTTATATTTTTGATTAGCTACGAATGTTATGGATACACATGGAAAAATAAATAACGAAATGAACATAGAGCAACTAATAAAATCTTATTCTTATATACTGCGCAGGTCAATGGCTGGTATAATACAATTTATTACTTGTAACAACAATTGGTGCTATATACCGCGATTTATATAACCCAAGAGCATTAGGGAGATATTTAATATCAGTATGTTGATGATATGGCTGCGTTTATCTTGCATAACATCGTTCTATTTGGTCGTTAATATGACACAATTCTTTGTATCCAACCTAATATCTTAAATCATATACCTAACTACCTGCAAGGGTAAGTTTATATAGCAATGCCCTGATAGAGTATTATGTTCGAAATCAAAAAGATTTCAGAAGATAAGTCTCATATTTATATTATGGTTAGTTACGAATATTATGAATACACTCATACAATAAATATAGAAAAACTAATAAAATCCCATTCTTATATACTGCGTAGGTCAATGGCTGGTATAATACAATTTGTTACTTCTAACAACAATTGGTGCTATATACCGCGATTTATATAACCCAAGGGCATTAGGGAGATATTTAATATCAGTATGTTGATGATATTGCTGCGTTTATCTTGCATAACATCGTCTTATTTGGTCGTTAATATGACGCTAATTTGGTACCCAAGTTTATATTATCTCAATTCGTATAGCCGTGAGGGGAAAAAATATTTTTGTACTTTGATTGTATTTGGTGGGTTTTCCTCTTGTCATATTTTGTTTCATAACCGTAAATCCTTTGATACTGTTTTCTTTGTTTCCTATAATAACAGCTAGTTTTCACGATTCATATAATATGTTAATATCTCATACGAATAACTGAAATACAATAACTGAATTATGTACTTTCTTATTATTTATTATTTACATGCCTTGACGGCAATCACATCTTAGTAAAGTGTATAAACACACCATGCTGAAAATACGCGACCGAAATTCCGTCGCTGATTTTACGTTCCGACGCATTCGGCTGACATGACACACTATAAGAGCCGAAATTACGCGGTCGTAAATCTGCTGCGTAACTTTTTGTGAGTATTAATGTCTCGAGCGTTTTCTTGGCGTCGTATCGTGTTATCTACACATTGTACTTGTTAAGGTTTGGTCGGGTATAATGTGTTGCTATACAAAACAATCGCTGCCGGACTTACGCCCGACCGAAGTTCGGCTGTATGCTAAAACGCGACGTAACTTCGGTTTGGTGTGTCATCAGTAATAAATAATAGGCGTAGGCGTAGTCCCGCCGAACTTCGGTCGCGTATTTTCGGTACAGTGTGTTTAGCACTAAGACAGTGATGATGCAATCTAAAAGAGAAGCGGATATCGTACCGGAACGTTAGTCATGGCTGAAGCATTCCACCGAGTAGACTGATTATGAAAATCTGAATCGGGTCAGATCTCTCAGAATCTGACGGCCGAGTAGCGCAGTGGGTAGTGACCCTGCTTCTGCGTCCTAGGCTGTGGGTTCGATTCCCACATCTGGAAAAATGTTTGTGTGATGAGCATGGATGTTTTCCAGTGTCTGGGTGTTTATCTATATAAGTATTTATGTATTATATATATATAAAAATATTCATCCCTTACCATAGCACCCATAACACAAGCTACTTACGAGTATGCTTACTTTGGGGCTATATAGCGATGTGTGTAATGGTCCTATAATATTTAAAATAAAAAAAAAATGCCCACCCATCCACCGTGTACATATTATACCGATGTATTACTAATAATGCAAGTTCAAAAAACAAACAAAATCCCTTTAGCGATATAACGATAAACTGATACGATATACGAACGCAACGCAATATCTATTCCAAGTAGAAGAGATTGTATCATGTATTTTCATAATATACGGTGGTATTTATCTTGCATACCATCATCGGGCCTTTAATAACAACGTCGGTCCCTCCATGGATCCTGATTATGCTCCCATATTACGTTATATTCCATATTATTTATACGTCGCGTCGTATAAAATTGAAAGACCCGGCGAAGTATTCTTTCTTCCACGCTATTTACAGTGACCTTTTTTAGCTTGGATGACGTAAGAATTTTTGATGGTTGCAAAAATATTTCTGTTTATACAAGTTATGTTTGGCTAACATATTCTGTCAAGAGAAGTGTGTTTTGTACTGAGTGACTGTGAAATATATTGTCAATAATTTAAATAGGAATTTTTTTTATCGACTACAAGTTGGCCCTTGACTGCTATCACACCTGATGTTAAGTGATGATGCAGTCTAAGATGGAAGCGGGCTAACTTTTAGTTTCTACACGACATCGTACCGGAACGCTAAATCGCTTGGCGGTACGCCTTTGTCGACCAGCCAGACCAAGACAAATTAAGAAAAATCTCAATCTGCCCCGCCGGGAATCGAACCCAGGACCTCTGTCTTATAAATCCACCACGCATACCACTGCGCCACGAAGGTCGTCAATTTGAGCATTTTCTCACATTATAACTAATGGGTGCCCCTTTAATTCGATATAAATTGACGTTACATTTTTATTACTAAATTATTATCATAATCAATCATCATCATCATCATTACCAGCTGATGAACGTCAACTTCTAGACCTAGGTCTCTTCAAAGGACTTCCAACTAGAACGGTTTTGGACCACCGGTATCTAGAAGCTAATCCTCATGTTCCTGTAATTACGTTGAACCATAGCCTTCAGATTGGAACACAGCAATGCTGCTTGAAATTAATTAGCAGAAATAAGTATAACCCTTACTAATATTATGAAGGCAAATTTTGTATGTATGGGTGGATGTTTGTTACTCTTACACACAAAAACTACTCAATGGATTTTGATGTAACTTCGAAATAATATAGCTTACCTATCGCACCTCTATATCTAAACAGGTATTAACTCAAAAAAGCTCATTTTACTGTGCATTGCAGAAGTTTTCTGTATAGATGTATGAACTTTATTTTACAGCTGCATGTGATAAATATTAAGAAACTTGGGTTTTAATAAAAGGCTGGGTCTTAATAATTCATTTTGATAGATGCTTCCTTATAGCTTATCAATTTGTGTATATATTTTTGGTGACCCGTATTGGTGATTTTCGTTTTAAGTTAACCCCCTTTTGTATTCTTATTATAGTATTTGCCAGTAATACTGGTTCAACTCAAAATGTTTCATTAATTAACTCAGCACTAACGATCAAAATGGCGATAATTCGAAATAATGTTCCATCAAATTTCAGCAATATGGGCGTAACCCAAAAGAACTTCAATTTGTTTAAGCCCGGTACGTTGTCGCTGTTTTGGATGCGAGGGGGGTGGGGTCGCTCGTTCAACAATATAGGCATACAAAGACATCTAGCGGCGAATATTGGTAATAGTTTTGAATGTGATTTATTGTTCGATAGGTATTGAAATGATAAATTCAAAGGTGTTCATAACTCAAAAATCAAGAATTTTGAGTTAATTCCCTTTAGATCTAGGAGTGCAATATCAGAATAGTACATAGGCCACTTTTTATTCCGAAATTCGTACGGGAACTAGAACTACGCAAGTGTCTGCTAGTTCCATATAAATTGAAGTTACAAGCGATAAGGCCGCCTTTTATATCTTACTTCTTCTGTCATTTTTGTTGCTTCTTTCTTCCATTTATTGTCGTGTAAGAATAAAGTATACGAATAAATAAATAAATTAATTAATAGTGATGATACTTACCCAGACGAGTGCTGTCAAAAAAACTACTACTTTGAAAAGTATTGGTATAATCTATATCATTACACTATCATATCCTTAGTCTATTTATACGTAAAAGATATCTACTTTTTAACTTAAAAGTGATCTGTAAATACCTAAACCGTTCAACTGAATAGAAATCCTTTAAAACGTTTTACTGGAAGTCTGAAAGCATTGGAGTTTTAATCGACTTGTCGTTTGCCCGAACCACAAACTGAAAGATAACAGGAAGCGACTTTGCTAATTAATTCCTGAAATTAAATTAGGAAAGCTCATCTTGTATTCGTATCTATTTTCTAGTGCACTTCATCTTAATCGGCCTATTAATTTGCCTTGCTCACAACAGGTCAAGGGCCCTCTCCTTTTAAAGGAGGGGATGTGGAGCTTAGACACGTCATGCTGCTACAATGCGGGTAGGGGTTCCTTTTTTTTTCTTTTTTTTATCGACTACAAGTTCGCCCTTGACTGCTATCACACCTGATGTTAAGTGATGATGCAGTCTAAGGTGGAAGCGCGCTAACTTGTTAGGAGTGGGACGAAAATCCACACCCCTTTCGGTTTCTACACGACATCGTACCGGAACGCTAAATCGCTTGGCGATACGTCTTTGTCGGTAGGGTGGTAACTAGCCACGGCGATAGCCTCCCACCAGCCAGACCAAGACAAATTAAGAAATATCTCAATCTGCCCCGCCGGGAATCGAACCCAGGACCTCCGTCATATATATCTACCGCGCATACCACTACGCCACGGAGGTCGTTTTGGTAATAATGTCTGAATATGTTACGATCTATCAGACGTTACCGATACTAACAGCTTAACTTGCTCTTTAATGCACGGGGGTGTAATAAATTTAATTATAAACTGCGCTAAGCAGGCCGTCGAAACGCCTCTAAGACTAACGATAATGATGACCCGAATGCATTAAAGAATCAGTAAAAATAATTAGTCCCTTATCTAAAGCCATTACTTACTGTATGCCTAAACAACCTTGCCCTAAACTGACAGACATTGAAGAAGATTTAACAAAACAATCATTAAGTTAATGAAAAAGAAAAGCTTTTATGTTAATTGAAGCCCCCAGTTTGCTTGGATCTCCTTAAATGTCTTGGAAGGCAAAAATACTTCAGTTTAGAGATTGCGTAATTTTGGTAACCTTCCGAGGGAACGACGTTTAAATGGACGTTCGGTGAAATGGAACGGTGAGATCTCTTTATTTTTGCTCACTTGCTGATACAAGTTTGCTACAGAAAAGTTAAAATCAAAATTATTTTATCATTTAAGTTTAATACATTAATGTATTTGAATATTTTTTAATTTAACGTTCGGTTAATTGGAATGGTGTGAGCTCTGTGAATTTTGCTTACTTTTCTAATACAAGTTTGATATAAAATAAACTCAAATTAAGAAGTGCCCACACACTGATTTGCTACTTGGTAAATAAACTTAAACTTGGACGGCACCGACTTAATAGGATGATATAATATGGTTAAGCAAATCAAAGTAACTTAATGACGCAATAATTTTTTAACTTTTTAGTGCGTTTTGAAATCGGTTTTATGTTTTGTTTAAAAGTTTTGTTATTTTTAAGAAATATTCTTAATTACTCCATCGTTGATGCAGTGGTTGACCTTACGTGGCTTCGGAATACAAGGTGATGGGTTCTAAGACAAGTTTGGCCAATGAACTTGAGCTTTTGATACTTCCAAAAGCTTCTCTTGTCGGTGTCGGAATACCGATACACGAAGATGTCCATGTGTATTCTTTCGGATTCAATAATAATAATAACTGATAGAGGTTTTACAGGTGTAAACATTATAATCCTAAGACCTGACACAAAGTGGAAACGAAGCAAATCGAATACGTTTGTCAACTACAAATTGTAATAGTAATTCGTAGTTTCCAATCGAGAAGGTACAAAGTTGTATTAATCTAATTTGGAAAATTAAAAACTGTAGCGACGCGAGTCATCGCTTGATTTCATTTTTGAGTGATAAAAATAGGTACATTTGTAATTGTAAAATAGAGATGAATTGTCTATTGGCAAAAATGATATGTCTATGTCACTTCGATTCGCCTTTGCATCTAGCCACCAAGACCACCAATCTGCTTTTGACTAGATTTAGAAAAACTCTATTATGAGGACTCTCCTAGGGACAAGGCTTTTCTTTTCCTCCCTAAAAAAATTCAATAACAATGATCCAAATATTTGTCCGAATGCAAACTACACTGAAAAATAAGCCACGTCGAAAAATAGATTCGAGATGCTTTTCCGAGTAAAGATTTTTTTTTGCATTGCAGTCTGGTGTTCGCTTTGGCTTGGCTTGTTTACCCATTTATACCGTTTAGACGGGTTAACGGATCAGCGATTTCTAGAATTTATTGCTTCCAAACACCAAACAAACAGTTTTAGTTGATGACTCCTTGTATTTGGCTATCAGAAATAGGTATGCCGCAATGCGACTAAGCAAATGTTTAGACAGGTTCTCTAAATTTAACTAACTGTTCGTATCATTCTAAGGAGACTTTTTATAAGTAAGGCATGGTTAAGCTACTTGATAAATAATGTCTAAAAGTTTCGTTTAGTACGAGTGCATAAGCACAGAATACATAATAATATAAGTACCTATACATTTATTTTTATTTACATATATTTTTTAAATTTTTAAATTTTTAACAATGTAATATATATTACAAAAATTTATAAAAAAAATCTGCTCCTCCATTTGTGGGGCCTTTGTGGGCCCAAGCAACCGTTAGTCAGGGCTCCAGAGTGAGGAACCTCCTCATAAAAATGTCTATAAATTATAAATATAATGCAACGTGGTGGCGGCAGATCATTAAGGACTAACATATCGCCGTTGTCATCGTCATGCTCGGACTCGTACGCCATCATCTGCGGGGGATGTGATGCCACCTCCAGTGCGGAGGACACGCCGGGGCGTCACCGCACCCAATTCAAATCAAGATGACGATGACACGCGGATGCAGCCACCGGAAAGCTTGGGAGACAAGGGCTAAGGGCCCCCGTGAGTGCTTCCGCTGCCGGTGGTGTAGTGCGCCGCATGAAATGGTCTCAAGTACCTATACTATTTTTCAGAATTATGGCTTGATTTTATAAGCTCTGAGTAAAATTACTACAAGCTACGTTTGGTGTACAAACCAACATTAATATCCAATTGGTTTCAACAATGGTAGGTTGCCCTCCAACCGGCAATATCTTCTTCGTCTTATGTACGTTCAAGTCGAGTTAGGTAGGAATTGTCAACATATTGGCAATAATAATGATGTGTAAGGTTGCTTAGAGTCAAAGTTGCCGATAGAATTATTTTATTAGGGAAAATATTACCCTAAGTATGTACATTGTCAAAAATATTGTCGGCTTTTGTGTAACATGTTTGATTCCTGACTGGGCTGATTGAGATTTTCTAAAATTGGTCTGGCTGGTGGGAGATTTCAGCCACGGCTAGTTACACTCCCGCCAGCAAAAATGTACCGTTTCAATACGATGTCGTGTAGAAACTGAACGTATATATAGATTTCATCCTAATCCTACCAATTTATCCCGCTTCCATCTTAGGCACCTTATCATCACTCACCACTTAGTGTGATTGTAGTCAAGGGCCAACTAGTGATAATTCAAAAAAAGTTTAAGTGCGTGTGTATGGGCACCTTTATTTTTACTCGAGACTTGTACGAGTATAAAGTAGTTAACGTCAATATCGATACTTTAAAAAATAAAAACTCAAAGAGAAATAAAGTGGACAAGTTAAGCGTAAGCCTTTTGCATGTACAAGCAATTTCATTAAAAGAAAGTAAAGTTAGTTTCTCATTCGCCCAGGCACTTTGAAACAATAAACTTGAAACTATATCCTCAAAGAAATTGGATCACTGTGACCCCAATACGGCGTCCCTATTTTTATTGTAAAAATTATGAAGAGATCTTAATGCACTCGAAATAGAGATCAGAATTGAAAATAATTTTGACGTGACATGACATTTCGCTCACTGTAGGTCGAAGTCGCCTGTGCTTATTTATTTATCAAAGCTGACTTCAAGTTGCCTTTGACTCTGAATACAGAGCAAGTTTACAAGTTCGGCTTTAGAATGAATAATTTGTTGGAAAACTGGACGACTGTTGAACTGCTACTGACAATCATGGTTTAAGGTTTATAAAGGAGTTACTTGAACGTTTGGTATGACAACTCCTTAATAAATTGATGGATCGTCATAATTATTTTTAAACATATATAAAAAATAAGCTGATATTACTAAATTTGGGATATAGCAGGTTTCAAAGATCCGGACCCTTAAATATCCTAGTATACAGTGTATTTATTACCTACATTTTATTCAGGATAGTATAAAATATTTTATTCCCAATATCTACACGCTTCTCTTAGGGGAAACAGTTCTATGAATACTGCTATACATTTAACTTAAAACTTTTTACCGACCCTGAAAACTTGCTATTTCCGTGCCAGCCACCATGGTCCAAAGTTTAATATTACATCTGCATACACATAAGTTTCACCCGATCTTAAATTATTTAAAATAACTACGAGTATAAATAAAAAACTTTTACTTAAATATATTTTTATTTGATTTGTAAAAGTTTTATTAAATATTTATTAAATATTATATCTACCTACTAAACTACACTTAACAATTTAATAATAGTAATAAAAATATTAATCCTTCTTTACTGGTATCATGAAAGTAAGTATAGTAATACCTGTAACAAAGAAGTGTAAAATAAGTTTAAAGTTTCCTGAAATTCAAATATTATAGCGATAAAACAAATTAATATATAATTATCATAATGATAGTAATGATACTTTAATATAAAAATAGTATTTTATCAGTATCACACACTGAAAATATTTATTAATAGCACGTGATTTATGTAGATGATAGGTATTGATTTTATTTATTTAAGAACCTCTATCTTGAAGAAATACAGTGCAGAGCTAAAAGTTGCTGGCAGACAGGAGACAAAAAAGAAGGGAAGGTTATAGCTCTCCCAGCACTTTTCTTTCTTCTGAGCACTGCGGCAAGTTGTGTCGTTCTTGAATTGGCCTTCATAGCCATCAATCTAGGTGTAACCCAATAGATGCTGCTTAAATCATCTGTCACAGACGAATAGGCCATGAGTGACTGATAGAGTAGTGTTTCCAAAGCTTTTTTTTTTCTCGAACAACACGTTAAGGCGATCCCAATAGTCATCATTAACATCTGATACTGATTGGTTTAACAAAGTCATCATACCATATCATTATCAGTCGATGGAGATTACTCATAGCTTACTAAAAATTAATTAATAAATTGCTGGCTTGATTATGATTTCATTATAGTGTAAATTATAAAACGTACCTATCATAGACCCTGCAAAACTGTAGAAGGGTACAACACACCCCATGTCCAGTAGTATAGGAAACAAGACATTCCCAACCAGACTGCCGATACGACCCCACATCATTATCATGCCAATGGCCATAGATCTGAAACAGAACAACATAAGTTTTAACTTCTGAACTAAAAGTTATTTACCTTTGACTGCAATCACATCTGATGGTTTGTGATGATGCGGACCGACTTGTTAGGAGTAGGTAAGATGAAATCAACACCGCCTACGGTTTTTAGAAAACATCGTATTAGAACCTTAAACATGGTGGTAACTATTCACCCAAGTTTCCCCTCCAGACCTGGGTTAAAGCAAAATGTCAATCTGTCCAGCCGCAAATAGAAACCAGGAACTTATCTAACCTATCGCGCATACCGGATGCCGTTGTTTTAGTCTGAATCGACCGCGCTTATCCGGGTATGTTGGTAACTCAAGAAACATAAATATATAAATATTAATATATAAATATTATATAAATATAATAAATATAAATATTATATATAAATATTATAGGACAATTACACACATCGCTATATAGCCCCAAAGTAAGCGTACTTGTAAGTAGCTTGTGTTATGGGTGCTATGATAACTGATGAATATTTCATATATACTTACATAAATACTTATAATATATAGATAAACACCTAGACACTGGAAAACATCCATGCTCATCACACAAACATTTTCCAGATGTGGGAATCGAACCCACAGCCTAGGACGCAGAAGCAGGGTCACTACCCACTGCGCCACTGGGCAGTCAAACATAAATCCTCCAATCCTCTTGTACATTGTCTGTGACACTGTCAAAACGTATCAGTGTTGATTTGGTCATTGGTTATCGAGATGCTATTAAAGCCTTGTCAAACACATTCTCTCAGAGTTCAGACCCCGTGATGAAGCAAAACTGAAACTAAAGCGACTAAGAAAACGTTCGTTTCTGTTCGCTTCCGCATTTCAATGTGATCTGCGTGTGAAAAGGCATTTAAAATCGTCAGCTGCACTCATTCGTCATAAACTGCGCTGACCTACGCACATTAACTTTTTAAAGGCAAACGAGTAATATCCTCATGTATTACCTTTTAGGCTCGTTTCAGATTGGATGCGAAGCAACACTTGTTGTCAACTTCTAATTCTAATAATTATTTCTATTTTCATACATTAAGGTACAAAATTGTGTAACACAAATATGAACTAGAGCGATACTTGGTGAGACGCGTCGCCGTAGAGATAAATTTGCTAAAGGCAAAAATAACGCATGTCACTTCGCCTTTGCGCCAGAGTTACTATTAGTTATTATAATGTAATAATGACAAATACTCTCCCGAATGAATTATATTACTCTCTATATTTTTATCCGAGTTGAAAATCTAATGTTATAATCCATTTACAAAGTTAACTATACACAACGGGACAAGTAGAGCATTTGTAGTAAGCAACAAATAAGACAAAGCACAGTAATTTATACTGCCACAGGAAACTGTGATAATTATATAGAGCTCGTAGCATCGCCACATAAGTCACCATAGTCGAGACATTAGATGCAGCGCTGTAAGTGTGTGTCTCATGTTAATGTGTCGAATAGGAGCCTAGAGGAATATTAAACCAGATATCAGCGGGTCCAAACGATCCAACAGTCACATAACTACAGGCTCCGGGAATTTACTGTGTGCTATATCAACGCTTGACTTGCATCTTTAATAACAAGGGGTTTGTAGAAAATATCAGTTGCTTGGTTTGAGCTTATATTTTTATAAAAAAAATATATACGGTCGAATTGAGAAACTTTTTTTTGAAGGTTTTCAAAATAGCACATAATTAAAGACTGCGCTAATCTCGTGCGTATTATATTTAAATTCGAACTAGAGCCAATAAAAACTATGATCCATAATCTATAATTTTATCTGTAATAATTACAATGAGTTCAAATGGTACTGCGACCATCTTCGACAATTATATAGGGCTCGGTAGCATCGCCACATAAGTCACCATAGTCGAGACATTAGATGCAGCGCTGTAAGTGTGTGTCTCATGTTAATGTGTCGAATAGGAGCCTAGAGGAATATTAAACCAGATATCAACGGGTCCAAACGATCCAACAGTCACGTAACTACAGGTTCCAGGAATTTACTGTGTGCTATATCAACGCTTCGACTTGCATCTTCAATAACTAGGGTTTGTAAAAAATATTAGCTGCTTGGTTTGAACTTTAATTTATAAAAAAATATATACGATCGAATTGAGAAACATTTTTTTTGAAGGTTTTCAAAAAAGCACATAATTAAAGACTGCGCTAATCTCGTGCGTATTATATTTAAATTCGAACTAGAGCCAATAAAAACTATGATCCATAATCTCTATTTTTACTTTTTAGTGCGTTTTGAGTCGGTTCTATTTTTTAACCGACAAAAAAAACGGAGGAGGTTCTCAATTCGACACGTATATATATATATTTTTTTTATTATCTGTAATAATTACAATGAGTTCAAATGGTACTGCGACAGGAAACCATCTTCGACAATTATATAGGGCTCGGTAGCATCGCCACATAAGTCACCATAGTCGAGACATTAGATGCAGCGCTGTAAGTGTGTGTCTCATGTTAATGTGTCGAATAGGAGCCTAGAGGAATATTAAACCAGATATCAGCGGGTCCAAACGTTCCAACAGTCACGCAACTACAGGTTCCAGGAATTTACTGTGTGCTATATCAACGCTTCGACTTGCATCTTTAATAACGAGGGTTTGTAGAAAATATTAGTTGCTTGGTTTGAGCTTTATTTTTATAAAAATAAAAAAAATTTATACGATCGAATTGAGAAACTTTTTTTGAAGGTTTTCAAAAAAGCACATAATTAAAGAACTTTATTTTACGAGTAAAATTTGTGGGTTTTATATTTAAAGTAGAACATTGAGCAAATAAAGAACTATGATCCATAATTATATTTTTACTTTTTAATGCGTTTTGAGTCGGTTTTATTTTTTTAAAAAATTTTATTTCTTACTTTTTAGTGATTTATCGCCACGTAACGGAGGAGGTTCTGCATAGATATTCTATGGCACGTATATATATATATATATATATATATATATATATATATATATATATTTTTTATTATCTGTAATAATTACAATGAGTTCAAATGGTACTGCGACAGGAAACCATATTCGACAATTAAAATTAGGCTTGGTCATACATATAAAAAAAAAAAAAAAAAAATATACGCCTCGAAGTCACCATACTCGAGACATTAGATGCAGAGCTGTAAGTGTGTGTCTTCAAAATAGCATGTTAAAGTGTCTCGATTATATTTAAATTCGAACTAGAGCCTAGAGGAATATTAACCAGATATCATGCGGGTTAATACGTTCCAACAGTCACATAACTACAGGCTCCGGGAATTTACTGTGTGCTATATCAACGCTTCGACTTGCATCTTTAATAACTAGGGTTTGTAGAAAATATCAGTTGCTTGAGTTGAGTTGAGCTTTATTTTTATAAAAAAATATATACGGTCAAATCGAAGCACATACCTAATTAAAGACTGCGCTAATCTCGTGCGTATTATATTTAAATTCGAACTAGACCCAATAAAAACTATGACCCATAATCTCTATTTTTACTTTTTAGTGCGTTTTGAGTCGGTTCTTTATTTTTCAAAAAGCGCAAAATAAAACTGAGTAATCTCGAGGTTCTCAATTCGACACGTATATATATTTTATTTTATTATCTGTAATAATTACAATGAGTTCAAATGGTACTGCGACAGGAAACCATCTTCGACAATTATATAGAGCTCGTAGCATCGCCACATAAGTCACCATAGTCGAGACATTAGATGCAGCGCTGTAAGTGTGTGTCTCATGTTAATGTGTCGAATAGGAGCCTAGAGGAATATTAAACCAGATATCAGCGGGTACAAACGATTCAACAGTCACGTAACTACGGGTTCCGGGAATTTACTGTGTGCTTTATCAATCCTTCGACTTGCATCTTTAATAACTAGACTTTGGCAATTTTTGTAGCTTAGCTTGTATGAGTACATAGTAGTACAATTCTAATCCAATAGTCTTCTACTAAAGGTAGCGTGAATTGAGTTTGTGCTACAAAATACTGTCATCCATAATATCATTTTTCATTTTTATTGATTACTGCTATGTAAATTGAAGTCGTGGTTATTTAGTGTGTAACTGTACTTTTACTTAGTTTTAAATTACCAAAGTTCGAAAATGTTGTGAATAGGTTTTTACTTAATTAGTGAATATAGCTGTTTTTTAACCGACGAAAAAAACGGAGGAGGTTCTCAATTCGACATGTATATATTTTTTTTATGTATGACCACGCATAACTTTTTACAGAGTTGTCCGATTTCGATAATTCTTTTTTTGTTAGAAAGGGCATATATCCAAAGTGGTTCCATTGTCATCATGCTAGGATCTGATGATGATATCCTGGGGAAATTGAAGGAACTCTTCAAATTTGGGAGGCACGCTTACAGCGATTTTGGGTTTTTGTCTCGGTATCGGTAGCTTTTTGGCTACTAGTGTCGTATAATACTGTCGTACGACTACGATACGTGGCAATAAATCATTAAAAAGTAAGAAATAATAATTTTTTAACAAAAAATAGAACCGACTCAAAACGCACTAAAAAGGAAAAAATAACTGTCATTTAGTAAGTTTAATTTATATAAGCATATCTAGGAGTCGGTGCCAGCCAAGGTTTCTACTTTAAGGACGTTACGTAGAACCCACAAACTGCTTTACTACGTTAAATAAATGTTCCTTAAACTTAGCTGGCATCGACTTCATAGATATGCTTAAGTAAATTAAAGCAACTAAATGACATAGTTATTTTTTACTTTTTAGTGCGTTTTGAGTCGGTTCTATTTTTTGTTAAAAAAATTTATTACCCATTTAGTATTTACGAAGGTATGTGTAGAAACGATCCATAATATGTACGATCCATAATGAATGTACATAATATTTTTCGAAGCACCTTTCGTAGCACTTTAAATTATTGTTCATATAATGAACAGTCGCTGTTATCAGCGAGGTCTATGATTCAACAGTCATATAACTACTAATTACGGAAATGTTATACTTGCTATATCAATTTAACTTGGATACATAATAACAGTATAAATACGAAACATTAGTAGCACTTTAAATCGTAATAACAGCTAGTTGACATGATCCAACAGTCACGTGACAAATGACCAGAGTACTGCCTCGTTGGTCTAGTGGTTAGCCGATGTGGCTTCGATCACGAGGTTCTGGGTTCGATTCCTGGGTCGGGTCACGGAATAATTCTGAACTTTTTAATTCTTCTATGAAATGTTCAGTACATTCAAATCCCAGAGTCTGGAAGTTGGCGGTGTTACACCCCTGTTCCCCGGAGAGCACGTTAAGCCGTCAGTCTCGGTCACTATCTTCAACGTATGATAGTGATCGTTAATAAATTAAACATTGTCACCCTAAGCCCGCCAACCTGCATAGGAGCAGCTTGGTGGATATACGCTCCATATCCCCTCTCCTATAAGGAATGAGGCCTGGCCCTGTCCTGGTCCTGGCCTTTAATAGGCTGATAGTGATGATGATGATGATGGTCCTAACCTAAAATATAAAACTCCAAACACACTGCGCATTAAGTGGTCGTCAAAGTCATTTAAAATTATAAAGCAATATTGTTTCAAAGTCACCTTTCTGCTTGTCTAATTTTAATAATGCGAGAATCCCTTCGGCCGTAAACTTGATGTGACATTCAACAGGGTCTCAGCTAAACTGTGAAGACGTCAGCTTTTCAGACTTTTTATCTTAATCACTTGCTGATCTAAACGTTTTCAAGAGCCGCGTCTTATTTTTAGAGTTTTAGCGTTAGACTTTAAGCTCTTTTGTGGAAGATGTGCGAAGCGCTTGATTTTGTTTAGTTACAATGTTTCAGTTTTATGGAGATATTATTATAATAAAATTATTAAGAAGCTAATAAGATAATTCGATAAAGACAAAATGCTTAATTAAAAATTTTCCGTTTTTTTCTATATTTTTCATTTTAATTTCAATATTCTTTGTGTACTAGTAGAGTCACAAACAGATTTTAACTTTTGAAGATAAAGGCTCAGAGAATACCTTTTTAAATAATTTACATTTTTAATATGAGTTTACAAAGACATTTATTTTGAACATTAGAATAGAATATAAAAATATTTTTAATTACAAGCAACATTAAATTTCTGAATTTGAATTAAAGAAAAATAAATTCGCAATTCATCTCTTGATACCTGATTTTTAATTTTATTCGGTTTAATTTTTGCCTGAGGGTCTAGAGTCTTGTCTGTCAGAAAAACTTAGATGACTAATGATGAATGAATAATGAAAAACTTAACTTTCCTTAAAAAAACTTAAATGTTCCTCGTTAGGTTATTTACGCTTGCAAAAGTCGAACCCGATCACTATCGTGATTAGTTGCATAATAAAATTTTAACCCCATAGTTGTTTATATTTATCTATGGCAGAGTCATTGTTTGACAAAAGATTTAGGCTTATAAAATGACGAAAGAACAGACTATACCATACCATAATAGATCTCAATATATGACCGTTCATACAAAACCACAATATAATATTATGTTTCACTTAACAAAGCATCAATAGAACTTTTTGATTTAAGTTTTGCGATGTTTACAAGAAAAACACGTTAAATTTAAAGCCCTTCACTTCAATTCAATGAAGAAACCGTTAAAGTCAAGGCCTTTTTCAACGAAGAAAATAATAAACAATGTAAACTCGAACGTTTCCATAAACAAACTTAGATGTTCCCCGTTAGGTTATTTACGCTTGCAAAAGTCGAGCTCGATCGCTATCGTGATTAATCACGTAATAAAATTAGCCCCGTACTAAACGCGCTCTGTTGTAATATATTGCGGCGATATATCATATTTCTGTTCCTTCATATGAATATTACGAAATTTATACGCTGCAAAACATAATTTGATAGTTTGTAAAGTCAGCTGAATAATGTGTGGAAACTAATTAAAAGTTATAAAGGACTGAATTTTTTTTTTGGGATAACAGTTTTCTTCCTTACATCAAATTTTAATGTTTTAAATTTTACTTATGTTTGAGTCAGTTTAATTTACCTGTAAAAATCACATCTAAGATTACCTACGGAAAAAAATCTGTATTTTTCGTAGTAATATTTAAAATTTTTGTTGTGTTTTTGAAAATAATGTCAATATTTTTGTTTAATCAAAAATTAATGACGTTTATTTGTAAATTACCAATTAAAAAAAAATAATACAAATTATTTCTTTTTATTTTGATTAAAAATAAAGTTGAACACAACATGAGGCTACTTGCTCGTTATTAATAAATAATCCAGAGGCTGACGGAACTAATCCTTAAATTTGTTTACAGTCAAAATGATTAAATTTAATCCGTAATACAGTCGCCTTGTACAATCAAGATAGTTTCGTGAACAAGGTGCTTGTAAACTACAACGTCTTTTACATATGCAAATCCGATGCAAAATAAGATATTTCCTTTTTGCTTTATTTATTGCTGTGAATGGATTACGAGCGGCTCTTATCGTGATTAATTACGTAATAAAATTACCGCTTCATAAACGTGTAATATACTGTAGTTTAGTATTCTGTTTCTTAATAGCATACGTGTTAAATGCATGCCACGTACATGTTTCTGAGAAAAAACATTATTATGTACAGCCAACTTAAGCAAGTTCCACTTCTTTTACCTTCTCCCTGTCACAAAGACTCCTGTCAACATCACCATCATTTCGTCCTTTTATTTTCCACGATCCTTGCACACTCACATCTTTCACTTTTTCCATTCTCGTCAACTTTTTATAGGAATTCGTCAGTTTAGAATACTCTTGACCTGGCGTATATTTATTAAGTCGTCTATTTAGTCTATGAACGATCATTTTGGCTTTCCTTGTCTAAAATTTCTGTTCAACAACGTCTTATTTATTCCTTTATATCCTATCGTTATTCTGCATTCATTCATCTTATAATTAATCTATCTGAACAATATGATCAAGAAAATAATTATAGGGAAGGGAAGTTAGAATTAAGCAATTTCCAGTAAAAGAACATAAATTCCACTTTAACAGCGCCAAAATGACGACAATTTAATACATTCATATTCTACAGATTTCACCATATTATGAGGGTCAATGCCCCAAAATAAAAGCCCCAAAAACTTTGCTCATTTATTTTCTGGTAACTAAAAAAATGTAACGAAAGAATGGTACATTTAAGTTGATTAGTGGCTCGAATATCTTCCCTCTGAATTGTTGAAAGAAATTAAATAATCGTCAAAGGGATTTTTTTTTTACGTTTCATTCGAGAGAGATGAAAAGCAGCTGCTAAGTAAAGCTCCGCACTGACTTCATCATTCGAGCTTTTAGTCAAAAAAATGTGAAAGGAAACCGCCATCAAAGTTCAAAGCGTGGGTCTTTGTTTCATTGTAATACTTTTAAAATGCATAGAGCTAGATGATTTTGTCTAGACTTCCCATATTTTACGGAGTTGTGATTTAACAAGAACTTTTAGAGAGCTTGAATTGCTAATAATAAAGAAAGCTCGATCTTATAATTTACTAGCAGTCGCCTGCGACTTCGTCCGCGTGAAAACCTCTTAGTTACCTTTTTAATTTTAAAAACAGACTTTCATATAAAATTTGCTTTTTTGCAGATACCTCTCTCAATTTAATTTTTTTATAGTTTCCCGTGAAGCAATGTCCTCCGTCCCGTCCCGTGTACTAAACATCTACATTTTTGTAAAATATTGTACGATATTACAGTACATTTACATTAAAAATATATATTTATGGCATGTTTTTGAGTCCAGTTTTCATAATAAACAAAATAATTTACAATCCGACATGCACATCTAGAGATAAGCCCGTTTAAACAAACGAACAAACTTTTTGTATATTATATAGAAATATTATTTACTCAATCCAGTCGAAAAATATCGACATCTGTTAGAATTTTTTAGAGTTAACGAATAATTGTGACTGTCAATTAATTATAGACAAATAATTTGCAATAAAATAAAATTGCGACTATAATTAAAGATCTAAGCTATCTTATCTCTCAAATTGGACCAAACTGCTTATTGCGTGCAAATTTGAACGAAATCTGTTAAGCGGTTTAGGAGTCCATCGCGGACAAACATCGTGACAGGAGATTTATATATATTAAGATTATTTATTTACATATCAAAATAAAAGGCTATATTTTTAAATTATTTAATAGACATATTTTTGTTGCGATGTGGTAGCGTGTTAGAGACCTTGTTTATGTTTGAAGTTAAAATATATTATTTAATGAAAATATTTGACTTTTGTCGTTTATGGTTATTAGTCTATTTCAACGTCGCATTAGAAGACCACCCCTCCCTCTTTATACCAGAAGTGATACTAAGCTTAGAACCACCACGCTACTCCAATGGATTAACGACGGATTAACGGTCTTAAGGTAAATGTTAATGATATGATGATATAATGACCAAGATCGACTGCCAGTTAAAAGTGCTCTACGAGGCACGCTGTTGTAACGCCATCAACGTTCCAACTGATTGAGAATTTGTATAGGAATTTCTATGAAGAAAAAAATTCTTTACTTATTCCTTATTATAAAGGTAAAAGTTTGTACGTATGAATGGATGTTTGTTGCTCTTCCACGCAAAAATAACTAATGAATTTTGATGAAACTTCACAATAATATAGCTATCATATTAGAATAACACATAGATTATATTTTATCCCGAAATTCCAAGGAAAACTATGCGGGTGAAACCGCAGGGGCCTTATAGTTGGTATATAAAACTAATAAATTCTATAATAGAATACATATACTATAGAAAAAATAAATAATGATTCAATGTAAAAGAACTTGCTAATACCGATTCACACACACACATATACGCTAGCATAACTATAAAAATGCACTCTATAAAGTAATGCTAACTACCTAGGTACTCTATAACCTATATAGGGTACCTAGGTAGTTAGCACCCTTTTCAATGTACTACATTTCTTCTGGTGTCTTAATTGTTTTTTTTTCTTTGTTTATTGTAAAACCTACTTTAAATAAGTAATATAATTATCCTGTACCTATAAGGAAGGAAGTGAGTCCCACGACACAGGGAATCCTAGTGTGGAAGTCACTGCTACTATAATTGTATTTTACATAAAGATATAAAATTAAAGATATAAAGATTCATATCGATTAAAAATACGAGTTCGTTGGCAACTATTAATTAAGTCTATATCCAAATACAAATACTACGTAGAAAATGCAAGGAAATCATTAGTTATCACAGGAAACCATTTCAACGCCTGACAATATGATGCACGTATTGTTCTAACGAGCATTTGATTGTTTCTTCGTAGTCAATAATTACAAATGTGTAATTTATAACAAAAAGCTACTAATTACAGTGACTATTAACTACTCAGTTGCCTTCACCTGAATTTGTGTGACCGGCTTACATTGTTAATAATGTTGGTTCATTTGACCTTTGAGGTTCCGAGTAAAGCCTTCCTGACAGCTGGCTTTACTTACCGGGAGGAACTACATCGGGCACTTAACAAGGATTTTGTCTCTAACAAAGCATCGCAAAGCAAAACAGTGTGTTTATTATATATCTTACAAACGTATACCTGTTGAAAGTGTGACAGGCAAACCAATTAATACTTATTTGTAACATATTTAATTTTCCGTGTCATCATAGTAGAACTCTTTATACAGGGTTACATATTTTATTATTATTATTATTTATATATAAAGTTTACGCTCACGCCCGGACACACAATAAATACATATAAACAAAAACCGAAACTGTTATGATAAACGTACTTAGATACTTGATATAAATAAACTTAAATATACGCTAAATAAATACATATATGCTCCGGGCGGAGGATTCACCCCGGCAGGGAGACCAAACGGCCGGGGGTCAGGGCGACAGGTGAAGAAACCGGCGGACTATCCTAGCCGAGTCGAGCAAGACCGCTTTTTGCATCTTGCTATTATTATTATTAAAATATGTCACGATTCCGTTAAAGGGTTATAGTACAGGACAATAGCTATCAAATTCCTAAACAATAGCATTTCTTAGAATTTTCTACCTGGTCTCTTTGTTGTGTAATTTTTTTTTTGACTTTATGACTTTTTTTGTATTTTTTATGTACCGATGGTGAGCTAAGGATACGTAGATGTTTTTAAAATAATCCGCAAGAGAAGTGCAGTACAGAAAATTTGAGGGTTATTCAAAGAATTCAATTTAAATATTGTAAACTTGTACAGTTGAGCTGTTATTTAAAAATGCTTGGAGATTGTTGTAGTATTATTATTGGTTATTTTTAACAAGAAATAAAAGAAAATGGGGAAATTACATTGTATTTCTTTTATTATTAATTTTTAAAGCCACAAACCCTACAAAAAAAATTAATAACTCAAAAACGATACAATTTTGCATAAGCACTTAAGGGGTCGTTTGATAAGCTATTGTTCTGTACTATAACCCTTTAACGGGGTCGTGACATATTTTCATGTAACCCTGTATAATATGATAATTATAATATTTTTCTGAAAGTTAAAGTTAGGACTAGGTATAGATTATGGTAAATTATAGGTATTGTTAAAGTATAAGATATACTGTAGGTGAAATACCTACATTAAATGTTTTTATTACAAAAACATTACCGATTAATTGATGTTTTTCAATGATGAAGGCTTAAAGGATGTGTTTGTAAAACTATTCGTATGAATCAATGCTTTAAATACAAATTAAAATATTAAATAAAAAATCTTACCTCATAGTGGTGGGGAAAAAATCTATCACGACGTATTGGTTCAGGTTTAGCATAAATTGGGAAAGTGCTAATCCCGATGAAAAAAGTGAAACCATAATAATCTTTGAGCTGGACCATCTAAGTCCCAACATTACTCCAATGGACAGAAGACCGGATACTATGTATAAGTTCTTTTTCCCCACTTTCGCTATTAGAATACTGCTAATGATGAGGGGTACTAGGCATACTGATCCTAGTATCATACTGTTGATGTAAGTAGCTGCACCGCTTACAACCTGAAAAAAGATTTTTTTATCGATATAAAAGTGGGCAAACGAGCATGCGGGTCGCCTGATGTTAAGCGATTACCGCCGCCCATAAACATTTGCAACACCAGAAGCATTGCTAGTGCGTTGCCGGCCTTTGAGGAAAGAGTTAATACGCCCCTTAAATACCCCCATATTAAAATTCCCAGGAAAATCCCGGGCGGGAAGTTGATTCCACAATTTGCAAGTTCGTGGAAGAAAAGTTCTGGAGAATCTTGATGTCGTAAATGACCAACCATCAAGATGGTGAGGATGGAATCGATCTCTACGACGCAAGCTTCGCTGCGAAAAGACAGACGGTGGTATAAGTTTAAACAGCTCCTCAGATGTTAGATTATTCTACTTTATTATTACTAAAATATTTTACATGATGTCCCGTACTTCATAATTCGATTTTAGACCTCCTGATTCGATTTCAGGGTTGAGAGCTCCTGAGTTTGAACTGAGAGTCGGGCTAGTGTCATTTCTTATTTTCCAGAAGTACCACAAAGCTAAGATGGCTATTAGAGGCTTTATTTCTCATATCAATCTCATATCATAAAAGGCTTAAGGAATGGTCATTACGTATTATGTAGATTTCGGACTCGTATCGCATTTCTCTGATTCAACCCAAAATTATAACTATAAAAGTTAAGCTTTTGGACAATTAAAAGTAATTCAGCACACAGATAGTTTTTCATCATCGTCATCATTATCAGTATTAACGGCCCACTACAGGTCTAGGCCTCCCTCCTTATAGGAGAGGGGATATGGAGCGTAGATCCACCACGCTGCTCCAATGCGGGTTGGCGGGCTTAGGGTGATAATGTTTCATTTATTAACGATCACTATCAGATGTTGATGATAGGGCCCGGGACCGATGGCTTAACGTGTTCTCCGAAACACGCGGGTGTAACACCTCCAACTTCCAGACTCCGGGCTTAGAATGTACTGAACATTTCATAAAAGAATGAAAAGCTCAGAATTATTCCGTGACCCGACCCAGGAATCGAACCCAGGACCTCGTGATCGAAGCCACATAGGCTAACTACTAGACCAACGAGGCAATCTTAAGGAATGGTCATATATTATGTAGATTTTGGACTCGTATCGCATTTCTCTAATTCAACCCAATATTATAACTACAAAAGCTTTTGGACAGTTGAAAGTAATTCAGCACACAGATAGTTTTTGCGTAATATAAAATCCTTCCGCTGTCTGTTTGAAAAACTGGACCAAAATCAGATTTTAATTTTACAATAGAAAGAATAATTGATAAAGGTGTATAGGTACAAGTTAAAAAATTGGTTGTCTGTAAAGTCGGTTTACTGACGATAGTTGAACGTAACAATGTCTTAAGAAAATACTGATGGAATGGTAGCATTTAATTGGTTATTGAAATTTTTAATTTAAGTATATTTTTAAAAATATTAATTTAAATTAATAAAATAATTGATTTTGATTTTATAAATTTATATTTTAAATTTATAATAAATATATTAATTTATAAATATATTAATTTTTAATTTAAAATTAATATATTTAATAATTATGTGGGAACGGAACGTAAGTAAGTGTGAGAGGGACGGACATATGCGTGAAAGGGAGATAGGGGACGGATAGAAAAGATGGCGGAGGAAGGTGATTAAGACGTAGGACGTAAGAACGTATCAAGTTGAAATAAAAGTTTAAAATCAGTTTCGTAGTGTTTTACTCTGAGCAGATCCCACAAATCATTTTGGGGACTCGTCCGGGATCGCTCAAAGTGTGCGCGTGACGAAATAAAGTGAATCACGAAATATATTAACATACGACGCAACCGGCGCGGGCGACACAAGACGCGAGGCGCACGTGTTCCGGACATACACCGAATAATCACGAAAGAACACGACGTACGAAGGAAAGACGGACGACGAAAGACGTTTAAGACGAAAGACGAAATTTATCAAATTTGATTGCAAAGATGGAAGCGGAAAAGATGGGGGACGCCACACAAGCCGCGGCGCCCACCGCCATGTTTTATGGTTTCGAGGGAAGCATAGCTCAGTTCAACGGCGAGGACAAGTCGTACACATCTACAAAGTGGGCACAGGACATAGAAGATAACGCCGAAATTTTTAAATGGACACCGCATCAAAAATTAATAATAGCAAGAAGGACGTTATGTGGTACGGCCGGGCTATGGCTAAAGTCGGAAAAAGTGTTTAAAACATATGACGAATTAAAAATTGCCGTGCAAAGAGAATTTCCGGAAGCTATCAACAGCAAAGAAATGCACGAATTAATGGCATCTAGAAAAAAACAGAAGAATGAAAGTTACTATCAGTACATGCTAGCTATGAAGGAGTTAGGAAAAAGAGCTAAATTTCCCGATTATGTAGCCATTCAATATATCATAGACGGCATAGAAGACTGTCCAACAAACAAGGTCGTGTTATATGGCGTAACAACATATACTGCGCTTAAAGAAAAACTTCTAATATACGAAAAAATGCACGAGAACATAAAGAAAGAAGTCAAGGTCATGACAGTGCCTAGAAAAAAAATAGAAGCATCCTCATCAACGACGCGACGCTGCTATAACTGCGGGGAAAGTCATATGGCAAAGAATTGTGAAAATGGCGTTAAATGTTTTCGCTGCAATACATTTGGCCATTTTTCGTATCAATGTCCCAAGTTCAGTGCAACCAGTGGCGCTCCAAGCACCGTGAGATTCAGCGGCGTCAACGGGAAGTCGGTAAAGCAGCCGGCACAAAGCGCGCTGCAACTACGCACGGCGGGCCAATCAACGGAGCCGGTAAAACAGCGATCGGCCATGTTTGGCACGGTCGACTCGACGGGATGCGCGAGCGGCCATGACAGTGACAGTGACAGTGACGTCGAGAAGTCTCAGGTCAACGACTTTGAAGTTTTGCAAATAAATAAAGATAGGAAAAGCGATGGAAAACCTGTAAAAGTGGTGATTGTGTCGGGAAATCACAGTTCAAGTGCGCTAATAGATTCGGGCAGTGACGTAAATCTTATTTCGGCAGAGTTGTGCGCTAAATTATTTAAAGTTGAGTTTAACGTCGGCGGACTTATGTTAACTGGTCTTGGTTGTTCACGAGTACAGTCATTAGGCAAAATTAAGACTTCAATTAAAATAGATGGACAGTGCTACGATAATATTTCGTTCTATATTATACCTAGAAATTGTATGCCGTATGATTTGATTATAGGTCATGAGTTTCTGAAAGGAGTAACAATGTTAATGAGAGATGGATGCGTTTCTATATCTAGGGATGGAAATGAATGGGTGAATAATATTAATTGCATTTCAGATAAATTAGATTGTCTTACAGAACATATTAAGAATCCTTTATTAAGACAGGAAGTGCATCAGTCTATAGACAACTACCATCCAGTCCAGGTTGAGGAGGCACCTTTAGAGCTGAAAATTATATTAAAGGATGATGTGCCTGTCGCTCAACGGCCAAGGAGGTTATCTTACATGGAACAAGGTATTGTTGAAAAACAAATAGACGAGTGGTTGAAAGACGGAATCATAAGGGTAAGTTTCTCTGAATACTCTAGCCCTCTTGTGTTAGTGAAGAAAAAGGATGGCAGCATCCGAGTGTGTGTGGATTACAGGCAGCTTAATTCAAAGATAGTTAAGGATGAATATCCACTACCAATCATTGATGATCTTATCGATAAGTTATCCCAAGCTAATGTTTTCAGTGTGCTTGATTTAAAAAATGGTTTCTTCCATTTAAAGATTAGTGAGGAGTCGATTCCTTACACTTCTTTTGTGTGTCACCAGGGACAGTATGAGTTTTTGCGAGCTCCATTTGGACTTTCGATCAGTCCTAAATATTTTATGAGGTTCGTTAATGTAATCTTCCGTGAGCTGCTAGCGCAGAAGATAATGATGATTTTTATAGATGATATTATAATTCCCGCAGTAAATGAAGAACAAGCATTACAACGTCTAAAGCAAGTTTTGGAAGTTGCTTCACGGTATGGGCTAAGAATTAATTGGAAGAAAGCAAAGTTAATACAGACCGAGATTGAGTACTTGGGCCATACAATCAAGAATGGTGAGGTACGACCGACTACAGAGAAAACAGAGGCAGTTATGAAATTTCCTGAACCTAAAACGAGTAAGCAACTTAAAAGTTTTTTAGGTCTAACTTCCTACTTTAGGAAATACATAAAACAATATGCCGCTATTGCTAAGCCACTTAATGATTTGTTAAAGAAAGATGTAGAGTGTGTGTTTGATGACAAACACAGAAAGGCTTTTTATTTGTTAAAAGAAAAGTTGTGTTCTGGTCCAGTCTTGAAGATATTTGATTCTAACCTTAAAACTGAATTGCATACAGATGCATCAAGCGCTGCAATATCAGCCGTTCTCATGCAATTTCACCCCAACACTGGCTTACACCCAGTGCATTATATGAGCCGTAAGACGAATGAAGCACAAAGCAAGCTGTCGAGCTATGAGCTTGAAGCTATGGCTGTTGTGGAAGGCGTTAAAAAGTTTCGCCACTATTTGTATGGAAAACATTTTAAGATAGTAACCGATGGTAAAGCTTTTCAGCAGACCCTGAGGAAAAAAGATCTCTCTGCAAAAGTAGCAAGATGGGTACTAATGCTGAATGAATATGACTTCGAAATAGAACACCGAGCTGGAGAGAAGATGCGTCATGCTGATGCACTCAGCAGATATCCATGGGTGACTACAGTAACATCCTTACGTGACCAGATTAAAATAGCACAAGACCATGACGATGGCATAAAAGCAATAAAGGATATACTCAAGGAAAAGTCATTCAAAGATTACTCAACAGATGGAGATATACTGTACAAGGGAGATGGAAAATTATTAGTCATACCTAAACAATTAGAAAAGGAAATATTATCAAGAGTACACAGTAATGGGCATTTTTCAAGGAGGAAAATGAAAGAATTGATTTGTCAAGATTACTATATAAAAGATGTTGAAAGAAAGATAGAAGAGTTTATAAGATCGTGTATACCATGTTTATTAGCTACGAGGAAAGAGGGTAAACAGGAAGGGTTTCTAAACCCTTTAAATAAAGAAAGTTCACCATTAGATACTTTGCATATCGACCATGTTGGACCTTTGACTGAAACTCGAAAGCAGTATAATTATATTCTCACAGTAATTGATGCCTTCACCAAGTTTGTCTGGTTATTTCCTACAAAGAGTACATCGAGTGCAGAAACACTGAACAAGCTTAAGATACATCAGCAAACCTTCGGTAATCCCAGGCGACTGATAACTGACAGAGGGACTGCTTTCACCAGCCATGAATTTCAAGAATACTGTAAAGAGGAAGATATCCAGCATATAACCATCACTACTGGTGTGCCAAGAGGAAATGGGCAGGTGGAGCGTATACACCGTATAATAATTCCCATGCTGACCAAGCTTTGTATTGAAAACTCAGGTGTTTGGTACAAGCATGTAAGTAGAGTTCAGAGAGCATTAAATAGCACCTTTCAAAGAAGCATTAATACCACCCCGTGTAATCTACTTATAGGCATCAAGATGAGATGTAAAGAGGACCTCGAAATTTTAGAATTATTACAGGAAGAAGCGGCTAAACAGTACGATAGCAACAGAGAAGAGTTACGTGAGAAAGCAAAACAGCAAATTTTAGCTATACAAGAAGAAAATAGAAAATACTTTAATAGACGCAGGAAGCAGAGTCAGCAGTATAAGATGGGTGATTTAGTAGCAATAAAAAGAACACAGTTCGGTAAAGGGCTTAAACTCAAGGCGAAATACCTAGGTCCATATCGTATAACTAAAGTAAATTTAAATGATCGCTATGAGATGGAAAAGGTAGACAGTTCTACAGAAGGCCCGAACTGTACTTCAAGCTCAGCTGACCAAATGAAAAAATGGCCTGAGCCATAATGAGGTGAGTATGTAGGATGACTGTATTGTATGAACGATAGAGGGATGGAATGTTTTAGAAATAATGTCTGTAATTTAATCTTAAGGGGATCTGTTATCTTGTATGATATGTTATGTTGTATGATATGTTATGTTGTATTTAATTTGTAATATCTTGTAAGAAAGCAATCGTTAGTTTATATAATTGTATGCTTAAGATGACTATTGTAGTAAAGAAATGATTTTTAGTTTATATAATTTTATGCTTAAGAATTCTATTGTAGTAAAGAAAGGATTTTTAGTTTATATAATTTTATGCTTAAGATGACTATTGTAGTAAAGAAATGATTTTTTAGTTTATATAATTTTATGCTTAAGATTTCTATTGTAGTAAAGAAATGATTGTTAGTTTCTATGATTTTACACTTAAGATGTTTATGTAAGTATTTCATTGTAAGTGTGGATGATGGTATGAAAGATGTGTGTTCCTGAGGACAGGGAGTAAGTAGAATGGCCGAGTTGTGGGAACGGAACGTAAGTAAGTGTGAGAGGGACGGACATATGCGTGAAAGGGAGATAGGGGACGGATAGAAAAGATGGCGGAGGAAGGTGATTAAGACGTAGGACGTAAGAACGTATCAAGTTGAAATAAAAGTTTAAAATCAGTTTCGTAGTGTTTTACTCTGAGCAGATCCCACATTATATTTCATAGACGGATGTCGAACGCTGCCGAACGCAAAGGCCGATTGTGCTTCTTTGTCGCTCGTTCGGCGCTCTCGCTTGCACTTCAAGCCTTACATGGAACGCCTCAAAGCGAGGTAACGACGCATGACGTCATGTTTTTTCGTGCGTGCAGCCGGCTCTATCGAATTATAAGACGTTGTCACGTCAAAAATAACATTATAATGTTTCTGGGTTTTGAAGCGTAGGAAGTCTCGGGTGTCTGGATTAATTATTACATAAAATTTCAGAATATTCTACTGGTTTATATTTCCATTTCCTCATTATACGAAATTAATATGGATGTTCATATTAAAACATGCTATTGGAATATTGAACCTTTGTAAACTGTTATATATTATATTCGCTGTCGACACGTTTTAGATTATTATCACTCTCGTACAATTTTTCAACGCGTCGTGCAGTCAAAAGGGTGTCTGATGTTAATAAATCTATCGTGTTCGTGCATACTCGCATCACAAAGAGCGCCTACTAACCCTCTTGCATATGACTTTTGAAAATATTGAATTAAATTATCAATATTTTAAGCAAATAATAAATAATAATAAATAAATAAATATTATGGGACAATTACACACATCGCTATATAGCTCCAAAGTAAGCGTACCCGTAAGTAGCTTGTGTTATGGGTGCTAAGATAACTGATGAATATTTTTATATATGTTATACATTATATATATAATATATAATTATATAAACACCCAGACACTGGAAAACATCCATGCTCATCACACAAACATTTTCCAGACATGGGAATCGAGCCCACAGCTTAGGACGCAGAAGCAGGGTCACTACCCACTGCGCCACTCGCCCGTCAATAAATATAATTTTTTGTTTAACAATTAAATTATTTTATAAAAATCTATATTTACATATACGAATAATTTCGTGATAACGATGCTCACGAGGAACAAATTTTCTACGAATAATTGTCCTACGTGGATGGTCACAGCGAGACTAGAGACTAATATTACTCGAAAACGAAACTCGTATTTCTTCTAGATGAATTTTGTTTAACTCTTTTTAAAGACGACGCATTTAAAACTGAGCCGTTGGGCAATAAATATCATTTACAGTATATTATTGTTAATAAATCTATGCAGTTTTGTATATTCTATTTAACGAAACTAAAACGCTTGGTGATTTTAGATACGTTTGACTATAAATCCTAGATAAGTATTTAAGCAACGTTATTTATCACATCCGATCGACCCGGCGACACAATTTAAAATGCGTTGACTTTAGTCATAGATTAAAGACTACTAGATGGAGTCATAACGCGGCTGTAGGTTCAAGAGTACTTATTTCAGTATTTATTTCATTCGGCCTTTATTAGAAAGTGACACAATTATTTTTTGTCCCTTCCAGCGTGTTCGTTTTTATTGCTTGTCAAGAGTGGAGTTTGTGACAAGCAAGGGACATATCTGAGCAATTATTAGCTTTTTATTAAATTTGCTGATAAATAATATAACTTTGCGGTTACGATATTAATTTAAACGTTAGCGTGCTATGGTGGGTTGTAATATTTTTGGCTGCAACAGTCGCAGCGAACAGAAAATCGAAGGAATTACGTTTCATACGTAAGTAGGCATAAACTTCATTGATTGATGATTTAAAGCTTAGATATGTTATTTTTTAGCAAATTTCATGTATTATGCGTTTACTAAACTATCTTATATAAAGTAGTATTTCGTATTTTACGATATTTTAAAACATAACGTTTTATGATGTACTTTAAATGTTGACATGTCATGTCAATAAGGCTGATTTGCTGTCTCACGAGTGGACACGCTATGGGCTCTATCTAGTAGTCTTTAATCTATGACTTTAGTCGTGCACTCTTGTCAGAGTGCTCGTGGCAATGTTACACTTTTATCGGTTTCTTTTATATTATTTGTCAAAATCATCATTACTACTTTAAGCCACCTTAATTGCTCCATATACCTCATATATTACGCGCCACCACGCTCATTCTATGCGTGGAATTTCTTCGAATTTATTACTCAATATTTCATTGTCCTTTATTTTACATAGATACAATTACTTATTTTACATTCGATATTCCTATGTAGATATACTTACTGGTACGCAATCTTTGGCAACTGTTGCATTGGTGTTCCTAGCGGCCAAGTCATGCGTGTAGGTATCTAGCATGATGCACAAGTCTTGGCTCTCCGAACTGCTGTAGTGTTCTATGATAGTTGACAGTTGTGGAAACCACAGCCTTATCACGTTATACCTAGAACAAAATATTAAAATATAGGTCTTATTATGCATCACTTTTCAGTATTTTTTTTGGTCTAGTTTTTTCTGCTCGTGAAAGATTTTTAAATCGGATCAGTAGTTTCGAAGATTACTCCAAACAAGCCCATTAATAAACTTTACCTCTATGCTATTAGTATAGAAGAACACCCATGCAGGCAGTATGACGCAGACTGGGCAAAATTTTGCTTGACGGGAAACCAAAATGAAATTAGCACTTTTTATTAAATTTTCACATAAAAATAAGAAGGCTGCCTAAGGGTTTTTCACGCGGATGAAGGTAGTAGCTAGTAATTTTTGACGACCTCCGTGGCGCAGTGGTATGCGCGGTGGATATATAAGGCGGAGGCCTTTTTACGAGTTGTCCGATTCCGGATCGGGGCAGACTTGCAGATTTTTCATAATTTGTCTTGGTCTGCTGGTGGGAGGCTTTCGGAGGCACGCTTAGATTACCACCCTACCGACATATAATAAAGACGTACCGCCAAGCGATTTAGCGTTCCGGTACGATGATCGTGAATAGAAACCGATAAGGATGTGGATTTTCATCCTACTCCTAACAAGTAAGCCCGCTTCCATCTCAGATTGCATCATCACTTAACATCAGGTGTGATAGTAGTCAAGGGCCAACTTGTAGTCATTAAAAAAAAAATTCAATAAAAACCCTGTTTTGATTATTTTTACTTCCTCATAACGAAAGATACCTTCATATAGGTATGTTTCGTACGCGTTTCAAAAGGTGTACTTACAATAGCATAGTGAAGAAGCTCATGACACAGAAAAGCAGCAGATATAGGCCGCGGGGTTTTTGGAACATCGGCTTCACGTTGTGGAGGCCCGCTGTGAGCATGCTCGCGAAATTTTTGTTCGCTCCATTCTCCGGTGCCTCATCAATTGAGTACGTCTTTTTGTCTTTCCACAGGTCTTTGTACTGTAAATAAATAGATTATTAACAGGGGTGGATTTTTACCTCTATGTTTTTATTAAGTCGAGGATATTATATAATTGATGTCTTTCTGATAAAGATCCATGGTATCAATCGGCTATTTATAGATAATGATTCGTTACGTGACGCTTTACGGCGCCTGTTCGGCTTCCCTTTCGCTTACGCATACGGCATCGGTATATAGGTAGTTTCCTCCTCTACACTCACCCACAGCACTAGCCGTATTTAAGTTATCACTAAGGTGGAATGTCCCCAGACGCACACGTTTAAAACAACTGCTGATAGCTCGCCGGCTATTCTCGGCAAAATTTTCATTCTGAAGCGGTGGTCTACGATAAATCGTGTGGTGACATAGTTTAGGAACCTATAGACCTGATTATATAGTTTTAATTTCACCTCGATACCTATATGCATTCCTCTCTCTGAGATAGAGAGTCTTGTGAGACAACCAAACGGATAGATGAACAACAAAGTGATTCTTTCCGTTTTTCCTCTTTAAATACGGAACCCTAAAACAGAACGGAAGAAGTCACAAACGTTCGCTAGTGTATCATAGTTGTTCGCTATCTCAATTCGCTTCACATTCGCCATCTGTCTATGTTTGTGAAATCTAATTTCCATGTATCAGATAAAAAACGACCTCCACCGCAAAGACAATATAAAACATATTTCACTGGTGTTATAGCAGCGAGACAATAAGACACTAAACATATATTGGGAGATGGTATCAGGTGCTGTGACGTCATAGCCAGGGTTTCCACCTACACTTAAGAATAAAATAGATATGGACTGTAAAAATATAGTAAAAAAGCTCTAGGTACTATTATAATAGAGTTCTTTACTTTTAATGTAGATAATGAAATGAAAACCTACAATAAAGAGCAATGTTTGAGCACACACACACTCTCTATCGCATGTACACACCATCCATTTTAAGTGTCTGTAATATATCGCAATCTGTTAGGACTGACCCCCAAGTCACGGGATACATATTTTGGGGGTCCAGGGTAATTTTAAATAATGTAAATGATTTTGAGTAAATAAATATTATTATTAATATTATTTCTACTCTTAATTTTTTCTCATTAGTAATATTCATTCAAGTATCTAAATATTAATATTCGAATCGAGAAATTGATGACTTAGCTTACTAAGTGCGAGTGTAAACTTGTTAAGCCCTTGGTCTCGGACTTTATAATAATTAATTAAAAAGTGACCCCAATTTTAGAACAAAAAACAATTCATATTGAATAAGCTAAAGGATCTAAAAATTAAAAGATCTAAGTTCCACATCTCTCCCTCAATTATATAATACTTTATATTTATTTATAAATTAGGCCTCAATCAAGCCATAAAAATAAGTCGATGACGATGACAATTTATTTCTCTTGACTGGAAAGATAGTTTTTGAAATCTAATCTAATAATCCTGATCAGAAAAATAAAAAATGCGGTTAAAAAATTAATTTGTTTCTCCTTTGGTAGTTGGTGGTAGTTGGTAGTCCTTTAGTAGTTGGTAGATCAGCTAAAAAGTTTTTGTGGCGCTCATAATCCAAGTTTTTTTTTATTTTACTGGTCAAGGTATACTTAAAATTGTTTTAAAAGTACTGTATATAAATTATGAACTTACGACGAAAATCAATATAAGAAAAGATACTGGTATAATATGGTTTTGTAGAACTAGACAGTATACATCGAGAGTTCAAAGCCAGTTGGTGAATAAATGGCGACGTGTCAATGAGGTCGCATTTTACGGTATGCGGTTACAGCTGCTACCCCCGCACGTAAATAATCAAATACCTACGATTGCTAAAGTCAAATGGAGTCAGATGAAAAGATTATAGAAAGCGTTACATTATTACCTGTAGTCTGACCAGGAATATAAAAAATCATATCTATTTTGCGGAAATAAAGGAACTAATTTGTTCCATTAACATACTTTTTTTATTTTTCAGACTATAACTAGAGTGATTATAAAATAAATCCGGTTACCATTAATCTGGTTACAATTTAATGCATATTTATTCATCTTTAGTATAACCTAGTTCAAACTGAATCCCAGTCCAGTAACTGAGGGACCAACGCACAGTCTAACGATCTTAGAGACTTAAAATTTGGTATACTAGTTTATTATACGCATTCGACAAGAGAGCGTTTTTCAAAATTCATTTCCTAAGGAGATGAAACGAGATTTTAAAGTTTGTTTAGAATCGCATGAATCAAAAAAATAAGTACCTATTAAATCTAATCTCATTTTTGGATTCTGATTTACAGACAGGACTCGATTTGAGTTTCTTTCTTTTTCTTTTCCTTTTTCAACCCCTAAGTTGGGAATTTAGCATTGTAACAGACCCGTACCTCGTATCAATAAACACAATAATTCTTAAACAGTTTAACATTATAACCCTATGATTGCCAACACCGCTGCCAACGCCATTAAAGCGTGATGAATCTAAGCCTAGCCCTGTGTTGGGCTTAATAGGCCGATAATAATAAATATATAAGCTATCTACATTTATTAAAAACACTAACTGCCTTCAAGTAGATGCAAGTAAAAATAAAACCACATTTTTTTTGCTGGCCTACCAACACCAATGTAATAAATACTTTTCTGAAAGCGGGTTCTCTGAAATTGGCTGAAATCTTTTTATTCAACCAAATGCGAGATAGTCGTGAATAAATATGCATACAAACAATCAAGTCGAACTGAGAACCTCATTTTTCCGGTGGTTAAAAATGCGGTAACCCTATGTCATCAGCCGTAAATACCGCTATCGAATGTCGGCAATATTCTTAGCATTTATACGAACATTTCAACTTCTCTCGCTATTTCCACCCGCGCTAGAAGGCCGCAGATTTATGCAGCCTTAACGGGTTGTTTGCTAGGTTATTGTTTTGCATATGTGTTTACGGTTTTACGGTTGTGCCAGGGACGTAAAAGTTTGATTTATTTTGGCCAATATACAATGTGTTTACTGGTTTAGATCAAGCGTGACGATTCTTATTTATTAATATTTCAGGCGACACGACTATTGCTTTTGTGTTGTTTATGTCCTAAATTATTCGTAGTGGATTCAAATTTGTTTTCTTTTGTATGAATCAAGACTTAATTTCTGGATTCGCATATCGAATGTTTATGATCCTGGGACCCCTGGGTGGTGCTACGAAACATTGAGATTCACTTTCTTCCAAGGAATTCCTAGTAGCAGCCCGCTGTTGGGAAGTTGGTAAAGTTATATTAGCAACGTTGCTTGGACAAACACGCGTCATTAACATCTGATGATGATCACCTTAATTTCCAAAACCTAAAACGTTATTCAAACCTACCACTCACTTGATACCATTCTAAATTTCAGTACAGCTTAAATTTTATGTTTTAGCCATGATCTAGTCTATAATTTCGACTTGTGTGTGCCTAGTGTAAGATTTTACCGCGTCGATATCGAGAACAGTAAACGCAAATTTTATATGGAATTGGAGTAGCGCCATCTAGTTAGAGCGAGAGTAAACGCTTTTTTTTCTATATAATTTGACGTTACGAGTGAGTACGTTTTTACGCAGTCGCTCGGTGAAAAACTCGCACTTGCCCCACAGGAGACGCTTAGTAATGTAAAAGATTATTAATATTTGAGAGAAACTTCAGTATTCGGATTTAAACCCACCAACCTACATAGCAGCATAGTAGGTCTTATCTAAATCCTCCTATAGGTACTTCTTCCTTATGGTCCTCCAAATGGGTGTTTAAAAACGGCTGATAAAGATAAAGTTATTTGCTTATATTATTATTAAAAATAGATAAATTCCCGGGTTGGTCTGTACCAGCCTGTATACAAAATCGATTTACTGTATACAGAAAGCTCTCTAAAGCAAAATGTCATTTGCATACAATTTTATCTTGACCCTGAGCAAAACGCGTGCGGGAAATGGATTTAGCGACGTCATGTCGAGACGACAAAATGTCAAGAGTGCGCTATGTCAAGGATTCGTTACTGTTTTATCGGCTTTGAATCTAGAAATTCTTTTCTATAATAATTCCATTTTTAACCGACGAAAAAAACGGAGGAGGTTCTCAATTCGACAAGTATATTTTTTTTTATGCATGACCACGCATAACTTTTTACAAAGTTGTCCGATTTTGATAATTTTTTATTTATTAGTAAGATCACACTTCCAAGATAGTCCCATTGTCATCATGTTAAGATCTGATGATGATATCCTGGGAAAATTGAAGGAACTCTTCAAATTTTATAGGCACACTTGCAGCGCTTTCGGTTTTAGTGTAAGTATCGGTAGCTTTTCGGCTACAAGTGCCATATAATATGACAGTATAGTACGAGTACGTTACGTGGCGATAAATCACTGAAAAGTAAGAAATAAAAATTTAAATCCTATTAATATTATAAACGCGAAAGTTTCTAAGTATGTATGGATGGAATTTTGTTACTCTTTACGCAAAAACTACTAAATACATTTTGATGAAACTTCACAATAATACCGCTTATACATTAAAATAACACAAATACTACTTTTTTTATCCCGAAATTTATACCGCAACGGGAACTACACAGGTTAAACCGCATGCGACCTCCAATTTATTATTATTAAAAAACCTTGTCAGATTTTTAAACTATCGGTATCCCACGTTCACGCCCGTAAATCCAGATTCTGTGAGAATATTGAAATAAATGTAACATATGTGCTATACTAGACTGTAATCTATCTCTCTGATAAATTACATCTAGATCCGTTTAACCGTCGAACCACGTGACAATCAAATTTGTTTTATATATAGAGATAGATAAATCAATAATAGAATAATATAATTATTATATTGTAAGATATTGGATCAGTTTCAGCGTGGGACGATCTGTGGGCGCAAGACCAAAACTTGACAGAAATAGAATTACCAATCGGTTACAAAGATTTAAAGGAGAATCTAATCAACTTGTTAATAATAAATACAGCACTTTGCATGTACGCCGGGAGGTCGGAACAACGGTACCTTTGTTAAAAGCGTTATTTAATATTCATTTGTGTGCTTTGTGATGTTGTGTCGCCGGTCTTAAGACAATCTTGTTATAGGCAAAGGGATTAAAAGGGGATGAAAAAATTCGTACAAAAGCAAGCAGTTTTCGTTGGTGTTATTTCGTTCAATCGAAAATATTAAAAACATTAACTTGTTTCGTTTTTAGTCTTTGTGTGGAAGTCTTACGATTTTAGATAACATCGTTTGTATTAACGAACATTGGTCGGGAATAGGAGTGGGCGATACAAATCATACGCGTTTGCTGTAGCTATGTAAGTAATGTAAGCTATACGACGCGACGTGGTCCCGCTAAGGAGCGTACTACTCTACATCGGAACCACACCGGAGTGAAATAAAACCACCATGGGCCCTCAGGCAGTCTCCTGTGTGAATAACGAATGGGTGATATCTGCACTGGAGTGAAATATTAACACTGTGAACCCGCAGGTCCAGTGTGGAAACAATTTATTCATAAAAAATGAAGCAATTTCCTCGTAACGCCATCTACCGGTGCATTAGAAATCTAATCTATATTAGTCGATAACCACGACAACTATACAAGCATGTTTGTTATAGCGTACTATACACCACCTTGGCTTTTAAAATACTGAGCTAACTATGATAAAAAATTAAAATAATTCATTATAGTAAAGCTCATCATTCAGTCTGTATACCTTTTGATGTTTTGTATTCGACTATAAAACCGTTTAGATGATAATTATATAGGTAAAGAGATTAAAAGGGGTATGAAAAAAATAGCCAAGCAACAAACATTTTTTTTGCATTCAGATATTCTTCTCATTGAAATACTCAAAATGTGATCGTTATCATTGTATTTTTATTTTAATATTTTGTAACTCTACATGCTTAAGTTGACTTTATTTAAAAGAACTCAAATCACGAATGAATAAAAATAAAATTAGTTAAAATAATTACTCAAAATATGAACAAAAGTTTCTCAAATAGATAGGGTGTGATTTTCACTACTCGCTTACGTTTGTTTCCCTTTAAATGAATCTAACCACAAATAACATTAGCAAATAAAAGATTTACTAAAGGAGAAGCTAATCAACTTGTTGATAATAAACACGCCACTTTGCACACGCGCTGTGAACGCAGAACAAAGTTACCCTTGTTAAAAGCGTTATTTAATATTCATTTGTATGCTATGTGACGTCGTGTCGTCGGCCATAAGACAATCTCGTTACGAGTCAGGGGATTAAAGAGGGGATGAAAAAAAGCGTGTAAGCGGCAGTTTTTGTCTTTCGAAAAAAAAGATAAATTGCGTTAAATGTTTCCGTGTTTTATACTCATACACTCTTGGCACAGTCTTTTTTATAGTGCTAATTGATATTGAACTAAATATTAGCAACCAAGCAGATGGCCTGGTAACATCGCATACAAATAGGGCAACACTTCGCTACACATCCCGGACAATGTACAGTACTTTGTTCTCTGTGGCATAGTCGTTAAATAAGTCTTATATGCCTGTTAAGAGATACGCAATGCATTAAACCGGAACTTAGCAATGTGCTTGGGAGACAGGAATACTAAATATAGGAGGCGGAAGTACTTTCACAAACGAACTCTATCACAAAGAGCTCGAAATGTGTTCAGGTGGTAGGTAAAAAACATAATTCTACTTGTAATGTAATTACATTAATATTATTATTCGTCCCTGAAGAGAAACGTACTTCAGTGTTGTTGAAGCGGCGCAAATAAGCACCCCGCTTAGAATAATTATCAAGAGAAGGAAGTAAAAAGGAAATAATTATAATTCAGCTCTCGTTATATAATTCAAAATTCTTCACGCGCCTCTAAAGGCATCCGCGATAATTTTGTTTACATTTAATTTTATTTTATTACTTAGCACCCCCTCTCGTGATACTTTACGTTTGCGTGGAGGAAGTAATCAAACAGGCCGCCTGTCACACCGGCACGTAACAATAAACAGAATAATTCATTACACTAACTAACTAAGTAGATATGGTATGTTAATAGAAATCTTAATAGTAAGGCAATAAATTATAAAACATGCAAATTTTAATTAAATTATATTATTAGTTAAAATACTAGCGAAAGCTCACGACTTTTTAGGCGCAGAAGACGGAATTAAACCATACTCAGAATTCTTTCTCTTATATCACGCTGTTAATAAAAATGTCTGTTACATAGTTTAAAAGATCTACGGGTACAGAGGGTAGGGAGGTTTTTATTAGTTATAAAACTCAGACGGATTTTTTAATAACTTGAATAAAAATATAATTATAACATGATCTGAAACTACATCTGATAGTGATCGTTAATAAATTAAACATTATCACCCTAAGCCCGCCAACCCGCATTGGAGCAGCGTGGTGGGTGTACGCTCCATATCCCCTCTCCTATAAGGAGGGAGGCCTGGCGATATAGTGGGCCGTTAATAGGCTGATAATGATAATGATGATGATGATGATGATCTGAAAAAGTTTACCTTATCCAGCACAAAGGCCAGTCATTTTAGAAAACACATATCAATTTTAATATTATGTAAGAATATTTACTATCATACTAAATAAATTACTACGTGAACTGATACTTGGTGTTGAAAGCTGGAAGCAACTAGCGCTACCTGAAGTACGAACAAAGAAGAAGGATGAAAGGAAAGTAGCCTCAATAACTTCACAGTTAAACGTTCCATTGAAACCAGGAAAGTTCCAGGTTTAATCCCCGCCCATCGTACTTTTGTCGTACTTTCTAGTAAATGATCTCTTTTTGTTGGAGTAGAAAAGTGAATATTAGTTTCTCTGACGTAGTACTTTGTTTTAAAACCGACACGGTTCTAAGTACTATTTGTAGTCACACTTAGAGTCAATTTCAAGAAATTAATGTAGAATAGCTCGTATTTTACAATTAAAAACAATTGAGCATTGACTAACTATGCCTACGAAAGCACGTTATACCTTCGGTCCTGGTTGTGATAATTATCAAATGATAAAGATTGTTACGAGATTCAAACATTATTAGCTCCCTACCCCCTATAAGGAACGACCTCCGTGGCGCAAGTGGTATGCGCGGTGGATTTATAAGACGGAGGTCCTGGGTTCGATTCCCGGCGGGGCAGATTGAGATTTTTCTTAATTTGTCTTGGTCTGGCTGGTGGGAGGCTTTCGCCGTGGCTAGTTACCACCCTACCGACAAAGACGTACCGCAAAGCGATTTAGCGTTCCGGTACGATATCGTGTAGTAACCCAAAAGGGGTGTGGATTTTCATCCTACTCCTAACAAGTTAGCCCGCTTCCATCTTAGATTGCATCATCACTTAACATCAGGTGTGATAGCAGTCAAGGGGTAACTTGTAGTTGATAAAAAAAGGAAGGTGGCCTGTTCCTGTAGTGGGCCCTAATTGGCTGATAATAAGAACGATATTTAAAAATAACGCTCAAATAAAAAAATACGGTGTGATATTAAAAAAATATACAGTTACTATACAAGGGGTGGAGCGTCCCTGCCCAATTATTTTAATAATTGAAGCGATAAAATATAGTTTCGTAGCTAATTAAATGTAATTGGTAACGTAAAATGTTGTTAATTTCGTATGAAAACTGTATACTCTGTTACCAATTTGATGCAATTATTTAATTAAAAAGGAAACGGTTAAACGCATTGAATGAACGCCAATTCATTACCCACTTGTATTCTGAGTGTGCTGTCAATGTGAGGATATCAGAGAACATGATTTTATTATAATCAGTAATGAAATAAATCCGTATGTGATACGCTTAAACCGGTCCAATAGTTAGTCTACGACAGTGAAATATTTATTTATTTATTTTAAGTTACATTTCCATTACAATTAGACTTATATATAAATAATTTATAATGGAACCCTGTCAGGGTGTCGTAACTAGTAATAACGTTGTAATACGAAGTCCTGGATCAGATACGGTAAGTACTAATGTTATTCTTATTTCTGCCGCAAAACATTGTTGGGTTCTGGTCTAAAGAGCATAGTAGTAATAGTCTACGCCCCATGTTTAATGACAAAGGGCGGCACATTGTAGCACGTGTTTCTCGCATGTCATGCAAAGTATTGTAAGTTGTATTATAGAACTCAACGAATCGCACCAACGCCGTGTTGCCGTCCTGGCGCTGCCATTGTATGCAAAAAGTCGTATATATGTTAGAGCTAGAACCCATTTTTAGTCAGAACGCATTTTTCCTAGTTAGAACTAGCTAAGGCCTAAGTGAAAACTAGTGATACAACCAAGACGAAATAATTATGCATAACAAATTGAGTTTAAGGTTAGATAAGAACTTTTCAAAATCTGAGAAAACCGACTCCACGCAGTCCTGTCTGCCCTACCCTTACAATGTTGTTGTACCTCGTGAAGGAGGTCTTGAATGTAGCCTTGAATGTAGTATGTAGTAACACGAAGGTTGACTAACTGAAGCTGAATGAAGGGGCAACGAAGCGAAACTTCTGTTGTAGCTTCGTTTTATACTTGCTGTCCACGTGAACAAATCTAGTAAAAACGCGTTCTTACCAAAAACGGGTTCTAACTGTAACATATATAACGTGCCCTGCGAGGTATTGATTGATCTATTACAACTGAAATTATCCACTTCATCAGGTATATCATCGACTTTTACCGCAAACAAGCAATAACATTGAGCCTATCAATCTATTTTCTTTTTACTATTGAAGTTGCATGCTCAACAGCCATAAATAGCAATAATGCATGATCATCAATAACCATCGTAAACCAGCTGGCAACATGTTTAACGAATAATGATCATTGGGGTGTACGGGCGACGAATATTTGGTCTCATAAATCGTTTTTTCTTTTGCCTTTATGCCTTTAACTTTGCGATTCGCATTCATAATTCAGGGAACGACGTCGCCGATCGGAGAAGCACGCCACATAAATCCATAATACCCCTGTATTTATGGAAGATGACATATTGTGTTTGAGGACACGGTTCAAGAAAACGTGTAATTTGTTTGTGTTGTGTCAGGAGGGGATGTCGGTTGCAGATGAAGATGTTTGTTACGCTCAATCTTACGCGTATCTGTCGATTTTTTTGCTACGCTGATTTTTACGTGTTTTAACTTGTGTTTTATTTAAAGTGAAAACTTCTTTAAGCGCGTTGAGCTCTTCTTGTATGAACAAAAAACATGGAACTCGCGTCATGGTCACAAAACTCTTTCTTTCATAATATTCCCATGTTTTATTTTGTTTTCACTTCTATCACCAGTCACCGAAGACTGCCCCGTAGTATTTCTATATATATTTAAGTTTGCAACTATCTAGTTCATCGAGTGCAAGCCTGCCACGTGGATATCATAGAGCATAGACCATGAATTTCTTTATTAAGCTATAATATAACCTTTATCTCTTAAGTCTTGACCTATCACTATCTATATATCCAATTTTCTTAGGTACATTCAGTATTTGTAGTGGATAAGCGGGCCGTAAACAAACTCATAACCTCTCGATTTGGAGTGCTTTTCTCGTGTATTATTTTCGTTAATTAAAAATAAATTTTGATTTCAATTTATTAATATAAAATAAATGACAGAACATTTAATAAGTTTACCAACAGACTCGTAAGTTAATTTCTTATATGATATTTGATTTATCGTTTTCAGGTGCGCCGAAATCTTTTGCCCCAAATATTAATTATCTTTGTGAAAGATGAAGTACCTTCGTTTGCCCCCGTAATGATTTATTACATTACCTAATCTCCTATTTCGTAGAACTCTATAATAAAGGCCCTTGGATTACAAAAACAGTGCAAAATATAAGGGAAAATATGGAAGGAAATGGTCCGTTCGTTTTTCGTAAAGCTAGGTTGAAGGGGTAATAAATTACCAGGGGTGCACCCACACGTACGCATCAACTATCGCTAGAGCACACTAGAACAGAGCTGTCAGACACACGTCTATGAAACAAGGCTTTTTTGCATAACGTAATTGAACCAGTAACTCGACCCAAAAGTATACAAACATTAGTAAGTTTTGTAACAATCACGAAGAATCAGCGATTATAAATAAATGTAAATGTCTAAAGATATGGATTTTTGAAGTAACAAATTTCAAATATATTAAATTAAATGTTGCAAATGTCGTTATTCTACAGTTTTCAATGGCAACAGTTGTGATATTTCGCAATTGAAAATTTTAGAGTCAACATCTCTCGAAGATCCTTCGGTTTGAGTAAAACTGTGCTAAAACGTATTATAGATCGGTTTCTATCGGTTCTATATAGCTTTGTTTTTCGAATTAGAAGTTTTTTGCGGAAAATAGCAAAATAAACAAATTATTAACTATGCAATGAAAAAATTTTTGCGAAGTATCCAAAATTACGCTATACTTTACAGAGATTTGCATTATCTAAACACCTAATGGAGATTTCGTCGGAAAAACTTTTAGCACTCTGTCTAGCAGGTTCTAATGCCAGTTAGTACTTGGCCTCAGTCCAGTGCCACCTCCGATTGCATAATTGCAACGGCCGGCCAAAATGAATGGCGGTGACCCATTTGGCTCGTTTAGTACTTTGGGTCTATTAGTATAAAAAGTTTATTACCTTTTTTTGGAAACGGAAACCGTGATAAGTATAAGTTATTGGTAATTTGTTTTATAACATAGAACTGACGTACATCAGTTATGTAGGTACATAAGAAACTCTCTTAGCGTCCCCCGTTATTACTCCGCTGGTTTTAGAGACAGCTTTAAATATGCTGCGCAATGTTGGAACAACATTCTACCTTCAATTCGGGATCCAAAAAGCAATTTTTTTTGCCAGAAATTAAAAAAATATCTGCTGCATATATAAAAGTTGCTTGAAAATTGTACGGTGGAACTAACTATTATTTAGGAGGATTTAGAACATTTACTTTATATGTTACATATTATATTCTTTTTGTTAATTTCTTGTTACATTTTACTTTATGATATTGATATTTTTATTTTATAGAAATGTATAATATTTTTGTTTTATCTATGTTGCGGTTAATGATATTGTGTTATTATTGTTTTATAATTTTTTAATTACATTACGTATATAAAATATCATTAACCTATTTTAATATTTGTTTTATTTTTGTTGTATTTTTCACTTATAATTTTTATGTTAAAAGTTTGATTGTGGGTGTGACATCACCCGAGTCTCAGCCGAAAATCAGCGCTGGATATTGTTGTTTGTAAAAATAATGCGCGGTTTTATGCTGAGCTGTACACCCTTTCGTCTTGGTGTTACAGACACTCATACACAAAATAGCCTATTTTTTAGGCCTTTTACATTTTACATAATTATGCTATACTGAGGTTCTGTCTTATTTGCCTCCTCGTTTTGTGGTTTAAAAATAAAGTGTATTTAAAAATAAATAAGTAAAAAGAAAACAAGAGTTAAAGCTAACCGGAAACTCATCAGCAGATTTCCTCGTATTCTGCCTGTAGACTCTAATGAGGACCTCTCTCGCCTCGTCGTACCTCTGCTGGGTTACGAAGTATTTTGGACTCTCGGGCAGAAACCAGTACATTATTGTTGCGCATAACGACCATAGTGATATGACGAACAGGTAAAAGTTCCAACTGTGGAGAACTGAAAAAAGGAAATAAGTGGTTTATCAGTCATCTCATTATCGTATGTCATGCTAAGTAGGGTCGGCACAACAGATCTTCTTTTGTTTTTTTATTTTCTAATACAGGTACATTAACTCATTGTCCACTCCTCTTATACACGAAACCCCTGACAGATACTTTAGTCAAATTATTTCTTTGTACAAAATTTATATTATCGTATCTTATTTAAATAAATAAATAAATATTATAGGACAATTACACACATCGCTATATAGCCCCAAAGTAAGCTTAGGTAGTTTGTGTTATGGGTACTATGATAACTGATGAATATTTTATATCAGGGTGCACGGCAGTGCACCCGCTAAGTCGATATATTATACATAAATACTTATAATATGCAGATAAACACCCAGTCACTGGAAAACATTCATGTTCATCACACAAACATTTTTCCAGATGCGGGAATCCAACCCACAGACTAGGACGCAGAAGTAGGGTCACTACCCACTGCGCCACTCGACCGTCCATTTCTTTTTATTTACCACTATTTGACCCTGGGCTGCAATCACAGATGATGGTAAGTGACGATGCAGTTTAAAATGGAAGCGAGTTAAACAGCTAGGAGTAGGCTGCAGTCTTTACCCCTTTAGTTTTTTCACGAACTCGTACCAGAACGCTAAATCTCACGATGATACTTTTTTCACTAGGGTGCTGACGCCTTTCACAAGCCAGCACTGGGCCAATTAAGAAAATCTAAATTGGCTCTGCCAGGATTCGAACTAAGGACTTTTGTTATAAATCCACTACGCCACAGAGGCCGTCAATTTATTATTTAAATAAATAGACGAAAATACACCAATAGCTTGAAATAACTCAATATTTAATTTTAATTACATTTCAGCTAGCAAAATATTTGAGATTCCTTACCAAATCAAATATTTAGACACAAATTCTAAAACCAGAGGAAATTCCCAGAGCTGAGTCAATTTAGATAAACTAGTTTCCTACATTTACCTAAACGGAAATTGGCCCTGAGACGTAGAGAAATATACACGATCAATTTTATTTATAAACTAGTTGACGCCCGCGAATTAGTCCGTGAGAAATTCAGTTCTCTTTGGACTTGATTTTTGAAAAAGTATAATTACGTATCTATCTCATTACTTATCTAATATATATAATTATCGTGTCACAGTTTTCGTTGCCATACTCCTCCGAAACGGCTTTACCGATTTTTACCAAATTTTGTATGCGTATTCAGCAGGTCTGAGAATCGGCTACTATCTAATTTTCATCTAATTTTTTTTTAATTTTTATGCAAAACAACGTTTGCCGGGTCAGCTAGTTTATTAATAGAAGTTTGTGAAATATCCAATTAAAAATTTTAAATTGTCTTCTACAAAATTTGGAACACTGTTTTATTCCTTATTTTGAAAAATATTTTTAGCGAATTCCTCTGTGTGTGTCAAACAGAACAATCTATTTACTAGTTGGAGTATGTTGATTAAATAGCAAATAACGGTTGCCTCCTATCGCATATATTTCATAAAAAAAAAACAAATACAGAATAAAGGAATTGTAGTTATATTTTTAAAATACCTTTTACGTCTTTTACGGTATCATTTTTTGGTGACAAAGTTAAATTGTTCCATCATCATCGTCATCATTAACAGCCGATGGACTGCTGTTGGACATGTGGCTTGGGTTTAGGGACTTCCAAACACAACGATTCTTTATTGTTAAATAATAATTGTTGTTTAATACATGTTTTATTGTTCATTAAAACGTGTATTATTTATTATGTGTCTTTTTCTCTAACTTACCAATAGCATCATTGAAAAATGATACGTCCCAGTTCTGTGTGAGTACAGCCCATGAGAATAAAGCAATGACAACTTGAGCCATAGCAGAAAATGATGACTGCACCATCAATACAAGATCCCTGATGTCGTTGTGACAAAACTCTGCTGTTAATATTATTTGCGAAGAAAATGAAGTGGCAAACCTGAAAAAGATACAAAAACAAGTTGAGAGGTGTCAAGGGACGCCCGGATGGAACGAAGTTCCTTTCGATTAATTAGTGAAGGAATTATAATAAAATTTTATTTTTTTTAAGTAATAATAATATTTGTTGTTGTACACCGAAACACCAAAGGGCGCCACGAGAGCGCGAGACAGCATACAGCCCCCTCGCACACACATCAAAGGCGGCGGCAAGATCCTTTGATCACTTTTCGTACGAATTTTTTCCGTCTAGCCTTCCAATACAACTTACAAAAAAATCGTAGAAAATGAGATGATTTTATAAATAATACTCGTAATACATAAAAAAAAAACATTAGTTTATATGAAAGACCTTCTATGAGGTAACATTACCAGTATTGCTAATCTGGTATAAAAATTTTGTTGATAACTTCTTGGACGAAAGAAAAGTAATATACTTAATAACCCTACCAAGAACTCGAACTCTGGACTTGACCCGTAGCTACATAGCCTCATCACTGGACCACCGAGGCATATGTCATTTGGGTACTAGGACAAAATAAACGATGAAGAGTATTTATTGCCACTTCAATCCACCGGGCTATAGAGGCTCGACTCGAATCCGCTGTGTATACAACGGACTTAATGAATTAAAGTTTGGCTTCTAAACACAGCCATGCTTCAAAGTCTAAACAGAACAGCTTAAATGTTGTCTAAAACAGCCTTTGCCTGCGGTCAAGTTGGCACTCAACACGAGCTTAATAAAGCTTGTATACAACGAGTATATTAGAAACTGCTATCTGAACAATAAACTACTAAACTATAAAATAATAACAATATAAATCAAAATATGAACAATAATAATTTGTTAAAATTTTTATTTTTGTGATAATGTAATTTACCTCAAATTACATTTATTATATATTCTCAAATGTTATCAATATTTTTAAACGAATTAACGATAAACAAATAAAATAATTAAAATATACAAAATTTCATTTAATGACTTGCTTTTTTTATTTCGTAAAGAGCGAATCTCATTTAACTTGTGCCTGTCTTTCTGAAGAATGAAAATGCAACGTTTGCGATAAAAAATGTCGTTTCCAACGATTATTTTCGTATACGATCCTACGGTATCGTGTTTTGCAAAATATCTAATGAGAGACCTTAAATAAATAAAAAATTTGATAACACTTATTTCACGAGAGCTAGGTTAAGTAGAGCTACTTTTTTAAACTCTGACTATGTTTTTTAATTTTTTAAAATTATCGTTTCAAAGTAACAACATTTTACAACCTCCGCCCTTACCGACAAAGACGTATCGCCAAGTGATTTAGCGTTCCGGTACGATGTCGTGTAGAAACCCGAAAGGGGTGTGGATTTTCGTCTCACTATTAACAAGTTAGCTAGCTTCCATCTTAGCCTGCATCATCACTTAACATCAGGTGTGATAGCAGTCAAGGGCCAACTTGTAGTCGATAAAAAATTCATAATAAAAGAAGTAATTTGTTCATGAACAAACATTTAAATTCCAACATCTGCGAAAGTCTGTTGAGTGTGCCATTTAAAAAGGTTCTTATTTATGAAGAATTAGTATATGTTTATATTGTATCAATTCATTTTCTTACTCCATTTTTCCACAATAAAGGTTGCATGTTGAGTTGTTATCGGTTCTGTACAACGAATAAGTATTTAAAGAAATTCACTCGCTTTGTACAACAATGGCGTAGTTGGTATTGTAAATTGTTAACAGTGTTGGAATACTTTATATCGCTAAAGACATTCGTGACCAGTCCATATTATGTGTTTAATATATTTAAATAAGGAATTATTATAATTTAGCGTTGCAGTTGCTCGTTTAAATTCGGTAAATACTAATAATTTCCGTTAAAAGTTGAACATTTATCAACTACATTTTTTTATCGACTACCAGTTGGCCCTTGACTGCTATCACACCTGATATTAAGTGATGATGCAATCTAAAATGGAAGCGAGCTAACTTGTTAGGAGTAGGATGAAATCCACACCCCTTTCGGTTTCTACACGACATCGTACCGGAACGCTAAATCGCTTGGCCGTACGTCTTTATCTGTAGGGTGGTAACTAGCCACGGTGAAAACCTCCCACCAACCAGACCTAGACAAATTAAGAAAAATCTCAACCTACCCGCCGGGAATCAAAACCAGGATCTCTGTCTTATAAATCCACCGCGCATACCACTGCGCCACGGAGGTCGTCATATTAATTGTAAAAATCCCTTGTTTAAAAAATACCGTTAATTTTATTCTCTATTCGCATGATGAGTCTCAGATTATATATTCTGTGGACTTACCTCAGACATATGGTAAAAATACAACAAATAAAAAAAAATTAAAATACATCGACAATTAACTTAGCTACAATAACGACCTTCATTATTCGATTAAATTTGTTTCCATCAATCAGCAAAATTCTGGGCAATATCATTACCATTGCCTTGTTGGTCGAGCGGTGAGCCTATTTAGTACGCTTCGCTAAGTCTTTGTCGGTGGGATGGTAACCAGCCACTGGAATTAATCCGGGAATTTAACCCTGGACCTTTGAGTAATAAATCAACCGCGCATTCTGCTGGGCCACGTAAGCTTAACACTTAACAAAAATGTAGATGGGTAACTTACAACATTCCTTCGAAGAATTTGGCAGTGACTAATACAATATAATTCTGGCTGGTACTACTTATTGCTGTAAATATGAACAGTCCTCCAAAGCCGAGCAGAACGAAATATTTGCGGCCGAATGTGTCTGTGAGGAATCCGGCTACTACTGAGATTAGGATCATACCTGCAATATACAAATATTTTTTATTATTAACTACTCAACGAAAGTTATAAGTTATAAAAATATTTAAAAATACATGATGCAGCTATCAAATGATAGATCTCCTATGAATGAATAATTGGAACTCGAATTTCACCATTCGCGTAAAGAATCTTTACAGATTTTTATTAGTTTTCGCTATATATGATCCTTGAGCTTTTTTATTTTTTAGCTTGTTCACAAGTGAACCTAAACCAAAAATGGATTAGTCAAATGAATCAAGCCGTTCGTCAAGTTTTAACAGTAAACTGTAGCTACTATTTTTGAAAAATGACTGACAAATTTCATTGACAATTTACCTATACAATTAGATGTCATTGATACTAACCGAGACAGCTTAACTTGCTCTCAAAGATACGATAACGATAGATTGTGATAGCACCAACTTCGTTGAATTTCTAAAAACTCAATATTTCTTGGTTCCGTATGGTATAGACCAACAAAACTCTACATGCAATGTCAATATGTCTATAAGTAGTGTAATATGTATATAAGTAGGTGCCTATAAAGTTAAATGCAGCATAAATTATTTATAAACTAACAAGCTATGACTTTACGGCCATGAAAACATAATTCACAATAGGTAATTATACATTTGCATAAAACATGTGATATGATCAGATAAGCGACGTTTAACGATGTACTTGGCGGTTAGAAACCATAAATCTAACCTAACTTTTCTGTAATAAAGATCACAGCACAATATAAATGTATAAAATGCGCCAAGTCAACATAAAGTTGGCACGTTTGAGGTCATTATAACGTTACGTATAAAACATTGTAATCTAACGAATGCCAAGGTCCTATTTATTTATAATTTATTTAATGATACTCGTAGTTATTGAAACAAAGACGACCTTCAATGCACTTAATAAATATTAATTTTTAGTAATAATTGATGGACTAAGTAAAGTAGATGACCCAATTGGTGGTAATTGCAAAACCATAGCCTAAAAACAGCCAACCCTTTGCAGGACATGCAATAAATACTTTCTAAAAAACGATGGTCTATGTCCATCAGCCTGAGGCTTTGGTATTAAGCTTGTGCCTTTAATTACACCGGCAACTATGCACCGAGACACAGCAGGTTTTTGCAGCAGAAATGAACGTTGTGGCAGTAACAATGGTAGTACTTTTCCTGATGAGCTTTATTACAAGAAACTCTACTAATCTTATAAAATCTAACCTTACTTTTCTATAATAAATATTTAACAAAATGTCTACAAGACGCCAAGTACGATATAAAATACATTTAAGGTCATTACAATGGCACCGATAAAATATTTTGTAAGCTAATAATTGGCGAGATCTTCTTTAATTTATTAAATGATACGTATTGAGATTTATTAAAATGAAAACGGCTCTCAGTTTAATTAAAAATATTTGTTTTTTTTTTAAATAAAGATGTCAGGATAACATAAATATCAAAAACGCGCCAAGTTCGATACAAACTACGTTCGGGGTCATTACCCTATCACCGATAAAAGAATGTATGGTAATGAATGCCAAGGTCCTATTTAATTTTAATGATTTATTATTATCATGAAAACGTTTTGTCGATTCAATACTTAAGTGTCTGAAAATAATTGATGATGAATGAACATTATCAAATTGTTATAATTAAAGTACACATTGTTTTCAATGGCCCACTACAGGACCAGTTGCGCTGTTCCATATTTGCCTCTCCGTCTAACGCGATACTATACAAACAGAGATAGAGACAAATCCGAAACTCACATTGTCAACTAATAAAAACACAGTTTTATATAGAATAGAGTGACAAGGTTTTATTTTAGGCAAGACTAACTAACCAAGCTGTTTCAATGCGGGTTGGCGTTACGTTGATATTGTTTTAGTCTTCAATAATCACTACCAAATATTAATGATAATCACCGGGAGAATTGCTTGAAAAATAGCTTTTTACTCCATAGGCCCGGCCTTATACTCTACCCAAATCTCTCACACTTTCACTCTCACACTCACATAGGCTAACAACTATTCAAACGAGGTCCATGCCTCATTGAACTGGTCGGTTCTGAACTAAATGTGAGTCGAAGATAGATTGAATTAGTTCATACACATTGTTTTAAATAAACAATGCCGTTATCGTTCTTTTTGTCCTTGAACTTGACTGGAATCTATTGTGTTTATAGGTAAATTATTGTAAATTTATTTTAATTTCAAGTACCAAAATTAAATGTCTATTTCTGTTACAGGTAATGTTATGCAGCTCATATTTCAAGATATTCATATCAAAAAGTAAGACATATACAAACAAGATAAATTATTTACCATTACGGTAGTAGGTAATATTCCAATATACGAGTAAATACAGTGACACAATAACGCGCCATAAAATGAGAACTGTACATTTTGAATAACGTTTTCATTCTCATTATTTATTTTACGTTTTTGAAACAAGCAATGAATGTATATAATTTCATAAATATGAACACATTGTGTTATGAATTGTATGTAATAACAGGATTCACTGTCCAGGGATTTGGGATATAACGGATAAAATTGCTTTTCGTCATAATCGTCCTATGTGTAGTTTGATACAAAAAGAGACAGGACATAACATCGAGAGGTTATGGCATCGATCCCCATCCGTTTGACTAAGTGTCATACCCACTCTTCACACATTATTTACCACAAATTGAAGAGTTAAGATTGAGTAAGTAATTGGTAATATTTAAAACTTAGCTATTTGGGAGAAAAGTAAGAAAAGAACTGATTAACTGTAAAAATATATAACCCGACCCAAAACTCGAGCTTTATGTTCCTCACAAGCTATCTAATTACTGGACCAACGACAATTTTTTGCAGTAATAGAAATGTAGATGTGAAACGCAAAAACAATTTATACAAATTGCCAGAACCTACCACGCTACGCATCAGTATGCAATTCCTATCTACGTATCCTAGCAATTGGCCACTATACCATAGCATCTTGCTGTTCTTTAGCAGAAAGAGAAAAGTTGCAAAGATGCTATAAAAATTGCAATAATGATCCATCCTACTAACGCGACGTTATTCAGAGTCCAAGCGTATATTTACCAGAGCCATCAAAAAGGTAAACCTAACCTTATTAAGGAAATTTTGGTTTTCTGCTTTCTATTTTACTGGCAGTCATCTTTAAACCGGGCTACAAAGTAGTTTACAATATTACCTCCTCCTTTAGACGACCTCCGTGGCGCAGTGGTATGCGCGGTGGATTTATAAGGCGGAGGTCCTGGGTTCGATTCCCGGCGGGGCAGATTGAGATTTTTCTTAATTTGTCATGGTCTGGCTGGTGGGAGGCTTTCGCCGTGGCTAGTTACCACCCTACCGACAAAGACGTATCGCCAAGCGATTTAGCGTTCCGGTACGATGTCGTGTAGAAACCGAAAGGGGTGTGGATTTCATCCTACTCCTAACAAGTTAGCCCGCTTCCATCTTAGACTGCATCATCACTTAACATCAGTTGTGATAGCAGTCAAGGACCAACTTGTAATCGATAAAAAAAAAAAAAAAAAAAAAAATTACCTAGCCACCTATCTGAGATTTGTATCAGTATAAAACTTACCAAGAAAAGGCGAAGCATTCAGCACCCCTTTTGCCACAAGATTCATGTTCAGATCGCATTCAGCGACCGGCAGTATATAAGGTGTGCTGTTGGTCGTCACAATACCGCATAGCACCCCGACGAAGGATGTGCACAGCAGTTTTACGTGGAATAAACCAAATCCGGCTTCCTTCAATGCGAGGTTCACCTCTTGCATTGCTGTGGGAGCCTTTGTGTGGACATCGTCTGTAAAGAAATATGGTTTATGTAATTACTTTTGTACTTTTTACGGCCTCCATGTCTCAGTCTTGTACGCGTTGAATTGTACTCGATTTCCGGCAGGGCTGATTGAGATTTTCTGAATTCGTCTAAGTCTGGCTGGTGGGATGCTTCAGCGTGGCAATCGTTACTACCCTTCCTATAAAGACGTGTCACTTAGTGATTTAGCATTCGGATATGATTTCTTGTAAAGACCGAAAGGGGTGTATATTTCATCCTACTCCTAACAAGTTAGTTCGATTCCATCTTGGATTACAGTCAAGGGCCAACTTTTGGCAAAATGTTTGTTTGCTTTTATGTCTTTGGTGTTTAAAACTAGCGGTAATCCATTTTACCTTGACATCCAGAACCACGACATTCTTCATTAAAATTAACGTATAAACCTTTGTTTTGAAATGCTCTTTCTACCTATTGATAAAAATCTACAGCACAGTTTAAGAGATCTAAACGCACAGATGGCGGGAAGCGAATTTATTTTATACCTACTATGTTAATGTACTTAAGTAATATTGTTATATCATTCTCTATACATTTTGCTTATGTTACTTAATAAAATACACTACATTGACTAGAAGCAGGTGTTACTTTTCGGAAGTTTATCATGAATATTTAATAATAATTTTTTTTTATCGATTACAAGTTGGCCCTTGACTGCTATCACACCTGATGTTAAGTGATGATGCAATCTAAGATGGAAGCGGGCTAACTTATTAGGAGTAGGATGAAATCCACACTCCTATCGGTTTCTACACGACACTGTACCGGAACGCTAAATCGCTTGGCGGTACGTCTTTGTCGGTAGGGTGGTAACTAGCCACGGCGAAAGCCTCCCACCAGCCAGACCAAGACAAATTAAGAAAAATCCCAATCTGCCCCACCGGGAATCGCACCCGGGACCTCCGTCTTATGAATCTACCACGCATACCACTGTGCCACGGAGATCTTATAAATCACTTACTTCACTATTTTTCATGAAAGGTAGAGTGATTTTTTTCGGATCTGAGTGATTTTGTCTCTTGGATTCGTAGGATTTTTGATATTTTAAAATAAATAAATTAATTAATTACTTATCTTCATGACTCTATGATTTGCATAGTCTGGATAATCTAGTACTTATTTGTATATAGTATGATATCTACGAATCTAAGCTCGATAAACCTTTTAGCAGACTTTAAGAAGTATTTCGTAAATGCTTATTTAGATTTTCATTTAAAATGAAAACTTCAAGAACTCTTGCTGCCCTCAAAGTCAATTCAAGTACTGCTAGTGAAGCGTGGAGTACCATTCAGAATTTTTTCACAAGAAATATATTTTAATTTGTTTTTTTATTCATAGTTTATTTTTTAGTAGTTGGCACCCGGTCAGACGTTTCTTTGAGTGGCTTAAAACATTTTTGTGGAAGCAAAACCTTATAATAAAAAACTTACATTAAATCGTGGCATTTATAACTTTATTTAGCGTACCTAATAATTATTTTATTACAATATTTCATAAATGATAGACAAACGTTTATTCAAAATGAATTTGACGACCTCCGTGGCGCAGTGGTATGCGCGATGGATTTATAAGACGGAGGTTCTGGGTTCGATTCCCGGCGGGGCAAATTGAGATTTTTCTGAATTTGTCATGGTCTGGCTGATGGGAGACTTTCGCCGTGGCTAGTTACCACCCTACCAACAAAGACCTATCGCTTAGCGATTTAGCGTTTCGGTACGATGTCGTGTAGAAACCGAAAAGGGTGTGAATTTTCATCCCACTCCTAACAAGGTAGCCCGCTTCCATCTTAGATTGCATCGTCACTTAACATCAGGTGTGATAGCAGTCTAGGGCCAACTTGTAGTTAATAAATAAAAAAAAACACCAGAGGCATTGCTAGTGCGTTGCCGGCCTTTGAGGAAAGTGTCAACGCCCCTCAAATACACCCATATTAAAATTTCCAGGAAATACCCGAGCGGGAAGTTGATTCTGTAATTTGCATTTACGTGGAAGAAACGTTCTGACAATTCTAGATGTGGTAACAAGATGGTGAGGATGGAATTACGACGCGATCTCTACGACGCAAGCTCTGTTGTGAAAAGACAGGGGGTGGAATCAGTTCAATACATATAGAGAACTAACCTCTCTGCGGTTCTCTAAAGTCTCCAAACCGGTTCGTAAGTTCGGAATTGTCGACCACTCGAATTGCCCAATTTTGATAAAACCTCACAATAATTAGTTTATATCTCGGATTAATACATAGAACACATAGAAATACGCGTCTAGTAACAAATAAAATTCTCAAAAATATTATCTGAAAACACTGTCTTATCTACGATCAGGTACGTTAAAAGTGTTTTTTTTTTCTTATTAACCATTTTTATTCAACAAAAATATCAGTCATTCTAAAATAAATCATTTTCGATGAAAATTGCGGACAGACTTGCCACTTAAAGAGAGATTTTAACAAAATTTGTCTCAAGAGATTCGGCGAATTACATTTCTGAAAATTCACTGGACCGTTATAATAAAATAATTACTTTCTCTTCGATTATAATCTTAAGGTTATTGAAGATAAGGACCTTCTTTTTGCCCTTCACAGACTTCCATTTTTTCAAAGAAAATAATGTGGTATTTACTGTATAAGGCCTACAATTAAGGTTTTAATTTGTGAACTAAATTTCTTAGAAAATAATATATTGTAATTGTTATCAATACTTCAATCAATAAAGTACTTTGCGACTTTAATCTCGTTTAGTCATTAGCATACATTCCAGACCATAGTCTATCCTTGTGCCCAAGATTCGGGTCTGTTAAACAGAAATAAATGTCCGTATAGACTCTTCCATCTAAACTTTCAAATTTGTAACACTATCCCTTTAGTGTTCAAAATTTTGCCAAGTCCCGTCCACTCACTCGCCATCCAAAGTTATGAGAGACTTCCTATGTAGAGCCACGTGAACTATTCTAGATTCCTTTCACTGTTCTTCAGCTACCCGATTGTTCACTTTATTTAACAAAATACTTGAAAACGGGCAAACTTTGTTGATAAACAATTGAATCCTACTTTATATTTTGAGATTTTAATTATTTATTTTATTCAAATACAGAATTTGGTCGTAAGTAGCATCAACAACCACAATAAAATGAAGGATTGGATAAAATTTTAAAATTTTAAAACTAAATGTTAAAAATAACAATACAGTTATTTTTTACCTTTTAGTGCGTTTTGAGTCGGTTCTATTTTTTGTTAAAATTTTTTGTTCTTATATCTATATATATTATATCTTACTTTTTAGTGATTTATCGCCACGTAACGTACTTGTACTATACTTTCATAGTATATTATACGGCACTAGTAGCCAAAAAGCTACCGATACCGAGACAAAGACCGAAATCGCTGTAAGCGTGCCTCTAAAATTTGAAGAGTTCCTTCAATTTCCCCAGGATGTCATCATCAGATCCTAACATGATGACAATGGGACCACCTTGGAAGTATGCCTTTTCTAATAAAAAAAGAATTATTAAAGTCGGAGTACTCTGTAAAAAGTTATGCGTGGTCATACATAAAAAAAAAATATACGTGTCGAATTGAGAACCTCCTCCGTTTTTTTAACCGACGAAAAAAAAACGGAGGAGGTTCTCAATTCGACACGTATATATTTTTTTTTTATGTATGACCACGCATAACTTTTGACAACTTCACGCAACTAAATGACACAGTTACTTTTTACTTTTTAGTGCGTTTTGAGTCGGTGCTATTTTTTTCGTCGGTTAATAGATTAATTAGCGTAACCCCGTGTGTGTTTACCCGCATATATACTGTTCCCGTGAGATATGGAATTTAAAAAGCCTTCCAGGGACTTTTATCACTTCTGTCCTGTATGTGTATCTATCTATCTGTATTCCAAATTTCAGCCAAATCGGTTTATTAGTTGTAGCGTGAAGGTTAATAACATAAACACATACAATAAAACTTTTAAAAGCCTTTATTATATTACTAGGCCCCGTTTTCACCTATGTATGAATCCAGAGTATAACCTACCTCCGTTCTAATTTTCACAAAAATCTCTTTATTCGTTTTGGTGTGAAGCCGTAATAAACACACTCACACACATACGACATTTTGCCCTTATAGTATTAGTGTGATGGTTATTACAAAATCCAATCAGATTACACAACCATTACCAAGGCAGAAGGCTAGAAGGCAACATAACGGGAAATGTGCAAAAACAAGCAATTTCAATCTATTAGGGAGGCTCCAATTCTTCCGGATCGTAATGATGCAATTTCTCTAAGTTTCCCTTAATGTCTCTAATGATGGCCGTTTTGCCTTTGTAGGCATTCGCTCCCTTGATAAAGAATAGGAATCTTCTATTTATATTCCCTACGTGTAAATGACTTGTAATTGAATTATTTATTTTCGGAAAAGCGTCACTTTGTGATAAATGTTTTTCGATACCCGGTTTCAAACAATGTACGTTTTACTGCGTCAGAAGGAGGGTTATGTTTTTCGTATGTATGTATGTCCATTTCTTCGGCACGCGCTACAGCCTAAACGGCTGAACGGATTTTGAAATGTGAAGTGTCGTTGAATTTGTCAAAATTGTGGTAGTGACATAGGCTATATAATTTTTTCAAAATGGCGGCTGTAAATGAGGGAAAAAAGGGGGGATGTGTGTATTTTTTTCTCTTATCTTAGCAATATGGGTATTAATTAAAAGGTCGTAAAAAGACCATTTCAAAAATATAAATATCATATCATGTTCATATTATATTTTTAACAAAAAATGGCAAAAAGTGTACTAAGTGTACTATCTCATTTCTATACCATAAACTAAAACTAAAAAGTCTCAAATAAAATTATTATTATAAAAACAAAAAACCCGACTGCTTAGATGTTATGAACTGAAAAGAGAAAAACAAGGATCACTATATCTATATAAAATTCTAAATACTTTATGGTGCTGCAGGCGGGGACAAACGTAGTATAGGTAGATCTTTCTTTCCCCGCAGGTTAAAGTATTTTGTCCCTGTTTGCAGCACCATAAAGTATTTTATACAGATATAGTGATCCTTGTTTAGTAATGTTTCTGAGCATCTGTATTTGAAACATGGTAGTTTTAAATTTCAAATTCAAAATTACTTTATTTCCGTAGGCTTATATATAAGCACTTTTGAAAAGTCAAGTTGTGTGTGACTGTTTTACCGCCGGTTTAGATTTCTACTGAGAAAAGCCGGCAAGGAATTCACCTGTTGCTTAATAAGTTAAACCCTTTAATTTTATCTAAGTGTAGAAGACACTGTAGGTATATCACAAAAAGCTATATCAGAGTACCCACCCAGAATCAGTCAGTTGTTGGCACAGTCCATAAGAACTTAGAAAGCCTTAACGAAAATATGTAAAAATAAAATAAGTCGAGCCGTTTTAAGTTTTGTATTTCGTTTCACCATATTTGGCAGTTCATTCCTAGTTACGGCTGGTTATGCAAGAGTACAAATATGGAGTCGCGTTCGGAACGCGGTGCCGTTCGGACGTGTGCGTTGTTAGTGTCTTGAATTTTTAAATTCGTCTCACTTTATCGTTGCTTTCCAAAATTTGTCTATCCCGGCCCTTTTCAGGGCCACTTTGTAGTTATCGTTACGTTTGTTTTTGTTAATGTTATTGTTTAATTGTGCTGTCTGTTAAATAGGTTAATTTGTTATTCTCTCAGTCGCCCGCCAAGCGCGTACGTCGCCCGCCAACGAGTGTCTATAAATAGACTCTGAGTCGAGCGCGCGCGACTCGCGCTAAGTTGTTCAAAGTTTTTCTGTATTTTACAAAGGCTCTTCTCAGAGCCACATAAAAGAAAAATATATTAATTGAAAATAATCATAGCTTTTTTGTCTGATTTATTGGTCGATTGTTGTCAATTGCCCGGGGCAGTAGGGCCCCGGGTTTTAGTTTTAGTTTTAATTTCATTAATAGGTAGTCTATTGTGTCTGAGTTTATTTAATAGTTTTCTTGTTTTCAATTTTATTTTGAAGTAGGTATAAGTTAATAGTAATAACTTTGTGGTACTTGTTTTGCCATTCGTCACTTTTCGCTTTAACTTTGTATTTTGTGTTGAAATATCCAAATGGCGGAATCGAAGGATGTCTCACAAGAGCGTGATAGTTTGTCGGAGTCGAGAAGCGTTTCTCGTACACGGAATATTTCGGAGGGCCGTAGAGATGGGGCACGGACACGAAGTCCAATATTCCAAATTCACCGAGGGGACACGGATTCCGATTCAGAGGATACGAATCCTAGGTGTAACCCTGTGAGTCGTGGTCGGTCTGTGATTAGGGGCCGCCGTACAGGCATTGCCCGTGCCAGAGCCGAATTGAGGGAGGCTAAAGAGGAAGCTGATGAGGAGCTTTTCAACCAACTTCTCCGAGATAGAGCCTTCCGGAAGCAAAAACCAGTTGAAGCGGATGTTATAGACGACGATAAGTTGGTTGAGGAACAAAGCCAAGAAGAACCCTCCAAGCTCAATGCGGAACAACTGAGGGCTCTTGGCGGTCAAAATGTTGCGAATATCCTACAAGTGGCTACCAAGTCGGGTAATCTCAAAGGCACTTGGGTGAAGCGCCTTAAAAACGCTGCCCATATTCTGCAGGAGATAGTTGACACACTTGCATCCAGGACAGAGGCTGATGAAACCCGACGTCTGAGAGCAGACAACGTCCGCCTTCGTAACGAAGTCGAAAATTTAAAAACCGATCTTAAGGCTCATCGCCGGGAGTTCGCCGAGATCAGGTCGTCTATGGCTAAGGTGAAGGTTGCTGCGACCCCAATTTTAAATAGCGACGCAATAGAGGAACTTAAAGCGTCCCTCGTTTCATCTGTTAGCGTTATGCTGGATGCCCGTTTCGCAGGCATCGAAGAAAGACTTTTGCCGGAGAGGGTACACCGTCCACCTCTAATGGCTGACCGACGGAAGTCAGCAGCACCAACGCTTAGTTCGGCTTCTGCAACTCCGTCAGTCACTTCTGTCTCAACGACTAAGACCAGTGAGGCAACAACATCCTCTGTCGTAATCACGGAGGCAATAGCTGGCCCTAGCCAGCCTCAGACGACCACATCTACAGATTGGGCTACAGTGGTTAAAAAAGGAGGCAAAGGGAAAAAATCGACTTCTTGCCCGACAGCCGCGAAAGTGACGCCAGCCAGCGCCCCAAAACCTAAACAAGTTGACAGGCCTAAGCTAGCACCTCCAAAAACTGCAGCGGTCATGGTGACCATACAGCCGGAAGCCGCTGAAAGAGGAGTAACCTATGCTCAAATTCTCGAGCGCGCTGAGCAAAATGTCAATCTGGAGGAGCTCGGAATTGGTGAGGGTATGAGGATTCGCCGTGCTGCAACCGGAGCCAGATTATTGGAATTGCCGAAAAATCAGTCCTCAGAGCAGGCTGAGCTCCTAGCAAGCAAACTTCGGATGGTTTTGGATGGGGTTGCCAATGTCGTCCGACCTACCCAAACTGCGACACTGAGAATAACTGGACTTGACGATTCCGTAACACAGGGAAAAGTGGCTGCTGCTATTACGCGTGTCAGTAACTGCTCCTCACAGTCGGTTAAGATCGGAGAATTGCAACCTGGCCCCAGAGGGATGGCTTCTGTAACGGTACACTGTCCAATGGAGTTGGCAAAGACCCTCTCTGATGCAGGTAAACTTTTGGTCGGTTGGAGTTCAGCTGAAGTTAGATTGCTAGATCAGCGCCCTCTACGCTGTTATAAATGCCTCGGAATTGGGCACACAAGGCCTGTCTGCCCTGCATCAGTTGATCGCGGAAGCTTGTGTTTCCGATGCGGCGTTGAAGGCCACCGTTCCTCCAGTTGTACACAAGAAATGCGTTGCGCCGTATGTGCGGATGCAGGCTTGCCCTTCGGACACATTATGGGGGGAAAGAGTTGCAATCCCCCTCATACAAAGGGTCGACCGACCGTCGGAATCCATACGAACACCGAGAGTGATTGCCGTCAACAAAAGGAGGGAGCTGATATGTCATCATGAACCAGCAGCGACATATCAGCTTTCTACAGTCGAATCTCAACCACTGCGCTGCGGCTCAGGATCTCTTGCTGCAGTCAATGGCTGATTGGGAGATTGATGTAGCAGTGGCCTGCGAGCCATATTACGTTCCACCACAATCCCACTGGGTGGGAGACCTAGACGGCTCAGTGGTGGTATTAACGACGATTAATTCCGCTCTTTCACTCTCAGCACTCGAGAGAGGCCCGGGTTATGCGGTGGCAAAATGGGGAGAATACATTATAATTGGAACGTATTTCTCACCCAACCGCACTCTACAAGAGTTTGAAACCTACTTAGATTCTCTCAGAGCGGCGGTTCTAAGGCAGAGGGGTCATATTATCGTCGTCGGAGATTTTAATGCTAAGTCCCGGGCGTGGGGAAACCCAGCCACCAATGCGAAGGGTAGGGCGGTACAGGAATGGGCTCTCCTCTCGGGCCTTTCTCTCCTAAACAGAGGAACAGCATACACTTGTGTGCGGCAACAAGGGGGTTCCATAGTAGATTTGTCATTTGCTACTCCCGCAGTTACTAACAGCATCCTCAACTGGAGAGTAGAAGAAGAAATGGAAACTCTCTCGGACCATCTCTATATTCGTTTTGAGATAGCGACAAACTTATTACCCGCTAATCTCTTCAGGGGCCCTAGTCGGTTTCCGCGATGGTGTATTGGCCAACTAGATCGTGAAATGGCCGAAGAAGCTGCTATTGTTCAGCGATGGTGCTCAAGAAGTAGTGCAGAAGCGAGCGTCGATGAGCTTGCAGATCGCTTGCGCAGTGGCTTCACACAAATCTGCGACGCGTCGATGCCGCGATTCCGGAAACGCCCTCGCCGTCGCTGTGTCTATTGGTGGTCTCCGGAAATTGCTGAACTTCGCGTAATTTGTAATATGGCTCGCAGGAAATATGTTCGTTGCCGTAGACGGAACGGGCTCAATCCTGATCTGGAGAACAGGCTTCGGGATGCCTACCGTGAAGCAAAAAATGTGCTTCAGCTAGCAATTAGGCGAGCTAAGGAGAAAGCTTTTCAGGAGTTGTTAGGATCCTTGGATCGTGATCCTTGGGGGCGCCCTTATCGGATTGCGCGAAATAAACTTCGCGCTCAGGGGCCCCCAATAACAGAGAACTTGCAGCCGGATTTCTTGCTTCGTTTGGTAGGTGATTTATTCCCAGATTCGCGTGGCCACGTTCCACCGACGATGGCTCTCCGGGCTAGGAATGAGGAAGTAGATGTAGTCCCTCAAATAACAGAGGAAGAGATAGACCAAGCTAGCGATCGTTTGAGAGGTAGGAAAACAGCACCTGGACCTGATGGTGTACCAGGCAAAATTGTTTTTATCGCTGTGAAATTTATGAAGGAGCGATTAAGAATTCTGTTTGACAGCTGCTTGTTCTCGGGCCAATTTCCTAAGAGCTGGAAAGTGGGACGGTTGTGCCTATTGAGAAAAGAGGGCCGCCCTTTGGATTCCTCTTCATCATACAGGCCAATAATCCTGCTAGATGAAGTGGGCAAGCTGTTTGAGAGGATTCTAGCCACTCGTCTTTGCTCGCATCTCGAGACGATAGGTCCAGATCTTTCTGAGGTACAATACGGTTTTAGAGCCGGCCATTCTACTCTGGATGCCCTAAGTGCGCTAAAAAACCTTACAACTGAAGCAATGGAGCGAGGGCAGGTCGTTCTGGCTGTCTCCTTAGATATAGCCAATGCCTTCAATAGTCTGCCGTTCGAAACCCTACTTGAGGCCTTGCAATATCATAGGGTGCCACCCTACCTCAAAAGACTATTAAAGGCATACCTCCAGGGAAGACAAATCATGTGGGAAGGTCGTGACGGGCACTTGCACCAGAGCTTTGTTCACAGTGGAGTTCCGCAAGGATCGGTTTTAGGCCCCATTCTCTGGAACGTTGGCTTCGACTGGCTTCTGCGTGGTCAGCTGCTTCCGGGGATGAAAATCGTTTGTTACGCAGATGACACCCTCGTTACAGCCCGTGGGTGGAACTTTGACGAAGCTGCTCGCCTGGCGGAGATTGGCACCTCCATGGTCATTGATAGAATTCGGATGTTGGGCTTGAGAGTCTCCGTCTCAAAAACTGAGGCCATGTTGTTCCACGGCCCACGTAAAGGCCCGCCTCGGAATGCACATATTTCTATTCAGGGCACAGTTGTAGGAATAAAGGCCACAATGAAATATTTGGGTCTTATTTTGGACGGACGCTGGGGGTTTAAAGCACATTTCAAACAGCTTGGCCGGAAGCTTATTAATACTGCCTCTTCTCTCGGCAGACTTCTGCCGAACATCGGTGGACCTGCATCTACCTGTAGGCGACTCTACGCAGGAATTGTGAGGAGCATGGCATTGTACGGTGCGCCCATATGGGTACACGCTATGACTTCTGCTAACAAGACACTATTGCGTAGGCCTCAACGAATCATAGCCGCGCGAGCCATCCGGGCGTACCATACTGTATCATGAACGGCGGCAACGTTGCTGGCTGGTGACCCGCCTTGGGAACTCCAAGCCGAAATACTGTCGGAGATATACCGTTACCGCGCGGAAATGAGGGCCCGAGGCGATCTGCGAGCAGGGCAACAGATTGAGAGAATCAGGTCTCTTGCGCAAATCGCCCTAATTGATAGGTGGAAGGAGGACCTGGAACCTCCTACTGCTGGCAGTTGGACTGTGGATACAATACGGCCTCACTTGGAACGATGGCTGAAACGCAAGCATGGGTCATTGACGTTCCATTTGGTGCAGGTGCTGACGGGTCATGGTTGTTTCGGCAAGTATCTGCACCGGATAGGTAGGGAGCTGACACCAGCATGTCAGCAATGTGGGGCCGTAGAAGATACAGCGCATCACACGCTGGTGGAGTGTGCTGCTTGGGAGCTGCAGAGACACTCGTTTGCGGCCATTCTAGGCGAAGACGTCTCGATGCCAAGCGTAGTGAACGCAATAATCGGTAGCGAGACGTGTTGGACGGCCGCCATATCTTTCTGCGAGGCAGTGATGGCTCTCAAGGAGGCTGATGAGAGGGCGAGGGAAGCCGATCCAGACGCTCCTCTCATACGGAGGCGAAGACAGGGAGGAAGGAGGCGTCGCTATGCGCACCTACTCCAACAGTAAATAACATGCCGGAAAACGTCGGTACGCCATAGTAGAATGAGCATTCGATCCTGTGGCGTACCACCCAATGACGCAGACGTGTCCGCTGGGTTTTAGTGGGTATTCCGGTCCTGGGGAGTCCCACATACCCCTCCGAAAGTAGATTCGATATTTTCGGCTTTGCTTCCGGTAGGGATGCGTAAATGCATTTCCCAGCGATAAAAAAAAAAAAAAAAAAAAAAAAAAAAAGAGTAAAAATATAGTTAAAGGTGAATCAATGACGTAGAAAACCAGCCCTTTAATAATCGGTCGGCAAATCGAAATGCAATTAAAATTTCGTGATCGATGGCAATAAAAGATAAAAATGGATCGGTTGGACTCACAATGGGCTGCAGAGGAAAGAATAACGCCTCAATTTCACCACAGCGAGCACTTTGATAGGCACGTTAATCAAACCAGGCATTGAGATGAGAGAGCTTTGCCCTATTGCTTATATATTTATTTATAAAAAAAAATAAGATAAAAGAATGCCAAAATATTGTCATTATTTACTATATTTTGTAACAGATAGCTACTTTGAAAAAAAAAAAGAGCTTGTAAAAGCCAACTTGAAAGAATCGAATTTTTAATTACGAATGCAGCAATCAAAAATTTTCAATTTGGTATTTTAATGACCCACTAACGGGCCTCCCTTCCCTCTTCCTCTCTTTATATGAGGAGAAGAGGATAGACCCATCACGCTGCGTCAATTTGGATTGACGGACTACACAGTTATCAATGTACCCTTGAAAGCGTACTTTAGCGGTTTGATTTGGTGTACATAACATTTCCTAGAGCTCCAGATCTTGAGTCAACACCACAATCTTGTACCGCCTGAACAAACTTAAAGCACATAAAAACACGAAACGAGGTAAAAAAGGCCTTATTACGCTTTTTAAGATAAAAAGGAACTTTTGGACATAAAAATGAAACTTTTATGGCCTGCTGAAGCATCACTATGAAATTATTATCAAGTTCTGGCCCAGTTCAGGAAAGGTCGCTTCTTACGATGAAAACGGAGAAATAGTAAAATCGTTGAAAAGTACTATAGTTGTTCTACTTTTAACAGAAAGTATGTTTTTTAAAGAAAATTTGCCATATTTTCTTCACATATGACAAAATTTCCAATCCACGCCATTTAGGGACTACTTACACTTTTTCAGCTTATGTGCATAGAAAAAAAAAGGTTTCATATAGAGACGATTACGTATCTGTTCAATTTTCCACGTCTGTTCAGCTTTCGCGGCAAATAAATATAAAATGAGAACAGTGTGGGCAAAATTAATTTGCGTAACGCAAACAAGCATAAGTGTAATTGGTCTCTTAGTCGAAAATACTGTGATAGGAGTGATTATGACAATAATCCTGCCATATTTTTTATTTTTTTTATCGACTACAAGTTAGACCTTGACTCTTATCACACCTGACGTTAAGTGATGATGCAATCTAGGATGGAAGCTGGCTAACTTGTTAGCAGTAGGATGAAATCCACACCCCTTTCGATTTCTACGCCAAATAGTTTAACTGTACGTCTTTGTCGGTAACTAGCCACGGCGAATGCCTCACACCAGCCAGACCAAGACAAATTCAGAAAAATCTCAATATGCACTACCGGGAATCGATCCCAGGCCCTCCGTCTTATGAATCCACTGTATATTCCACTATGCCACGGGGTCGTCAAACATGTAGTAATTGCTGCATTCCTAACGCTCCTTCAGTTTTACACACAAAGATTTCAAAAACGTTTTTGTGTAACTACACGTTTTTTTGGTTCAGTCATGTGTGATAGCAGTCAAGAGCTAACTTGAAGTGGATAAAAAAAGAGAAAAAACCAAATAGAAATCCAGATATTTTTCTCTATTAACTGGTTACGAAAAACAGTTACGAAAGTGGCCTTTTTTTTCTTAATTAATAACCAGGTACGAAAATGGAAATAAAAATCTTTTTTCGTAGCTGGTTACTTCGTAGCTGGTTATCAAAGGATGAAAAAAATTCCATGTTCGTAACTGGTTACGAAACTTCGGTTACGAAAGTGGACTGAACGTAAACAGATTTAAGACAGTATGGCGTCGCTAAGTCAGATCCAAAATCTCTTCAAATAGTAGAAAATCTATAACACAAACATTTTTGTTCAGAACCTCAAAATTCTTATTTAATCAAATTACGATCGTGTTCTAATCTCTAATATTAGAATGACAGAAATACTTTTTGTTCATTTCTTTGGCAGCAAAGCGTTTTCCTCGTCGTGATATTGCTTGATAAGCTAAGTCTTTGAAACTAGGTCAGAGCTGACTGAATCAATAAATTGTATCATATTGTAAGAGCTTTGTATTCAAATTCCGAAATGCGTGTCTTTTGTTCGTGGCGTTTAATGTAAGCGCTATCAGTTTGTCTTTCTATGACAATGTTGACTCTAAATTGACAATAAGAGTTTTTTTAATACCTCGGATTTAATTAAAGAAAGACAAAAGAAATAAATAAATATTATAGGACAATTACACACATCGCTATATAGCCCCAAAGTAAGCGTTGTGTTGTGGGTGCTATGATTACTGATGAATATTTTTATATATACTTAATATATATATACTTAAAATATATATAAATACTTATAATATATTATAGATAAACACCCAGACACTGGAAACATCCATGTTCATCACACAAAAAAATTTCCAGATGTGGGAATCGAACCCACAGCCTAGGACGCAGAAGCAGGGTCACTACACACTACGCCACTCGACCGTCAAAAGAAAAATAAAAGGTGTCAGTTTCAATTATTAAAATCTTGAAATTAATATTTTTTTCTATTATTTATTTACAACAACAAAGTTTCGGTTAGCTGGTTACCACCCAGACGGCGAAAGGCATACTACCAAGCGATTAAGCGTTCCAGCACGATATCGTGCAGAAGCCTGTTGTTTCATTCTACACACAATAAGGTTTATGCATCATAACTTACGACCAAGTGAAATTGCATACAAGAGCTAATTTATAGTACAAAAAAATAGGACAGATGTAAATTCAAATTCAAATTCAAAATCATTTATTTCAAGTAAAAATCACTAAAAAGTAAGAAATAAATTTTTTTAACAAAAAAATAGAACCGACTCAAAACACACTAAAAAAACATATAAAAAAAATATATCATCATCATCATCATCATTATCAGCCAATGGACGTCCACTGCTGGACATAGGCCTTTTTTAGGGACTTCCAAACACAACGATTCTGAGCCGCATGAGCCCAGCGGCTCCTGCGGAGACCTGTGGGGGGTCAACCGGCAAGAAAGTCAACAGTTGGTCCGCCAAGGTTTCTACTTTAACCGTTACGAACCACAAACTGCTTTACTACGAAAATAGATTCTTAATTTCAACACGTTATAGTTGCTTAAGAAAATAAAGCAACTAAATGACACAGTTATTTTTTACTTTTTAGTGCGTTTTGAGTCGGTTCTATTTTTTTAAAAACCAATGTTACAATTTGTATTCTAAAAATTAAAATTTGGGTTATTCCGTCTTGTGTGAAGCAAGAACGAATAAGTTTTCCTGCTACTAGTAAGTGTCAATGACTAGTCAAGGTAAATTTACAGCAATTATAATTATCCTCTACCATTAAAATTGGCGTCCTTGAAATGACGTCATACGGAAATTCTTCCACATTATACACCAATTTACAAGCACAAGTTTGACTGATTGTAATGACTTTACCACCGGTTCGCAGGGCAGATTCCTACTGAGAGCCGACAAGAAGCTCAGTGGCTGCCCTTTTCAATCATTGATCAATAAAATATTTATTATAGTTTTGCAATATTAACTAAACTAAATTTACAATACAAAACTGCGTTGTTCAACGACTCTCACTTACCTTTTCTTTCTTTACATCTTTTTTTTTCTTTTTAATAGAAACAGCAATGTTTACAACACAGTCAGAAACACCGGGTCTAGGTATTAAATTCGAAGAAAGTAACTAAAACGGGATTTATTTTCATTAGGCAGTTTCATTGGGCACTGATCCTTCTGAACACATAAAGGAGGCATTACCTTGAATATTTAATCTCATCGTATTGCCATGGGAAATCCATACGCATTGGAAGAGCATCTTGAATAGATAAAGTAACATTACATTTTGAGCAAATGGGTTTACGAGTAGGTACAGATTCAGAGCAGTGATTGAAGTTAAATGGTACTTAGACAGCCTTTCTGGTACATTTGGAGTCCTTATAAGTTCAAAATGAGTAACGGAGTATAGTGATCGAAGTTACTACTTTTATAAATTGCTTTTGGATGATCTTTTGATTCTCAGCTCATTTCAAATTCGTCAACTGTAATACTAACCTATTTTATCGAGGACTTTAGGGCCAGGTTTCCCTCCTTTTCAGGAAAGAAACATAGATAAAAAATTGATTTCGCTACGCTCAAACAGCAATTATTATAATCTAAAAAGAGAGAATGTAGAGCTTACACTCCACACGATGCCTCGATGCGTGTTGACGGGCATAAAATGACTATGTTTTTACTCTTCTAACGATCACGATCAGTATGTCGATTAAACTAAATACATCGTACATCGTTCATACATCTCGTTTACATCTCGTCGACCATCCCATCTTCTGTTCAACTGTCAGTCCAATATGGCAAAATGTCATTGGAGAATACCGATTTCTGTTACATCCGCTATGCAACCGCTTTACATCGACTTTAAAACTGACATTTATTTCAAGAATCGACATACAGATGTAAATGACCACGGCAGGAGGCATTGCGTGCATTTAGAGAGCACTATCAGGTAGGTAAGATCACCAACTTCTTAACTGAATTTTATGAAAAATTATGAGCAGAAAAAGTTGCGCTATGTATTTTATAGCCTATCTCAAAATTTGAACTCTTGACCTTGAATTCACAAAAGCTTACCACTGGGCCAATGAAAACAAGTAACGAAGATTAATAAAGAAGCTAACAGCCGTAATACAAGATTTGGAGGACAATAATTTATATTAAAACAGTATAATAATTTAGCTGAAATGTCGGCTTTGTTTTATGAATTCTTTTATCGTAATGGAAAATCCCTGTTAAACTAATTTTCGATTTGGCTTATCTAAGTTTTGTCTTACATAGCCTTATCCTCAAATTTGAATTTCTATTTGTAGTTTATTTTCTAATTTAATTTACGACGATTTCAGACAGATCTGGGGGACTTTGACGCTTGGATTGGTTGCTTTCGCTGAAAAAAAATAACTATTTATAGCAAGCACGTCCCCGGATGAAGTCTATCATAAACAGCCATAATATTCATAAAAAATCTAGGTACATAAACCACTCGACGGAAATTCGAGGTTTATAAACTAAGACCTTTTTTTATCGCTGGGAAATGCGTTTACGCATCCCTTCCGCGCAGGAAGTGTATGTGGGACTCACCAGAGATCCGGAATATCGACTAAAACCCAGCGGACCCGACTGCGTCATTCCGAAGATCGCCACAGGATCGCCTTCGCAAGCTACTCTGACGTCTTGATGCTTTCGTGCATACTTCTCTTTACGTCCACCTTGGTACGACGTAACCTATGGCGAGAGGCATCACTATGCAGTGATGCCTTCTTCTACCCCGTGTCACTCTGCGCATTACAGGAGCATCAGGATCTGCTTCCTGTATCCGTTCTTCTGCCTCCTTAAGACCTACTACCGCTTCGCAGAAATCCACTACGGCCGTCCAATATGACTCGTTTCCGATCATAGCATTAACTACGGTCGGCAAAGACACACTCTACCCAGAATTGATGTCAAGATATGCCTTTGAGGTTCCCAAGCTGCACAATTATAATATAAACTAAGACCTCTCCCAATATTTTATTCGACAACTTAAACTAATAAGTTCTACAGCAATAAAATCAACTATACAAAAGTAGTTCGAATGATAAAATAATATAATTAAATCAATAAATCAATTTAAAACTGCCTTAGGTGGAATAAGTGCAAATATATTCAAAGTTATTCTAGAAGCGCTTTAACTACTAGAAAATTTAGAACTGAAACGTGAAACTAATTTAAACATTCAGTTGAATTTATTTATTGTAATACGTACTAGAAATACCTGCACTGGCATATATATCTGTAAATGTTATTTCTCTTCCACTAAATGTGCAGGAGAAACTTTATATATCCAAGAATTGTAATTAAACGAACTATCGAAGTACATATTACGGTATATGGTATTAATATATATTGTCACAATTAAAAGTATTTTTCATCGTAATCTCAAATGTTTATTAAACATGGCAGAACAGCATTAGCTGAATTAGGTCCATATCAATACAATGATTACTATTGAATTGATATGGACCCAAATATATTATATTTTAAATTCGAAGCAGGACTAGATCCCACGACCATAACCCGAAGTCGTACATGCTAACCATTGAAACAACAAAGCTGTTAGATTCAAGGTTGACAGGTGGGAGGTCTCGGCCATGGCGGATAATATCCTACTTTTAACAAGTTAGCCCGCTTATATCTTGACATCATCATCACTTACCATCAGATGTGATTGCAATCAAGGGCAATCAATAAAAAAATGTTAAATAAGGTCCTAATTCAAATTTCATATATTCGTGTAACAATCGAGTTCTTTTGAAATGTTTTTTACGTATTTTTTTGTTACCAATAAAGGAATCTAAATAATATACGCAACCTGATATCAAATATTACATCATATAATGAAATAAATTACGGTAGTTAATATTTGTTATTAGTAACCTTGTGATACTCTGTTATCATGTTATCTAGCGTCAGTAAAACACACAGAAACTGCGGTTTAAAATAAAACAAACTATTTTCGTTAATAAAATATTATCTTGATCTAGACAATAAACACACAAAGAAGTCCGCAAAAGGACAATAACACTAATACATAGATTAGATTCTGCAAATAATTTAGCTTTTATGATGAACTGTAGTGAATATTGTGATGTGATTTATGGCATTCCTAAGTGCCTGGTAAACTGATTTATGGTTGATACGCACTTAGGTCATTATAGGTTATTAGATCCAAGTGTTAGATTAAGATAATTGTGATTGGTCTAGTTGAGTTTATAAAGTCCTACGTTCTGGTTAAAAATAATATTGCCAATTATATTAACAATACTTATGTAGAGTTAGAATTTCTACAAGGAAATAATACAGCTATATTGCCGAAATAGGTACGTCTTACTCTAGACCTTAGACCACAATCTTACCGTACTCCCTATAAATAATATTGACAATAATTATTATTCTTACCATTAATAGTGGTTAGCCTATCTGGCTTCGATCACGAGGTCCTGGGTTCGAATCCTGGGTCGGGTCACGGAATATTTCTGAGTTTTTCATTCTTATATAAAATTCTCAGTACAATTCAAGCCCGGAGTCGGGAAGTTGGAAGTGTTACACCCCCGTGCCTCGCAGAGCACGTTAAGCCGACGGTCCCGGTCACCGTCATCAACATCTGATAGTGATCGTTAATAAATGAAACATTATCACCCTAAGCCCGCCAACCCGCATTGGAGCAGCGTGGTGGGTGTACGCTCCATATCCCCTCTCCTATAAGGAAGAAGGCCTGGCTGTAGTAGGCCCTTAATAGGCTGATAATGATGACGTTTAATTTGTTGTCTTACGTCTGCATTTTTCTTAATTCCTACACCAATCTCTTTATGTTATGAGTTAAGAATTCAATTTTGAAGGTTCAACAAGAGCAGACATAATTTTAGATAGCTGAATGTTTAGAGGAGAAAAGTTGAGCACTTTCTAAATTAAACTAGAACAAAACATAATCAATAGTTTTATTATATAAAGGAACCTGGCATTATAAAATATAAAATATATAAAAAGCCGTTATAAATTTAGTAAAGTTGTATTAAACTACTATTGAGAATATTCGTATTAATAATTCCAATTAAGCTAATTCAATATTGCTATCTTTGATCTAGAATGGCATAAAATAGGTATCACATTTAATTTCTGAATAAATCGCACTGGTTTCACGTTCGCATTTATCTGAATTCCCGCAACAATCTCTAGTTTCGATTGAGCAAACAGATTTTTAGCCTTTAACAAGAGCACTCATATTTACAGACATCTTATTTTTTATTTTTTTTATTTAAACATCTTTATTGCAAATAAAAAAAAAGAAACAATGGTACAATATAAACTTAAGCGCAAAAGGCGACCTTATCACTAGAAGTGATCTCTTCCAGGTAACCTAGATTAAAGGACCTTTACATTTGAGTGACGGGGAATTGCAATAAAAATAAAGAAAAATTAATGTACAATTGAAGAGGTACAATATATGAATAAACGTACAATAGATTACATATACAATGAAATATATATTATACATACAAATTAATAAACATATAAATACATAATAAATACATACAAAAATATAAATACACATAAATATATATTTGGACTTGAAATAAATAAATTACAATGATAGATAGTGCTGTCTAACACTGTTTTTAAATATCGCTAACGATTTTGACCCTCTTATGTCATCAGGGAGTGCATTCCATAGTATTTGGATGAAAGTTACAACACTGTCTAAATTCAAATATGTTTAATTTAAGAGTTTTTATTATGTTGGGGAACCTATTGTAACTTGACACTAATTGTGTCTTATACTTAGGTAGTTCTAAATATTTAATTATTATTTACCGGATATAGAAACAACTATTGACAATATGGTATCATTTTAATAAACTCCCTATATCTTTGGCCTAGAATAAAATTGAAATATTCGTACGTATCACATTTAATTTGTGAACGCATCGCGCTGGTTTCACGTTCGCATTTATCTTAATTCCCGCAACAATCTCTTTAGTTTCGAGTGAGCAAACCGATTTTTGAGCGTTCAACAATAGCACTCATATTTTCAGCAGAGAGGATGCAACTAAAACAAAATGCGGGCTTTTCACGCGTTACCAGGATTTATTTGGTAAAATCATCCGGCGTTTCTCTTTTAAAATGGAATAAGGCTAATAAAGTTTATGTGATAACTTATTTTTTAGATATATATTATCTAATAATTAAGTAAGCTCGCTTTAGCTTTTTAATTAGCCTTATAAGCTTATTAACTAAGCACAATTAATTGAAGTTCAAATTTCAAGTTAAAAAAGTACTTAGTAGTTTTTATTATTTACGATTTTTTGCTGTTACTTTTTTTCATATAGTACTTTTATTTATTTTTGTTTCTTGTTGTTTTTATTTACATTTAGATGAAATTTAAATTTACCCTCTGATTCCAAAATAGATACGGTTATCCAACTTACGCGCTTAAAATCGCAAAAACAGCAAGAAATTAATATTGCAAAAGTAAAAATATTATAAAATAAAAAATAATAAGTTTTTATGCACGCGGTAACTCAGCTTATCTTTCAGACTATTGAGCTTTTAATAGTGGTTCCGACGAAAGAACCTCCTTTTAAATTCAGTTTAAAATTAAACAGTATACACATTTCAAGGCTAATGTAGAATAAACAATCTAATATGAAAATGACTTTGTGCTCTCTGTTTGTTTATACGAAAGCAAAGAGATTGTGGCGGGAATTATACCGAGTGTGATGTGGTAAACAGAAATGAAATGCGATGCACATTTCTACACTGATTCAGAACAAGAATAATAGTGTAGAAGCAACTCAATTTCGCAACGAAAATTGAAAATTTTGAAAATCCCCCTACAGTTTTCAAGTTAGAATAAGGCTAGAATAGGCTTGAGAAATAATTCCATAATATCAATGATGTTTCTTAACTAACTAAGAACTTAATCAAAAACCGCATCACATTTTGTACATTCGCTTAAAAGCTACTATGCCACAAACAGGCATATAGATCTACAGACTGACATGTTAAATATATAAATATAAATATTTGCAGTACAATTACACAGATCGCTATATAGCCCCAAAGCGTACTCGTAAGTAGCTTGTGTTATGGGTGCTATGATAACTGATGAATATTTTTATATATACTATACATAAATACTTATAATATATAGATAAACATCCAGACACTGGAAAACATCCATGCTCATCACACAGACATTTTCCAAATTTGGGAATCGAACCCACAGCCTAGGACGCAGAAGTAGGGTCACTACCCACTGCGCCATTCGGCTGTTAAATATATATTATCGCCTCTATTACGTCGGGGCTAAAAATAGCAACAACAACTGTGAATATAAAAGACGCAAATAATATTTATAAAATATATTACAAGCAATATGTTTCAGTAAGTTTAGTCACAACAAGAAATGCTTAAGCTTTAGCTTTAGATTAGATGGCAAGAGTGAGGAGGCACTTTCTACGCAATCGAACCAAATTAATCCTAATCACTGCTTTCTGTTAGGCATGACTGCACTCAAGCGTAAATCTAATTATACGCAAAAGATACACCATTAATGTAACTAATATTGCAACAAATATAAATTACTCCAGAACTACTGAACGGATTAAATAATTTTATAACGATTAAAAATATAACTGCTGAAACTCACGTCACGGTTGTCGGAGTATGCCCGACTAGTTTCGAACCCATGCGGGGTCCTTAATCATGAGCTTGCTTGTTCCGGTAACGCGGCGCGGAGCAAACTTCGCGATAGTTTAAATTCTGATATTAAAATAGCAGTTTACTTTATATTACACGAAAACGAGATCTATATATAGCTATACTACCTTCCAAACTGGCGGTAGAGTCACAAAAAACAGATGGATTTGACGTTTTAAAAGTGCTTGGTAAGTATTTTGAGTTGAGAAAGTATACAATAAGAACTTAATCTGACTTATCGTAATAACTATACAAATCATGCCCACGTTGAATGGTGGCAAGAATACTGGCTGCATTTCCGCGTTGGATAGCCAGGCTAATCCTTTGCGCAAAAAATGAGCCAGCCCTTCGGTCACCAGTTGAGGCAATTGGGCGCAGTGAAAATTTTGTATTGATTTTAATTCATAACCGAGACACGGTTGGGTAAATTAAAAAACATACCTCCGCCTGCTAAAGCTTGTAAATTCACTTCACTCATTTTGATTTATAATTGAATAGGTACGGTCAACAAAATACAAGCACAATGAAATTATCAATTCCCATCATGATATGGATCCACGACAAGGCTACTGAATTGTTCCTTTTAATATCATACACATCCATTTAAATTATCTTTTGCAAACATTTATATTGTGTCAACAGTCAATTTTATCAGAAGCTGTAAGGATAAGTTCGCACTAACTACTTTTTGTTGTGTTATTTAGACTCGTTGTACTTACAAGTACTTTAACTACTAACGTTATTGTTAGATACTGTCTCTTTGTTAAAGTTTAGCTATTTTCTTATACTACATAGATAGAGACATACTAAATAAAGACCAGTTTTACCAAATGCTAGATATTATGGTCTAAGACAGGATAGGCTTAAGAAATATTTGCTAGAAAGGCTAGTTCATCTCTTTTAAGAAGGTTCATGTTACATACCTTCAAGCCTCGTATTTTTATCGATATTTGAACGGGCAAACAAGCATGCGGGTCATGTGGTGTTAAGTGATTGCCGTCGTCAAACATACTAAAAAAAAATGAGAAAATGTCGCTCTCTTTCTTGGTTTCTTTTTTAGCACATCAGTCTAAAAGAAAGCACCTCGTGGTCCATTTTGCACTATGGGTATGACGCCTGTGTAGTTCAAAAACTCAGCTTCAAGGTGACCGCCGAAAGATTTTTGGCACAACTTCAAAATATTGTTATTCCTGTCTTAACACATATCCTAAACTATTCCATCTACTCTAGCAAATTTCCTGAAGCGTGGAAGAGTGCTCAAATTATTCCTCTTCCCAAAAAATTTTTACAATCCGGCTTTCGTCCCGGTCATAGTACGGCCACAGCATTAGTAAAAGTCACTGATGACTTACGTTGGGCGATGGATAATAGGCAACTCACTGTCGTAGTTTTGCTTGACTTCAGTAATGCCTTTAACACTGTTGACTATGATATTATGCTGGGTTCGCTTCGCTCTATTAACATTTCTCCATCTGTGATTGACTGGTTTCGGAGTTACCTCAATGGCCGTCAACAACGCATTCGAGTTGATGAATCTTTTTTGTCATGGTGCGTGGTTTCTGCCGGGGTACCTCAGGGTGGCGTGTTATCTCCCTTACTCTTTGCTATTTTCATCAATTCTATAACTCAGATTATCTCTTCTCTCTATCACATGTATGCAGACGATGTTCAAATATATCGCTCTTCTACTCTCGAGAACCTTAGCTCTACTGTGTCTGCAATTAATTATGATCTTGACGCAGTTTCACTTTGGAGCAAACAGTATGGGCTTAGAGTTAACCCGACTAAATCTAAGGCAATAATTATAGGCAGTCCTAGTTTAATCTCGAGAGTAGACTAAGCTAATTTGCCGCCTATTGTATATAACGGTGTCACCATCCCATATTTTGAAACGGTCAAAAACCTTGGTATACATTTGGACAAGGAATTATCGTGGTGTGAGCATATCAAGGAACTGAGTAAAAAGACGTTTATGTCGTTGAGTTTATTGCAGCGACTGCGTTCTGTTCTCCCAATTCCTACCAAAATTATGCTTGCACAATCTCTTCTTCTATCTGTTCTCGATTATGCCGACGCAAGCTATCTTGATTTGACCGAGGACCAACTTAATAAACTTGAGCGACTTCAAAATCTAGCAATTCGGTTTATATTTGGCTTACGCAAATATGACCATATATCTGAATTTCGTCGGAAACTCAAGTGGCTTCCTATTAGACGTCGCCGGGATCTACATATTCTTTCTCTTCTGTACTGTGTGCTATTTCATAAAAATTCTCCTTCATATCTTAAGGATAAATTTTCATTCCTGGGAGTGCAATCTGAGCTTAGACCTTGTCAGGCCCTAACTCTGTGCATGCCTTACCATCGAAGTAAGTTTTTTAAAAACTCATTTGCAGTGCGTGCAGTAGAGCTGTGGAATGCACTCCCAGTTGGCATTCGTAAATCAAAATCAATTTTCATTTTTAAAAAGGCCGTAAAATCTTATTATTTTACAAACTAAAGATGACTATTTGTTTATGTTCTTCTTATGATGTATTAATGTAGGTATATATATTAGTTTATTTTATGATATATATTTTAGTTATTATTGGTGTTATTTGTGTAGTCTGGTTTATGTATTAGTGTGTAATTATTTGAATTTATGTATATTTTATAAGTATACCACCTGCAGTCTCTTTCTTTATACTTTCCTAAGCCTAAGGTTGCCTGGCAGAGATCGCTGCTAAGCGATAAGGCCGCCTTTTGTATCCTACATATATATTTTTTAAGTTATCTCTGTACTGTTTTTTTTTATTGTGTGTGTGGAATACAAATAAAGAATAAAAAAAAAAAAGAATAAAAAAAAAATATTTTTAAAATTAATAAAATCATAATTTCTTTAAATACTTGTTGAAAGAAAAGACGTCTGTCGGATATACCTTCGAGTTAAAAATAAAATGTATACTACATATTTTATATTACACTAGCTGACCCGGCAAACGTTGTTTAACATTAAAAATTAAAAAAATAATTTCGATGAAAATTAGGTAGTAGCCGATTCTCAGACCTGCTGAATACGCATAAAATTTTTTTTAAAAATCGGTAAAGCCGTTTCGGAGGAGTACGGTAACTAACATTGTGACAGGGAAATTTTATATATTAGATATTTAGTATTATCTGCTTATAATACATTTTGCTGTGCGACTTATCGATAGTATGTTCAAAGTACAGTCAATCGCACGTAACGAAATATTCCATCAAAATTAAATTTATTTATTTCAAGTAGACTGTTATACAAGCAATTTTAACTAAATTAAAGCAAAATCTGGCCGTGTGTGCGCTCGGAAAGAATTCTAAGATTTTGCTATACATAGATTATATTTTTAATATACTAGCAGTCGCCCGCGACTTCGTCCGCGTGAAAACCTCATAGGTATCCTTTTAATTTTAAAGACAGAAAGACAGATAAGGATTTAAGTTTAGTTGTATAAATAATGACGTAAAGGTAAGCATATGAATTAAATGTTTTTTTAAAACACAAAAAGTTATATATCTACCAAAATATAAAATATAGATATATGCTATCGCGGATTTTTTTGTAGAACTTTTTAAGATGCATAAAGTTTTCATATAGTATTTTCAATTATATCCAATAGCTAAGGCAGCGTGTGCAAAATAATGCCGATTTAATACATTTCACGTTCCGACTCGCGCGACAAAAACTGTGATAACTCGGGTAATATATACAATACAAATATAATATATAGTCTATGACACTCACGGATAACGTAGCATTCTACTGGTGAAAGAATTTTTAAAATCGGATCAGTAGTTCCGAAGATTAGCCCCGATAGAACTTTATTTACAAACTTACAAACTTTACCTCTTTATAATATTAGTATAGAAAATAGCTCGAACTATACACCAATCCTTTGGCTTAATAATATAAATACTAGAAAATTAGTGTATATTTGAAACCCCGTTTCACCTTTTTAGGGGATGAGTTTTGAAAAATCCCTTAGCGCATGATAATAGCTAAATATGTGCCAAAGTTCTAGGTGACAACACGGGGTAGAATTACGGGGGATTAAGTATAGACACCAATTTTTAAGCGGACGAAGTCACGTTCGGTACTTAGTCATTCAATAAGGCAAAATGATAATTGTATTAAATACCTACCTATCTTGCATCATATTTAGTGTTCCTTACCCAAATGGTAAAAAACTTATTATTACTAAGACTAGGTACCTACTAACAACTGAGACTTAAATTTTTATTTGTCTATCTGTCTGTCTGATTGTCACCAGGCTGTATATTATAACCAGTGAAAGTTTTGGGAATAGATGTTTTTTGTAGTTTTGTGTTGGGTATTAATAACGCTAACAGGAAGATGCTTGAAATATATAATTCATACGGAATCCTTCGTGCGCAAATCCAACTCGCGCTTGTTCTGTTTTTTCTAATTCTTATAGATCGTTAACAAACACTTCTGAATGCCATTGGCAAATCTCATGTACCTACGAGTACATACCAACTTAATCTCTATGGAATGATGCAAATCTTGTTGTTACTATGACGGCCTCCATGACGTTATGGTATGCGCAGTGGATTTATAAGACGGAGGTCCTGGGTTTGGTTCCCGGCTGGGCCGATTAAGATTTTCTAAATCGGTCTAGATCTGGCTGGTGGAAATCTTGGGCCGTGGCTAGTTATCATTCTTCCTACCTTCTACCACTTACCATTAAGTGTAATTGCAGGGCAAGTTCTAAGTTGTAACAAAAAAAAATAGACCCAGATAAAAAATATTTAAACAACAATCGTTTCTCGGTAATGAGAAAGAACTCAACATTTGGATTCTATGTCGATTTTTTGGCTGGTGGCTAGTAACCATTACCACCCTTCAGACAAAGACGTACCGCCAAGCGATTTAGGGTTTCGGTACGATGTCGTGTAGAAACCAAACGAGTTTCATCCTAACAAGTTAGCCAGCTTCCATCTTAGATTGCGTCATCACTCGTGATTGCAGTCAAGAATTAACTTGTAATTAATAAAAAAAAGATCAAAAAACTAAACAATTCAAAAAAATAAATGTTTATTAAAAATTATTGCTACATAATATATTACCACGTTTGTAAACTTAACATTACGTTTTCTTTACTGGTGTCACTAAACTTAACAATGTAGTACCTGAAAATTAAAGAATTTATTTAATAAGCAATGTACATTAATCTGTTTTATTATATTTTATATATATTATATTTTTTATTAAAAGTGAAACAAGAACAAAGATAAAACTAAATTAAATCTAAAACCTCCTCGACTCCACTGCAATGAGGCATAGTGCCCAGGATACTGGCAGCATTTCCTCTTTGGATGGCCAAACTGATCCGTTGGCCAAGACAGCTGCCACACCATTGGTCACCCGTTAATTTTGTTGTTGTTGTTAAGTTGATACAAAATTATAATTATTTTTCAATTATTATCATAGTCAGCCTATAGACATTCCTACCAGGACAAGGCCTCTTTCCAGATGGGAGAGAGGATAAGGAGCTTAGATCCACATTGCTGCTCCAATACCGATTGGTGGGTTGATTTAGGTTTATATTGTGTGTACTAAAATAATTATTAAATTTTCATTGTTCTTATAAAATGATTGTTTGCTTATTGCCGAGTGCATAATATCAACAATTTCTTGTACTTCAAAGAATTAAAATCATTATGGTATGCAATTGACTATTATTGGAAGGCTCGGCGCAAACGAGCCACTAACTACAGCTACTGGTGGCCAGCGACAGCAACTTAACATTACTTTTTGATGCATTTTGTGTAGACGCGCCGCAGACGTGTAGCGGGTGACGGCCACTCGTTACTACAGTGTCCGCGACTGGCCACTAGTGGTCGCTACGAGCTACACAAGACACCGACAGTCGCCACTGCCACAACGCTGCATCGTAGACACTAGGTGGCAACGGCGCTGTCTACGTCGTCGGCGTAAGACTCAGTAAAGAGCTTGTTATAAAATGTGGCGGCTGCCGATCACCGGTGGTTGTTGCTCGCTTTTGGCACTGTTACAAAGGTGGCGGTAGCGCGCGACTGCCACCGGTGGCTGTGGTCGGTGGCCCGTTTGCGCCGAGCCAAAGTGTACTTGGATCTTGATACTGAAGAATTGAATAAGTTCTCATCAATTATGCACCTGGCATTATCTTTCTTAAACATAAACCCCAGTACGTATCATTATTTTTATAAAGACCCAAAAACTTCAAAACACCCATGCTCATTACACGAAAATGACCAGTTGTGAGAGACTACCTGGGTCTTGGGACCTCAAAGCATATTGGTTCGTGTAACTATGCGTGTTGGAATGATGATGATACTGAATGCTTACCTATCATGACACCTGTCAAAGTGTAGAAAGGTACAACGCATCCCATGTTTAAGAGTATTGGAAAGAGGATATTTCCGACCAAACTGCCTATTCGACCCACCGTCATAACCATTGCCACTGAAAGAGTTCTGAAAATGAAAATTGCGAATGTTAATAACAAAAATTAGAAACAGCTGCTTTGAAATTAATAATTGACTAACCAAACGGAATGTCCGCCTTATTGTAAGTGGAAGCTATTAACTATATAAAGAGCAACACTTTGCAAGGTGTGCAAGGAATACGCCCTATAAAGTGCCGACATCAACCTGAGACGACAAGCCGACAAACATGAGCCGCTAATTACACCAGCGTGTAATGTCCTTCATACCGATTAATAGTATTAGTAGAATTATTACTAACTAGATTAATAACTGTAAGCGGAATACACAAAACAGTCAGGACAAAACACTAAAATATATTCTCACAAAACTTGATAATATTATCACAAAATTTGATAATTTTAGATGGTACGAAGTCAACTAGTATTCAAAAAGAAATATTGTTATATTAATAGGTTTTTGACTGCTTTCACACGTGATGTTAAGTGATGATGCAATCTAAGATGGAAGCGGGCTAACTTGTTAGTAGTAGGATGAAATCCACACCCCTTTCGGTTTCTACACGGCATCGTACCGCAACGCTAAATCGCTTGGCGTCTTTGTCGGTATGGTTGAAACTAGCCACCAGCCAGACCTAGACAAATGAAGAAAAATCTCAATCCGCCCCACCGGAAATAGAAGCCAGGGCCTCCGTCTAATAAATCCACCGCCCATGCCACTGCGCCACGAAGGTCACAAAATCCTATCCTATATAATCCTATACAAAAAAAATGAAAATTAAGGTTACACTGATATTTTTATCATAAAACAAGTTTTTGGCGTCCGGTGGTTAGTATATATAAGACTTAATTATAAGAAGATTTAATTATACAATTTACCTCATAGTGGTTGGGAAGAGCTCCACCACCAATGCTTGGTTGAGACTCTTCGCCATTTGGGCGATAGAAACGTCAAAGGAGAATAGGGCCACGACTCCGATCCTCGAGCTAGCCCATCTCAGTCCAAGAGTAGCTCCCACAGTTATCAAGGAACAGGCTATGTACAGATTCTTCTTCCCGACTTTACCTACTATCACGCTGGTGATGATATACGGTGCTATACATATGGAGCCTAGTATGACGGTATTTATGTATGTTTCTCTTCCACTGACTGTCTAAAAAGTAAAAACTTGATTTAATTTGTGTTTATAAAACAGTTACAATAATTATTATTAAAAATAAATATAAAGATGGACTAAGCCTGGAATTATTAGTTTTTATTTCAGGAGTAATTAATTAAAATACCCGGTCAACGCGTTACTGCTATTTAAAACAGAAAAGAACAATATATAATTATAATTTTAATACAATATCAGGACCCACGTTTTTCAGAATTTTTATTATTATTATTACTGGCACCCAATATTTAAACGCTTCAGGCCTTATCTAGATTCTTCACTCACCAGTATCTCACTACACATTAACACACCACACCACTGGACTGAAGAGACAATTAAAAGTACTCTAGATATTCCCACGGGAATGGGAACTATGGGGGAAAAAACGCGGGCTCAGGATGTCGATTCTTAACGAAATTCGACAGTGCCAGACGACGGCGTCTCTATCTCTTGTTTAACACGATACCATATGTATAGAGATTTAAAGACTAAGTCGAGACTCACACTGACAAGTTTCATGATGTAAATAATTAAATAGAGATCATGACGTAACTCACAGGAACACAAACTTCGTTAACTGTAACATTTAAGCTCCTAGTGCTCAAGTCATTGGTATAGGAATCAATCATGACGCACAAATCCTGATTGTCATCACTGTTGTAATGTTCCACGATTGTGGACAACTGAGGGAACCATAGCCTTATGACGTTGTATCTGGAATTAAGGTTTATACATATAATTTATCAAAAACTTTGCCAATAGAAAAATACATTATACCTATAATGGTTTTGTGGACACCACAATGCAAGTTAATTTTTTTGGTAACACACAAATACCGCGGTACATTAGCATAACTGAATGAGAATATAATAAAGTACATGGTCAGCAGGTTAACCTTGGTTACCGCCGTTCTAGCCTTGGTTGCTAAACCGAGAGTCTTTTGTTTTCCAATATTCCGAGGCTGGCTGTAATGCGATAGATAGATAAAAAAAATTAAAGTGATAGGAAAAAGTTTCACTTCAATGATTTTCAATCAGAGATATCCATTTTAACTTCATGATATCTCATAATATCTTCATGACAGCTTTGGTGACTAAATGTCATGAAACAATTCTTCACTTGATCAGTCTGCGAAACTATGTTTTGTTCAAATGTAAAATGGTTAACGATTTCTGAATTTGTAACATTTATTCGGTACATTAATTTATTATTAATATCCTGCAAGAATATTTTCCAAGTAAAATATTGCCAAGACGAGAAAGTGTGACTTGCATTGTCAGAAAGCTTGTAGAACCAAGCTCCTAACTCTATACGCCTTAACACTACCCGTCGTCCGTCATCTTACCCATTTAAAAGCTCCTACTGAAAACGAGCATTATGTTGACTGTGAAACCTTTATTTCGTCTGTATTCTTTGCTTTTTTAATATGTTTATTTTTGGTAGTAAATTTTATTTTTTTGCTGTTATTCTGACCAAATAAACAACATTTTACTTTTTTTCAATCTGCCCCCACGCTCTCTGTTTCTCCCTTTCTTTTTCTCTCTCTCTCTGTCTTTCTTTTGTTCGCTCTTTCTTTCTTTATTTTCTCTCTTTCTACAAAGCCGAAGTTTTTACATGTTGAAGTTATCACAGACATTTCACCTAAGTCAAAATAATTTGTGACTTAGATATTTCGTTTTATTCACATGGTTGTAAGGTTCTAGAGATTGACGCCCTTAAACAACCTCGAACTTTTGAATTTTATTGTTATAGATAAGTAAATACGGTCTAAGTAATGGTGTTAAAAAGTATATAATTTTTTAACAGTTTAATAAAATAACGTTAAACGATGTTATAAAAGAGAACGATAACCATTTTATGTTATGTTTGAGAAACAGTTAAACGGTGCCGTAAAATAATTCGAAGTAATTACTTAATTAAAAGTTCGTCTGTAGTTGGAACATTATACAAAAGTATTAAATTACTTAATAGACAGAAAATGAAATGTTTCATTTAGTTTGCTTTATTCAAACTCAAATTGCCTCGTCGGTTATTCTGTATTTGTATCATGAAATTATAGATATGATTCTTAAGTCAGGTAATATAATAATAATATTAATTCTTTTAAAAATCATGATCGTCATCATCATCATCATCATCAGCTGGTGGAGGTCCACTGCTGGTCACACGCTTTTTTAAGGACTTTCAAAAACAACGATCTTGAGCCGCCACTGGCCAGCGGCTCCCTGCGACACCTTTGATGTCGTCAGTCAACCTAATGGGTGTCGACCAGCACTGCACTTTCCGGTGCAGGGTTGCCATCTAGCACCTTGGGCCCCCAACTAAAAATACTCATTAGCCGTCAATCCCATTTATTATCTATTTTAGCATCTGATAATGTTCGTTACAGTTAAACAAGCCTTAAAGCGGCCAATCCGCATTGGATCAGCTTGGTGGGTGTAAGATTCAGTTCCCCTCTCATATCTATATGGAGTTCTTATTTTTTTTTCATGGAGAAATCCATATGGATACCCTCCTGCGACGGGGAGGCGAGAAGGTTATGTCGGAATCGTACCGACAGAAACCCCACGGGGTTCGCTACTCGTCGCGTGAAAAATTGGTCCACGGGCACGAAAAGCCGCTTCCGAGATATATTAAGAGTCCTAGCCCAGCTCTGGGAGATTAAAATATAATTATTGTTATATTGACGATGATGATGAATATCAAACAAAAAAAATTGTGAAAAAGGTAAATAGGTAAACAATTAATTAGTATACTACGGAACTGGCAATTAAATATATGTTGCAGGATTAATTCACACATACAGGGTAAGTTTAATTAAATTTTTGTAATAAATATGCTATTTTATCAACCTTATTATAACAAATTTGAAACTTTAGTCGAACCTGTGCCTTCGTAATCCTCACCTGAAACATCAAGATAAATAAAAGAAAAAGGGGGAGGAGTCAGGAGCAAAATTGTATGTATTGCGTAAAAATACTTACAAGAGCATTGTGAAAAAGTTCATAGTGCAGAAAAGTAACAGATGTAATCCTCGAGGTCTATGGAACATAGGTTTGATATTGTATAGACCTGTCGACAGCATGTGTCCAAAGCTTTTGCTTGACGAAGGTACAGATGACTCTTCTAACTCTTCCTTGTTCTTCTCCTTCCAAACATTTTTATACTGCAAAGAAAAATTATTTAAGTTTTCCTTTGTTAATTATTTTAAATATTTGGTGGTTCAAAATCCCCCTTTTCTTAGGGGTCTTATGAAAAATATGTACAATTTATAAGTAGTAACGCTTAAAGTGACGTTAAGCTTAAGCTTACATAATTTATTGTTTTTATTTATGACTGAATGATATAATCAATCTTTCTTATTTTGCGAACCATGTTTTATTATAGGCTTGTTGTGGTAGCCAATAAGCGGGTGTATGAACTAACAGTAAGTAAATAAATTATTAAATCTACAAAGAAAAACAAATATGCAATGTTAACTTGAAAAGCATCTGTTCAAATAAACATTTCACTTTTAAAAGAAATCATTCCCAATGTAAAAAAAACATACTTAAATATTTAATTTAACCTTAGAGAACCCTTCACGAACGTTGTTTAGAAATTTTACAGTTTGGAAACTATATTACCATCATTTACCATTCATTTGGTGTATTTTGTAAAGTAATGAACAAAAAAGGCGTTAATCTGTGTAAATTTAATGCCTCGTTGATGAGGCTAGCCTATGTGGCTTCAATTACCAGATCCCGGGTTCGAATTCTGGGTCGGGTCGCCGGAACGATTATGAATTTTTCATTCTCCTGTAAAATGTTCAGTTTATTCCAAGCCTAGTGTCGGGAAGTTGGTAGTGATACATCCCTGTGCTTCAAAGGGTAAGCCGTCGATCGCAGTCACTATCATCAACATTTGAAAGTGATTGTTAATGTATGAAACATCACCCTAAGCCTGTCAACCCGCATTAGAGCAGCGTGGTGGGTCTACGCTCCATATCCCCTCTCCTACGTGGTGAGAGGTTTGGCCCTGTAGTGGGCCGTTCATCATCATCATCATTATCAGCCGATGGACGCCCACTGCTGGACAAAGGCCTTTTTTAGGGACTTTCAAACACAACGATCCTGAGCCGCATGTGCCCAGCAGCTCCCTGCGACACGTTTGATGTCATCAGTCCACCTGGTGGGGGGTCGACCAACACTGCGCTTTCCGGTGCGGGGTCGCCAATCTAGCACCTTCGGCCCCCAACGTTCATCAGCTGTTCGAATCACGTGCCCCGCTCATTGCCACTTCAGTTCTGCAACTCGCTGAGCTATGTCGGTTACTTTGGTTCTTTTGCGGATCTCCTCATTTCTGATTCGATCACGTAGAGATACTCCGAGCATTGCTCTTTCCATCGCCCGCTGAGTGACTCTGAGCCTTCTTAAGAAGCCCGCAGTTCCAACCAACCACCAACCAAGAACCAGAACCAAGTCTCAGATCCATAGGTCATCACTGACAACACGCACTGATCAAATTTTGATCATTGGGCCGTTAATAAGCTGATAATGATGATGTGTCAATATACGCTTTTAATATTTCATCGTTATTATTGCGAAACATTTATAAGCTTAATAATTTTTAGTGTAATTCGGTAGTGTCATTTTCAGAGCTGTAATTTGGGTAATTCGCACGTATTATCAAATATTTTTTTATTTTATTATTTATAGTTACATTATGTTCCAATTTTTAGTATTCAATTTTTTATTATTAATTTATCTGTGTTTTAATATATGTGGAAGTAAATTTAAAACTTAGTAGACAAAGAGCATGTAAATTTAAAATATTTTCATCGACGGCACTGGAAATTGCCCTCCCGATGCCAAGTTTTAGAAAGTTACATGTTATCACACTTAGAATAGTTGTTTCAAGCAATTGTGATAAAATATATATAATGTTGATATTTTGAATACGTACTCCTTATCAAGAATATTATATCTTATTTATGAAAGAAAGGTTATCACTATCATCGTCATCAGTTATTTTCGGCAAGGGTGACTGCCTCGTTGGTCTAGTGATTAGCTTATCTGGCTTCGATCACGAGGTCCTGGGTTCGAAACCTGGGTCGGGTCACGGAATAATTCTGAGTTTTTCATTCATCTATGAAATTCTCAGTACATACCAAGTCCGGAGTCGGGAAGATGGTGGTGTTAAATCCCCGTTTCTTGCACCATGGCATTACGCAAAATTAAATACTTATAAGGCACATAATCCCAAAAAGTTTATTATACCTAACAACAATTAAATGAAAATAAAAATTCAAGAAATAAAGAAGAATATTATATATATTATAAAAATAAAGAAAATTTATTTGGAAAACTATATCAAAAAATATTAAAAACATAATTAAATACAAGTTGTAAATTTTTATGTCATCCCAAAAGATTCAACGCGCACCATCCTGTGCCCGTCAGGTCACTGGTATTACGTGAAGTACGTTAAGAAAAGTGGTTGGTAAAGTAGTCATTGATAAAGTTACTTTGAGTAAGATTGTTAAACTGTGGTTTCGACCATCTTGGGTTGTAACATAAAGTATTAAAATTTAAGCTTACGTACGGGGAAAGTATCGGCCGCTTTTCCTGTATTCTGCTTATAAATTTTAATGAGTACATCCCTCGCCTCGTCGTATCGCTTCTGAGTTACGTAGTACTTGGGGCTTTCGGGCAGGAACGCGTAGAGACCGGCCGCCGCTAGCGACCACAACGACATGATGAAAAGGTAAAAATTCCAAGTGTGCAGTACTGAAAAAATATTATATAAATTGTTTAGAGACCATATTAGAAAAAATCCAATTATTATATCGGATAAGTTAAAATATAAGGTTAATAAAAATTGTGTACAAAAAATATAGTAAAATATTTAGCTAATTTTTGTTTACAAATTGTTAGGACTTTTTAAAAATTAATAAATTTAATCGTTTACCAGAATCCAAGGAATTTCAATACCCATTAATACAGAGGGCATCTAAAGATCGTGGATTTAGAAAAAAAAGAAAGGCAAGAAGTTTAAATTTTTTTTTTACCAATTACAAGTTGGCCCTTGACTGCTATCACACCTGATGTTAAGTGATGATGCAATCTAAGATGGAAGCGGGCTAACTTGTAAGGAGTGGGACGAAAATCCACACCCCTTTCGGTTTCTACACGACATCGTACCGGAACGCTAAATTGTTTGGTGATACATCTTTGTCGGTAGGGTGGTAACTATCCATAGCGAAAGCCTCCCACCAGCCAGACCAAGATAAATTAAGAAAAATCTCAATCTGCCCCGCCGGGAATCGAACCCAGGACCTCCGTCTTATGAATCCACCGCGCATATCACTGTGCCACGGAGGTCGTCAAAGTTTCAATTTATTAAATTTTAAAAAAATGATCAATCCATTTTTATATTTTAGTGAGAGTAGGTCAATTATAGGTAGAGTTAAAAAGAATTTTTGAAAAGGTAACCGACCAACAGCCCCGTTAAAATACGTCTGTTCCCAGTTTTGCGTCAGTATTCCCCAGGACTGCAAAGCAATTGCCACTTGAGAGATAGCCGCGAACGAAGACTGGAACAGCATTACTCGATCTCTGACGTCACTGTGACAGAACTCTGACGTCAGCGATATCATAGGCGCAAATGACGTAGCAGATCTGTAACGTAGGAAGACATTACTTTTCTTAAATTTAGTCTTATGGCCGTTCTGTAAATATAAATTAGTTAGTAACAAACTATAGGGAAAAAGTTAAGTCTGAATTAAGTATTAGTTAAAGTTAGTCTAAACGTTAAGATAATATTATTCATGTAACGTTTTAAATAAAAATACAAAGATAAAGGGGGTTTTGAAGCCACTCAAAAAACATAATTCCTATATATAAGACACTTTGTCTTTAAAAATTCCTTATTAAACATCTTAGTCATTGTAAACCTAATAAATGTTGTATGTAATGAAGAGATATATACCTAAAACGTATATTTTAAGAAAAAAATATCTGCCTTCAAAATATAATATGCTAAAACCTACTTTAAAAAAATATATGGGTACATTATAAAAGATTAGTAATTTTACAAAAAATCGCGAACACACCAACATTACATGCTAATTCGTAATAATCTCCATTTTCGAAGTTGTAATGTATGTTCAAGTTATGTATCAAGATATTTACAAAACTATACTCACAATAGACCTTCAAAGAATTTGCATACAACCAGCACAGAATACGTTTGGCTCGTTCCACTGATTACCGTAAATACGAACAGTCCGGTAAATCCGCCAACTATAAAATTTTTACGACCGAATATGTCAGTTAAAAAACCTGCGACCACTGATATTAATACCATACCTGCAAAAATAACATTTTATAGTATTGTAAAACCTTATTTATTGTACATACCTATATAATTTTTGTCACTCTACAAACGAAAGCTGCTGTAGTTTAGGTTTTTGGTTGGTGGAAGACTTCGGCACTGGCTAGATACCACAATGGCGGCAAAGATGTATCACATGAAGGTTATAAATTATGACAGCAGTTGTCAAAAGTCCTCCTCGGAGAACGTCTACTACTATGGTGTTATTCATTGATAAACTAAATAACCGATACTTTTTTACAATATTGATTAAAATCCGTGTTCTATAAGGCCTGTCAGATTAGCCGTTAAGTTGGCTGATAAGATGATTTGAGATCCTTATAATAAAATAAATAAATAAATAAATATTACAGGACAATTACACACATCGCTATATAGCCCCAAAGTAAACGTACTCGTAAGTAGTTTGTGTTATGGGTGCTATGATAACTGATGAATGTGTTTTTATATATATTATACATAAATACTTATAATATATAGATAAACACCCAGACCCTGGAAAATATCCATGCTCATCACACAAACATTTTCCAGATGTGGGAATCGAACCCACAGCCTAGGACGCAGAAGCAGGGTCACTACCCACTGCGCCACTCGGCTGTCAAAGCTGTATAAGCCCTCTGTCATTTGATAAGTTGCACACCGCAGTGTGATTTTTTTATTATTTTCTCTCTACCCTCCTAAAATGACTCCCTTAATCCATCTAATTACATCATACTTTTGAATTTGGGTTACACGAATTTATATGTGTACCTTCAACTTTACCTTAATTTAATCGGTCTAGTAGATGCGGGTAAAATTGGCTATGAGGGAGGGACAGACGGACATTCCTGATCCTACAAGGGTTGCGTTATTTTTATTTATAGGTACGAAACCAAAATAAATATAAAGAATATTACTCGTTGAGTTAAACTATCTATTATAATAATGCGTTATTAATATCGTGTATTATGGTATGGCCACACCATGTTCAGTTGTGTGACGGGGTAAATCCCTTTGATGTTGCAATATGAGCGGGCGGGGTGACGCGTGCCCAGCGTCTTTACACATGACGTTAATAAATTAACGCGTTAATACCAGCTATAGTAATGAACAGTTGAACCACGCTCTTTGATAAATGCAATATTTCATAATGAAGAAGTTCTAACTGGTATATTTTTTATTTTCAGATCTCAGTTGATCTAATTAGAAATGACACCGCTTAACGATTCGTGCGATCAAATCATTACTATTAAGAAAAGCTCATTTGTTTTTGGGTCGCTTATTGTGCTTGTAAAATAGTAACGAAATCTGTTAAGTGAAGGGAATATAAATAATCCGAAATAATATGGATCATAATTATTTTAATTCGTTCATTTTTCAGTTATTTTATTGAAAAGTATTCAAATATACTTTCATAGTAAAATATTGATTTAGAAACAATTAAATATTGGATAGCAGCAAGCGTTACTTTGCAAAAGTTCATTATAAATAGTAGATATTTTATTTTATTTCCTTAATCGTGAAAACCTAACAAATCCAAGTGACGAAGTTATCTAGATTCTACAGAAACCGTCTACGTACTAGTAGGTACGTATCACACCAGAGCATCCGAAGAAAATGTTATCTCTACAACGTTCAGTAATATTCTTACCGAACCGGGATCAGTCAAAAATAAAAAAAAATAGAGCTTACCAAGAAAAGGCATAGCATTCAAAATTCCTTTCTCCAGCAGACTCATATTAAGGTCACACTCGGCAACGGGTAAAATATAAGGTGTACTGTTTAACACAGCGACACCGCACGCGATTCCAAAGAAAGATGTACACAACAGTCGTATGTGGAAGAGGCCTAACCCGCACTCCTTTAGTGCCAGATTGACTTCCTGCATTGCGGTAGGTGCTTTATTAGGCTCCTCCGTCCCTGAAACATATAGAGTAGCTTTCGCAGTTTGTATAAGTTTTTTAACCAACTTCGAAAAATGGAGGATCTCAAACTGTATGTATGTAATATTGTTAGAATTGCATAGGTTTTGATCTCTAAATAAAATCTGCTCTTCAAAAGTGTGTGTATGTTTGAATGCTTATAAGTTTGTATATCAATATGTGAAAACGCATAAAGACCTGAGACGATAAGTCGGTTACTAAATTGATATTTTAAACTTTACAATGGTATTCCTTGGTACCTGCAATAATCGTTTAAAGCAAAATAAATGAATCTGCATTTTTAAGATAAATTACACCAGAATTTTTTTTATTGCCAGTATATATACTTTTTCGTTTATAACAATATTCACTCATTGAATTGTTTTCTTCGTGTTTTAAGCTAATATCTGTATGTAAATTAGACATAAATTAAATTAAGAGAGAAATGTGCAGTGCTCAGAAAAGCCGACAAGAACTTACGAGCACCAAGCTGTATATATAAAGATTGTATGTGTTATAATAAATAAATAAAATAAATAAATAAATGTTCTTAAAAAAATCTACATAACACACACTCAGTAGATTTTTTAATCTGTACTAATTTTATCTGATTTATTTTAATATGGAGTTATTTTTATAAATAAGGGCATTAAAATTAAAAGAAAACTTCCAAGCTTTTTGTATAATAACTATCGTTAGTCGTATAAACAAAATGTACGTACCACATACTGCCGTAGTCTGCAAATTCACGTCTCCCATTTAAAAATAGAGTAGGTACAGTCAGCAAAAACACGCAACACCAACACCAATCTATGACGAATCATAGTAAGCAGCACAATGCTACTGAATTACTTCGTTGATCACACACCTATCATTTTATCTAATTATCTTATTACAACCTTGATGACACGTTAAGACTATGTTATCATAAGCTGATAAACGTAATAGCTAGAACAGTCAAAACAATACCGCAGAATAACGAACTCTGCTTTGCGCGAATTTATTACTTCTATCATCACCATTATCATTACTATCAGCCGATGGACATTCACAGCTGGCAACGACTTCTAAGCACCACGGTCTTGAGCCGCATCCAGAAGCTTCCTGTAACCCGCTCGAAGTAGTCGGTCCTCCAAGGGGTCGACCAAAATTGCACTTTTCGGTGCCGGGCTCGCCTTGTTACCTAGGAATCCCAATGTAGATCGGCTCTTCAAACTAAGAGCCGTGCCCTTTGCCACTTCAGCTTCGCGCCCCTTGAACTGTGTTAATATTTTTTGCTTTTTTACGGATTTCTCTAAGAATAAGTCGCTCTAGCGCTCGCTGCCTTATTATTTTTATATCCTTTACAGATATATTTTTTATTTTTTACTCTAGAATATGTCAATTTGCTTGGTTTTGATGCTGGACATTGTAGAATGTTTTCAAAATAAATAACGTTCGACGATCATTCAAAACGTACCAGAATTTTAAAGTGCCAGCAAAGGAAAACAGTAATTACTTGGCTAGAGGGTATTATTTTGAACATTTTTCATGTTAACAGCAATTCTGTGAAACCTTTACTCTCGTTTATATAGACTTGTCTTTCTCTGTACGGAATAATAACATATACAGTTGTTTCAATAATAATTTACATATTGTTACAAAACAATATTAAACGCTATTGCTTCGATACAAAATGATAACAAACAAAAGTCATCAAAGTCAAGGCAGGATGTCTGGGTTTGACTTTGAAGGCGGGTTGTTTCCTGCCGCGACCCCATCAGCTTAAACTAATCTGACATGGCAATTACCATACAAAATTACCTACTTCAATTTATTCGGCATGTAAGATATTTACAAAAATCTAATCCGTAAAATTCCGGAAGATTTTTTGGTTCTTCTTTTTTTTTAAACCACTCCAACATTATACAAAACCTTCGCCTCCGTGGCGCAGTGGTATCCGCGGTTGATTTATAAGACGGAGGTCTTGGGTTCGATTCCCTGGCTGGTGGATGGCTATTGCCGTGGCTAGATACCACCCTACCGACAAAGACGTACCGCCAAGCAATTTAGCATTCCGGTACGATGTCGTGTAAAATTTCATCCTACTCCTAACAAGTTAGCCCGTTTCCATCTTACATTGCATCAACACTTAACATCAGGTGTGATAGAAGTCAACGGCTACCTTGTTGATAAAAAAAAATCAAAAATCGACTTCTAGGGAGAATACCTTTATTCTATACTAGAGGACGCCCGCGGTTTCACCCGCGTAGTTCTCGTTCCCGTGGGAACTTCGGTATAAAATGTAGCCTATGTGTTATTCTGATGTATAAGCTATATTGTGGTAAAGTTTCATTCAAATCCATTCAGTAGTTTTTACGTGAAAGAGTAACAAACATCCATACATCCATACATCCATACATCCATACAAACTTTCGCCTTTATAATAGTAATAGGACTAATCTCTAGAACTATAAGTCATAATGTTAAATTATTTTTGTATGTATGGTATAGGCAATATACGAGTAAATTATGATTATTCGCGAATGGAACCACAGGGCATAGCTAATATTATATACCAAAAAACAATGGCATTTTTACATTATATAGTTGTATTACGAAAGCATCGAATATGATTTGATAATATAAAAACAAAATATATTACATATTAACACATGTAACTAATTTGTATGTAGTTTGTTATATCATATACATATGACACAGATAGCTGTATAAAATATTTTTTATATATTGTTCACTGCAATAATTAATGAATTAATTACAATTCAGTAATTATTATTATAATACAATAAATTCATCACGATGTTCCAAGGCTGAAAAAGTACTAAATACATTAGTCTTATTATAATTCTAACATAGAAAATCCTTAAAAAAATCACGAAAAAGCCTTTATTTTATTTTTTTATTTTATTATTATTTTCTTTTTTTTATTTGGGACAGCAAACATTTACATATTGGAATCTTAAATCTAAGGTACATACACAAAGAGGGTTAAATATGTAAACAACAACACTATCCACGAATATACAGAAAGATTATGATGTCACAAAACATACAGACATAAATCAAAAATGAACAGTACAAATATGGAAAAACATAACAAAACATAAATAGAAACAAAAATTGATAAAATAAGTAAGCAAGTAAACAAAAATTAGTAAAATAAGTAAAAGTAAACTTAAATAAGTGAACGAGGAAAAAGCCTAATTAGTTTTTTGTAATAGATTCGAAATAGTCATTTTATATTTGCAAGCTGACAAGGCAAATATATCAACCTCGTCAAAATGTTTATTATATGTTTTTTCCAATAGGAAAAAATAAAATTGTACGTACAAAAATAAATTTCCTAACAAATCTACATTGCATTGTTTCATAATAACTCTTAATACCCGTTAACAACCTTTTTTGGTTTTCGTGCGAGCGAGCCGATTTTTGAGCTGTGAACAATAGCCCTCATATTTCCCCGAAATGGGATGCGTTGAAAACAAAATGCCGGCGTTTCCAGTCGTCCAAGGCTTTATTCCGGCTTAAATTTTACTGTACTGTATTCAATTTTGTTAATAATTTTTAAAAAGTATGTTTTATGTTCATGCTAATAGTTTATGCATCCATCCATCCCCATCTGGATGGAATTCAACTAAATTTTGTAACTATTAAATATATATGAAAGTAATATTTGTCTGTAAAGTCTTCTTACGGGTGATAATTTTACGTGATAGCGTCACAAGCCGGACGCTTTGGCTGATCGTGCCTCTCAATAACTTGTTCCGCACTATCGCTAGCACGCTTGGCTCACACGGAACGTGACATGCTTTCTCGTATACGCAGACGTTCTTCGTAGAGAAATCCTAACGGATACTTTCGTTCAGGCGAGAAGGTTATGTTGAACACTATGCTTATAACCTACGGGCCTAGGACCAGAAAAGATGTGTACCATTCTAATCGGAACACGTCGTTTTCAGGCTCACTGTTGTCGGGGTATGCTATCGTAGCTGTGTAAACAGCAGAAGCAGGCAACGCGTCGCCGCGATACTACTAATTTCTATATATTTCTGTGTACGTGTATTTCATAGAAAGATTTACCTTACCACGAACAATACATTAACCTTTGTCAACCTAAAAAACACGTGCGTACATTGCGTGTAATTTCATTGACAACCATCAGACCGTAATAATCATAGTGATTTTGTTTGAAAATACCTTACCTTTTAACGGTCCACTAGGCCAGGCTAGGCCTCCCTCCTTTTAAGAGAAGGTGTATGGAGTAAAGACTTACCACACTGCTTCAATGCAGATTAAGATAATAATCTGCAGCTCAGAATCCTTCCACTACCCAACCCAGGATTCGAATCTAGGTCCTCGTGATCGAAGTTACATAGTCTAACCACAAGACCAACACTCAAAAAATTCTATATTGGCAATATAGAATTTTTATTATCTCGAACCTGGGACGTTGAGTCGGCAGTATTAAACGGAGAAGATAGTTATCGTCACATCGTATGTGTAATCTTCATAACGTTTACATTATATTTTGGCGCATTGTTTGCGTAACTAGGTAAACATTAGTGATACAGGGATTTAGATACAATACTTTACTAAGTATTTTTGTATTGCACAATATTATAATTAATTTTTTTAAATTAATAATTAAAATTAGCGTTACTTTACTAATGTTAATAAATAGCTAATTTAGTTGACTATTCAAAGTAAAAATCCGAAAAATCTAAGCGCCAAAACCGTCCAAACAAACGTCCCACATACTGCGTTTGCTTGGACTCTCTCTCACTTTCTCACTCAGAAAATTTATATTATCAAATGTCATTCCAAAAAGAAGAAATTTTTACGAGTGCGACTTCGTTACCGATTCCAGATGACAACTACAGGCGATAATTTCGCAGCGACACCACTTGTAAATACTTTTCGTTAAAGACCTTTATTAAAAATTAAAATACCTTTCGTATGTTGTTGTTGACATGTTATCGTTTGCATAATATCTACAAATACATAAAACTCCTCGTCGGTCTAGTGGTTAGCCTATCTGGCTTCGATCGCGAGGTCCTAGGTCATCATGGGTCGGGTCACGGAATAATACTGAGTTTTTCATTCTTCTATGAAATTCTCACTTTATTCCAAGCCCGGAGTCGGGAAATTGGTGATATTAAACCCCCGTGCCTCGGTGAGCACGTTAAGCCGTCGTTTCCGGTCACTGTCATCAACATCCGATAGTGATCGTTAATAAATGACACATTATCACCGTAAGCCCGCCAACTCGGACTGGAGCAGCGTGTTGGGTCTATGCTCCATAAACCCACCCGCTACCCTATAAGGTGGGAGGCCTGGCCCTGTAGTGGGCCGTTAATAGGCTGATAATGATGATGAGGACATAAAATTCAGTTGAGACGGTGTGATGACTTCTGCAGTCGGCATAATTTGCACTATAAATCATGAATTTTTAGTACCTAGCGTTAGACCCAGTCACTTTGTTAAGGATATTAGTAAGATGAACAATATTAAGTAGTTAGCAAGTTCGTCCGTCTTTACTTCAAAGCAATTTACGAGCAGCGCGCTGACTCAAATTACACCATACCCCGTCGGGTGTTAACAAATCGCTGCAGTATGTCGTTAACTTGCAGATTAAACCCTTAGTTTAACTCTGTCACAGCGCATTCTTATGTGTATTTTAACAGAACTCAACGCTCTAAACAATAAAGAAGTGGTCTATGACTATCATAGACCACTTCTTTATTGTTTTCAAGTTTACAAATAATAATTACATAATACCTACCGTGCTTTGCGGTAAGTTTTGGGGACACAAAATGATCAAAATCTTACGCCAAAAATAAGAAAAAATGAAATAATTGTCATTGTATCAAAGTTTGAGATCATATGGGGTCGTAGGGTGCATATTTTTTTTATTTTTCAAGACATCATAAAAACCCAAAATACTTTATATTTTTACCAAACTGTGTCAGAAGGAGGATGAATGAGGAGAATGAGGAATGTTTATATACTAGTATATAGAAAGATAAAAATAAACAACTTTCATTAGGAAAAAATAACATCGCAATAATTATAACATTAAATTAAAAATTTAAAAACCCCCGACCCAAATTAGAAACCTGATAAGAACCAGTCAAGACAAATTCAACGAGCCCAAACTCGATGGGTTTACTAAAAAGGTACACCAGGGTTACGTCTCCTACCTTCGAGCCTTATCATGAGACCAGCTCAGTGCTTCCAGAAGACATCAGTGTTTCAAAGGTCAGATCACACACATGCTTTCAAGCAAACTGAGCGTGTTACATTTCTATTACACCTAACGAACGACCTGATGACCTTGAAGACCTGAACCGATTTCAACCAAACATAGCTAAGAACACTCTCGACTGATATACCTTTCAAACAAAAAAAACGCACTAAAATCGGATCATCCGTTTGGGAGTTACGATGCGACAGACAGACACATACAGAATCATTTACACAGACACCTCAAATTTATAATACCTCTTCGTTTTTGTGTCGGGGGTTAAAAATATATTCATAAACAGTAATTATTTATCCATTATAATCTACACTGAAACTGCTGAAATAAACAAACTTTTAGACAAAAACTTACTAAGAAAATAATTAAGGAACATTTTAGGGGTTAAAATATGGGAGTCGTCAACCAGCAGTAAAGTAATGTGGTGGGTTACGTTAGGTTAAGTTAATTTTTTATGGTAGTAGTACTAACGTTCCCATAATGCAGTCCCAGGCGATAAGTTGGAACATCGTGGGGTTTTAGTCGGTAGAAGTCCGACATAATCTTCTTGCCTCCCCATGGCGAGAAGGTATCCATGAGGATTTCCCCACGTTAAAAAAAAAGGTTAGGTTAATTTCATATTTCGCATACTAGTATATATAAACGACAGCTTGTAAATTATTACTGACATTGTCAATGATAGACGTAATAATATAAAGTTTCACTTGTAAAACAAAAGGTATATTGTTTCGCTGATAAAAGTTTATTACTTTTGACCTTTAGTAATTTTATCTACAGAAAATAGCAATCTAAAATACAACGGCGAATCCTTTAAAGGTTCATTCACTTTTAAATTAAAACAATATTCGAGTCAACGGCAAAATTTCAATCCGTCTCGTTTTATTGGATGTCAATGAATTAATTGCAGCGACCTGTTTTATAATAAATGACGAAAAATTTTATTTATTTTTTATTCAGTTTAAGTTTTTGATGTGGAAACTGTTAATTTTCGGCCAAAATTAGTGAGCGGTACAACTTTTCAGCATCTGTTATTGTTGCTATTTCATGGACCGCGATGTCATAATTCGTTATTATATATATTTTTAAGCTGTTGTATAGCTTTTATCGTGGGCCTTGAGCGTAGAGACCGAATACAGAAATTCCGTAACGAAAATACCTAACACCCCCTGAGTATCAAATACATAATATCAAAAGCACAATTTCGGCAACGACGTCATCGGGGAACGTGGCTTAGCGGTAAGGCGCTCTAAGTGCCCGGATTGCCAGAGAGACACGGGTTCGAATCCCGTCGGTTCCGAAATTATTTTTTTTTCAATTTCCGGGAACTTAGAGCGCCTTACCACTAATCCACGGTCCCGATGACGTCGGTAGGTAAACATAAGTTGATAAAAAATGCTATGCAATAGCTTTACCGCGGCAGTCTCCGAGTGCCACACGTCTTTTTTTTAATTATTTTGAACCACTACATTGTTTTTTAAGTTCTTTGTTCATATACAATCGCAATAAGCTTGTTACGTGCAGCCAAGTCAAGGACGCTGCCGTGTAAGCGATGGCCTAAAAACCTGCACACTGAACCAGTCGCACGAGGCGCTTACACAGCAAGATCTACAGGCAAGTGTCACGTGAAACGCGATTACCTCTAAAGTTAGGAGCTTACGAGAACCACTTCTTGATCGATCACCCATCTATAGTCACCCTAGGCTTAGCTAGGATATAGAAGATTAATCGCTTATCTTCTACTCACTTAGTCATGTAGTTTAATTATAGTATTTTTATTGTAATTAATTTTAATTAAATAATTATTAAGAATCGTTTGCATTATTTTCCAAGCCCTTATCTACCCCCTAAACGTAAGTAGCTAAGCCAATTTAAGTAATTAATTGTAACAAAGTAAAATTATTCTCTCTACTAATTTTTCTATATGAAAACGTACAGATATACAAAAAGCAATTATTTCAGCCCGTATATTACGATAGATGTAATAATATTAAGCGGTTTGAGTTTGTTCGCATTCAATTTAAGCTGTTCATGGGCAAGCGGGTGAATTAAATTACTCCATGCTCTGTTGGACTCTAACGGAGATATTACAGCAGTATATCGTAAACTTGCAGATTAAACTCGCTATCATAATGTTATTATTTAATTTTGATTCGGTTGAAATGCTTTGTGTATAACAGAATGTGATTAACTGCGCTGCTTTTTGTTAGCTGTTTATCTACTCTACCTTATGTTAATGCATGTTGGATTAATCAAATATTTATGTTAGATAAAATGCTAAGTAAAATATAATGTTCATTTTGATAATTCAGTCGTCTCTTGTTAATTCAAACCCACGATAATTAAAACCTCTCTATAATTCGATTACCATAAGTGTTTTTATAAGAAAATATGTAATACAATTACACTCAAAATTTGCGAAAATGTGAATAAAAATATTATGATTCAAATATGTTATTCATAAATTAATAATTACGTAGTATAAATTAAGACATTTTGTAATGTTATAAACTTAAAAGTAAGTCTATTATAAGTTAATCTACTATATTTGACTGTGTAGTTGGCACTCTATGTACCATTATTATTTTCCAAGAATTTATTCTTTTTCTATATAAATAAAGTAAGTCACGCTCTGAATATTAATTAAAACGAACAAGTGCTACTTAAGAATATTGCTGAAGTAATTATACTGAGTGATGGAAAAGCCGCCAGCTAATCCTTGTAGCCGAGGCTCGGGCCCAGTTTGATAGTTTCACTACTTAGCTCGTAAAATGTATCGGGTCTTAATAGTATTATGAACTTAGCTGACTTAATTACTTTTTTAAAACAAAACAAATAAAACGAAATTAGATTTATCTGATTATCTTCCATTTACTTTCTAGTTTTGAAATCATTATAAGCTATTATGTTTATCGAGAATTACAACTGTCCAATAATTTATTAAATTAACTTAATTGTTAACAACAGGCTTAAATGGCTCGTAAGCACTCAGTTAGCGATGGAGCACTGCACTGCAAGCAAACACCAGAACAGCATCACAGTTGCCAATCCAAACGAGTACAAGCTGGGGCTCATCTTGTGTAGCTTAGGAATTTCCTAGCCTATCATCAGACTTGGTACCGGTAATATATTATCAACGCCCCTTCCTTTACCTTTTTATCAGCATTGCAAGATACCGGTTGATCCCTACGTCGTTGACGTCATCAATACTCGGTCGGTAATTCTTGAGATGGCGCGTATTGTGAGGAGGTTTCTTATTTTGAAACCACTACCATATGTTTGGGAACTTAAGCCTCGCAGCAGAAGGATTTGACATTTTTAAAATTTTTCTTATATATTACCATTTTTATGAGCATTGTCAAAAAGCTTAAAATAAATAAACGAGAGAAAATAGTTATGAATAACAGAGAAAAGCTAATAAAATACTTACAATTCTACTACGATCACAATATTCCTTTTCTCTGTACTATTGTTGAAAACATTATTTCAATAACCATTTACGTACCCTTACAATAAAATCAACTGAGTGGAAAATCGGATGATATAACACATTACGTTTCCACTAGTGGAATAATTCGTGTACTAAACAGTTCCTTTGGAATTAATCATTTGTTAATGTAGGTAGGTTCTACATAATAGATGTCTAGGTACCACCTGGGACTGTACGTGTTACAGTGAATTGCTTCGGTGCTGTTAGGGACACTATGATTTAAAATTATTCAGGATAAAACGCATTTTCAGTAGTCCTAATTGTGATTCTATGTTTATTTAGTTAATTACTTATAATTTAATAGGGTATTATAATTTAACATAGAATTTAAACTATCGCGAGTGTTATCCATATTATAAAAATATAACGTCTGAAACTCACGTCACGGCTGTCGGAGAATGCCCGACTAGTTTCAGCGGCGCGAAGCAGTCTCAGTTTGTTTCGCGCCGTGTTACCGGAACAAGCAAGGTCATGATTAAGGACCCCGTATGGGTTCGAAACTAGTCGGGCATACTCCGACAACCGTGACGTGAGTTTCAGCTGTTATATTTTTAATAATATTTAATAGGGTGTTTTAAAATCGCGCCTGATAGTATGAGTCAATACTTACTTACTAAAAATGTTCTTGTTCTATTCACTTTATGTACCGTAAAGTCATCTCATGTCTAAAAAACTATTTTTAAGACATGAGATGCTTTTCAGGTCAATGTTTAATGCCATTTCATTATGTATTTCTATCTAGTCTCTTATCACAAAATTTTTTTTTATATTTCATTTATTTTACTAGAACAGTAGAGTTGTGTTGTATGTTACTTACATATTTCACTCTGTATTTCAATTTATAAGTTAGTATACATGACTTAATATTCCATAGCTAAGTTGCCCGGCTACAATTCTTACGGCATATAATTATGTCGGAGTAGTATCCAGTCTTTGTGCCTTCGTCGAAAAGATGTCACCCCCCATCCGACATATCGAATCAAAAATTTTGGTTGGCCACAAACTGCACTACTAACACTTGATCAAATAAATAAAACGTAATTTAAAACACAACAACGTGCTCAACTACTAGTACCTGATAAAAATGTAATTGCACCATGTTGGAATACACCCGAACTAAATGTCCGCATTAAACGTAACAAATGCAGGCCCTACTCCAAGAACGACCTGCACCATAAATTGCAGCGAGTTAGGGTACAAAAACACGTGCAACATCGCAATCTGCTATTTGCGAGCACCCACTATAATATTACAGCCTGAAATAGAGGAAACTGGAATCATACTATACATGTTTTGTTTCACAGGTTAAAATTGTATACTACAGGGCTAAGCAGGCAGGGTTCTCTCCATAAAGACGTGTAGATATGGACCTTAGACTCGCTACTCAGCTGCAATGCTGATGGGTGGGATTAGTACGATGAGTTTGGATTTAGAAAATGCTATTGCTTCAAACTAAAAATAACACAACGTAATATGGAAAGAAACTTTTTAAATATAAGAGTGACAAATAAACATGTAGGACTCAAAAGTAAAGTTAAAGAAATAGGAAAAATAATAAAGAGATTAAAATGCAATTGGGCCGGACATATAACAAGAAGATCAAATTAAAACTGGAGTACGACAACCACATCATGGTGTCCAAGAGCCGCTAAAAGAAAAAGGGAATCACCAGGTAGAAGGACGATCTAACTGCCTTCGAATGCTCTCAGTGGACTCGTTCAACCTTAGATAAAATACAATGGAAGAAGAGGGGGGGGAAGCCTTTGCCCAGCAGTGGGGTGAAGTCTTAACAATAGTAATTATATAAATGCTTATCTAAGATTTTGTATAATAAATAAATAAATCAAAACGCTCTTCAGAACAATCCCCACAATACGGAGCCACTGAACATAAAGGTTACCGAAGTAACTACTGATTCTAAAGTTTACGAGTTACTGGTAAGCTTGGGATTGACAACAAGTCGAACTGTCCAATTTACAATTTCACAGAATACATAATAATATAATGCAATTGGATTGAGTTGTAACCTCAATTTTCAAGACGGAGTTAAACAAGAAACCGATAATTTCTAGTTCTTAGTTAGTTAATTAGTTTTTTTTCTTCCTGACGTGTTCCAAAATAAGCAATGAAAATAAAAAGGAGAAATCACACGCACAGGCTAAAACTAACTTAATAGCGTCGTAGCAGTCTATACTAAAGCCAAACTCGATTGGGAATGCTTGTCAACAAACAAATGCAACACATTTTATGCCTAAGAAAATTAAAATTATGTTTTGTTTTTTATTAAATCTTATTTAAAAGGCATTGAATATATTAATTAGTTTTAAGCTTACTAATCTAATTTATTGTCGTGAATTCGTCATTAACAAGTTAATTAAAAAAATTAGGAGTAAACTGACTAGTGATTTCTACCTTCAATTTTAATTTGGTTGTTGACAAGCATTCTCAATCAAGTTTGGCTTTAGTATACAGACAGTACTTTAGTGCTCTAGTAGGGCAGTATTTCTATGAAAAACATGAATCTCTAGTTGCAAAAAGGATTGCACGGCGGCACGTCGCTTCCTGTATTCACTTATTGTTATACACTGTAGTCGGCTACGAATTTGCTCCCACGTGTCATTTGTATTCCTTATATGCAAGGCTCTATATCGAGTATCGTGTTAGATAGAGGAAGATACACAGCACTTTCGAGTTTTATTATTTTTTTAAATTACAAAATCGACATGCTGCTTTAAATCATCTATCCGTTCCCTATAAGAATAATAAATAATTAAAATAAACATGAATCAATAAAGAATATCACGTATCTCGCCTTAAAGACATTTAAATTACGTACCTATATCCGTCAGAAAAACACATGACGAACGCCATATTTATATTTTATATAAAATCTAACGCAGCCTTGTATTTAGTGCTTCACCCCTTCACATAACATAGGTCGTAAAAATCGTGTATACTCCGAAATGTGAAGCATTTTTCTACCCTCTATTTAGGTGAGTCTTTTTTATCTGCCAGTTTTATATCTCAATTTCCCTTTTCGCCGGCGCGGGTTGAAACTTGATATCAGTGTGCCCTTAGCCGGAGTTAATGACACGTGGGGTATATACGAGCATTGAGATGCCTCCTTGTTAATGATACGGGATGCTGTCCGTCGAGTTTTATCCCGATGAGATATGAGATCTCATGGTTATTCCGTAAGAAATATATTGTTACTAGAAGACGCGAAATTGTTCTGCAAAAATTATGTTTTTCTGATTTAATCCTTTTTGCCTGAAAAATGTTGTAGCCTATTTAAAATATAGGTACTATAGAAAATAATACTTCTAAGTAGTTCCGAATAAGCCTCTCTTCTAATTTCGTTTCATACAAATGTTCAGCCACTTAGAGCTGCCTCATAAATCGGAGAATCATCTCGGTATTACAAAAGTCGTTTGAATGAATACCATACTACTATAGTACAACATCACTAACTTCTCAACTCCGGGCTACTTCTGAGATTGCTCAAGAACTCAGGATCTCATAATCTGAAGCCTTATATTATAGCCACTGGACCAACGAGACAATAAGAATACTACTTTTTTTTATCGACTACAAGGTGGCCCTTGACTGCTGTCGCGCCTGATGTTAAGTGATGATGCAATCTAAGACGAAAGCGGACTAACTTGTTAGGAGTAGGATGAAATCCACACCCCTTTCGGTTTCTACACGACATCGTACCGGAACGCTAAATCGCTTGGCGGTACGTCTTTGTCTGTAGAGTAGTAACTAGCCACGGCGAAAGCCTCCCACCAGCCAGACCAAGACAAATTAAGAAAAATCTCAATCTGCCTCGCCGGGAATCGAACCCATGACCTCCGTCTTATAAATCCACCGTGCATACCACTGCGCCACGGACGTCGTCAAAATTACAATTCGAATGCAAACCCTTTTTATTAAAATTTGAATACATAAAACCAGTATGTTAATAATTTATGTATACTTTGTTCTGTAATTAATTTCTCGTTCGTTTCACGTCTATTTTCGTTTCCCATACAGAAATGGCGTCGCAATTTTCAACGTAGCGTCTACAGGAAGCTCCCTTGTGTACTGTAATAGGTCGCCCTAATGGTGGAGTCTAAATTAATCAGGTCAGTTGGCCAGCCCGCCTTGCATGCGGAGGCTTGGGCTTCATTAGAGCTTACGGTCTTCGATCTTGTTGTGGCACGGAGTGGCGACAGATTGAAACTATCCGCATCTGTAAATAGCTTACTTACCTATCTTTGACACTCTCTGAACTACGTCGTTAAGACCTGTGTGCACCAAGACTTCGGTTATCATAACCAACGGTTAACATAAGCTAAACGTAAAATTTACTGTTCACGACAACCCGTACGCCGGTTAAGGACGTAAACCGGGCGGCTATCTTGACCGAGCTTAAAAGTAAATTTTACGTTTAGCTTATGTTGACCGTTGGTTATGATAACCGAAATCTTGGTGCACACAGGCCTAGGCCTACGGATTTCTTCGTTTTTAATTCAATCGCAGACATACTCTGAACGTTTCTCTCTCCGTTACCCGCCTTTGAGCCTTCTTATGAACCCGAATATTAGCAATCAAGTATCCGATCCCTTTGTGACATTAAATGGCACCAGATTAGAATCATCTGCACCTAAAAGTAACTGACGTATATATTTGTACCTGTCTTTCTATGTCATAAGCTTAGATATCTATTTAATTTTAGAACAAGACTTCGATTTTGTTGTGGCTCTAAATAGCGACAGATTGAAAGTATTTGCATCTGAAAATACTTCATTAATGACACATTACTTCATATACCTATTTATTTATATGCTCTGGTCTTCTATTTCATTTTAGTGAGAGTGTCGGTTGGGCAAACATTTAAGGGGTAAGCCTAGTTACCTCTGAACTAAGTATTTGGTGATTGGATACTTGATTTTTCATAGCACACTGTCATATAACACACAGTATAATGCAAGGGGTATATTGCAAGACGTATAGAAGAGGTTAGAGTAAGGGTAAAAATACATAAAGAACCAGTATATTTGTAGTTAATGAAATAAAGTCCGAATCAAAACTAAAAGGTTATGAGTTCGGTCGCCGCACGTATTTATATTCGATGATTTATTTCTTATTTTGAAATTATGGTACCTTAAAAAAGAGACTATTTGCCTGCGTCATTAAAGCTCAAAGAAAAACTATTGAAGCTGAAAAACTGTTTTGGATATATTTATTTTGTGACGACTCCACATACATACCATGTGTGGTATTAAAATAAAGTTCTATAATTGGAAATTCCTGGTTAAAAACAACATATAAAAACACGAGTAACTTTAGAGTTCTGAATTTTAAAACTTTTCATTCGCACAAAAGTGGATTACGATCAATCAGTGAAAAGTTCAATTCTGTTTATGAAAACTGATGACGTTATTTGATTAAAAGAGATTAATACTTTTAACTTTCTACTATCATAAATTTGTTAACGACATATTTATTTTTAATCAGCACAATTTAATCCTTGACATAATTCGAATAAATAACTATTTTTCGAATTTATTCGAATAATTAAATTTTTGGCAGGTGGGAGGCTTTCGTCGTGGCTAGTTACCACCCTACCGACAAAGACGTATCGCCAAGTGATTTAGCGTTCCGGTACGATGTCATGTAGAAACCGAAAGGGGTGTGGATGTGCGTCCCACTCCTAACAAGTTAACCCGCTTTCATCTTAGACTGCATCATCACTTAACATCAGGTGTGATAGCAGTCAAGGGCCAACTTGTAGTCGATAAAAAAAAATAAAAACAAAAATTAACATGTCTGATGTTAAGTATGATGTATTCTAAGAGGAAACGAGCGAACTTCTTAGGAGTAGTATGAAATCTACACCCCTTTTGGTTTCTCCATGACATCCTATCGGAACCCTAAATCGCTTTGCGGTACGTCGTTGTGTGAGGGTGACAACTAGCTGTAGCTGCTAGCAAGCTAGCTGTAGCATCCTTCCACCAGTTAGACCAATTTCGAAAATCTCTATCAGCCCACACAGGAATAGAAACCTCCGTGTGACAAATCCCGTGCACATACCACTGCGCCACGGAGGCCGTGTTAATTATTTCGAATATAATAATTCGATGTATATAACTTAAAATAGACTTTTTTTGTTCAATTCCAGTCATAGAGTCAAACACTATCAATTCTAGCCCTTTTTTACTGCATATGATATTCGTATAGCGGAAACTACGCAAGTGAAACAGCTGGGCATAGTTAGTTCATGATAATTGCTGAAAATTCACCATTAGACTTATTGATTATCGTGAAAATTCAAAGACAAGCAAAAGGAAGAAAAGTATTCAGTAAAAGAAAAGAGAAAGCTTTGTTCTATCGAAAGGTAATATTGAATTCGTGAAAAGGGATTTGAGACAGGTGTGGGCATTGACCTATTTAAAGTTTCATCTAAAAGATCACAGTGAATAATAAAAGTAGGAATTCGTTCTCGTACTTTCTGTAAATAGAATAAAATATTTCTGAAATCTTAAATGTTTCAAAACTTTGCATAAAATTATTACATGTATTGTCTCCATTGCTTCAAGGATGATTGCAGGACCGTGGCAAATGGAAGGATGTAGTCATTGCCTACCCCTATGGGAATAAGGCGTAATGTATTTATGTATGTATGTATGAATATGTCTATCACGATCTTACTTAAACGATCGTCTTCTTGGGAATCGACATAAATTAGTTTTGTCAGCGTATCGCCTCCGAAAAGTTCAAAAGTCATTCGTTGGACTGGGTGTACTCTTCTACAACTAGATGCCCAATTCAGTTATAGATCTGCCATTGCATAAGTTTAAGCAATGTTTTAAAACTCACTTACTGAGTCAAGGTTATTATACTCTAGATGAATTTTTAAATGACAAAGAGGTTGAGAGGCAATTGGATCAGCTTTCAACTTCACACAAGTAGTAGAATAAATAATTATATGTAACAATACAGTTAATATTGTAAAAATTAATGATTTTAAAAGAGCAACTGTTGAGTTTCTTGCCGGCTCTTCTCAACAGGACGTACCTTCCGAGCCGGTGGTAGAGTCACTACAAATAGTCTAATTCGACGTTTCAAAAGTGCTTATAATTGGCCTACTTGAAATAAATGATTTTGAATTTGAATTTTATTAGGAAAACCACTGTCTTAAAAAAAATAATAAAACGGACTGCAATATCGCACTTAATAGTAAAACATAATTGCATCATTTAGTTACTTTAATTACTCACTACTACTAGTTTACTTAAGACTCTGATAAATTCATGTATATAGCAATACAAGTCAAAGCGTGTTTAGAGTTCACCAACCCAGCCCATTGAAATCCCTCAATAGACCATGACATGTGAACTTAAATACGTTTTTCCTTAAAGCACAATGGTTTCCAACACAAAACACTATTATATTATTTTGGAGCTTTATACACAATAACATGGAAATAATGTCCTCTCATCGGGTTTGTACATAAATTGTTGGATTCTTTAATATAATAATAGTGCCGAACGAATTTATTCTTTCTTATTTCAATAGTTATAATGATTTGTAATCGGTTTGATTTTTAGATATTATTTTTTATTCATTACATTTTAGCCCTTAACTGCAGTCACAGTAAAGTAATGATGCAATCTAAGATGGACGTGGGCTAACTTGTTGGGAGCAGGATGTTATCCACCTTTAGGTTTCTATACGACATCGTACCGGAACGCTAAATCGGTTGGCGGTACGTCTTTAACCGAAATAAAAAAAAAATGTTTAAATTACTTAATTGTTTTAACCCTTGGAAATAATGTATCAAGTGACGCTAACATTCTCCTTCGACCGGTCAATAGATCAGTAGGCACAATATCATTTTTCATTTTTTACTCAGAGACATCATTGCTATTGTGCGTGGCGGCACCTTGACTAGGGCCCAACTGAAAATCAATGTTTTTTATAAGAGCATGCATCTATATGCTGAGCTGGGTCCTTTTTCTGGGTTGTGCCACACATCGCAGGTCCTGGCGACTAATAAACAAGTTGTGATGTGTAACATAATTGCATTAATAAAAATGTTTCTTTCTTTCTTTCTTTCTTTGAAGTTAGTTGAATTTTTTTAAATATAATTAATTTAAAAATATTTTTATTTACAATTCGTAATAATTGATGATCGCGTTATTTAAAGTCAAGCCAGTGGGAGGCTTCGGCCATGACTACTTGTAACTTGTAAGTACTGCCGACAAAGATGTACCACCAAGGAATAAACCATTCTGGTACGAAGCCGCGTAGAAACCGAAAAATATGTGTATTTCATTCTACCCTAATAAGTTAGTCCGTTCCCCATCTTAGCATCATCACTTACCTTCAAGTATGATTACAGTCAAAGGCTAACTCGCAGTTATTGAAAAAAGATAACGAATAGGTAATAACGACTGGGACCGGCCATTCAGTACACTATGAAGACCTCACCCGGCTAATGTAGCGCGGATCGAAAAGCTAATCTGAAGTGACTTGTAGCATATTTTTCATGTAAATCACCGGCATCTTTTGAGCCAACTGACAAAGTTGTCACTCTGAATTTGATTGATTACACACTTATCTACTTGTGTAAGCGGATACGTTGGCCGCGATACGCTTCAAAGAGATTCTGGTTTGAAAAACGATCTAAGTTTAGGCTAGTGCGTGCTTAGGCGACTTTCAGAGCAAACCATAATTTAAACACTATGCTTTAAATAACTTTTTATATTATAGTACTAGTAGAAAACCGCATTTTACTCCCACATTTTCGTAATTTGATAAACTTACCAAACTCACGCGTAAAATAATAAGTAAGCAATAACTAAACGTCATGTGCGCTCTGATTGGTTGAATAAGTCAGGTGATCCTTCTTCTTCCTCTCCACCGCCATTGTTCGCAATGGAACATTAACAAACCGATTGCTTATGTTTTTGTAATGATTTAGTTTTCATAGTTCCAAAGGCGGAGGAAAAATTAAAAATGACATTAAAGTGATAGAAGATTTTAATAAAGCTAAAGATTTGGAGCGGCGGCCCCACAGACAAAGGTTACGTTTATACGTTATCACGCCAAAAAGTATGATGATATGACGAAAAAGTCTTGATAGTGAAAGAGGAGCCTCAGCAATATCGTTGTACGAATAGTTCTAAGCAGTCAATACTATCACCGAAAAGTCTATCAACAAAAGTATTGCCACTATAAACATCGACCTATCAGAGAGCAGTGTGTTATTTTCCGTATTTTAAACAAGCGTAAAAATAAAAGCTCTTCTGTGATTGTCGAACCGTTTAGAATCTTACGAATAGATATCTGTTCATTTATAAATTTACCACGAGACGTCGCAAATTGATAAATTTAGGCGTAAAATTATACAATTTATCTCTCGTTTATAAATTTCCTAGGAAATTTATAAAGATGCGGATCTTGTTATCTTCGGGTGACATATTATATACCATACTGTACCGTGGAAGTTCCTTCAGTAACGGCAACAGAACCGATTGGGTGAAATTTAGAATTAAGATAGATATTACACATGTAGCTCCTATTCCACGCTACTATATCCCGCTCCCGCGGGATAGTAAAAGCTCTAAATTCACCCAGACAAAGTCGCCAACATGAGCTAGTAGGAAACAATATTAACTTTTGGCTCTCCTGCTAATATAAACTTTAACTTTATGAAATATCGCACGTGCATGCAATACGGTTTAAAATGTGTGCAAAGTTTTATGCTCACGTATGGTACGATTAACGTGACCATTTATTTTGTTTAACAGTGTGGGACATCTGCAAAATGTAAAAAAAATTGCTCTTTAATGTTAGTTTATACGACAACGAAATGTCGCAGCAACATTTCTGATTCCTATGTATTTATAATTTTGGAAACGACGCTCGCTATGAAAGTTATTTTATATAAATACATACAAATCTAGGTGCGTCACCAGTATAGTTGTCGTCTGCAGTCGGCCATGAGCTAGCTCCCTTAGATATAATTTAAAGCGAAAAATCTATCGATGAACCTTGGCTGTAAAATCGACAGCAAACGGCGTGAATGCGTAAGCTACAAATTATGTTATACTGTAAATATATTATAAGTATCATTTTATAAAAAAAAAAGTAGGCTACGTAGATACATACTTAGGTAGTGTACTTTATACAAAATAATTGGAAAGACAAAAATATGAGTAATTTGGCCTAGTGCAAAAGAGTTCTATTTAGTACGTACCTATACGTATATTTTCCCGCTAAACAAATTATTTTTAAATTATGGATTCTCGGTTTCTGCAAATGAAAATGAAAGAATTAAGGTAATCGGCGTAATTGCAATATTGAGACAATTTTACGCTAGCTAGGACAATAGGATGGACTGCCTGTAAGTGAGACTGTCCCGCCCAAAGCGAGACTTATGGCCACGTTAAATATGATATTATAAAGCAACTGTAAGTTATGTACCTTGTGATAATTTTAAAGTAAATCCTTTCTCTTAATGCATTTGTCTGCGAGATGTTTTAAAATAAAACGCCATTTTGTAAAGTTTTATAATTTCATGTTTTTTTATGTTATATATGATCTGTTCTGCAAATACCTAAAATAGTTAGGCGTTAACTGGTGTGACTTTTCTATTTTTATAAATTGTTTGATCGTTATAAAAGTAAATAACAAATATCGCCCTAAGCCTGTCAACCCGCATCGAACTAGGTTGGTTGTTTTAAGCTCCAGGCTTTTCTAAAAGACCTATACCCATAGTTTTATTGACAATTTTAAAATATAAACTTTGAAATTTAATCGAAACAAATCCTACAGTTATAGAAACTAGTCGAATTAATACTCTTCTTTTTCAACGCCGAACGTAACAAAAGGAATAATTCTATCGAATATTCATTTTTCGTTTTCAGTCGCGCTAACGAATTTTCGCTTTACATAGAGACCGCACTAGCTACCAATATAAATATTTTTCAATATTCGGTTTACGGTTATTCAAATAAAATATAGAAGTTGATAGAATAAAGGTTTACGAATATCTGCGTTGAAAAGTTGTGTTCACTTGAGTTTTTGAAATTAACTTTTAGCTGTCGAGATTTGATCACTGAGAAAAAAAAAAGAAAAATTAATTTCACAAAATGTATTTATAAATGGCCAGGGCCAGGTGTCCCTCTTTTTCCAGGACTGCCTCGTTGGTCTAGTGGTTAGCCTATGTGGCTTCGATCACGAGGTCCTGGGTTTGATTCCTGGGTCGGGTCATGGAATAATTCTGAGCTTTTACATTCTTCTAGGAAATGTTCAGTACATTCCAAGCTCGAAGTTTGGAAGTTGGTGGTGTTACACCCCCGTGCCTCGGAGCGCACGTTAAGCCATCGGGCCCGGTCACTATCATCAACATCTGATAGTGATCGTTAGTAAATAAAAAATAAATAAATAAATATTATAGGACAATTACACACATCACTATATAGGCCCAAAATAAGCGTACTCGTAAGAAGCCTGTGTTATGGGTGCTATGATAACTGATGAATATTTTTAAATATATTATACATATAAATACTTATGATATATAGATAAACATCCAGACACTTGAAAACATCCATGCTCATCACACAAACATTTTCTAGATGTGGGAATCGAACCCACAGCCTAGGACGCAGAAGCAGGGTCACTACCCACTGCGCCACTCGGTCGTCGAAAGTAAATGAAACATTATCACCCTAAGCCCGCCAACCCGCATTGGCGCAGCGTGGTGGGCCTACGCTCCATATTTCTTCTTCTATAAGTAGGGGGCCTGACCCTGTAGTGGGCCGTTAATAGATAATGAAATCATATTCTTATATAGATACTTATTAATTGTATATTAAATATTTATGTTTCAATTATATTAACATTTACATAGCGTGCATAAAATACAAATTCCTAGATTTTATAAAAATAATTGAAACATGTAAATGGCAAATCGACGGTTAAGTGGAAAACTATGGCAATTAACACAGCAATACTTCGCAGGCCATGTTAGGTACACGACATGCAATACGCTGCTCTGCGTTGCCAACCTGAGGCATAAGTGTTAAGCGTGTGGTTGTATTGCACCCATAATCATCATCATTATCAGCCTATTAAAGGCCCACTACAGGGGCCAGGCTTCCCTCCTTTATAGGAGAGGGGATATGGAGCGTACACCCACCACGCTGCTCCAATGGAGGTTAGCGGGCTTAGGGTGATAATGTTAAATTTATTAACGATCACTACCAGATGTTGATGATAGTGACCGGGACCGACGGTTTAACGTGCTCTCCGAGGTACGGGGGCGCGAATTACACCCATATGCGTAATTTAATAGCTCACGAGCTATATAGCTCGCAGTAGGAACGGAGTGGGTTGCTGGATGAAACCCCTTTTATCTGTTGAAGGTCACTGTTGCGCATTAGTTTGTTAAAATCCACTATTAAAACATCAAAATACATAAAAAACATAAACATAAACATAGGTACATTGTATTATTTGCCAATATTTGCTTAAATGTCTAGAGCTAAACTAAATAAAGCTAGCTAAAAATAATTCGTGTAAGCTGAAGATGGAAGCGGGCTAACTTGTTAGGAGTGGGACGATATCCACACCACTTTCGATAAATCGCTTGGTGGTGCGTCTTTGTCGGTAGGGTGGTAGCGAAAGCCTCCCACCAGCCAGACCAAGACAAATTAAGAAAATCTCAATCTGCCCCGCCGGTAATCAAACCCAGGACCTCCGTTTAATAAATCCACCGCGCATACCATTGCGCCACGGAGGCCGTCAAAAAGCTAGTTAAAAATGATTAGTGCAAGATATACTTACTATATTACGTTGCCAGTGAGTGAGCTGTAGGTACTTTCTAAACATGATCTTCTATCATGGCCGTATTGAGTCATCAGCATATAGGCATCGTCTGTTATCTGTTTTTGGGATTTACCATTTACTTACAAATGATGGCGAGTTCCTGTCGTATCCGGATGTGAGAACGTTGATAACGTTATAGGTATAAATGCAAAGCAAGTGCTATATTATAATAAATTAGGGAATTTGCCTCCTATAATAATTTTCTGAGATATAAAATACATTGCATCACCCCTCGTTCCCAAAGTGGTAGGAAGAGACCACGTCGCTCCACTTGCCACGATACATGCACATGTCTCTCGCTTCCCCAAATTTCATTAATCCAATTTAATTTTTTTAAGCTTTCGGAAATTTTTCATAATATTTATAAATTAGAAATTATTCAAAATTATTTTTTATCATTATAACTTGTTAGATTCCATTTAATTTAATTTACATTTAACGGTAGCGTCAGTTTAAGTTTTATAAAAATGTTGAACTTATCGAGAGACAAGGTCGTCATTTAATAAATGATAAGTAAGAGGTAATAGTAGTAAAGTACTACATCAGTAGGGCATTGCTAACAGTTGATAGCCTATCCCGATACCCTCGTAGAAATAGTTACTCGTGTGATGTTTTCACTCACGCCTACTGCCTGAGGGATTAAAACATAGAAAATTTCAAAACTAAGTTAAAATATTTATTTTGGGAATTGAAAAAAAAGAATTTAACCCGATTCTAGAACCCATTACCCATACCCATGGGTAGGTAACCACTGGGTTACAAAGGAGATATTCACTTCTGTATTAGTGATTATCAAAAGGTAGCAAAATTAATAAAAAAAAAAAACCAGAGGTCGCAAAATACTTAAATTTATCCAAGACAAAGCACGCACAATATAGAACCTTAATGTATTCAGGTCACATAAGGCCTACGAATAGATTTGTCTAACGGACATTTTTCTTTGTTATATAGGAGATCTAACATGTTTAGATTGCTCAAGAGAATATACCTAATTTATATTTGTCTTTGCTTTCGAAAAATAAAACTACGTAAATTTGTTTCTTGTGATCAATTTTACGTAGTTTTATTTTTATTAGAAACAAATATATACAATTTTGATATAAGATATAAATTTGTAGGGTATTTTCATAATTTTTAAAATAATAGATTTTTTTTCCGATTTTTAGAATACTAGAGGTAGTAGAGGCTTTTACTCTACCCATCAAAATTGTATCACATGTTTTTCTCTATTTATCTATGTTCATAAAAAATTATTATACCTACCTAATGCTTAAAAAGGGAAGTCATGAATGACAACTTTATACAGAATTCGGGCAATCTGATTACAAACCTCCCATCCTTACAAAACATTTTTTATAAAGTAAACATCAAAACTTTCCCCAAAAAAAACTTAATATTGTTCGAAATGATATGTCACAAAAAATACAAGAAGAAACTTCATAATATTATATAAGGGTTTATGAAGGGAAGATCAAACCGGACGATGTCCACAAACTTGGCAAGAGACAAACTTATAAGAATTTCGCCTTCGGATAAATTGTATTAAGTTTGTCCGCCGGGCTTTTTCTTTTGAGAATATATATAAAGCCCCATACCCACTTTTGAATAGTTATTATCGTCAGCACATCGGCCAATGGACAAACACTGCTGGGATACTGGGCTTTGGTCAGTTCTTCATTGGCTTAGATGTAGCTACCTAACAAGGTCCCCCAGTCAGAGATTTTTTTAAGACTCAAAGCAATGATAACGTGCTTACCAAAGGACTCCTATCGTATCTCGTTTTGAAGATGCACAAATCATACGTTTTGACGATGACGATGATGCAATTTAAAATCGAAGTGGGCTAACTTGACATGTTCACGCCTTTCGATTTTACACGACATTGTACCAGAACAATGAATTGCTTGGCGGTAGGTCTTTATTGATGAGACAAGCATGATGATAGTAAAACACAGGTCCAGCCTCTATGGTCCAAATTTAAATCCATATCTATCCGGGGTGTAACGGGCATGATAACGAAAACCAGTGACTCTTTACACTTCAATTCTTGTCTTGCTGTTATGTATTTGAATGGATGGTTCAAATTTAAATACCTACCTAAATGGGATATAACGGACAGGATTACGACTCAGTTACAGATTATGAGTCTGAGAGTTGGAATTTTTTGAGCTTCTAAAATTATGTCATCTTACTCATCTTACTAAACAGTGTCACTTGCGACTAACGTCTCTATCTCTCTCCCTATCTACAACGATGCTATAGATAGAGACACAGAGATGAATTTTGAACGCACACTGTCGCGTGTCATTACAGAATAGCACTAAATGTCAACCTGCTCATCCGTTTCGAACTGTCAGGAAGTAAGCGAAATGTTCCAACGTTAATTTGGTCTGTAACATACTTTAAAATAACCGTAATCCGATGAACACTGCATGAATATGTTAGTTGAAACGTTAGATATTTGAGCATGCCTAAAAGCCAGGCTATTTCCCGCTCTATAGTATAGTCTATAGAAGCTGAAAGTAGGACAGTTTGTGGCTAATCCTATGGTGGTTTGTTCAAATAGGGAAATATTAAACGTCTTTGATATATAGTTATTCTATATTCGCAAGGTGGTTTGTTTTGTATGTAGTAGTAAACTGTCAGTACAATTGCTTTTGTGTAAACAAACCAAAATAACGTAAGCACAGCAGATACAAGTTAATATTTTTAAAAGTATATAGGATGATATTGAAACCTGTGGAACAAAAAATCTTTGCTCAGACAAATGCAGCCATAGACAGACAATTTTTAAACATGCTTTTGCTTTGCTAACACTTTTTAATCTCACACATAACGCAGGCGTTACGTGTGAGATTAAAAACTTCTTCCGGGACGAGATATTCTATACATCTGCCTCTCAATTGTGTAAATTGATCGTGAAATGTATATTTGTCAGACTGACAGTTTTTTAAGGGATTTAACATTAATATGACACACTAGAAGACGCCCGCGGTTTCACCCGCGTAGTTCTCGTTCCCGTGGGAATTTCGGTATAAAATGTAGCCTATGTGTTATTCTGATGTATAAGCTATATTGTGGTAAAGTTTCATCCAAATCCATTCAGTAGTTTTTACGTGAAAGAGTAACAAACATCCATACAAACTTTCGCCTTTATAATAGTTATATAAGATTTTTCAAAAATTGGAGCTGTCAATCAACCCAAACATCTATTTATAGATAGACGTGTGTTGTTGTAATCAAAATGATAAAAAAGAGCCATTTATGTTTTCTTTTATCCATCTAGCTTGTGCCTGACAATAAAGCAATCTACCACCGCCTTCAGTGAAAGCCTTCAGTCACCTTAATAAACAATTAAACTGAAAGTTTATGTACTTACTTATCATATCAAAGAAGCTCCCTAAGAAAGTAATACTCCCAATTAAAAACACATAAAAAACATCCCATAAAAAATAACGAAATGTTAAATCGAAGACGATCCGAAAAGTTCGTAAACACTGAGTTATAAGAATTTAGCTTTTTCTAAATTGTATCAAGTTTGTATCAGGGTTTCTTTTCGGATACGCTTTTGATTTATCTTATCTGTGAATTCAGGCCTTATAATGTCAAAGGTTTGGAAGTTACAACTTTATAGCTAAATTAAAGATACCTTTACCTTTCGGTATGCTATCCAAGATAACAAATTAAAGACATTCCTTACTATATCTTTTTAGATTCATATTCAAATTCATTTATTTCTAGGAGACCAAGTCCATCAGACTGTCAGTACGTAGTAACTCGACCAACGGCTCGGATATACTACCGAAAAAAATTTTAACAAAAAATAGAACCGACTCAAAACGCACTAAAAAGTAAAAAATAATTGTGTCATTTAGTTGCTTTAATTTACTTAAGCATATCTATGAAGTCGGTGCCAGCCAAGTTTAAGGAACATTTATTTTACGAAGTAAAGCAGTTTGTGGGTTCTAGGTAACGTACTTAAAGTAGAAACCTAAGCTGGCACCGACTCTTAGATATGCTTAAGTAAAAATGAGATTTATGAGAAAGAAAAAATTAATCAAATCAATCAAAAAATTTTTGACGCTATAATGTTTCCTGAGATTACATTGAGACCATAAAAGATGAAATTTCTGTCAGTTGCTTTGAGAGTCCTTTTTAAACATTACACTAAGGTGTGATCGCAGTCAAATGATAACTTGTAGTGAATATAATTGAAAATAACCGATTTAAAAAAAATGAGGCATTCGATTTTTCAGGTTTCACCATACTGGAAACTGTTGGTCGATTTTCGTGAAATTTTGTGTAAAGGCTCAATTGATTTAGCTAAGTTGCATCTTTAGAAAATGTATAATTACTGATTGAACAATAAAAATACCAAGCAAAGCTTGGTCAACCAGGAACTTTATATTAAATGGAAAATATTATATTACCAGCCTTTTCACTATTTTCAGCGACTATAATTATTTTATACTACGGAACCATTGCATCCGCGTCCAAATCAAGTTTTACTGCTATTTTCATTAAATATTGCACTGAACTGTGAACACTTGCCTTTATAGTAAAATGGATTTTTATTGTAAAAGTTATAGACTTTTAAAAACAGAGGTCAATAACTGCAAATAAAAGCTGGTCTGTACACAATGTGAGAGTTATTATAGTATTGGAAAAATCACCAATTTTCGGGTCAATGTCGTTTAAGGCCCAGTGATTTTTATTACATTTTTATTTAACTTCTTTGTAGATTTTGTTATAATATTAATTAGTAAAATTAAAAAGAATAAAATCCCAATAATGAGTAAAAATAAATTTATGCGTGAAAATTCCTTGATTAATCATAGTAATGAGACGCTGATTATTTTTCATCAATATCAAAATCGGTACAACCGAATGCGAGTGGCTACATTACACAAAGATGCACGTATAAACACATACACGCAGACACATAGAAATAAACATTTTATACACACGTTAAAGTTGTACTCTCCTTTTATAGTTGCACATCGTATTTACAACAAGAGCAACACGTCGCAACAGCTTCCTAGAACTAAAAGTACTCACTGACAGAAGAACATTACAAAATCATATAAATAACAGGATTTTATATTTTTAATAGTCTTAGGTTTGGTGGTTCTGTTTAGCCGTGGCTAGTTAGTCCACTACTATTAATTAATCACCTTACCATTAGTCCACTATTATTAATACACTAGTGAATTGACATCATGTGAGAGATCAGTCAAAAGTTTCTTTTTGAAATTTTAAAAATGTGCGTCTCTGGACGCTTAATGATAACTTAAATACGGCTGGCGCTATATATGTAATATATATGTATGTATGGCGCCTGTGTATGCGTGCGAGAAATGGAAGCCACACTGACTGGCGCCGTATAGCGTTACGTAACGAAGCGGTTTACCTTAAGAAGTTATCACTTCAAAAATAAGAATCCCTAAAAGCTATTAATATTGGTGTATTTCTTATCGTCAAAGGTAACTGTCGAACTTCCGATCTTTAATTAAACTTCGTAACGCTTTTTAAATTCCCAGAGATAAGCCGAAGATTTTCACTCCTCGAGGGGACTTGAGATGATCAAGATTAGTATAAGATCTTTGATATTTTTATCTCGTGCAAATAACTTAAGGTATACTAATACAAAAGTCAAATTGTAATATTACTTTTTTTATCCTTTATTTACATTTCTTTTTCATTTTTAAGAATGCTTATACAAATTATAAAAAACAGTAATAAAAATTTATAAAAAAATCCAGTCCGTGTATGCTCCGGAGCTCGGGGGCCCAAGCAACCGGTGGTCAGGGCTCTAAAAAGAGCCCACCGTGTTGAGAATTACCGCCTTCTGTATCCGACCCTTGATCCAAACAACTTAGCGAAAGCTTCTAAGATGTTGGTCGAAGTTTTCACTAAAAGACCATTGACTGAAACGACTATCGAAAAAATTGTCGACTCATTCGACATGGCAGTAATCTCGTCAGATCCAAGTTTGAAGTGTTATTTTATATTATTATTTTGAAAAATATGAAAACTAAGCCTCTAATCTAAATTCACAGCAACATTTTTTTTATTGACTACAACTTGGCCATTGACTGCTATCACACGACTAAGATGGAAGTGGGCTAACTTGTTAGAAGGAGGATTAGATACACACCTCTACGGTTTCTACACGACATTGTGCCGAAACGCTAAGTCGCTTGACGGTATATCTTTGTCGGTAGGGTGGTAACTAGCCACGGCAAAGCCCCCCACCAGCCAGACCAAGACAAATTAAGAAAAACCTCAACCTGCCCCGCCGGGAATCGAACCCAGGACCTCCGTCTTATAAATCCACTGCGCATACCACTGCGCCACGGAGGTCGTAAGGTAAGGTTTGCAAGGAATATAGGAAATGTATCGTCATCAAAAGGTATGCCGTCCTGTACGTAGGCGTTGCCTCATGTCCCTGTAATAACACCGGCAACCTGTCAGTAGAATGAACATGTACTGTTTTTTATCGCTATTAAAATTAGTATTCGGGTCACTTAATGTTAAGTGATTACCGCCGCCCATGTACATTTGCAACGCCAGATGCCACTGTTAATGCGTTGCCGGCTGTTACAAAAAGGTCTACTACTACTAAACTAAAACTATGTCTGTACTGTCTAAACACATCAATAAAACTATAAGTCATTTCATTCTTAAAATTGTACTTAGTAATTTCCCTCTAGTATTGGTTTCGAAGGCAGTTTTTAAAAAGATTTATTTTCGTAAACTTTCTGAACGAATGTAGGTGCGCTACATTCGTCTACTTAACAGGATCCATTGAGTTGTCTGAATTGAATTTCGCCAACGCCTGCCTCGGTCTGCTTCCCTGGTGCCCGTACGTTGATGGAATCCGTAATAGCTTTTCCAGGGGACCAAACAAGTTTAAGGAAACTGTTAGCCTAACACGGGAAGTGTCCGAAATTTTGTTTCACTCAATTATTACTTCCTAATACAAATACTGCGGCACGGGTAGCTACGGTAGTGTTAATTTCATTTTGTTATTAATTGTTAAAGGAACATGCTTTTGGGTAATTTTATATTGGGCTTTATATTTATACTCAGATGACTGACTTGATTTGTTGGTCATGTAAAATTATGATTTTAATTTTAGTATAACATTAATAAAATAATAGGGCGCAGTGTATTTATGACATGGATATCCTGGGTTCAATTTCCGGCTGGGCAAATTGACATTTTCTAAATTGGTCCTGGTCTGGACAGAGAGGCTTCGGCCGTGGCTACTTCTCACCCTACCGACAAAGACGTACCGTCAAGCGATTTGACTGCTATCTCACCTGAGAGTATGATGGAATCTAAGATGGTAGTTGGGTAACTCGTTAGAAGTGTGGTGAAATTGGTCCTTTCGTTTTCTAACGTCATCGTATCTAAACGCTAAATCGCTTGGCGGTACATCTTTGCCGGCAGGATGGCCTTGGCGAATTACGAAAATTTTAATCGGCCTTTCTGGTAATCGAACCCGGCACCTCCGTCTTATTATCGTCGTCCTATTGGTAAGCTGCTGGACATAGCTCATAGAAAGGTGCTGCGTTGCGCATTGCGAACCGTTTTAGACAATATCCGTCCCTCTGCACAAAGTATGATGGATGTTCATCCATCCACATCATGTTAATAATATTACCAAAAACTTTTAGATTTTAGATTTGGTTCCAATTCAATAAACATCCCGAACGACCGAGATATAAAATCATAAAAGTTAGTTCAAAGCAGCGTATAAAAATTAAACTGATGCAGCATGCATTTTAAAATTCAAAATAAAAGCAGCAAAGCTGTTATAGACGATTAAACACAGCGGGGCAATATCGATACGCTCGACAAATAAAAATATCCATTACTAAGCGGGCACGTCACTAACGGTATGGAAAAAATCAGACAACACTATTGTGTTGCTATATTAATAAATCCTCAACGTTTATTGGAAGCGATAATATTGTCTATGCCTCATTGGACTTGTGTTTACGTATACAGGACATAAATAGACTGTTTAGTTTTTATTGAAAAGTGTTTACCCACACTTTAGGGATTATTTATATGTATAATAATAAACATAATATTAAAAATTGCGGAACCGACGGGATTCGAACCCGCGTCTTTTGTGGCAATTCGGGCACTTAGAGCGCTGTACCGCTAGGCCACGATCCCGATGACGTCGGTACCGAAATTGTGCTTTAATATTATGTTTTTGATATCCTGTCATGCCATCTACAGTATGAACGGAACATGTTACAATCCGGGTTCGAATCCCGTCGGTTTCGCAATTTTTGATATTCTTAAATATAAATAGACTGGTTAGTTGATTTGTGAGACAGAAATACATGTGAGAAGGGTTGAAAAAAAATGTCCCAACATCCATATTTTCTCGTACATAGAGCAAATTACCAATCACTGTTTAATCACGAAATTTCGAAAATTGTAACACCTACAAACTAGAAGTTTAGTAGGCAAGTTCCACATAAAGTATAGACATCTGTTAAGGACGAATATTAAGATACTCTACTCTTAAGATGGTAAATCGAGGGTTGAAAAAACGGGGGATGGAATTCACTTTATACTACCTGTTGTTTTTTCTATTATCATCTTGGATAATAATATATGAAATCACATCCTTAGTTGTCAGATTTCGTGCCAGCTCTTTGTCAGGCAGCTTTCAAGATATTAAGACGACAGCCTATTTCCTAAATTTCGGAGCTTAGATACATCGCTCAACTTTGTTTGCATGCTCGGCCCATGCTGGTTGGCGGGTTAAAAATTACCTAAGTTTGATTACGCCTTAACTTGAACTCGCGACCAATAGTTATACTTTTTGCGCTTTTATTAAGGGAATAAAAGCCTCAAATAAATAATAAAGTGTTAATCCTCTTAAAATTAAATAAACAGGCTAGATTAAGCCTCACACATTCCCAGGAAGCTGAACTACATAACAGACTCGTAACTCCAGTGCAAGGCCGTTTAATGGGTAGATAAATAAAAACTCTTTACTAGAGTCTACCAGTACACATTGCAGGCAGGCTGCCAACAGAGCGCGCAAGTTTCTATATTTCAACGCAAGCTGCGTAAACCAATGTCTACTGATTCGTGGTTTAAATGTGGGTAACTTCTGTTAGACGATCTCTTGGATAGCAAACACGCCGTACATAAAAGGTGGTTACAGACACTTAATGGTCACGTAGGATCTATAGAACAGACACACATCTTAATTTTTGCTGAGTGGCTAAAGTTGTGTGAGGTCTAGCGTTATCATGATGAAAAACCACACCCCTTCTGTTGATTAATTCCGGCCGCTTTCTCTCAACTTATTGTTTTAATCTTCTCAGTTGTTCGCAGTAGAGTTCAGAATCGATCAGAATATGTTATGATCAGTATTTTGATCAGAAGTCCAAAAATGTCTATAGCAAAAAGCTATGAAACAAAATGGTACTTAAATACTTTAGTTAAATATAAATAAACTATGTGACCTTTTAGCGCAATCCGTTTATTTACTTAAACATGAATAAATCAGTAAGAAACGGTTGCCTTTTTTATTATACAGATTTTATAAATATTTCAATTTTCTATTCAGTCAATAAATAAAATTAGCACACTAATCCAAGAATATCGTTGGAACAAATATGAACTTTTAGCTAAAACACACATCGGGAAAGCTGCCAGTAGAACTATTACTACCAACAAGCGATTGTATTTCGAACGAAATCTGCGAACAGTAGTGAATCGTCGATGCGTTATTCTTCCAAACTAATACGACGGTAGATTTTTACATGATTTTTATATACAATGTTTATTTTACACTTAATATAGAGAAGCGTTAGCGTAGGTAATTTTTTATAAACTCCAATGTCGTAAAGAAAAATCGTGACGGACCTTGTATTAAAGTCAATATTTTATCATCAGTTTGTTCCTCAAGAAATTTTAGGTTTAATGGTATTTCCTTAACCGTCTCGTCTCAAAAATTCAGAAATTATATAATACTTCGAAAAAAAACTCAAATGTTTACCTTTCAAAAATTTAATAAATCAATAAATAAACTTAGCACACTAATCCAAGAATATCGTTAGAATAAATAAGAACTGTTAGCTACAACACACATTGGGAAGCTGCCAGAAGAGTGGGCACGCTTGTACCAACAAGCTATTGTATTTTGAACGAAATCTGAGAACTCTAACGAATCCATCGATGCGATATTTTTCCAATCGAAGCGATGGTAGATTTTTACATGATTTGCATGTACAATGTGTAGTTTACGTTATGCGAATGCTTTAGTGCTAATTTTGTTCGGGAACTCGAATCATAATGTAAGTAGTCAGTTGTAAAGTAGAAAATTTTATATTTTGCAATTGAATTAAATTTCGGTATTGTTTCAGAGAACAATCCCGGTAATATTAGAATGACGAAAGAAACTTGTTTATTACTTTTAGAATTTTTTTTTTTTTTATCAACTACAAGTTGGCCCTTGACTGCTATCACACTCACACCTGATGTTAAGTGATGATGCAGTCTAAGATGGAAGCGGGCTAACTTGTTAGGAGTGGGACGAAAATCCACACCCCTTTCGGTTTCTACACGACATCGTACCGGAACGCTAAATCGCTTGGCGGTACGTCTTTTAGAAATTACAACTAATATCTCGATTTAGCGTAAAATTTGGATTGATTACTTTAATCCCGAAATATCCAGAAAAAAACAGGGAAAATGCGGGTAAACCCGTTTTAGTTCATGTATTTTTCACTTTTAATAAACTTTAAAAATTAGGGAGGTAAGTGTCATCAGTCCCATAGACAAATGGATAAAGATAACCTATGGATAAAGATATTACAAATATTTGCCTGCAAAAATATGAAGAAAATACTGTTTTTTTTTAAATACCATCACAATATTGTTTATGAATAGAGCACTGAATCCTAATATAAAATTGTCAAAGTTAGCTTTGTATCATTTGCATGTAATTTGTATGACAAAAAGTAAAGAACTCGTTCAGTAGAGCACAGAATGTATGTAAATCAATGCAAACTGTAAAAACAGCTGGAATGCAAAAATATATTTCAGACAAACCATACGTACGTAGATCTATCATCAGAATATTTTAGCTGGACAAAAAAATTACGAAAAACTATTGATTGATTGCCAAACCACTTTTGGTCAGTGTGCTTTAAATCACCATATCGTGGGTTCGAGCCCTGGTTCGAACTATGAAATAATTATTGAGTTTTCATTTCTTTCATGAAATTCTTACTTTTTTCGCTCAAAACTAGGAAAACTAAGAAAAAAGAACTAGGAAATGTCAGTGGTCCTGTACTCGTACATTTTTATTAACGTCTGATAGTGCTACAAGAGTCAAGCGTTATTAACATGAGCTTGTTTATTTGAACTGGTATAGGTTATATGGTATAGCGTGGTGAGCCTTCGCTTGCTATGCCCTGAAGGAGAGATGCCTGACCCTGTAGTGGGCTGTTACCGTAGGTTGATAATTGATATGATTATTCAATAATTCGTAAATTTAAATACCTTCAAATGTTTTTTCTCTCATTTATTTTTATTTACATATTTTTTTTAAATTTATAACAATGTTTTAGGTATGTAATACAAACATATATAAAAAAACACTACTAAAAATTTATAAAAAAAAATCTTCTCCTCCATTTGCGGGGCCTTTGCGGGCCCAAGCACCCGGTGGTCAGGGCTCCAGAGTGAGGAACCTCCTCACAATACGCACCGTTTCAAGGACTACTGCCTTCTGTATCCGACCCTTGATCCAACAATTAAGCAAAAGCTTCTTAAGGTGTTGGTCGAAGCTTTTCGCAAAAAGACCATTGACTAAAATGATTATCGGAACAATAATAGTTGACTCAACATTCCACATGGCGGTAATCTCGTGAGCAAGGTCCAAGTATTTTGATACTTTCTCCTTTTCGGCTTTCACGAGGTTATCGTCATGAGGAACAGTAATATCAACAATTATTGCACGTCGTACTGATCGATGTTATTATTATCTTGAGGTCGCTTGCGGTATCACACGCATAGTTTCTGTTCCCGAAAAAAATTTGGGATAAAAATACCCTATTTTTTATTCTAATGTATAAGCTGTATTACTGTAAAGTTTCAACAAAATCCATTCAGTAGTTTTTGCATGAAAGAGTAACAAACATCCATCCATACATACTAACAAACTTTTGTGTCTGATAGAAAGAGTATAAAGAATTGTTTGTAGTAGATATGCCACCCATAGCAGATTCGTTTGCTTTTGCCACTTACACCACATTTACACATAATATTGCGTTTCATGGCCTCTGTGTCTACATTGCAGGCCCTAGAAAGTTCTTAGCTCAAGTTCAGGAGCCTTTAATGTTTACTATTGGAATTCAGTGAGGCTGAGATGTATGCGCATCAATAACTTTCATTATTAGGCACTAAATTCCATTTCAATAATGCAAACGTTAAACTATCAACAATGAAGATAATTATATCTCCATCTAGATTCACCCACGCAACAAAGTATAATAGAATTCACGTTAAAATTGATACGGAGTCGCAAACTTGTATCAAAGGAAAGTTTTGACTAAGTTAAGGCTTTCGCTTAATATTACAGCAGGTATCCCGTGAATGTAAAACGTTGATGTACGTTAAGAAACTTTTGCGGAAACCTCGATACAGTCATTTGTTGGTAGTTTGTGTGAGGAAGGCTTTGTTTTGGGTAACATTTATGTACGTACGAATGCGTTTAAAGTTACGTTTTATGACCTCCGTGGTAACGGATTAGGTGGAAAAGTTTTTAAACACTGTTACCCCTTCGATAGGGTTTTCAAATCCCATCCCGGATTTAAGTTTCATTTGTTGTTTGGAACATAGTATAACTTTGATTTGGTTGAATAACGTTTGGTTGATTCGAAAAGTCTTATATTCTTTATGTAAAAAAAATTTTAAACAAAAAATAGAACAGACTCAAAACGCACTAAAAAGTATATATAATAAATGTTCCTTAAACTTGCTGGCACCAACTTCTAGACATGCTTAAGTAAATTAAAGCAACTAAATGACACAGTTAATTTTTACTTTTTAGTGCGTTTTGAGTCGGTTCTATTTTTTGTTAAAAATTTTTATTTCTTACTTTTTAGTGATTTATCGCCACGTAACGTACTCGTACTAAACGGCACTTGTAGCCAAAAAGCTACCGATACTTACACTAAAACCGAAATCGCTGCAAGTGTGCCTATATAATTTGAAGGGGTGCTTCAATTTTCCCAGGGTATCATCATCAGTTCCTAACAGATGACAAGGGACCTCCTTGGAAGTGTGCTCTTTCTAATAAAAAAAGAAATATAAAAATCGGACAACTTTGTAAAAAGTTATGCGTGGTCATACATAGAATAAATATATGTGTGAAATTGAGAACCTCCTCCGGGTTTTTTCTTCGGTTAAAAAATATATAATAATCTTTCCAAAAATAAACTCGAATTTACAAATTTATTAACTCAAACAGAAATCAAACCTCGTACCTCCCAAATATAAAGCTATCTGTCTTGAACTGCCGACGTCCTCAGAAGGGCAAAGGGGTTATGTGATAAAACCATTACATTAAGCAAATCTGACGCATAAATCGGATACACTTGGAGTATTCGATCCCTCTTATTCAATACGGGTTAAGAGGGATGGAATGCCCGAATCCATTCACATCAATCAACGTTGACTGGCTGAAGTTAATTTAACATACGAATATACTTACATTTCAAAGGGAATTTCAGAAAGCTTGAAGGGTTTATAATAACATGCAAACTAAAAGGATGTTGCGTTAGTACTTACATGGGTTGTATAGATTGTCGCTGGGTTTGAAAGCTCATTAAGATCAAAACGTATGAAATATGGTAATTAGAAACATTTTGTATCTGAATTTTACTTTACTATCAGCATTATCTGCTTATTTTTAAAATCATATGCCTATTATAGATATATTCTTACATTTTATAGACAGTCAGATCAGTTTACCTATTAATATTTATGTAAAGTTACATAGGAACATTGACTTAATTTAAAAATGGAAAGCAACACGCATTCGATAAATACAAGGTTTGCTTAAAATACATTGAATATAGGCACATGATTAAATAGAAATTTAAAAACTCCGACATTAATGTAACCCGCTATTTTAATATCTTAACTAATTCAAATTTCAAACAAAAAAACAAAATTAAAACAGGTTCTTCCATTCGGGGGATTCCATTCCATTCACACCGAACAGGCACACTGCATGTGTGCCTGTGCCTATAAAATTTGAAGAGTTCCCTCGATTTCCCGGGATCCCACCATCCGATCCTAACATGATGACTATGGAACCACCTTGGAAGTATATTCATCCTTTATTTCATATCGGTACAGCCGTCTTTGAGTAATAGCATAACGTATATATTATACGAAAAAAACATGCAATCGAAATAACAAATTCCTCTTTTGGTTGAAAATTAGAAGAAAAAGTCAGGTCAATAAGTAGGTACAAGATTAGAATAAAATGTCAAGTCAATAGAAGGAAAAAGAATTATCAAAATCGGTTCATAAGCGACGAAGTTATCCACGAACAAACATGAAAAATATATATACACCGTACACACGCTTGAATTGAGAAACTCCTTTGTTGATGCGGGATTCTGAAATAATATTCCGATGTCATCATTTTATTCTTTCGTTAATCTTTTATCTACCGCCGCATCGGAAAAAGCAGTCCGTGCCGATAAAAAGACGCGGCCAGAAAAACTCGACATGCTCTTTTAAGCACTTACATATATACTTTATTTTGCAATAATCGTTACACTAAAAACATGCATACTTTGTAACAATAAAAAGAACAGTAAGTTATACTACTTGCGACTATTCTGACATGTCAATTCTGATAATTTATTTTAGACCTGGAATCAAATCCTTTCAGTTATTACATCATCTGACGGTCGACAGACATTATCTAACGTTACCATAGACAATATCGTATAGTATAACAATTCTAATAATTTGAAATGCTAACATCTTATTTGAAGTCGTTTAAAAAGTAACTTAGATCCTCCACGATGCTCCAAATACGACCGTGTGAAATTCTGAAATTTAAATCATGTACATGGAACATGCTTCTCCTGTAAATCCTTGGCGTTATCCAATATTTTAAGACAATCAAACTCTATGATATTCCAAAGCCAAAATGTAAGTCAAATAGAAAAAAAGGGGAGACAAAATGAACAGAATCCTGTTTGTTGATAAGTTTTTCTAATCCAACATTTCATTCACCTTTCCATCAGCTACAGTGACCGCAAACCGCGCGTCGCTAATGAAACCTAAACCATTGGTTACCTTATATACTTGTTGTTAGGTACTCCACGAAACTTGGGCATTGTTTTCTCTCAAAATTTCAATAATAGCCTCGAGTTACGAAATGATGCCCAGATTTCCCAATTCGCCATTTCAGATTACAAACTTTAACAGAATTAATTTAGAGGGGCTTCAATTTTCTGACGGAAACTTTAGTCTTAATTTGTTTTTAGGAACATGGTAATGTATACTAACAGATTCTTTGAGAACCATAAGTTAGGTCGAGATAGTGGTGTCTTTTATAATAAATGTCAGATATCAACCATCAGTAATAATTATGTCATGTAAACAACAAGACAGACAGAAGTCATTTGGCTGGTGGGAGGCATCGGCTGTGGCCAGTTACCACCCTACCGACAACGACGTACCGCCAAGTGATTTAGCGTTCCGGAACGATTTCGTATAGAAACCGAAAAGGATATGGATTTCATCCTACTCCTAACAAGTTAGCCAGTTTCTATCTCAGATTGCATTATTGCGCACCATCAGGTGTAATTGCAGTCAAGGGCTAACTTGTAATTTATAAAAAAAAATACGGTTAAAATTGTGAACTCATTAATAAATATCAGATATCAACCAGTAGGTCGAAGATGCGCACAAAAGAGATATGTCTTGTAGACAAAAAGACAAACGGTATTCCAAAAGCGTGATATAAAATATCTCATTTTCTTTGCGTTGGGGTAAAAGTAAGCTATATTTCCATTTCGTTGTCATTACGCAACAATTTGTCATTTGTCGTATTGTCTCGTATCACGAGGGCCAAGGTTCGATTCTTGGGTCGAGCATAGCATAATACAGCGTTTTTAGTTCTCTAAGTAACATTTTCGAAGCCCTGAGTTAGTGGGATGGTTACGTTACCAACCCAGGTCTGAAAGAGCACGTGACTCCAGGCTCTTATCATCACTATTACTTGATAGTTTGCATTAAAAGAATAATTGACCATCATCATCTTAAAGCCCGCCAACTTACATTGAAGCAGCATCTATGTTCCATATCCCGTCTCCTATAAAGAGTAAGGGCTGGTTAGTTGCGAGCTGTATATTAACCTGATAATAAAATGAAGAGCATCTACTTCAGTGAGCAGATATCTCCATACTATACAGGAGATATTATAATACCAATGTGTACACATGCAAATTCAAACACAAGTGCATCTCAATTCCATCAAGTTCATTGACTGATTCGATACTAATCCATCTAACGATAGATATCAGTATATCAGCAATGTATTATAACCTAACTCTTAATTTCGCTAAAAATTTTATTCTGGTTTATCGATGTAATTATTTTAAGAGTTGTATAGCATTTTGTGAGTAGTCGTAGAAAGCACAGTGCCTACGTAGATTAGCCCTTGATTTATAAAAGAAAATTTCCTGAAATTGTTTATAGAAATTGCTTGTTTTTTAATTAATGCAAACTTTTTGTTTTACTTAAAACGTTTGTTTCGATTTTGGATTGATCTTAAAACAATAGCCGGGATCGAATCCTAGATCTCATATTTGAGTCCGGCCTTATTGTGAAGTTATTGAGACCATCCTAATATTTTACTCAACCAATTTTCGTGATTTATTTTGACTAAAAGGAGGAAAGTAAATAATTAATAATCAAGTTTTCGTTACATTTATAGATAGATAAGAACAATAAAAACTCATTAAAAATGTAAACTCGTTACAATGAAGGCATTCCAATTCCATTAAGTTTAGACTACATTATGGGGCGAATCGGTATCGAGTTCACATTAGCATTTGAAATGGCGCTAACTTGGCGGCCGATATCGATTGCAATTTGGAATGAACAAGGTAAGAATTTACTAAGACAAAGTACTCGATAATGTCATTGGAGCCTCAATAGGTCAACGGTGAGGGCGGGCTGAATGCCGATACTTCGTGAAGTTGTGATGGGTATCAAGTTTAGATTGGCATTTGAAGCACTAACGCAAAATCTATTAATAGTATAATAAATATAATAGCGTTCGATGCTTTATAATAAAATTTTCTGTGTAGAAATCTGATCCAAACTTAGAATTTAAGTTATAAGTATTCTATGATACCTACCTATAGACATAGGTATTCTTTCTCACACACATTGTGAGAAAGAATACCTTTAGACACGGTGTATCTCCATCTCTTTTACTTAAATGAATGATTAAACAATTCTAGACATAAATTCAGCAATAGTTAAACAATGTTACTTTTGTTAGATCATGGTATCATTCGACACCGCCGGGTAGTAAAGTCAATGATTCCCTGATCCTTTGACGTCCCAAGTAGGGCGCAGGTGGCTCCGCTTGGTTTTAGTGGGTATTCTGGCTGCTTCACAGCAAGCGAGTCCCACATACTCGGATAGAGGTTGCGCAGTTTTGTCCTACGCAGTCCAAAAAATAGTATCAATCGACACACGTTTCTAAACTTTTATTAGTTTTGTAAAAGACTCTAGAATAGCGTTAGCCTTATTATGTGACAAACGTCTTTGTTGTTTTTTTTGTTTTTAATTAACTTCATACCTTATGTTTAGGTAGCGTAACAACTTTACCTAAATTTTATACATGTCTACTTACATAACATCACGTTCATTATTTCCATAGTAGGAACGTCCCTTTGTTGTTTTTTTTAAGTTAACTCCATACCTTATTTGAAATGTTTTGGTAACTTCAGGCCTTCCCTTCAAATTTCCATTCACTTCTCTCTTCTGTTAATCTATGCCCAAAGCATCTAAGCATCCCGTTCACAATTTTAGTTATATCTTTAAATTTCGCATTCGTATTAGCAATCGAAATGACGCCCACTTAGAAATCAATATTAAGAAATTGACATCGTAATATATTAACACTAAGTGCACTGGAAACGTATTAAGAAAGGACTATGTAGTTGTAAAGCTTCAAGAGCATTGGATTAAACTTCAACTACTTTAACAAGCCTTCACCGTATGGAGCCCCATTTACATTTGAAATTGCGTCTTGGTAAAAAGTTTTTGTTACTACCATTAATAGATACTAAAATGAACTAACTTTAACTACGTTTCATTTACAAATATACCCTATTGCACTAGTATTAGTCACGTCTGTCTTGGTCTATCCGTTTGAACATTACAATGTCAGAGACAGACAGACATCCATAAATCCATCCATCGTTAAACGTATAACACCCCTCTTCTTGCGTCGGCGTTAAATCGTAAATTCATAAGTATCTGAATGTGTTCATCATCAACATCATTATCAGCCTATTAACGGCCCACTACAAGGCAAGGCCTCCCTCCTTATAGGAGAAAGGATATGGAGCGTAGACCCACCACGCTGCTCCAATGCGGGTTGGCGGGCTTAGGGTGATAATGTTTCATTTATTAACGATCGCTATCAGATGTTGATGACAGGACCGGGACCGACGGCTTAACGTACTCTCCGAGGCACGGGGGTATAACACCGCCAACTTCCTGATTCCGGGCTTGGAATGTACTGAGAATTTCATAAAAGAATGAAAAACACAGAATTATTCCGTGACCCGACCCAGGATTCGAACCCAAGACCTCGTGATCGAAGCCAGATAGATAACCACTAGACCAATAAGGCAGTCAAATGTGTTCAGGTGCCATAATACAAAATAATTGAAATACTATACTCGTCTGATAACACGTCTGTTATTTGTAGCTTACTACCACTATCCTAACAAGTACTATCGTCATGTAAACTAGGCATAAAGTTTCGAGAGAGTTCGATTAAGCTCCGACTAAACTAACGAGTCCTGATATCGAATTCACATTAGCATTTGAAACGGCGCACTTGAAACTCAATATCGATTAGTTTCAAACGTACAAGGTAAGAAGTTGCTAAGAATACGTAAGTGTTTCTTAATGACATTGTTGTACTCTTGTTGTAACTTCTTAATCACTTGTATATTTAATTAAATTAACTACGGTCGTAAGACAGCTGAGAGTCAGCAGATGATTGAGAGAGCAACTCTGTGTGAGCTCGGAGTAACTCTCTGTGATCAAATCAGAAATACTGAGCCTAATAAGCCGTAGAATAACCTAAGTAACCGTCATAGCTCAGAGCGGAATTGAAGTGGCAATGGGCGGGCTAACTGAACTTTGAAGAAGTGATAGACTTTGGGAGCCTGAGGTGCTAGAATGACGACCCCATACAGGAAAGCATAGTGTGTCAACCCCCCACTAGATGGACTAACGGTCCAGAAACTAGAAAATATGACTCAGGATGTCACGGTCCTGAATTCATTGCCTATACTGAAATATAAAATAATAAGTATTTATTTCCTTTTTTCCAAAAAATACTTAGTAAAAATAGTCAGTCCACGTTCCTTGGAGAACACATTAAGCCATCAGTCCTGGCTGAAATAATCATATTGGAACAGCGAGGCAGGTCGAAACTCCGTCCTCTCCTATAAGAAAAATGCGCGTAGGTATCTAAAAATTCACATGAAATTTTCTTTACGCTGAATTTCATCTGCAAATTCCGCATGTCAATAGAGCAACGCAAATGTTTGCGATCCCTGGTACTTAGACCGTAACAAATGTTGCTTCGAAAGAAACAAATGTTTCCCTTTCGATTTCTTTATTCCCTATTCCGATGTCTGTGTGAGAGTTATGTAACCTTTTTTATTTTTTATATTTTTTATAATACTTAAGCTAGCGCTTGGCTGCAATCGCATCTAATAGTATGTGAATATGCAGACTACCTCGTTGGTCTAGTGATTAGCCTATGTGGCTTCGATCACGAGGTCCTGGGTTCGATTCCTATCATCAACATCTGATAGTGATCGTTAATAAGTGAAACATTATCACCCTAAGCCCGCCAACCCGCATTGGAGTAGCGTGGTGGGTTTACGATCATCAACATCTCCTATCCTTTAAGGGGGAGACCTGATCACTAGCCCGACAGTGGGCCGTTAATAGGCTGATAATGATGATTCAGTCCACACTATAACGCGCTTGCTATAGGAGCTTAGAACTCATGACTTGAAGATACCTACATATTGAGTGACTGAGAAACTGGAAGTTGGAAGGATATTTCATACCTTTGGGTAGGTTTTATATTATTTATCGTAAATAACCCCATGATTTTGTTAGCACATTAGTTCTTTGTAAGCCTAGTTCATATTGAAGCCTTCGTATTTCTAGTTTAGATTAAAAATTATTAGGTAACAACTTATAAAGAAAAGGGTTAACTTGTCGAGGCGCAAGGGGAAACCGGATGCTTTCACATACAGTTCTGTCACGCCTGCGCTTTGAGTGATCAAATAAAAAAAAAAGATATTTAGATATAATTATAATTTATTACAAAATACACAACTTGATAAACTAATTTAACAAATCATTCTCAATGTTAGAACTGCTGAGTTCTAGAGATCTACGCAGCCGTAATGCACTGAAATCGTCATTCTGTCTTCTGTAAAATTTAAAATAAGCAACGCCTATGGCGACTATTATAACAATCAATACTAAAACTAAAGCATATACAAAGTATAATACTGGCGATGATTGTGGTGATGAATCAGTTTCTTTCTTCTCAGGTTTCGTAGTATTTGCATTGACATCACCGCATTTAATTCCATGCACGTTGTCTTCATGATATATTTTATCAACTGACGTCACTTCCATTGGACGGAAAAAAGTGTGATTAACTGATCTCATATTCCTCACAATCTCTTTACAGGACAGTGGATTTCCTCCCAAACTCACTGAACTTAATTTTGGTGTGACAATCAATAATCTATCAAAATCTATACTTTTAATGTTATTGTAATCAATAATCAGTTTCTTGAGTTCCATACATTCATGGAAAACATCCACATCAAACTCGGATATATCATTTTTGGATATATCTAATACTTCGGTTCTGTGTAATCCTCTGACGCTACCATACCTTAAATTTGATAGATGATTTGATGACAAATTAAGCATTTTTAAAATTTTTATATTCTGAAACGTGCCCGGAGGTAATGCTGTAATATTATTATTGCTCAAATCCAAAGCTTGTAAGTTATCCATGTGCTTTAAGAAATCTTTGTCAATAGAATTCAATCGGTTACTACTTATATCCAGGCTTATTAATTCTCCGAATAAACTTAAATCAATGTTTTCTATATCGTTATGAGATAAACTTAAGTCTGTTAGTTCTGTAAGGGAGTTCGTATATTTATTGTTAAAGTGTGATATTCTATTGTAGGACATATGTAATGCTTTCAAATTTCGCAATTGTTTAAAAAAGTTATTAGATACATTTGTAATATTGTTATGAGATAACTCTAAATACAACACGCCGGATATATTCATATTAGGAAGACTGTTTAAATTATTATTATTTAAATAAAGAGACTTCAAATTATTTAATCCATTACTTAATTCTAATACTTTTAAACGATTATGAGAAAGATCTAAGGAGTACATATTTTTTAGAATTATGAAATTTTTTGATCCTATTTCGTCTATAACATTATTTGAGAGATTCAGTCGTGCTAATGCAGGTAAATTAACAAAAGACTCATTTGTCACTTTACTAAAGTTGAAATTGCTTAAGTCCAAAGAGCTCAAATAATTAGCTGGACTGAAAGTATCTGGTTCTATAGTTCCTGTTAAAGCATTTCCAGTTACATTCAGATATTGAAGATTATGTAATGGTAAAGAAAAACGTTCAATTATTCTGATTTTATTCATGGAAAGATCTAACTTTTGTAGTAACGTTTGATTTACGAATTGGCTTGAACGTATTTTAGATAGATTATTATTATTTAATTTCAATTCTTTTAAATTTATCAAAGAATTTTCTATGAATAAAAGATCCGATATAGCATTATTTGATAGATCTAACACTTGCAAATTTCGCATTAAACCAAAGCAGGAACTATTAATAGCAGATATTTTATTTTTACTTAGATTCAGAACTTTGAGACTTGTTAGTTCTGAAAAAGCACCATGTCCTAGTGATGTTATGCTTTGATCGTGTAAGTCAATTGTGTTTATATTTTTCAAACCGGCAAATGTTGAATCTGTAATTGGCCCCGTTAGATTGTTTTTCTCTAGACTTAAATAACTGAGATTATTATGTTTAAAAACATTCTCTTCTATAATAGTTAATGAATTATTTTTGAGGTCCAAATATACTAATTTAATATTATTGATAAGCATAACATTTTCTAAAGTTGATTTAATTTTGTTATTTTTTAGGTCTAATATTTCCAAGTTAAAAGCTTGATTGAAACAGTTTGACTCCAATATTTCGATGGCATTGTTTGAAAAGTTTGCCGAAACGAGTGCCGTTAATCGGTTTAATTCATAACCAGACAAACGTATAAGGTCGTTTTTCGATGCGTCCAGAACTTGTAAGGATTTTAAGTTAATTAGTGACATATTGAACGATGTCAAATGATTATTATATATGTGTAATGTAGTTAAGTTTCTCAAATTCATAAATACGTCATCTGGTACATCATTTAATTTGTTATATTGTAAATATAATGTTTCTAGTTTGCTCATTTGCTTGAATAAGCCACTTTGTAAAGATTCCAGTTTATTATACGAAAGATCCAAAGAAACAACCTCAGATTCTTTATTGTCATGTGTATATAGAGAGTTGAGCCCAAGATAGTTAATTTCGTTTCTTGATAGGTTTAATGTTTTAAGATAAACCAACGGTTTAAATGCCATATTCTGTACATCTTTTATTTTGTTATTCGAAATGTTTATATGCTCAACTTTGGAGTAATACCTGAAAGAAAAAAAAATATTAAATTAAACTATCCTGGAGTTAAAAGTTAATGTTTGTATACAATAGGTACTCTGTGACTTTTGATGAAATCATGGTTTGTCGATTGATTGATTCATCGAGATGTCCGAAAACAATGGAAATTCTATGAAAAAAATATCACATCTGCTTATGTATCATAATTATCAACATATTACAGAGCAAACCCTTACTCCTTATATCTCTCTCTGCAGTCGTTCCTTTATTACTGAAGATCGTGGTCCTGGATCGATTGGACGATCCAAGTCTCCAACAAGTCCACGCTTTCCACCTGCCCCTGTTGGTGGCCATCTTTGCTAGCGAAAAGAATGACTGCTTGGACTCGCTCAGTTGATCAGCCCATCGTGTTGGGGAACGGCCTCTAGCTCTTTTTTCATCCGTGCTACCCGTTATTATTTTCCCGTTATTTTTCACTCCTTATATTTGAGAGAGAGAGGAGAGAGTATTTGGAGCTTGAAACCCCCCTTTCCCATTCACTATTCATAAACAATCATTATTTGATAAAAGTATCGGGGACTGACGATTTAAGATGCTCTCCAAGGCATGGGAACGTAACACCATTGACGTCCGAACTCCTTCCGTTCGGCATAAAATATTACTACAAATTTTTAGAAGAAAGAAGAACTCAGCAGTATTCCAAAAAAAGGCTCAGAACTCGAACCCAGGACTTCGTGATCAAATCCACCTAATTTCCAAAGCTAACCACTAGACAAAGTAGTCGAGGCAAGCGTGTGCTACCAATCAAAGTGTAATTCACTTTGGTTGACTCGTACCTTTGACTGACGAATTGTCTCATCGCGAAATTTCTAAGATTATACACGTTACTCCCACAAGAACGTGGTTTACACGAATGAGATTGCTAGTAATAAACTCGAAGCACTTAAAGATCCTGCCATTGAGAAGCAGCTTTTTTATAAATTTTTAACCTTGTTTTTTTCTGCATATGTATTAAACAAAAATCTAAATATAAACAAATGAGAGTACAAGCATAAATTAAAAAAATTACATTTTGATTACAAGATTTTATTTTCCAATATTATTTAAGAATAAAGCGCTCTTCAAGACTAATCAAATTAGCCTAAACTCGACAGAGTGGTGTAAAATGGTATCTTTCAGCATGCAAAATTTCAGATCAATCCATCAACAGGAAAGTTAAATTTCAAATACTAGTAATTAATTAAACGTAATTATAATTAATTATTTACCTGAAAGTTGAATCTGTAACAATTTTCCAGTTGTTACAGTCGGCGTTAATAACCCTCACTCTTGAGTCAAAGTTAGTAGATCCAAAGAAGCCAGCCGTGAGGATATCAGCGGTAGACTTTTGTATGACAAAAGTGACATAAGGCTCGGCGTTGCAAGTCAAAACAGTAGCGCTCCCAGCATAAATCTCGCAAATAACTGTATAAACGCAAGTGGACACTTGATTTTCAATATGACATATGTGAGTAGAAGTCACCCCAGACGTGAATAAAGCAGTAACGATGTAATCTGGAAAGGAATTAAAAATATTTGATTACGCATGTTTTCTAATTTGGTCACTAAGGGCCTCATGATTAAAGGTTTAGTCACTGAAAGAGCAATAAAACTATATTTAGACTCTTAGAGTGCCTCTGCACGATTGAAGAAGATGTGAGGAGATCCGCAGAAGACTTTAGCTCCTCCTACCTACATAGCTCAATTAATCGCGAAGCTGAAGTGGGAAGGAATGGGGCATAAATATAGTTTACAGAACTGATAGACGTTTAGGTTTATTCTCTTTTTCTGGTCACTAACAAATTATTAAATTGTCCTTTAGAGTCTTTTCAACGTTTGAGTCTGAGACTTGAGTCTTATTAAAATGCTAAGAGACATTCCATGAGCAATAGAATGAGCGATACCCGGAGTATCTCTACATGATCAAAACAGGAATGAGATGATGCTTAAAATAATTAAATTAACCTACTTAGATATATAGTTAAATAGTTCAAGTAGTCGCAAAACTGAAATGGCAATGGGCGGCGCACATTTTTCGACGAACTGAGTTGGGGCTTATTCACTTGGGGTTCACTAATTATGGGTCTAAAGACGGAAGTTGAGTAACCCACCTATAAGCTTAACGAGTCGCGAAACTGAAATGGGAATGGTCGGGACATATTGTTCGAAAAATTGATGGACGTTAGCGGTCCTAAGGTGCTAGAACAGTGACACTACAAAATGCAGCGTCAGTAGACTTCCAATTGATGGACCGATGACAACCAGCTAGTCGAAACGAGACAGTGGATGCAAGCGGCTCAAGACCTTGGTGGACTATATTACATCTATAATGTGCGGGTTGTCTGGAGGAGATCGCTTTCAGCGATAAGACCGCCCTTGTACATATTTAATCATTGTTTTATATATTATTCTGTTTGTTATTCTTTATATGTGTGCAATAAAGATTTTATCTATCTATCTATCTATCTACATCCCGTCCATCCATCTCACAGAGATCACCATCAGATCCAGTCATCTCATAGTGATTTTTGGAATGAAGTCCCTTATCGCGCGTTGTGAAAGGGGGCGAGACGGAAAAAATTCTCACGAAAAGTTGTAACGACACTTTGCGCTATAGTAAGCTATTGTATCGCTTCAGAAGGAAAAACCACTTGCTTTGCGCTGCTGCTCTGTGCTGTCGTCGTCTCGACAGCACTCCAAAACACACACCGCGGGAAGACAAACAACAAACACGTACGTCTCCCCGAACACGACCAAAATATATAACAACTTCGTTCCATCCGGGTGTCCCTTGACACCTCTCAATTTTTGTTTAACGTCTTTGTCGGTAGGGTGGTAGCTAACCACGGCCGAAGCCCCACCTAGGCCAATTTGAATATCCTAATCGACCCTGCCGGGAATCGAAACCGAGACCTCGATCTTATAAATCCTCTGCGCACACCACTGTGCCACGGAGGCGATTCAAAATAAAAACATTATCACTCTAAGCCAGCCAATAGAGCACCGTGGTCCCATATCCTCTGTCCAGTTAAGAGGAAGATCTGACTCTTAATATAATGTCACTGATATAAATCAATTAATTATACTTACACAAAAGTATTTTGGTGGTCCCCATTTTTGTAAATATATATATAAATTCTATGACATTATTTTCACATTCAACTACACTACCGACTACTGTCCGGCATCGCCCAAACTCGACATGACTGATAAGAATTGCAATACGGAGTCTACAAAATAAATTTAGGGTACCGCACTAAAGAAACAGCTTATTGCAGTTTTTTGTGCTATTGAATTGATAAAATCAAGTAAATAAATAAATTTTTAGGTGCGGAGCTAAATTAAAATCATTTATTTTGTATCATAGCTTGACATGACTTAGATGAATTTCTTCAAGGAAAAAGTAGCAATTTCCAATTTTCCTATATTTGGCTATACCTGTTAACATGAAATATTTGATATTGCCTAATAGCAATATGAAATAATTATTTATAGAACTTTGTCAAAATGATTACTGATGTTTTTTTTATCAAAAATTTTCTCCAGATTTCTCCATTAATTGCTCCACATTGCTTCACTAATTACTCCAGATGGATTCATACGTATTGCCGTACAATAATTGCTCCATAAATTACCCATATAGGTGCACCATTATTTACAATAAACAACAAATTTGGCAATACTCAACATCTCCAGGGATACCAGAGTTGAAAATTCGTTGAGAGTATATTGTCGGGTCCGTGCCGCAGGGATTCAGTTTTTTGGTATACAACAGCAAAATAAGTTTTTGAATTAAACTCCAACATTCAAAATACTTTCTGGAATAACTGTAATATCTACGGAACACTCACGCCATTATAAAACATATTCAACACCCTATTTAAGCCAGTTATTATAAAGTTATGGACATGACATTCATCGGAGTAGTTATTTTGCTACTACGATGCATATTATGATTTATAAAAGCTGTAAACAAAAATCAGCTTTGTTGGTCTAGTGGATAGCTTATAACATCAATGTAAACCATCAATCACGAGGTGCTGGTTTCGAATAATCGAATAATTCAGAGTAATTCTTTCTCATAAAAATTTTTGAATCAACTGCAAGCCTGGAAAAGTAAGTTGGTGGTGTTACACCTCCGTGCCCCGGAAAACACGATAAGTCGTCAGTCCCGGTCACTATTATCTACAACTGATAGTGATTGTCAGTTGTAGATAAACATTATCTTAAAAACATGAAAAACATTATCACCCTAAAAGAGAATGCCAGACAATGTAAAGAACTTTAACCCACTAATAAAAACATATTGTACAACAATGTATTATGCATCATTTTATTGCATTTTGTTTACTATTTAATTTAAATTACATTTAAAAGCTCTAGAACTCGGAGTATTTGACACGAGCCTAACGTTGGTTATCGTCCATTTCCGTATTGTTGTTCCGGATAGTTGTTACACTGACATGACAGTCGCAAAGCTTCATTAAATACATTTTTAAACAGATTCAACGACTCTGGATATTAGCGTTTTAGAGCCTACTTTTGAAGAAAATACAATAAAAACGATTTAAATGGCTAGAATCTAGTGCAATAATAAATATTTTAAAATGCGTAAAGAGTGTAAACTAAAAGGAAATGCATTAATTACTTTTTTTTAACATAATTTTATTCCGACGTCCAACAGTAAAAATGGCTTATTGTAAAACATTTATATAATAATAGGATATTTTTAGTATATTTACAATTTGTGGTCATTCTGGGTTAGGATCAGGCATTCTCCTTTGCCAACCCTCATTGGAGCAACTTAATGATCTATGCTCTATATCTCCTTTACTCTAAAAAGGGTAGTCTGTTCTTCAGTTGCGAAAATAAACAAAGGAATAAAATAGGGGTTGCAAGTTTGAAGGCAATTGCTTCTTTTAATTTATCTATAAAATAAAAGCAACCTACTGATTTATTTATAAAAGTCCTCTCCATGTTTTTGTGTCCCGACACCGGAAACTTTTATCGTGGCTGCGAGATAATTTAGTTAGAACAATGAATGCTACACGAGCCCGATCGGTTGCACTGAAGTATCATAGTGACACTGACGAGTATCGCTCGACCACTTCATTATCAGTAGGTACTTTTTATTACTATCTGTCTCTAAATTCTAATTTGATTATTAACTAGCAGTCGCCCGCGACATCGTCCGTGCGAAGCCCTCTTAGGTACCCTTCTGATTTTAAAAACAGACTTTCATACACAAAAACTGTTCATTCCCCGCTCCCCCTCTCAATTTATTTTTTTTTAGTTTCCCGTGAGGCAATATCCTCCGTCCCGTCCCGTGTACTAAAGATCTACATTTTTGTTTAACATTGTACGACATTACAGTACATTAACATTCACAATTTATAGTTCATAGCAAGCTGATATGTGTAGCTTGATATTAAATAGTATATTAGACTCTTGAGTCTAGCTTTCAAAATAAACAAAAATATATTATTTAATTATAAAATTATTTTTGTAATCCGTGTTAACAAACTCTCACGCTTTATATTAATAATATAGATATGGTCTTCTATGCCAAATAAATTGAACAAAGATCGAATTCTCAAACCCATTACTGTATTATTGTTTCTATCATGAAACAGCGTACTTACCAAAATGCTGACGCCTATTCAATACGTACGTAGAGTTCAACTTGATTTGGACTTTATAGCGGCACGGACGCGCTTTTTAGAGATTTTGTATGATTTCCTAAATTGTGTAACTAATTAACATGCTGTAAAAGGCAAGTCTTATCTCTATAATATCCTTGTGATTATTAAATAATTTATTTTGATAAGGATTTAAGTTTAGTTGTATAAATAATGACATAAACGTTAGCATATGAATTAAATGATCTTTTAAAACACAAAAAGTTATATATCTGCCAAAATATAAAAGATAGATATATGCTATTGCAGACTTTTTTGTAGAACTTTTAAAGATACATAAAGTTTTTGTACAATATTTTCAATTATACCCAATAGTTAAGGCAGCGCACGCGCATAAAGCCGATATAATAAATTTCACGGTCCGACTCGCGCGACAAAAACTATAATGACTCAGCTAATATATATTATACAAATATAAAATATAGCCTATAACACTCCTCGATAGTGTGGCTTTCTACTGGAGATAGATTTTTTAAATCAGATCAGAAGCTCCGAAGATTAGCCCCAACAAATGCCCCATTGACTAACGGTGCCCCACAGTTTCTCCCCGCGTTGGAACAGCGTGGTGGGTGTACGCTCTATATCCCCTCTCCTATAAGGAGGGAGGCCTGGCCCTGTAGTGGGCCGTTAATAGGCTGATAATGATAATCATGATAAAATAAATAATTGTTATTTTTATTACATTTTCTAATTTTCAGAATTTTAATTTTTTATATCAATTAACCTTCTCCGACCAACTTAACAAAACCTTTAACGCTTTCTATCTGACTGTCCCGCTTTCAGGCTAAAACTACTTAACCGATTTAAATGAAATTTGGTACAGAGATAGTCTAGAGCATGAGAAAGGACATACTTTTCGTCGAATTATCACAAAACAGAATTTCTCTCGGACGGGGTCGCAGGCGTCCGCTAGTTTATTATAAAATCGTATACAATTGCCCTTACAAATTTGAGGGCCAGTTTACTTTTGCTAATATTTAAATTTGTTTTACGTTTCTATAAACAAATATTATGTTTTCAAATATATATTGGCAATGAACTGGCAACTGACATAATTTTCATTTCTTTAAATTTCTTTCATAGTGACTCTCTAGGGCCCATTTTATGTATTACACGAACAGCCCGCTTCTGAAGCAATCAAGAAGTCTGTCACAGAAATAAGTATGCTAGTAGCACTTTCCCGATGAGCGCTAAATATCACATTTACAAAAAAAATAAATATTTTAAACTGTGTCTATAATCTTTTTACAAAGGCGAAGTTTTATAACCACTATGTGTTCCCCGTCGTTCTTAACACTGCCATAACTCCAATAGCATCCTGAATGGCTCCCTAGCCGCACTTTGTATATAAATTCACTGTATTCTTAATTATATTGCGTAGCTTCAGCCAATTTCCCCCCTAAGAGTCGTCTGAAGGTTTGGACCGCAATACTCATAAACCATGCGGGAGTAAAGACTTAATTTATTTATTGTTTCCCAGCTTAAAGTGCTTTTTGTTAACGTTAGCACTTGTGCGCAACTTTACTTGTGATTAAGTTTTATAATTGTACCTTACTGGCTCCACGGTATAGAAGCTGGACTCAGAGAGGTCTAGAGTTCGATTACCCACTGAACTATTGTCATAAACACTATGAATAGGTAATTAAAAAGAGAAAAGTCAAGGGCTACCTGCAATCAAACCTGATGCTACTTAATGATGGAATGTAAGATGGAAGTGAGTTGTTAACCTGTGCGAAGGCGCGCTATGAGCAATTGCTCACACAAAAATTTAATTCAAAAATTTTTTGTCCTTCCCTTGCCACACCAATTCAAGCACTTAAGTACCTTCCTAAATATTCACCCCCTCTCCCCTGACGCAATTATCGATCCGCTCACTGGCGTTGCGACCGCGCAGCAAGGCGTTTGTGGAGGCCGTGTACCAACGTGCGGCAATTTGCTCATCGCGCGCCCATCCGTGTAAGTATTTATTTTTGTGGTTTAAAAAAGTTAGACTGTTATTTCTGCCATATTATTTCATTTGTTTGATTTGTATTAGTTGATTATCATGTAGAAACTCTTTAGTAATAATGTTATTAGTTTTATTTTTCTTCTAGCTACACTACAGATACAAAATGGACGATCGAATGCAAGCATAAGTTTGTTCGTGGCTGGAAGAGGATTCTGCTGATGAATTGGAAGCAGATCTTGAAAATGGGGAACAATATCGTGTTGACACCATAAAAAGCGTTCAGTCTTCCGAAGTCCTCACGAAACTGATACGGTTGCGGAGCCAGGACCAAGCGGATTTTGTGCAATATGTCCTAGACGTAAAAATAGTAGGTAAAAAAAACCATGTACTTCGTGCAATTACTTTGCATCGAACATGTAAAATACATGTGTTTAGTGTGTTTCGAGAGGCACAATAGTGTAGATTTAATGGACGAATAACACTTTTTAGTTTTTGTTATGTAACAGTTTTTATTGTGATTTTTATGAAACATGCCAAAAAATTTAATAAATACTAGGTTGTTTTGTTATTTGCGTTAGAAGTTGCTATTATGTTTAATAGTTTTGATTAAAATACTTGTTTTCTTGCTTACTAAACCTTGTGTTATTTATTTAAATACATTATAAGCCAATAAATATAGAAACACTAAAAATATAAACATTTATGATAATGTGAGCAATTTGCTCGCGCGCGCCTACTCGTGTAAGAAAATTAGGCGTGCCTTCTCACGGGTTAAGAGTTGGACGAAACTCCTTTTGATTTCTACACGACATCGTACCAGAACACTAAATCGCTTATCGGCAGAGTGAAAACTAGACAAGGGCGTAGCCTTTCACCAACCAGATCAGATCAAATCTATTCAGTAACAGTTGTTCCTTTATTGAATTAGACCTGAATAATTCAAAAAATATTAATCAGCTCAGACGGAAATCGAAATCAGCGCTTCCGTTTTATAATCCGCAGCGCATATCAGTGCGCCACAGAAGCATTGAAAAATAACAGATTATATAAACAAAAATGGACACATGCACTTTTAGACATATCACGTACAGATAATAAAAAATTTTAACAAAAAATAGAACCGACTCAAAACGCACTAAAAAGTAAAAAATAACTGTGTCATTTAGTTGCTTTCATTTACTTAAGCATATGAAGTAGGTGCTGGCAAGTTTAAGGAACATTTATTTAACGTAGTAAAGCAGTTTGTGGGTTCTAGGTAACGTCCTTAAAGTAGAAACCTTGGCTGGTACCGTAACGTACTCGTACTATACTGTCACAGTATATTATACGGCACTTGCAGCCAAAAAGCTACCGGTACTTACACAAAAACCAAAATTACACAAAAAACTTTGAAATTTGAAGAGTTCCTTCAATTTTCCCAGGATATCATAATCAAATCCTAACACGATGACACCAATCCTAACATCCTTAGAAGTGTGCCCTTTCTAATAAAGAAAGAATTATCAAAATCGGACAACTCTGTAAAAAATATGTACGTGTCGAATTGAGAACCTCCTCCGTTTCCTTTCGTCGGTTAAAAAATATCGCTGTCCAATAGTAGCGAAATTGAAAATAACCATGGTCTCTTTCATTGCACTGATGTTAAAGAAAGCACGATACATTCGACTTCGCTTTTGACCAACGATATGGCTTACTATTGTCTCTACTCTTGCGAAGTATCTTTTGCATTCTTTTCTAAACATCTACAGATGACTAAAGGAGATTGGCGAGAGTGGCCTTATAATTTTAAAGCATCGTTCATATACCCGATTGTGCTAATTAAAACTGCTACTTTATATGATACTTGCATAAAAAAATTGGGATTTGTTAAAGATGGGGATCAGAAGAACAAAAATAATTATAATTGACTGAAAATTAGTTTCTCTGGTAGAAGGTAGCACAAGACAGCAGTTTCAGTGTTACCAACTTAGTGGATTTCTTAGTAAATCTGGTAGTTTTAAGTCAAAACTTTATTTTAGACGAGATGTTTATTTATATCTACTTAATTAGTGTAGCTGGTCTTATCCGGGCTAATAAACCAGTAAAAAAATATCACATAAGTTTTGTAATTCTTGTAAAACGTATAACTATGTATTAGTTTTAAAAGTGTATCCACTATAATAGTTACCTACTAGTTATAAAAAATATATGTAAAATACATATCTATTTACAATTATTATTCTCATTATATATTTTATTACTGTGCAAATTGAGCATTTTAATTTTTAGGTATGACCTATTTATTCAAATAATTATTATAGAATCAGCTTTATTTTTTCGTTCAATATACATATATAGCTTGGCAAAAAAGTCGTGAAACGGTACTAAAAAATATGATAACTGGCAACAATCCTTTTGCGGGTTGTCAACCACGTCAAGTGCGTAGATGTTGTGTTACTTCTTGAAATCGATAATCGTTGTTCGTGTTATTTTTAATGTTATTGTGTTATTGTGCTCAAAATGGACAGAACTGTAATCCGCAGCTCGGCTAGAGAGATCATTTACAAAGTATTTAAGAGATGTTTGGCAGAACTCTAATCCACAAAAATTTTATCCGATTTGAACGAAGTTTACAAAAGAAGTGCTGAAATGACTGGTAAAATGTGGTTTAAATAAAGTAATCGTATATTATATGTGTGGCTTAATTACAATACCCTCTCATAGTATGCTTGTTTGCATGTAAATGTAGATTCCGGAATTAAAGGTTATGTTTACAAAATGCATTTGCCAAATAGCGCGTTTGTATAATTTTGATACTTTTTTGTGTATATTGCATAAATCACAGAAAAAATATGTGCGGTTTATATGATTTCGCTTATATAACAATGGTAGGTAATAAACCTGTATATACTTTAGTAAATATCTTTTTTTAGGTGAACTCTTCAGTACTATAAGACGAATTGCTCTGGAAGGACAGAGAAATAAAGGTGTTTTCTCCACACCAGAGAAACATAGAACTAGGCGTCCTACAGAAGAATTGGACGACTGGACACGTAATGAAAATAGAGAGTGATTATTACCAAAGGGGACAATCTCTGTATAGTGATATTGACAAAATAATTATAAACTTGATGAAGATGCAAGATGAAAGCAATAGTGACACATCAGAAGATAGTCAGCGGTTTATAGATAGCAGCAGCAACTGGAGTTGGATCGCGCCAAGACGTGGCTGAAGACTTATCTGGCGTGGAATATTTAGACGAAAGCATTTTTATTCTGACTAAATATTTATAGTTGTATGAATACAAATTTTCTAATTAAAATACATTACCATCCTTTCAGAAGTTTCATTAATTATTTTTCTATCCTAACCAATATTATTTTGAAAGTGTGTCAGTGACATCATGTAATTAAAAATTGTATTTAAATCAAAGTATCAAAACCCTTATTGTCGTACTATATGAACGACTTTCTTGTCAAGCTATAACATGATATTTTGGGTTCATGTGGTGCTAGGCTATTGATTAGTTAAGTGACATTTAAAAAGGAACTTGTCTGTTATGTTTAATATACTTATTTTGACTTTACTTTTTGACGGACAAATGTTGGCAGCACTATTGGGTATTGTCATTGTGTTTAAAACTGACAGTCATATTAATAAAAAATATTGTTTGATGTTGATTGTTGATCATTTTCGGGTTTTAATGTTATATTTTGCGTTGATTTAATATACTCCAATTGATTTAGACGTTGAAAGTAATAGCCATTTTTGTGATTTCCTCTTAACGATTTGTCTATATACTGGATTTACTTATTATTTTGCTTTTTGGCCCTGACAACCGCTTTTGCCTTTGGACATCGAGTTTCCAGCAATTTGGACTTTGTTAACTATTAAAATGTGGTGTTTTAATTTAAACTGCTTCAATAAACTGTAGTGATTATTAGTATTAAACATCATCATCTGTATATAGTAGGAGGGAAAACAGACACAAAACCTAGTTTTGTGAAGGCACATAAGCTTACCACTGGAACAACAAGGTAGTTTAATAAAAAAAAATCCTATATGCCCTACAGCTTTAATATCTTTTATTCTGTAAGAAGTTCAACATTAAAATATTGTTTCAATTAACATCTGTCGATGAGATAGGTATGTGTTACTTGTTGTTTACTAGCACAAATAATATAATAAAAGCTCCAATAGAAGATCAGGTATTCCTGTGCCCTCTACTAGCCAGGGAGTTAATATAACTCCAAATTAACAAACAAAGGAAGTTGTAGAAGTTTAGACTGATTGTTCTACTACTAAAGGCCCACTAGTAGAATCTTCTGGACAAATTGTGATGCCTACATTCAGCAACAAAATAAATGAGCTTGCATTATGTCAATATTGTTTTATTTATCTACTCTTGTAATTTTTTTTATAATTTTCAGTGGATCTATACAATTAGTCTTATATCTATGTAGATCTCTTTTTTATACGAAAAAAGCTTGCGCTTGATCGCAACATCTATTGCTGGTATGTGTAGATATTGTGGTCTAAGATGAAACGCACTCGTTTAGAAAACGCCTATTCACTCTTGTTTTAAAGATACCCAAGTTGTAACAATATTTTCATTTTTTTTTCTGCAATGAATTGGTAGTTTGTAACTTCAGAAAACGAAACGCTAGGAAACTTGTATTTAAGGGATTTTCTGTCTCCTTTTTATTTAATTATTATTAGTTTATAACTACTGTACTTTACAATCAACCTTTTGACTGAGATTTTTACTTAGGCTTATTAATATATTTAGTAATTTTTCAGTAAATATCTTCCATCTCACATTTAACATGCAGAAGTTATGCATAGTAAACTATTACCTACCTATAACAAAATGCCAGCATAGCGATATATTGGCGATATAAAAATTGTAGTATACCTAATTTAATCTTGTACCGCATGTTCACTTAAATATCTAGCTAATATTTACGAGTGTATGTTGAACATATTCCTACATATTTAATATCCTGATACAATTAAACAGTAACTTATTCTAGCAGCTCATTTTTGATTATTAAATATTTGAGGTTATAAGACAAAAGCTTTCATATCTCTTTTCTCCCACCTTTTCAAACTTATTTACCATTTGCTTTTTTCTTAGTTCCGTTATGTTCCACAACTGCTTATAAGTTTCTACTTTGAACGCTACCGTTTTCTTCGGGTCCAAAGGTACATACAATCTCGCCATTCTCCTTTAAATTTGAATTCAACGCGCAATGCAAATTTCATAGATTATCTTATATCAGAGCGAAGCAAATCAAGCAATCAGAAAAAGAAAGGAAAAATTCTTACGAACAAAAAATTTGCATTGTTAATTTAAGCCAGATTGAGGGACGTAAATTTTTATAGTGCAAATGGATGTTCTACTTTAAATTATTCCGTTGGTATTAATGCTGGAAACGAGAAAACTGCTAAGCATACCGTTATTTTAGTTTCTGTTGGAGGCATTTTTTAACTACAAGTTGGCCCTTGACTGCTATCACACCTGATGTTAAGTGATGATGCAATCTAAGATGGAATCGGGCTAACTTGTTAGGAGTTGGATGAAATCCATACCCCTTTCGGTGTCTACACGACATCGTACCGGAACGCTAAATTGCTTGGCGGTACGTATTTGTCGGTAGGGTGGTAACTAGCCACGGCGAAAGCCTCCCACCAGCCAGAGCAAGACAAATTAAGAAAAATCTCAATTTGCCCCGCCGGGGATCGCACCCAGAACCTCCGTCTTATAATAAAAATAATAACCTGACTGAGTTTGTTGTGGGCTCTTCTCGACCAGGGCGCGTTTGGAACCCTCGTAGCTTTAATTTTAAGTTTTCGACTTTAATTATCACTATTACTTTTTATAATCTAAAAATTGACGATTCAATATAATCATAAAGATTTCATTGAATAAAGATATTTGGAGTTTGAGTTTTATAAATCCACCGCAAATCATTAATGTTGTTTTTTCTTTATTCAATTCATATTTATTTGAAAAACTAAAGATAGACTTAAGAAAATAAAATGAAAAAGCTTTTTATTTCTTGCAAAAATATACGTTATTGGTATGATAATATTGTGCTAGTAATGTAAAAAATAAGTTGGTTAGTAATACTGATATTTATGTTAGTATTTTTAATAAAGATCGTTAGTCTACCGAACATCTATGACTAACGTATAAAGTAGTAATAAACCAAAATGGAATCAAGCGTCAAAGTGCACCTTTACCTCCATTTTTGAATTTTTCATTTTTGAATAATACAACTTTGTACCTCAATAATTTGAAAATAGAGATAATTATCCCTTAATCGGAATCCTATGTCGACCTACTGGAATCAAAATAGACCCGCTAATTAAAATGACGTTCTTCAAATCGATATCTCTAATACAACGTAGGAGGTCTAGCCCTGTAGTAATTTTAAATAATCTGATATTCAGTAAGACAGTACTAGTGTACAACAATATATAGTTTGACATGTGAAATGTGTCAAAACCTGTAATAAGCTAAACATTCACTATCTAGGGTGAATGAAACAATAACAAAACAATATAAATAATAAAGTTTTATTTAATTCCACTTAAAAAAGTAATACAAAATAATTAAGTTTTACATTGTTTCTTTTTTTCTTTTTATATGGACTTCCTAAGGGTAAAAGCCTCCTCCAAGGATTTCCACCTATCTCTGTTTTCGGCCACCGCTGGCCACTCCTTTCCCGCAATCGCCTCTATGGCATCTATCCATCTAGCAGCTGGGCGCTCTCGCTCTTGTGCCACTTGGTCCAGCCCAATTCAGCACTCTTACAGTACATCTGTTGTCCTTGCATCTGGCCAAGTGACCTACCCATTGCCACTTTCTTTTAAGGGATTAAGGCATGAAAAAATAACAAAATAATAATACCACAACGCACAAAACATGGACTTGAAATAAAGTATATTTTTATTTATTATCTTTCGTCCAAAAAGAGTGTAATGATGCATTAATAAAAAAATTCGAGACACTCTTTGGGGACGGCCGATAGGAGCGCGAAAATGCGTGCGGTGTCAATGACGCGATTTTCATGAATCCGAAAATTACACTATACACAGTATAAACATAGCTAAAAGCAAAGGAACGCATTCGGTGACGATGACGAGATGATGATTTTTGTTCACCCAAAAAGTGCTCAACGCACTTTCAATAGTCGATGCGTATCACTCGTTCAGTGAATACCCGGCTTTAGTTCTCGTAATGCTCCGTAGGCGTTTCATATTACGCGTTTGATTGATGTTTCCCACTACAATAGTTAATGGAAAGCTGATAGATCGAGACCTGTGATCGCCAGACCTTCGTCATTTTGTAAAAGCTAAAACTTTGTTAGCTCATGCCCCTTAAGTACGGTAGACAACTATGTAGTTTTTACCATTTCATCATCATCATTATCAGCCTATTAAAGGCCTACTACAGGGCCAGGCCTCCCTCCTTTAAGGAGAGGGGATATGGAGCGTACGCCCACCACGCTGCCCCAATGCGGGTGGGCGGGCTTAGGGTGATAATGTTTCTTTTATTAACGATCACTATCATTTATGTTGATGATAGTGACCGGGACCGACGGCTTAACGTGCTCTCTAAGGCGCGGGGTGTAGCACCGCCAACTTCCAGACTCCGGGCTTGAAAAATACTGAACATTTCGTAGAAGAATGAAAAAGCTTAGAAGCATTCCGTGACCCGACCCAGGAATCGAACCCAGGACCTCGTGATCGAAGCCACATAGGCTAACCACTAGACGAGGTAGTCCAGTTTTACCATTTAGCGGGTCTTAAAAGTCTAGATCCTGAACTATTTAAGTAGAAATCGTAATTCTTTTATATGTTCTCTGGCATAATATGTAAAATCATATATCGCTTCTTGGCAACCCTTCGAAAAACACTGTTGAAAATAAAACTTTATAAATCTCTAGCAAAGAGTTACGACGAAGCTAAGTGTCTGGTGTATGGGAAGATTCCTCGAAGCAACCCATAACAAATATAAAAAAATTGGTTGTCTGTAAAGTCGGTTTACTGACGATAGTTGAACGTGACAATGTCTTAAGAAAATATTGATGGAATGGTAGCATTTAATTGGTTATTAAAATTTTTAATTTAAGTATATTTTTATAAATATCAATTTTAATTAATAAAATAATTGATTTTGATTTTATAAATCTATATTGTAAATTTATAATAAATAAATTAACTTATAAATATATTAATTTTTAATTTAAAAATAATATATTTAATAATTATATTTAATAAACGGATGTCGAACGCTGCCGAACGCAAAGTCCGATTGTGCTTCTTTGTCGCTCGTTCCGCGCTCTCGCTTGCACTTCAAGCCTTACATGGAACGCCTCAAAGCGAGGTAACGCCGCATGAGTCATGTTTTTTCGTGCGTGCAGCCGGCTCTATCGAATTATAAGACGTTGTCACGTCAAAACTACGTATTACACATGGCCACACCTGTTAGTTTGTGTAATTTCCTGTGATAGGAGCATGACCTAACAAGTTTCGAATTTTTATGAAATGACGAAGATCTAGCAATGACAGACTCTTAGTCCATGAGTTCAGACCACTATGTAGTATCTATAGCATTATCGGTTTGTTGAGACGACCCTCAGGTTCTATAGTGGCGTGACTACCACTTTTTTTGTAGTATATTAGGTAAACGTTTAGATATTGGCTTGAAACCTTGATTTAGGATTATAAAATAAAAATCATATTTAATAAATTTGCAGATCAGAAAACTATATTTATTGTTTAATTTTAAAAACAGGTTCTGTTTTTGACTTATGTGTATAGTTAATTTATTCACAAACTACTGATTTTAAATGTAAGTTTATTTAAGGCATATTTACCCGACTGCGTTTTCTTTGAAAATATCATCACTGAGTTGTTCTTTTTACCCAACTGTATGTATGTATGTATGTATGTATGTATGTATGTATGTGTGCCCATTTCTTCGGCACGCGCTACAGCCTAAACGGCTGAACGGATTTTGACATGTGAGGTGTCGTTGAATTTGGCTAAATTGTGGAAGTGACATAGGCTATATGAATTTTCAAAATGGTGGCTGTAAATGGGGGGAAAAAGGGGGGACGTGTGCATTTTTTTCTTTTATCTTAGCAATATGGGTATCAAATGAAAGGTCGTAAAAAGACCATTTCAAAAATTATAAATATAATTTCATGTTTATATTACTGTTTTAACAAGCAATGTCAAAAAGGGTACCAACTGTACCGTCTCATTTCTATACCACAAATTAAAACTAAAAAGTCTCAAATAAAATTATTATTATAAAAACAAAAACCCAACTGCTTAGAAGTTATGAACTGAAAAGAGAAAAACAGGGATCACTAAGTATATCTATATAAAATTCTTAATACTTTATGGTGTTGCAGGTGTGGACGAAATAGTTTACTACCTGGGAAAGAAAGACCTACCAAAACTACGTTTTTATAATAATAATTTTATTTCTATAGAGTACCTAAGTTATTATGAAGTGAAAGGAAATTATAACTATATATAAGCGCGCTATAACTTAGCCCTCATTATTGCTTTCTTATCAGACATGATTATAGTAAAGCAAAAGCAAGTAGGTAGGTCAATTTTTAAGCAAGTCCGAGGTTACCAAGCGCGGGTTCTACGTGCTGACCTAAAACTTGATTCCACCAATATTTCCAGCCGTCAAAGGAAGGCGGCGTAGTAATAAAAGATCAAAGGGACGTGTAGATTAGGAAACCGATGCTCCGTCACGTTCCGTTTGGAATTAAAAGGAATATTTCAACCTTCGTACATAATACCTAAACTCGTTTGGAGTTGTAGAAATATTTTTTATTATTAATGCTCTTGGAGACTTGATAGCTCAACGGTTCACTGATTCTGAAAGGATGTACGTTTAATCCCTAGTCAATATATTACGGAATGTCCGTTTGGCTTTCGAAGTGGTTGTAAGGTGAAACAACAGATACGATTGCTATGTCGATTTCTTCACATCATAAAGGCGATAGTCCTTTCAATATATCACTACATTCAAATCATGTGGACTTCTTGGTAAAGACTACAACTAAGTAATACCCTTTAGATACTCTTGATTATATATATATATGCCTTACTTAAAAATAATTGCGGTACATAAAAAAAACCTACTCTATGTCCTTTTCTTTAGACGTAACTAGCGGACCCCCATTAATGCGTCCGCTTGTAAATTGGTGAATACTTGAATCTTCGTTTCGTTTTGGTGTTAAGTTTTGAAAAATCCTTTTATAGTACACGCCTACATCATAATAGCTACTACGTGTGCTAAATTGCCGCAAGCGCAATCTATTCAGTAGTTTTAGTTGTTCGTTGGTAGATAAATTATGTAAGTATGCCTTTTAAATATACGGAAAATTTTATTTTTCTATCATTTATTTATTTACAATTCTTTTTAAAATTTTCAACAATGCTTATTAAAATTATAAAAAAATACACTATTAAATATTTTTAAAAAAATCCAGTCTGATTGTCGCGGGGCCTGGGAGTCCAAGCAGCCGGTAGTCAGGGCTCCAGAGTGAGGAATCTCCTCACAATACGCGCCGTTTCAAGAATTACCGCCTTCTGTATCCGACCCTTGATCCAACAACTAAGCGAAAGCTTTTTAAGATGTTGGTCAAAGGTTTTCGCTATAAGACCGTTGATTGAAACGACTACAGGAACAATCATCGTTGAATCAACATTCCACATGGCGGTAATCTCATGAGCAAGGTCCAAGTATTTTGATACTTATTGTTTACACATACACAAGAAATTGTTATTACGATAATGATCAAACAAATTAATTTTTACAACATTTACCTAATGGTGTAAAATTTCAAAGGTAATTTAATTTGCGATTTGCGGAATATAGCAAAATTTTATTTAGTTTACCTTTACCTACTTAGTATCAAATCAGAATAGGCTAACCGTAGTAGATAGGGGCTCTAGCCTAAAAATATGTTTCTGGAGGAACTAGGTTAGGTTGAAAACTGCCCTTAGCTATGCTAGATTTGAACCATACGTACGACTAAAGCCATACGCCGATGTTATCTATATTTGTTGTGCCAAATAAATTAAAAATCACGGTAGAATTATAATATTATATTGATAAAAATAATCTACTGTCTATTTTAAAGATGCTAAATTGCGTACTTATTAACTAAGTATTATTATGAATTTTAATTGAACAAGGAACTAAACTACCTCCCTCCATATAGGAGAGGGGATAGGCCTAGTGACTATCCTGATCGAAATCATTGCGCTCGCCACGCGCTTTTATTAATATTTCGCGTAGCAAAGAGTTTTGTCCATCCCTCAAATAAATAAGGACTACCGCAAATTAATTAATAATAAATCATCTTCATCATGGCCGTAAACCAAAAACAGATACAGCATAATGAGTTTTTGCGTAATTCAATCAGCGGCATCAAGTGACGCAGCCGACTTTATTAAGGATCAAAGCCTGCGCATAAAAACTAATGCCGAAAGAGCTATTTATATGCTGGAGTTATTTCGCGAGAATGGGAGTTTTATGACGGGAAGAGCAGATTCCCCGATTTTATGACTCCACTTGCCGGCTTAATGGTTTACGATCTAATGTTTTAGCTTACCTGCCTTTTGGGACGCGTCTTCATTTGTCACTGATTTTTGCTATATAATAACGTGACTGTAATATTGAGTGGACAGTTAACAGTGGTGTGCACAAAGTATTTAACTAGAGTAAGCTCTAAACATACAGCTAATTAGCTGTTTTTCCTTTAATACGGTATTTTAAATGACGCTCTAGTGTAGGCAGTGCATGTTTTAACATATGAAGTGCACGTCACTAAATATGGAATGTGTGAAAGAGGATCTTTGTGTAAGAAAGGTAGAAAATGTATTTTTGACACCATGGGATGTAAAGCGATAAAGTGATGATACCAAATGTATGCAATGCATGATTTAAACGTTGAGCTCGCTATGTATAAGTGATGACTCGGTTTTCAACTTTAAAACCAATTAGCATGTATTTTAAAGTCTCGTTGAACACTACGGAATATTATCAGCTACGGATTAAAGATACTGTAGCCCTAACTTAAGCTATAACCTCCAATGTTTAAGTTTTCTTTGTCGAAAAGTCCGCAGTAGCTCAGAATTAGAAAGTCCGAAATAAAAGAAAGAATCTTTTGACGGCTGAAACATTAAAATTATTCAAATTTGGCAATTTTTTACGGGATTCTTACCACTTCCACTTTTAAATTACTTTTAATACTTAAATGACTTTTAGGTATATCCGAAGAAAGGCAAACGGGTCGCTTAATGTATTAAACCCAAACAGTTGAAACGTCATTACAAGTTTTTTCGGCATCTTTAGGCGAATTTCCAAAACATTTGCTCTTTGATCTACTTTTGATAAATAGCTATTAGCAGAACAACGTCTGAAGAATGAACTATAGAACAAGTATACAAATTTCGTTTTGTTAAAACTAAATAATAAACATCCTATTTTAATAGAGAAAGACAAGAAAGAAATCAGATTATAAACGACCTGGGGCCATAAGGATCAACCCGGCCGGGATTACTGGACTATGAAATCGAGGGATGGAACAAATTTTCTAGAGCGTGAACAAGTTCCTACTTCGGTCACGTAGGAACTTCGGAACTAACCACTTACAGCACACAAAGCGCTCGGCTATCACGTAATATGTAGTCGGTTGTTAGTGAGACCTTCGCACCTACTTACACTACATTCAAATTATTGCGTGTATTCCTACCTGCTGTAATTTGTTGATTTAATTTAAATTTTAAATTTAATTTATTTATTTCAATTTCAATTCAATTTCAATTTACATTATTATAACTTTAATTTAATTGGAGCTAAGACCTTCTTGTAGGTAAGAATATACCCGTGTTAGAAAGCCCTGCTCTTCTATACATAGCAAAACATAGTACTTATTGGAATTGGAATTTATAACGTAACAATCAAAACAATTATTTACATGCATTATAATAATTATTTGAGTTACAAATTAAAATTAAAATTTTAGTAATATTTCTAACTATTTGTGTTTTGAGTTTATTATGCAAGTGCATGTTGATATTCTTTATGTTTAAACTGATTTTTTGCTTAGAATGCTCAAAGCTATTGTACACCATGCATACAGTGATATAGCTTCTACGGCGTTGCTAGAAGGGATTTTTGTTGCTTTTTACTCTATTTACAAGTTACAGGTAACATTGTAAGAATTGTTTCAGTTTGTGTTGTAATGATGATGAAGATTATGATGTTCAATAAAGGGCCAGCCAAGGTTTCTACTTTAAGGACATTACCTAGAACCCACAAACTGCTTTACTACGTTAAATAAATGTTCCTTAAACTTGCTGGCACCGACTTCATAGATATGCTGAATTAAATTTAAGCAACTAAATGACACAGTTATTTTTAACTTTTTAGTGCGTTTTGAGTCGGCTCAATTTTTGGTTAAAAATTTTTATTTACTTTTTGTGCATTTCGAGTGGGTTCTATTTTTTGTTAAAAAATTCTATATCATCCTATTGACGATTCAAAATAGCCTATATTATAAATTCCTCATATTATAAAAAGTCTCCGGCCACGTTTGTCTGTCTGTATGTTCCCGCTAAACTCTAACACTATTGAACGGGCTGGCATGTGGTTTTCACTAATAGACAGAGTGGAACCTGAGGTATGTTTTTGTTTGTATAATTTGTTAAAGTTTAATGTAAATTATACGAAATATAACGATAATTGCTGGAAAAGTCGAAGAAATTTAAGCCGCCTGGGAGCTTTTATTGAAAACGCTGCTTTGTCTCCATGAAATATAACTAAATAATGTATGGAAAAAATTATTCTCTTTACAAAGTGGTATATATCTATCTATTGATAACTTGCTATACGATTTTTTCTTAATAAAAAGTATTTACGATGATATTTTTATTTTTGATGTCTTTGGAAGGTTGCAATGTCTTAAGTACAAACGTAAACTCGTATCGTCGTAGTGTTGCCATGAACATAAGATTGTTGCTGGGAAACTCAGAAACAGTTTCTTGCATAATTATGAGAAAGTTTACATATGCAACTTGGCCTTAGGGTGGTGAGCTTAATGTTACAATTTTGGACCTGGGACGATTTGGTCGTTAATATAATATGATGCATAGCAATTATGAGCACGACAAACAACAAATTAGTAACATCGAATTGTACTTATGAATATTTTAAAAGAAACCCTATTATGAGTACTTTTTGAACTCAAGAAAGTTTTTCTTTATTTCAAGCATCATTTACTTAAAAAAAATATTTTATGGCTTCTTCTAAACGTCAACAATATCGATTCTAATAAATAAATATTACAGAACAATTACACACATCGCTATATAGCCCCAAAGTAAGCGTAGGTAGCTTGTGTTATGGGTGCTATGATAACTGATGAATATTTTTATATATATTTCACATAAATACTTATAATATATAGATAAACACCCAGACACTGGGACACAGACACAAATATCCATGCTCATATATTTTTCCAGATGTGGGAATTGAACCCACCCCTAAGAAGCAGAAGCAGGGCCACTACCCACTGCGCCACTCGCCCGTCAAATAATTAATTTGAACGGCACATAAACCTAATTTTTTTAGCTCGAAACCCAATGTACATATAATATTTACTAAAATTTATATTAGCTTGCCAGTTTCAAGTAATTCTTGCAAGAGAATCTGTTACTAAACAAACTTTCGTCTGATGCACAGCGAGTCATCGGCAGAGTTAAAGTGCGGAGCGATTTTCATTATCGCGAAAACCAGTTTCGGCACGTTCCTCGCGTTTCGTGGAAAATATTCCGCGTATTAGTAGCTATTGTCAACAACTAAGTTCCATTTTAGCATAAACAGCATCGGCGTCAGCATTACCGTTTTGATCTGTTATTTGCTTGAACACGCACGGAATTATGAACTTTATGCGACTTGGTAATCTCACTACGTTGCTGCGAAGTGAAAATGTTTCCTGTACGCTAGAGTACTTTAGGGTTTTGTTCGCGACGCTCATGCAGTAAGATGCTTCTGATAAAATTGACTTAGTTACTTAAGTATAAAACGTTGTCACTGTAACACGTAAACGTAGAAGACGTATTTTCCATAAAGAGAAACCCGATAACTTAAAACGGATTATTGGAAAATAAAATTAAATAAAGTACTTTCGTTAACAAAAATATTATATTCAATTTTAATGCTCAAATATTAAAAATCGTCTAAATTTAACGTGAAATACTTTGAACTAAATATTATAATTTTAATGAAATTAAAAATATTACTTAATCTAATCAGTTTTTTTTAAACTGCAATGTTAGGCCTGACGTCATAGCAATTGGATTTTTAGCCACCACGATTAATCAATTCGGGTTGGCTGGATGATATAGTTTGATTTTCTTATAGTCACTATTAATTGTTAAGTATTCTCCAAGGCACGAGTCCTTAATACCACTAACTTCTAAACTCGAAGCAGAAACTTCCAAAAATTCACAGCATAGTTTAACTACTCGACCATCGAGACAGTTATAAATATATCTAAATATACATAAGTAGGTAGCACAAAATTTATCTAAAGCAGCCTCCGTGCCCCCTTATCGTGTGGTCACTAAAGTATGTGAAATCCGAAATCACTTGGATGCGATAAAACCTTTATCCCTGTAAATCCCTGGCAGTAAATTGATGAGCTATCCGTAAATGGATCTACGGACGTCTGTAGCCATCGGACGGAATTAGGGCCGACGTTTCTAGGCTCCTGTAACGAAAGTAAATTAAGATCTGCGGACCACCATGTTTTATATAATAATCTCAAACATATATTTGTGTTATATGAGTTACTACCAGACGCCAGCGACTTCGCCCGCGTAGTAAATAGAGTCATAGAACCTTCCAAAAATACCAAAAAAAAGGAAAATAAATATTTTATTGATATCGTATGTGTATTTAATTCCGATTACTTAATAATACCATATAAATAAATAAATAAATATTATGGAACAATTACACACATCGCTATATAGCCCCCAAAGTAAGCGTACTCGTAAGTAGCTTGTGTTATGGGTGCCATGATAGCATAAATACTTATAATGTATAGATAAACACCCAAACACTGCAAAATATCCATGCTCATCACACAAACATTTTCCAGATGTGGGAATCGAACCCACAGCATAGGACGCAGAAGCAGGGTCACTACCCACTGCGCCACTCGGCCGTCAATGAAGAATAGGAATGAATAGGAGAAGAATCGCTAAATCTCATAAAAATTACCTTGTTTAGACGTTACGTTTGTAATGTAGAGACGATATTGGCCAAGAAAATTACACCATACACAGAAGAGGTTTAAATTATAAATTTAATTTAAGACGACTAAGAGATTATAATGTCCATCGGTTGACAATGATGGTGATAATGATAATTACCTTGTCCGAAACATAAAATTTTTTTACAAACAAATTTTTTACGGCCTCCTTGACGCAGTGAACATGGCATGCACGGTGGATTTATAAGACAGAGGCCACGGCTTCGATTCTCGTCAGAGTCGATTGAGATTTCCTGGTTGGTCTGGCTGGTTAGAGGACTCGGTCATAGCTAGTTATCAGCCCACCGACAAAAATGTACGGCCAAGCAATTCGTTCCGGTATAATGCATGATGTTCCGATCTATCACTTACCATCAAGAGTGATTGCAGTCAAATAATAAAAAATTGGTTGTCTGTGAAGTCGGTTTACTGACGATAGTTGAACGTGACAACGTCTTAAGAAAATACTGATGGAATGGTAGCATTTAATTGGTTAAAAAATTTTTAATTTAAGTATTTTTAATTTAAAATATTGATTTTGATTTTATAAATTTATATTTTAAATTATATTTAATAATAATAATATTTAATAGACGGATGTCGAACGCTGCCGAACGCAAAGGCCGATTGTGCTTCTTTGTCGCTCGTTCCGCGCTCTCGCTTGCACTTCAGCCTTACATGGAACGCCTCAAAGCGAGGTAACGCCGCATGAGTCATGTTTTTGCGTGCGTGCAGCCGGCTCTATCGAATTATAAGACGTTGTCATGTAAAAAATGGCGTTACTGAAGTATAAGACCGGAAAATTGCCCAAATGTCAACAGACAACTATAAATTTAAACTTAAATAATAACTCAGCAACAATCGCTCTAACATTAGTCGTACACGAGTCGCATTAATTTGTGACGCATTAATGGTTTGGATACGCGTAGCCTGGCCGCCGATACACTCGTATCTACAGCTAGACAGATCGCACCCCATTAGTTATCGTATTTGGTTGTTGCGTTAGGAAGGCGTGTTACGAGTCTTTTGACAGCCGTTGTGATACATACGCTACTCGTATATATCATAATGCTGTCAAAATATTTATAACACTTTGCTAAATGTCGTTAACCTCTGTTAAAATTATTGCAAAGTTGTTTGTTACTCTTTTACGCAAAAAACTACTGAATGTATTTTTACATATTAGAATAATACATTTTTTAGGGTTCCCTACCTAAAACGGAAAAACGGAACCCTTATAGGATCACTTTGTTGTCCGCTCGTCTGTCTGTGTAGACCCTTTTTCTAAGGAGCGGTTTTTTATATAACAATAGCAACCAAGCGAGGAAGCGGATCACCTGGTTTTAAGTAATTACCGCCGCCCATGAACAACTGCGACGATAGAGCCTTTGATGCGTTGCCGGCCCTTAAGATGTTTATTAATTCTTCCCTTGAAAATCCCTACATTGTAACTCCGAGGGTAAAAGCTCATTCCATATCTTACGTGCGGCAGAAAAGTCCTAGGCCACATTTTATTTGGAAACTGCCACGGACACGAGAACTACGCGGGTAAAATCGTAGGATTGTTCTAGTATTAGATAAACATCGATATCATTAGTTTAGGTTATTGGATCTTCATCGACCAACACCTAAAAACAACTTGTTAGCTTTTAAACAAAAAGAAAACTCATCGTAGTCGGTCTATTTAAAAGCAGATAGGTGTCAAACGTAGTCACCACCTGTCTTTTTGCGTGGGCGGTTAAAAAGAAAAAACACAATTGATCTTCGATTCTTGATCTTGTATTAACACGATTTAAATAGTCTAACATTTTTGTATTTAGATCACGAAATATATAATAATAGGCAAGTACATAAAGAATGCTTAATAAGTTAAATATTAATTCAGGCAACTTGTTACAATAATTACGTCACAACTAATAGCAATGATAAACTGAAAGCTAAAACTAAATAATTACACATTGAAAATTAAGTGGAAACTAAGTAGTTGCGTAAGTAAGAGTAAGTTTTGATTACTTGCAAAGTTAAACGAGAAGTATTGTTTTGTTTACGAAGTGTGTTAGAACAGTAAATAACGACGTAAATTACTCGTTAGATACTTAACAGATATATTATCATAACTTGCAAACGCCCGCGGTTTTACCCGAATAATTCATATTCCCGTGGGAATAGTAATTCCTGGTGAGTCTGGATGATATCCAGATGAATACAGAAAATATTAAAAATAAGTTTTTTCCGGAACAGACAGAGACCGACAGACAGACAAAAATTTTGAAAATTATTTTTTTCATTTAGGTATTACATACATCATCATCATCATCATCATCACGTGGTGCCATCCTCAAAACGAAATTTGGCAGTCATTATGCGAAAAGCTTTTCTATTTTCTACAACTCTCTTTAGTTGCTGGTAATTGAGTCCGGTCCACTCTCTTATGTCGTCCAACCATTTCCGCCTTTGACGACCAGGTGCTCTCTTGTCCTGTAGCTTGAATTAAGATGCCGTCTTATGAAATGTTATGTGTGGTCCACTCTCTTGTATGGTTGTAAGACTTGGGTCTTTAAAAAAGAAACAGTAAACAGGCTGCAAGCTTTTGAAATGTGGATATACAGGAAAATGTTTAAAATCCCCTGGAACAACTTCACACCTAATAACAGGGTACTGGAAAGGATGAATGAAAACAGGGAAATTCATGTCCACTATCATGCAGAGAAAGCTAAGTTTCTTTGGACACCTTGTCCAAAGAAACTGAAAATGATAAGAGAAGCTCAGTTTTCCTTTCCAAGGTTAATTACATACATACATACCTTCAAGTCTCATTCCCTCTTAGATGAAAGTAGAGATCACGTCCTTCAACTATCCTTACATATCTCTCATTTCTTCCAATGTCATTAAACTTTTTATAGAAGTACGTCGTACTTAGGGTACTTTTGACTTGACCTATAATCAGAATATCCTGGATTTAGTCCAGCCCTTGGTCTTCCATTTCCAATATTCCCATTGGTCCTGAGAACTATCCTGATTCCCTGAGACCTGGTCCTTTAGTACAATAACAGCCTACATACAGAGAGTATGAAGCTGAGTCCACACTCTCTCAACACAATACCAACAACATCCCTGTTTTAGAATAATTATTGTTGAGAATTTCCAACAAGAAATAAAAATTCAGTATTTAACCATAACTTAACCCAAACACTGGACTGACTGGGCTGAATTTCAGCGCTGAAAGACTCTTGCAGTGAGCCACTACAATAGGCTTATAGTAATGACGAAATAATTTTGACGGCCTCCGTGGCGCAGTGGTATGCGCGGTGAACTTATAAGACGGAGGTCCCGGGTTCGATTCCCGGCGGGGCAGATTGAGATTTTTCTTAATTTATCTTGGTCTGGCTGGTGGAAGGCTTTTCGCCGTGGCTAGTTACCACCCTACCGACAAAGACGTATCGCCAAGCGATTTAGCGTTCCGGTACGATGTCGTGTAGAAACAGCAAGGGGTGTGGGTCCTTTGTAATCAATCTTTCTACCAAGGAACTTAAAAGGCAATGCTTCAGCAATGGTGGTTACACTTTGGCCACTAATAGAGAGACCCGGATCATAAGATGTAAATTTAGTATTTCGTCTCCCCAGACATAGACAGTGACATTTGCTTGGCTTTACTCTCAGCCCACCATCATCATGAGCAGAACTCATCCACTAGATTCAATAGCTCCTGACAATGTTTTGGGTTTCGTGTCAGTAAAGCAAGGTCGTCTGCAAAAGCTAAGATGGACTCTGTATATTTATTGTTAATTTTAAAACGATAGCCCCATTTCTTTTCTTGAACAATTAATTTATCTATTAGAATATTGATGACTACATTAAAAGCTATTGGAGATAAGCAGCAACCTTGAAACAGCCCCACATTGTAATGTAGGGGTTTTGAGTACTCATTGTTTGCTGCTATGGTGAATTTCAATTTTGAATAGTAAGAAGGAATTTCAATTTTGAATAGTAAGAATCGTATATTCAATTTTGAATAGTAAAAATTGTAGTCAATAAAAAAGTAGGTATATGAAATTTCACAGCATTTTACCTCTAGCCTTACAAGAATGCGTCACTGAACGGAGAAGTGAGCGAACGCCTCCAATGGGTCTCAAGGACTGACCAGAGACCCTTGACTCATTCCCTTTGAAAGCTCTGACCCTCTTACGTACTAACCTATGTAGACATTGATTAGGGTAACTATTCTTTGATAATAAATCAACCACACATGACATGAATTATAAAATGAGTTATTAACATAACAAAAACCTTACGTATTATTATATAAACTCATGCTAAAATAAAAAAGACGTGTGGCACTCGGAGACTGCCGCCGGTAAAGCCATTGCATAGCATTTTTTATCAAGTTATGTTTACCTACCGACGTCATCGGGACCGTGGCCGTGCGGTTAGGCGCTCTAAATGCCCGGATTGCCAGAGTGACGCAGGTTCAAATCCCGTCGGATCCGCATTTTTTTTTTAAGCGTGATATTTAAAAAAGTCATTAATATTTTTTTACAAGCGTGATATTTGAAAAAGTCATTAATAGTTCTGGTATTTATCGATAGATGGAAAAAGTATTTTTTTAAGCGTGATATTATAAAAACTTATTAATTTAAAAAAAAATACTTTTTGCAAATATCACGCTTGAAAAAAAAAAAGTTGCGGAGCCAACGGGATTTGAACGCACTTAGATCGCCTTACCGCTAAGCCACGTTCCCCGATGACGTCGTTGCCGAAATTGTGCTTTTGATATTATTATGTTTTTGATACTCAGGGGGTGTTAGGTTTTTTCGTTACGGAATTTCTGTATTCGGTTTTCACGCTCAAGGCCCGCGATAAAAGCTATACAATAGCTTAAAAAAAATATAATTAAAAAATCCGTTACGCAATGGTGCTCGCTGTGGATTTATAAAACGAAGGTTCTGGGTTCGATAACTAGGCCGTTTGAGAATTTCTTAATTGGTCCTGGTCTGGCTGTTGGGAGGCTTCGGTCGTGACTAGTTATCACCTTACTGACAAGAACGTACCGCAAAGAGCGATTTACCGTTCCGGTGCAATGGCAAAATCGGTTTGTGTTATACCACTTCATCACTTTCATCAAAGGTTGCAGGTGTTGAGGGCAGTACGAGTTGTACTGAATAAAAAAAAATGTTGAGTTAGATACCCCACGAAATAGATTTTGAATTTGAAGAAAAATCATTTTTGAAAATGAGTAACTTAACGTGAAGAATCCGCAAACTTTAAGGGGTTAATAAACCAGACATTGATCTTTAAACAGTTTATTAAAGACTGTTCAAATTGTTATATATCGTAATTGTATTTGTGTTATATTAGATTGACGATAACAAACCCAGCATGAATTGAATTACAAATGGTACCAAGTTTGCGAAAGTCACGTATTTCTCGCACCGACGCTGCACAAACTTTATAGTATAGAAAGTATATTAAATAAAACTCACTGTAAAGTTAAAGAGTTTGTGTGAAACGATCTTTTAAAAAAGTTACTGTATCTTTGTAGAAGGTGTTTCTCAATATAACTGAATTACTATTTTTATTGTGCATTTGTTTTTATATTATCTTCTTTTGTATCGCAAATATTTTATTATTATTTAATAAAATTATTTATGATTTTATTATAACATAATCGATATCTTAAGAATGATACGATGCGATTGATTTTCTGGTCTCGCCACCAGCAAATGATGCTAAAGTTACTGCATGCAATCTCACAAACGAAAAATGAATGAACTATTTTTTTTTAATTTATCAATATTTTACTAACTTATTTTGTTTTATTTTCAGGTAAGAGGATGCAAATCAAAATTGGAACCAAGGTTTGGTTAATTATATCAATTAATATTGTTTAAAGTAATATAAGGTTTTATAAATCTGCAAGCAAGCACAATGGGCTGTTCCCAATGAGACCATGTATTTTATTTCCATAAGCTTAATGTTGTCAAATTTATAATTATCGTTTAAAATCTTACTTTAAAACTACATACTTTATTACTTAGAAGAATATTACTAATATAAAAAAAAGATATAAAAAATATAAATTAAGTATTAAATTCACAACAAATATGTAAGTTGTGAATTTAAAAGTAATACATGTTTTTATCAACCTATTATATTGATCCTAGAGTAGGTATATTTTGACCACGTACCTTGTGATAAAAATCGAGTTACAAGTGACTAAAATGAGACCATAGTAGTATCTTTATGTTCCAGTATGTAGGTATTCGACCTTTCATCGGTACTAAAGTGGAATTATAATAAAACTCTGATCAAGCGATGTAATCAGGGTAGAGTATTCAATAATTTGATAAAATATTGTATATTTAACCAAATAATTATAAGCCATGATACGTTTTATATCGTTAAAATAAGCTATAAATATATTTCACGCACATATTGTATATGTTTGTGAGAAGATTCATCGTTACCAGTTTGATTTAACGAGGAGGCGTATATGAGAGCGGGTATGGAGCTTAAAGCCACCACGCCGCTGCAATGTGAGTTGGTGGGAATTGGTTGATACTGTTTGTTTCTGTAATGATTACTGCCACATGTTCATGATAAATATCGAAGCTGAAGGTTTAAGGTGCTTAGCAATCGGTCGGTCCTGAATTCGATTCCCGGCGGGACAGATTGAAGTTTTTCTTAATTTGTGTTTGTCTGGCTGGTGCGAGGCTTTTGCCGTGGCTAATTACCACCCTACAGACTAAGTGATTTAGGGTTCCGGTACGATATCGTGTGGAAACCGAAAGGGGTGTGGATTTCGTCCTACTTCTAACAAGTTAGCCCGCTTCCATCTTAGATTGCATCATCACTTAACATCAGGTGTGATAGCAGTCAAGGGCCAACTTTTAGTCGATAAAAAAAAATTTCATAATATTTTTTTATTACGTACCTCTCCTGCAGTTGAATAAACCAACGCACCCTTCAAGCGCTTTAAAACTACATCCAAAGTAACATAGACTTCCAAAAGTAGACAAAGTATACTCGTATCAGCTACAATACAAACAAAGCAAACAAAATATCAGCAAGGAAATGACCGAACACTAGAGCTGGTGAGACAGAAGACAGCGGATAAATCTCTATAACTCCTTTATTTAACGCGTCGCAATTGATTGCCGAGACACTTTTTCCCGCGCCTCGATTTATTATTTTTCCGTTGAAAGGAAACTCGGGAAATGTGCAAACTTTTCTTACAGGTTCAAGTAATTTGCAGTGTACGTAAACATGTTGGTCTTTTTGTGAAGGACTTTGTCTTATATCTACTTAATCTATTCGAAAAAATTATGAATTTTCAAGTTCACTATGCTACATTCTTACACAACAACAAAAGTCAAAGTGAAAATATAGTTATTCAATTAAATCTTTAAAATTATTTCGAACCGTCAATTTGTGAACAATGGTAATAATTTAGGTCTACAAGATTGACTCCGATCTGTGTACATCTGGAGAGAAATACTTGTTATACTCTGATCAAAAGTTATAAGACCTCGCCATGTTGCGGATAAAAAAAGAACTAATTTCTTCCATAAGCATTCTATGCGCAAATTGCTTAAAAAGTACTTGTGGCGCCCTCAATCCAGGTTTATTATTTTGCTGGTCTGGCTATTACACTTTTTTCGTAAAGAGAATAATGTAGAAGAATCCTGTTAGCACAGCTAGTATATTATACAATACTCGTATCATAATATGCTGTAATATGAACCTATAAAGGTCAAAGGTTATAAGGTCATGCCAGTACATTTAACTAATGCCCCATGATTCCATTCAATAAAGTACTGCCATATTAGCACCGTATTCAACGCAAACGTACCAACGTCAATACGTTATTTTATCTTACTGCCCCATTTATTTTATTACAGGAAGACTTTCTCCATGCAGAAACTTTTTGATAGGCTTAAGTTATTTTATTGATTACGATTTACTTCTATTTTATGAAGGAAACTATTAAGGAACCGTTGACATAAAGTTCTGTAATAAAACATTGAAATCAATAGTTGTGTTCCAAATATCAGAGTCCTATACCTAATCTCTAATTTAATTAATCAGTCAATAAGAAAATCTTTCTCGGTACTACTAGTTTTATATGGAATCAACCTAATTAAATAATTGTATGTAATGCTGATGGACCCTGTGGGCTCAAGGCGCTAGAATGGCGACCCTGTACCGAAAAGCGCAGTGTTGTTGACCACCTAACTAGATGAACTGTGTGCCTAGTGTAAGACTTTACCGCGTCGATATCGAGAACAGTAAACGCAAATTTTATATGGGATTGGAGTAGCGCCATCTAGTTAAAGCGAGAGTAAACGCTTTTTTTTCTATACAATTTGACGTTACGAGTGAGTACGTTTTTACGCAGTCGCTCGGTGAAAAACTCACACTTGCCCCACTGATGACAAAAATATTGCAGAGACTGCTGGTCACAGGCGTCCCAGGATAATGATGTTAGGAAGTCCCTAAAAAAGGCAGTGAACGTCCATCGGCTGTTAATGTTTGTAATGTAATTTATTTATCGTATCCACTAGAAAGTAAATTACATAAATATAATTATATTTATAAATAGAAATACTTAAAAATCAGTGAATATAGTAATTAAACACAAAATGTATAGACATAAATCTTTGTGCATTATTGGGGTTGCTTAAAGTATTTATCAACTATACTCGAATCGCTGTAAGAAGGTGCGGCTGACAGTTGTCAGTATGACGTTGACGTCAGTGACTGGGGATGTGACTTACGCGGGTGAAATACAGGGTGACCGCTAGTTGTTAATAATATTCGTCATAGATTCAGATGATGAATGTAGTGACAACTCAAATGTTCCTAATTCTGATATAAGTTTAGACGAATAAAATATATTTCTTCTTTGCAAACTTTTGAGTAAACTTTCCCTGATGTTCTGTTGTTGTATAAAAAATTATAGACTTTTTAAAAATAAAAATTGTACTACAATATACGTTTATTATTAAAAAAATATCGACTATTCATCGTAGAAGTACGTCCCATCACTAGACACGTCTATGGCGTTACGTTATACGTTACAACACTTTGCTTAATTTTTCTTTCAATTTGATTTTATTTGTAGACTAGAACATTCTGGCTGGGTTTAACTGTTTTAAATTTAAGTTACTACAGCTATTAACGATTTAATATATTACGAATTTGAAACAGCTGAAATACTAAGTCATAATTTGTAAATCGCTTCAACTTTCAAGAGTGAAACGGAAAGTTAGTGACATATATCACAGGCACCATGTTAGAGCGCAGGTACTATACATATTTGAAATAAACCCATTTGATTTAAAATATATTTTAAGGCCTTATTTTGGTTCTGAAATAGACCGATGACATAATAATCGCTTACTTTTATATTTTAAAAAGAAAAACAATGTTATCAAAATAAAAAAAGCTCCGTCCGTAGACATTATTAGTTTATATAGATAATCCGTCTTACTTTTGATGAAAAGTAAAACCCAAGATTTTCTTGAGGTGACACAAGGCTGATAAGATCATCCCGGAAGGATTAGAAAAATAAATTTTCCTGAAAAAGGGAAAAAGACATCGGAATTTAAGCCTTATTACCATGTAGCCCTTATTTTGCTTTATTAAACAAAGCATATGAGCTTCTTTTATTTACTGTTTACTGTCACTTGTTTAAAGCAATCATTAAAGATTTAATTATATACAAAAAATATGCCTCGAGACATTACATTAAGTAATTGAACGTTTAATAAAGATTACAGGAGTACAAAAAGATAAAGGCTCAATTCAGATTTACAGAGGAAAAGCATCTCGATGCGTTTTGTGATTTGCCTACAACATATTCGTCACTAAAGTATAAAGTTACATTACCGACAAAGTGCGTCGACGCTAGATCCCATATATGTAATCGTATAATACAACTATGTACCTAGTATATGGATAACATAGATGTAAATGTCAGAATTTGTACTGTGTCATTTAGTTGTTTAATTTACTAAAGCATATCTATGGGGTGTAAGGGGGATGATAGTTCCAGTCGGCCTCCCCAAATGTCAACCTCACCTGCTCGCGGTGCACCCTGCAGATGGACCGACGAGGCTCTGGCGACCGATAAATGGCGGTATAACCATTCCAAATAGGCTGGACTACAAAATGAGGCCAGTGTCAGGCCGCAGTGACACTGGTTCGAATAGTCCAGCTCTGCGGTGACCAACCCGCCTGCCCAGCGTGGTCACTATAGGGCATTTCTTTTTATGGGAGACGGACCAACAAAACAGCCCCTAGTCCCCGGCAGCCCCGCTATTCCTGGCTCTGGCAGCGGTCATGGTAACGGCGGGGCAAGGGGTGTCAAAAATCTCCGGCAGAGATTCCGCTGCCAACCCCGACGACTGGACCTGGCAACATTCAACGCACGCACTTTGAGGACTGACGAAAAGATGATCGAACTGGAAGAAGTATTAAGTAAGTTGCGCTGGAGCATTATAGGATTGTCTGAAGTCCGAAGAGAGGGCGAGGACTCGATAATCCTGAATTCCGGCAATTTACTATACTACCGGGAGGGCGAACATCTGTCCCAAGGTGGTGTTGGGTTTATCGTTCACAAGTCCCTCGTTAACAATGTTGTACGAGTCGAGAGTGTGTCGAGCAGGGTAGCGTTCCTTGTCCTCCGAATTACCAAACGGTATTCGTTGAAGGTTATACAGGTTAACGCACCGACCTCGGCACAACCCGACGAGGAGGTAGAGGTATTGTATGAGGATATTTCAAGAGCCCTGCATGCTTCGAACTCCTACTACAATGTTGTTATGGGGGATTTCAATGCAAAGCTGGGCGAGAGGAGTGGTTCAGAGTTGAGAGTGGGGCAATTTGGCTATGGGCAACGGAACCACAGGGGCCAAATGTTGGCTGACTTCATGGAGAAGGAGGGCCTCTTTATGATGAACTCCTTTTTCAAGAAGCCACCACATAGGAAATGGACCTGGTTGAGCCCCGATGGTTCCACGAGAAATGAGATTGACTTCATCTTGTCGACCAGACGGCATATATTCAACGATGTCTCTGTGATCAATAGGGTCAAAACCGGCAGTGATCACCGACTGGTAAGAGGCACGTTGAATATCAATGTACAGCTTGAACGGTACCGACTGGTGAAGTCAACGCTCCGACCTACTCGTGCCCACATCCAAAACCCCGAAAGCTTTCAACTGGAACTCCAGAACCGTTTCGATTGCCTAGCACATTGTGTTGATGTGGACGATCTGAACAACAGGCTAGTGGAAACTGTCCATTCGGTTGGGTCTAAGTTCTATAAGACCCACCGCCCAAAAACCAACAAGAAATTCTCTGACCAAACACTCAAGCTCATGGAGGAAAGACAAGGAATGCGATTACAGTCTTCAGGGGACGCTCTGAACTACCGACGTATCAATAGACAGATCTCTAAGTCGCAGAAATGTGACTTACGCCGCTACAACACCGAGCGTATCATAGATACAATAAAACACAACCGTGGCTCGAAAGTGTTCGCGAAAGATGTGTCTATTGGACGCAGTCAGTTGACGCGTCTGAAGACCGATGACGGTAATCTCATTTCTTCCAAGCCCGAGATCTTGGGTGAGGTCGAGAAGTTCTATGGACAGTTATACACGTCAACTCAAAAGCCTGTTGACAATTTGGCTGAAGACCCCAGAGCCAAATTGACCCGACACTATACCGAAGATATCCCGGACGTCAGCCTAGACGAGATTAGTATGGCTCTCGAACACCTAAAGAACAACAAGGCGCCAGGTGATGACGGAATCACAGCAGAACTCCTGAAAGCGGGTGGTAAACCGATACTTGAAGTCCTTCAGCGTTCAATTCCGTCATTCACGAGGGCAAGACGCCTCAGGCGTGGCACAGGAGCGTGGTTGTTCTGTTCTTCAAAAAGGGTGACAATACCTTGCTGAAGAATACAGACCAATCTCGCTGCTGAGTCATGTCTACAAGTTGTTCTCCAGAGTCATCACGAATCGTCTCGCTCGTAGGTTTGATGACTTCCAGCCTCCCGAACAAGCCGGTTTCCGACAAGACTTTAGTACCATAGACCACATCCATACGCTGCGGCAGGTTATACAAAAGACCGAAGAGTATAACCGGCCACTTTGCTTGGCGTTTGTGGACTATGAGAAAGCCTTTGATTCGGTGGAAACCTGGGCTGTGTTAAGGTAATTGCAGAGGTGCCGAATCGACTACCGGTACATCCAAGCGTTGCAGTGCCTGTACGAAAACGCCACCATGTCAGTCCGTATACAGGATGAGACTACGAGGCCAATCCAATTGCAGCGAGGAGTGCGACAGGGAGATGTTATCTCCCCGAAGCTATTTACCGCCGCATTGGAAGACGTCTTTAAGCTCTTGGACTGGAACGGACTTGGCATCAACATCAATGGCGAGTACCTCACTCAACTGCGGTTTGCCGACGATATAGTGATAATGGCAGAATCTCTAGATGACCTTAATAATATGCTCAATGACCTCAGCAGAGTTTCTCAACAGGTGGGCCTTAAAATGAACATGAGCAAGACAAAGATCATGTGTAATGCTCATGTTTCGCTCCACCCAGTTATTGTTGAAAATTCTGCACTCGAAATTGTAGACGAGTATATATACCTAGGGCATATGGTCCAGTTAGGTAGGTCCAATTTCGAGAAAGAGGTGAACCGCCGAATCCAACTCGGTTGGGCAGCGTTCGGGAAACTGCGTGACATCTTTTTGTCCAAAATTCCTCAGTGCCTGAAGACGAAGGTCTTCGAACAGTGCGTGTTGCCAGTGATGACATACGGATCCGAGACTTGGTCGCTAACTGCGGGCTTCATAAGAAGGCTCAGAGTCACTCAGCGGGCGATGGAAAGAGCAATGCTCGCAGTATCTCTGCGTGATCGAATCAGAAATGAGGAGATCCGCAGAAGAACCAAAATAACCGACATAGCTCAGCGAGTCGCAGAACTGAAGTGGCAATGGGCGGGGCACGTGGTTCGAACAGCTGGTGGACGTTGGGGGCCGAAGGTGCTAGAATGGCGACCCCGCACCGGAAAGCGCAGTGTTGGTCGACCCCCCACCAGGTGGACTAATGACATCCAACGGGTCGCAGGGAGCCGCTGGGCTCATGCGGCTCAGGATCGTTGTGTTTGGAAGTCCCTAAAAAAGGCCAATGTCCAGCAGTGGACGTCTATTGGCTGATAATGATGATGATGATGATATCTATGAAGTCGGTGCCAGACAAGTTTAAGGAACATTTATTTTACGTAGTAAAGCAGTTTGTGGGTTCTAGGTAACGTCCTTAAATTAGAAACCTTGGCTGGCACCGACTCCTCGATATGCTTAAGTAAATTAAAGCAACTAAATGAGACAGTTATTTTTTACTTTTTAGTGCGTTTTGAGTCGGTTCTATTTTTTGGTAAAAATTTTTATTTCTTACTTTTTAGTGATTTATCGCCACGTAATGTACTCGTACTATACTGTCATAGTATATTATACGGCACTAGTAGCCAAAAAGCTACTGATACCGAGACAAAAACCGAAATCGCTGTAAGCGTGCCTCCAAAATTTGAAGAAAAAAAAAATATATATGTGTCGATTTGAGAACCTCCTCCGTTTTTTTTTTTTGTCGGTTAAAAATGACGCGTCGGGAGGTTGCGCTTCTGCGCCAATATAAATTTAGCCAAAATCGATATCGATTAAATTTTATATTGACATTAGATTTAGCTTCTGGTGAATAAGAGAGCTGCAATTGAAGTAATAAGCCGTAATTAGTCTGATAACGATATTGATAATAAAATTAAGTTAGCCTCAACAACTCAGTGGAAACAGTGATGGAATTCAAGCCGAGAGTTCTTGTATTCCCATTCCTTTTAACAAGTGTCATCTAATCTAATTTTTTTAAGGTTTCTGGATAATTTTGGATCAAAAAAATTAAATTAAAAAGTTAGATAAATTAATTAAAAAATTAAATTTTAATAAATTAATTTATAGTAAGTTAAATATTTTTTTTAAATAAAAATATATTTTTTTATTTTAAACAATTTCTTAAATTACGTTTACTAAGATATAAATTTAAACTTGCAGTAGAACAAAGAATGACAACTCAACACGTCAACGTGTCATCATAAAAAAGTAATCAAAGTTTTCTTGAAGCGACAAGCTAATAACACGTTTCGAAGACAACTCCGGAAATATTAAGACAAAAACAGGCAACGTCTGAGAGTAAAATGAAAAAAGCCACGTAATAAAGCCGTATAAGCTCTTCATTCTGCGCGACACAAACGAAACTCCTATTTATTACGATGTCGCGGAGGAAACTTTGAGATATGTATAATCTTTTCTTTCAAAACGCTTTGCTGCAGGCTCTTTGTAACAAAACTATATTCTCGAGTTTATTCTGCCACGCACTTGCGAGCTATGGTATCAGCTTCCATCCTCAGTGTTATTACATAAATGTACCTACAGACAATTTAAAGTTATTCAAGAGGCGGATCAACTGATACCTAAAAGGTCGGACACTCCACTTCTCTCTGTTACAGTTGCTCATAAGTGGTAGTTATCACTTAACAATAATTTGTTCATTTACCCGCTATTCTAATAAAAATATTTAGAAAGTAGAATACTTTATTTTATTAATTTATTCTTTATTGATTTATAAGTAAGATTTCTAGTGAAGTGTGTGGACACATTGAAACCATAGCAGGTTTTAAAGAAGCTTTTTGAAAAACCAGTAGGTAAGTAGTAACTCTAGCACTTGTTCAAAAAATAGATTCTGTCGAAACGTATATTTTTTATCTCGCCCCGTATGTGTTATGACCTCCATACTAATTTTTTTTCCGATTCGAATGTTTGGCTGCCTGATTATAAAATCTATTTGTTAAATAGAAATAAATTACTACGTAAAATAAAATCGTACAGATAATGTTCTTTCATGAATCTATTCACTAACCGTATTTAATCACATTCCTAATTTAATTCTAATCTATTTATTTTATACATTAGCTCTACTTTTGTTTGCTTATGTCACCGAGAAAAATAAATCTTTTCTCCGCAAGTGAGATGAAAACTTTCTCTGCAAAATAAACTAATGAAAATATTAAATACACATGTCATGAGTGTTATACCGCACTCGATTTCCCTCATCCAATTATTTATAAGAGCTTTCTTCTTCAGATGGGCTTGAGTAAATCTCAAGGGAGGATTGAGAGCATGACGATCTTTAATATGTATGTCACGAGAAAAATTTTAACCAATTAATTTATTATTTAAAATAATCAACATGTGGATTGTATTAACCTAAATGCTAAAGTAAATTAAATTATCCTTTTTAATTAGTTATAAATGATAATTATCATCGTCATTATCAGATTCTGTAATGAAATTCTCGGCGATCGGAATGCGAGTCTTGGCGTGACCTTCCTGTTTTCACACGTTACTACAAAAAGAGAGACATAGAAACGAAGACGAGACTCGCGCTATCGAGTTTCAGGATAGACATGCAGGCCAACCTCTTTATAGAAAATTGTCAATTATTGTAAAAACCTGACTGCTTATTAGAAGTAATGAACTCAAAAAAGAAAACCTAGGATCACTATATCCATATAAAATTCTAAATACTCTATGCTACTGCAGGCATCTCATATTCCTTCTCCTATAAGGAGGGAGAATGAATAAAAGAAGATTTACGAAAACGATTTATAAGGCGAAAGTAATATATTTTGTTTGAAGGAGATTGTTGGAAGGAAGGAGAAGACCAAAGCGAGAAGGCCAGGTGAAATGATTAATGAAATTGGACTTGGCAAGAGAGATATGCATTGATCGTGGTAAATGTAAGGACGTGGTATCTGCCTACCCTTGTAGGAGAGACGGGTGATGCTATGTATGTATGTATAAAGAGGAAGGCTTGAAACTGTAATAGAAGTTGATAAGCTGATAATGAATTTAAATAAAAAAATTTAACAAAAAATAGAACCGACTTAAAACGCACTAAAAGTAAAAAATAACTGTGTCATTTAGTTGGTTTAATTTACTTAAGCATATCTATGAAGTCGGTGTCAGCAAGTTTAAGAAACATTTATTTAACGTAGTAAAGCAGTTCAGTTGAGTCGGTTCTATTTTTTGTTAAATTTTTTTATTTCTTACTTTTTAGTGATTTAACGCCACGTAACGTACTATTATACAGCATTTGTAGCCAAAAAGCTACCTAAGTGTGCCTATAAAATTTGAAGAGTTCCTTTAACTTTCCCAGGATATCATCATCAGATCCTAACATGATGACAATGGGACCACCTAGGAAGTGTGCCCTTTCTAATGAAAAAATTATCAAAATCGGACAACTCTGTAATATATATATACGCGTCGAATTGAGAACCTCCTCAATAATGAAAATATTAAATTGAATGAACAGATTTAAGCCCGAATCACATTTAAAATCAATTTATGAATATGGCTCTGGCTTCACTATGCTCTTTCTTTTAAAATCACGTTTAAAATATTGGCCCAACACTCAGTCGATAATTATTATCGAGTGTCGATAAACAGTCGATGCCCTCGCACCGTTTGTGAAACGTTTAATGGGCATTTATTCGATGATGTGTTAATATTTTACCCGATCAACTCTCTGCCTATTATATTCCAGCCATTTTTTATTTTTGTACATGTTTTTTTAATTTAACTACTTCTTTACTTCATAATACGCGCCCCATCGTTAGTTCAATGGTTCACACGTAGCTTCGGAATAACTGTTCTGAGTTCGAGTCCTGTGTCATGTGATGAAATATAGAACATTTTTCTTTCTTAGAAAAAGTCCTTAATCAAGGTCGCTAGTTAGTCGAATGGTTATTTACATCTGGCTTCAGATTGTCCTGGGTTCGAGTCGAGCTTTTAAATTTGAAGCATTATTACTTCTTCTAGTTATCAGAATCGTAGTCTTGTATTATTTAGTAGTAATTTAATGGTATTACATTTCCATACCTGGAAGAGATATATCGGTCCCGGTTATTATCACCTGAAAAGTAGTACAAACTTTATAACTACATCTAGTAGTAGTAGTTAAAAAGTCTCGTCAACCTAATATAAAGCAGCGTGGTGGGTCTGTCTCCCTCTTTTATAAGAAAAAAGAGGCCTGGCCCTGAAGTGAGCTGACAAAAATTTACTGAAAATTTCTTGGTAGAAAGAAAGGTTAAAGTTTCATAGTCCGACTCTGGATCTCGTCATTTGTAGCCCAATAGGCTTACCACTATCAACATCAACAAAATTAAAATACTTAATTCAATTTATCCAAACCCTTGGTAATTTTGCTTTTCCATCATTAAGTTGTATTATAAGTAGAAGGTATTTATAAATTTAAATCTAAATATTTAATCAACCAATTAGCTTCGCCTTAACTGAATATCTCCGCAAACTTCGGCCACTAATCCGGCGGTATACCATAAGCGGATGTATTCACAGCAATAATATTATTCTGATAAGCGTAAAGCGGATTATAGTCATTAATGCAACTTGATATACTAAGGATGTACAGTCTAGGTTCAATTTTAAAAACATGTTTGTCTGTCTGTTTATAAGTGCAAAAACTATATTCAACAAAGTTGTAATGTGTAAGGTCTAAAAATAACTCGAACTTCTCTTACACATAATAGTGATTAGTATGTATACATAGATAGTTAATTTTTTTTAAACAAAGATTATTTTAATATTAATTAAAATGGTATATTGAGATAACATTTTTTACACTGGTTACATTAAAGGACAAAACGCACACCTTTTATCTAGAAAGTAGTGTTAAGTTTGTGGGACATAATATTAATGAATCTATACTAATATTATAAAGAGGAAGAATGTGTGAGTTTGTGATCTTGTAAGGTTGTTCTTGCTGTAATCTCTGGATTTACTGAACCAATTTTCAAAATTATTTTACCAACAGAAAGCTATCTATGTCTTTTTAGAGTGACATATGCTATAAAAATTTCCAAAATTAATTACGCATCTTTACTTAAATTTGAATTTGTAAAAAAATAGCTTTAATCGCGTGCGCTGCGAAAATTATTAAGGATAGAACAAAACAATGTTAAATAACGTATTAAAATCTATAAAAAAGTCCGCGATACCATCCTATCCTATCTCCTACGGATAACTCACAATAACTGCTTTTACAGTTTAAATTGTGGATTCAAAATAATAAAATTTGTGAAGCTTATTTAGCCCATCTGGTATAAATCTATATCTTTATAGATATGTTTGTTAGAACGAAAATTTAATGTAGAATATTTGTGCCCTCTCAATACAGCACCGAATGTTTGCAGCTGCTTGCCAGCCAAAGGGCTATTATCTCTGCAAGACGTGTGAGAGAGTCTAGCACTGAAAGGTCTCAGCTACTAGCTAACCACAGACTGAATATATCGAACATACGTAATATGGAATCTAGCACCAAACGTTCGCAGCTGCTTGCCAGCCAAAGGGCAAGTATATCTACTAAACTTGCTATCGTCATCATAATTTTTATTTATCCCAGACTTTCTACCTGAAGTATTACGCGGTGCAAACGGGTTGGGACAAAAATATTTCTAACGCGGAACGGAGTCCGCGGGGACTGCTAGTCTTAGATAAAACAAAGCGAAATTGCGCGTTAATTAACTAAAAGTTGAACAAATAATAATAATAATAATATTGGTTTATCTTTTAGTTACGCTAAAGTTCTAAATTCGTGGCATATAACAGTACAGTATACGAAAAACTAAATAACACCTGGGTAAAAGAAACGTAAACCATGACAAGTCTACTCCAGATACTATAATGACACTAACAGCTGATTCTATAGTGTATCCCTTTTAATGCCGTTTTAGTATGGAGCATACTTAATAATGTCAAAGAGTAGGATCAATAAATCCCTCAAAGGCTGGCTGTGAATCATCCATGACTCCGCTACTGCAAATGACCATGATTCATGAGAGATGATAATCATTTGAAACTATAGAATGTGTACCATATTTCAATTTGATGAGACACTGATATCAATTAAGTATTATTTTTATGTGTATAAAATTTGTACACACTTTTGTTTCATATGAAAGACTTCTTCTTTTTTGATTACTAGTAAATGTCACATATTCAGACCTCTATTCAAATAGCAAAAGTTACAAGATTTTTTGACGTGACAACGTCTTGTAATTCGATAGAGCCGGCTGCACGCACGAAAAAATATGACGTCATGCGTCGTTACCTCGCTTTGAGGCGTTCCATGTAAGGCTTGAAGTGCAAGCGAGAGCGCGGAACGAGCGACAAAGCAAAATCGGCCTTTGCATTCGGCAGCGTTCGACATCCGTCTATTAAATATAATTATTAAATATATTAATTTTAAATTAAAAATTAATATATTTATAAATTAATATATTTATTATAAATTTAAAATATAAATTTATTAAATTAAAATCAATTATTTTATTAATTTAAATTAATATTTATAAAAATATACTTAAATTAAAAATTTTATTAACCAATTAAATGCTACCATTCTATCAGTATTTTCTTAAGACATTGTCACGTTCAACTATCGTCAGTAAACCGACTTTACAGACAACAAATTTTTTAATCCTAAAAGTGCGATTGGAGAATTTTGGTAGATATTTCTTTTTGTATTTTTCTATAATGGCCAATATAATTGTCAGACGTCTAACAAAGTATCTCGAAACCATCTGTGTTGTCTTAAGTAACAATTACAAAACATGTTTAGTGATAAAAAGTAATGAAACGAGCTCACGTTTCAAGTGGGAAACTTATGTATTATTTCACCGGCAACCTTTAAACTTAAACTTAGCAATACCTACTGCTTGGCAGCAGAAATACCTTGCTACTTGCTTGGGCTACTTCAGTGAGCTGTTACAGCCACGCAGTTCTCATTCCTATGATAGGACAGGATACATTAGCCTGTGTCACACCTCACGAGTCTGAATATCAGGACAATAAGAGGTTTTAACAATAAGGCTGGTTGTCTTCGAGATTAACTGGAACAAATAGACAGATAGATTTTGATTTTTAACCGACGAAGAAAAACGGAGGAGTTTCGCAATTCGACACGTATATTTTTTTTGTGTATGATCACGCATAACTTTTTACAGAGTTGTCCGATTTTGATAACTCTTTTTTTATTAAAAAGGGCACACTTCCAACATGGTCACATTTTCATCATGTTAGGACCTGATAATAATATACTGGGAAAATTGAAGGAACTCTTCAAATTTCATAGGCACACTTGCAGCGATTTCGGTTTTTGTTACATTATAAATCACTAAAAAGTAAGAAATAAAAAATTTAACAAAAAATAGAACTGACTCAACATGCACTAAAAAGAAAAAAAATAACTATGTCATTTAGTTGCTTTAATTTATTTAAGCATATCTAGAAGTAGATGCCAGCCAAGGTTTCTACTTTAAGGACATTGCCTAGAGCCCACAATCTGCTTTACTACGTTACGTACTAATAAATGTTCCTTAAACTTGCTGGCACCAACTTCATAGATATGTTTAAGTAAATTAAAGCAACTAACTGACACAGTTATTTTTTACTTTTTAGTGCGTTTTGAGACGGTTCTATTTTTTGATAAAAAATTTTTCGATGTGAGTATCGTATTATGATATTTCATATGCATTTAGTGAAAAGTTATTCGTTTAAAATTACAAACAGACACTTCAAATGTATTTATTTGTATGGATTACTTTATTACTTTTGCAAGTAAAATTATTTTTGTTTCGCAAGTCCTATATCATTAAAGACCAAGTTCCATAATGTATCTATATTGTTTCCAACAAAAAGAAATCAATTAAGGCCATTAAAACAGCGTTTCAATGTTAAATGTGATTCGTAGTGTAAACTGCTTTTCGTAATTAGTGCTACATTCCCCGCGTGTAGCGATTACATAATTTAATACAACACCGGTTGAAAGGGTTTTGCTGAATCAATTCGATCCACGGTTTTGCGGTATCGGCAATAGTTAATGAGAGTACGCCATCGTTATACTAACGATGTGGTATTTGTACCTAAGTTTATTATTTACTAAGTACTAGCAGACACCCGCGACTTCGTCTCCGTTAATTTCTGTTTGATTTCTGATAATAACTTTTATCAATAAAATACCTATCATAATACTATTAGGTAAATCTGATGTCATTTAAAGGAACTCTCTTTATGTTCCTCCAAAATTACGCACATCTATGTATAACCTTCGAAAATGCCTTTGTTCAGCTATGGTGATTGACTAATGTAATGAATATTTACTGAGAAAAGTAAAATTATTTTTCTATTCAAGTATTAAACAATAAACAATATGACTAACTATAAGTTATGCTTATATTTTATTTTTATTTATTTAAATTACTTTATTGCAAATAATAAAAGTAAACATAACAAAAAAAAAACGGAGTATCATTAATTGGCAATAGACGGCCTTATCACTAAAAGTGATCTTAATAACACTAAAATTCATCATCACTACTGAAAGAACTAAAAACGGTAACTTAATGTGCTCGCGAGCTACGCTTGACTAATTTCTTAACTCTGTTTTGCCGCTGGAAAGGTCTTAGGAAAAAGTATTTATACTTGCTATGTATATATATTTGTACGACAAACAAAAATACTCGCACACGTAAAAAGAATTTATGATTCAATCTAACTAGAATAAAGTACTTACTGTTCCGGAACGATAAAACTTTGATAACTAGTAAACAGTATTACATCGATTAATAAAATATACATTAGCGCGAGCGAAGCCACCAGCGAAAGCTATTAAATGCTCTATAAATATTTAAAAGCATATTAAAGAAGTCCAAGATTTTTAGACGTTATTTTTAACAGCATTATAAACAGGCATTTTAAGCGCTTTCCGTGGCCTCATTCCATGGATTATCTGAAACGCCGCCGGCAAAGTCGGCGTCCGCAAATTTGTTCCTTTGTTTCTTTTCCACTTGAAACTAATACCAAAAATACCCTACAGTTTGTAGCGCTTACGGCAATAAGCTACTCGCTTGCTATAAAGGTCATGCTTTTTGTAGTCATGGCTAAATCATGTAAAATTTTGTACAAATGGATGAGTGGTATACAGTCTTAATATCGTTGGTCCAGTGGTTTGTTGACTTACGGGTAATTGGATTCTAGGTTCGAGGTCTGGGTCGAGCTTGAATAATTGAGCTAATGAAATATTGAGCTTTTTTTCTTCCTATAAATTCTCTTTCCCTGGCTCGATCGGCCTACATTTTCTTAATTCGTTCAGATCTGGCTCAAGGAGGTAACCAGCCAAGGTCCTATCTTTAGCTAGTTACCTCCTTTACCTACCCATCTAATAGCTCCAACTGAAAGCAGCAGATTGCTGTAGTATTTATTATGCTGTGTGTAAAAACTTTTCAGTCTTGTTTGCTTTTTGTTTTATTTAAACTTGTATTTTATATGTTTTGACTACATAAAATTAATTTTCTTTCTTTCTTTTACCATACTGGCGAAGACGTACCGCTAAGCGATAAAGCGTTTCGGAACAATGCCGCGAAGAGACCAATACGGATTTTAATCTTCCCCTAACAAATTAGTTTGCATCTTCGACTGTACTTACCATGATTGTAATCAAAAGCTAACTTGTAGTAGAACTAAAATAACAACGTATACAAAATACACATAAATACGTTCTTTCATTATATTTTGACCCTTTGGTCCAGTAATTTGACAAACAAACCCATTGTATATCGCCTGAAAGTGCTCGTGTTTCGGCTTAGCAGCAGAAATACCGGCCAGTTCGCCGAGCTTACGGCCGACGCTTACAGAATTTTAAGGGGAAAATAAATTTTACATGCGAAGCTAATTCACTGGAGCTTTAGTTAGAATTATTGACATTCCGTAACTTGCGTGCCTTTGTGTGCCTTAATTCGCATTGTATTTCAACGAGGCTCTTAGGTTATTTAGCATTTATTATTAGTGCTTGTTGTGAGTGACCTAGGTGGTGGTAGCTTAATGGATTGTGATTTTAAGCCTTTTTGTAGTCCGGCAACCCGCTTTTTTTATTTATTACAAGTTAGCCCTTGATTTCAATCACACCTAATGGTGAGTGACGGTTTCTAAGATGGAAACGAACTTCCTTGTTAGGAGTAGGATGAAATCTCTTTCAACGTCTATTTCATTGTACCGGTACGCTAAATCGCTTAACGATACATCATTGTCGGCAGGGTGGTAACTAGTAACGGCTACATTGTTGCAGCGTGGTTGAGCTATGTTCTAAATCCCCTCTCGTAATAGGAAGTAGACCTACTCCTATAGGGGTCGTTCAAACAGGTAGATAATGATGAAAACTTTTCGTAACAGAGCTCAATAAAAACACTACCACAGCGATGCTTGATTCTGCCACCAAGCAACTTTGCTGTGATCCGATTCGAAGTATCAGTCGATGTAACCCAAAACACATGGAGCTTGACAATTGATGGGCAATGTGAATATTCTCAAAAGCAATAGAGAAAAAATAGGTGGCTCGTTGTTTGACCGGTATTAGTTATTTCTTCATAGCAGCTTTAAAATTAAATAATTAAAACGCGCCTAAAAATACGATGCGTTTCATTTTGATGGAATTGTGTTATGAAAAGACAATATTAAGCCATCGCATTGAGTATAAAATACTCATCTTTTCATCATCATTCTTCTTTTATCTGCGTCTCTCTGGCAATCCGGGCACTTAGAGCGCCTTACCGCTAGGCCACGGTCCCGATGACGTCGGTAGGTAAACATAAGTTGATAAAAAATGCTATGCAATAGCTTTACCGCGGCAGTCTCCGAGTGCCACACGTCTTTTTTTATCTTAAATTTATAGGTATACTTTAAAGGCTGTATTCAGGAACTTTAGAAATTTTATAGTGATCGTTACAAAATCACTCTAAATCCGCCAATACACATTAAAGTAGCGCGGTGGGTCTGAGCTTCATAACTTTTCTACTAAGAAGGAAAGTCTAGCACTGTGGGCTGTTACTAATAAAGTTTATAATAATGATTTTCCTAAAGTAGGTGTACAGTATTTGTAGGCAGACAGAGAAACAACAAAGTGATTCTATACAGGTTCCGTTTTTTAGTTAATCCTACGGAACATCAAACACAATATAAATACATTCCCAAAGTGTATCGACTTAGAATCTTAAACAGTTAACACAATGCATTAAGAAAGAAGTTGAAACAACTCACGGCTCCCGATACAAATGTCAAAGCCAGTTTGCGGAGGACAAAGCCGACTTAATGTTCAAGTGAAGTATTTCCCTTCCAAACTTTACAAACTTCGCCACCGTTTAGCGAATATACAGTCAGGAAGTCATTAGTGGGAGAGTCAGAATAAAACTCTTTAAAATAGAGCTTGACCGGAAAAGTGCTACTGCCGTTTGTCTGCGTTCCCGATAAATCGGAAGTTATTGGAAGAACCTACATGATACTTATTACTACAGAAAGGAGATGAGACTTAATATCTATAAATAATATAAAGCTGTGAGTGTTACAACCACGTAAAGTTGCATTTACTAAAAGAGCAATATTATTAATTAATATTCTATGAAATCAGAACTAATAAAATTATACTAGGTCTTAAAATTCAGAAATTAGTGCAACACATTTATGTAGCTTTGGCGTATCAATTGGTGTTTGAAGATGAAAACTAATATGAGGCATTTTTTGTTATAATCACACGTTGTACAGGAAATGATTATGACATTCCGCTAACAAACAAAATTTTAATCATTGCCCAAATATGTGTACATTTGCAACATATTTACTTGACCCAGTAAAATACAATTGTATTATATTACAAAGCACGAACCTGTTTCTGAGCTTTACACATTTGGCACATTATAATGTCGTACATATTGAATGATTTGCTAGTGAATAAACTGCCTCAACCAAGTGATTTGTCTGAATGATGAAAAAGAAAAATAGAAACAAAACTTACTAGTTGTTGTGTATGACCTGAAATGGAACTGGCTTCCTCAGATAATACCTATTTACTCCTGTTCAAACCTAAGATAGAAAAAACTTTTTAACAAAAAATAGAACCGACTCAAAGCGCACTAAAAAGTAAAAAATAACTGTGTCATTTAGTTGCTTTAATTTACTTAAGCATATCTATGAAGTCGGTGCCAGCAATTTTAAGGAACATTTATTTTACGTAGTAAAGAAGTTTGTGGGTTCTAGGTTACGTCCTTGAAAGTAGAAACCTTGGCTGGCACCGACTCCTAGATATGCTTAAGTAAATTAAAGCAGCTAAATGACACAGTTATTTTTTACTTTTTAGTGCGCTTTGAGTCGGTTCTATTTTTTGTTAAAAAGTTTTATTTCTTACTTTTTAGTGATTTATCGCCACGTAACGTACTCGTGCTATACTGTCATAGTATTTTATACGGCACTAGTAGCCAAAAAGCTACTGATACCGAGGCAAAAACCGAAATCGCTGTAAGCGTGCCTCCAAAATTTGAAGAGTTCCTTCAATTTCCCCAGGATATCGTCATCAGATCCTAACATGCGGACAATGGGACCACCTTGGATGTATGCCCTTTCTAATAAAAAAAGAATTATCAAAATCGGACAACACTGTAAAAAGTTATGCGTGGTCATACATATAAAAAAAAAAATATACGTGTCGAATTGAGAACCTCCGTTTTTTTTCGTCGGTTAAAAAAATAGGAAAACAAACCTTGGTAGTACATTTCCAGACCATGGTCATCATCATCAGGTGCCTTCCTCAAAATGAAGTTTGGCCGTCAGATGGAGAAAACTCTTGTCCCGGTCCTGCGAAACAGCTTTAAGCTTCGCGTAGCTACGTTTGGCCCACTCATACATCATCTATCTATTTCCTCCGCTGTCTCCCTGGTGCGCGTTTTCCGCCCTCTAGAATCACCCTTGGAAATTTGTAGAGGGATCCTCTTTATAGATGCCCGCCGAATGCGCAACTTTCCTTTTCATTATTGGCGTCCTCAGCTTGCGTTTACACTTAGCTCGTTCGAGAACTTTCGCATTTGAGTTTTGAGTTGACAAAGTTCCTTCAGGAAATTTTGAGCATTTTCCTAGGCTTAACATCTCAAATGCTAGGAGCCGACGACAGCACTCCTTCTTTAGGACCCATGTTTCACAGCTATATAAAAGAGTGAACCAAATGTAACACTTAAGCACGCGATATCTTGTACCAAATGAGATTTTGGGGTCGCATAATACTTTCGACATTTTGTAAAAGGCAATCTTGCTTTGTCTAATTCTGCATTTTACTTCTTCTTCATGGTCTAGATCCGATGCGAAATGTCGACCTAAGTATTTAAGTTTATTTACAGCAGTCCTCTCTAAACCACGGAGATATATTTTGGAAAGTGGAAACTCAGTTTTTGATATCACCATTGTTTTGGTTTTACTTATATTAATGTTAAGCCCCAATGCGTCACCAGCATCAGCAACCTGTTTCAGTAACTTTTGCAGGCCGTTCTCTGTATGTGCTATTAGCACAGTATCGTCAGCGTACCTGATATACCAGCGTAATCCATTGCCAGTTATTCCCTCAGGATAATTGTCATGCGTAAGATAAAAGATGATGCAAACACTTTATAATAGTCTTAGGTACATTATTGACTTAGAGATGATATCCTGACTGATATACATACAGTTTTTCTAGACCAATACTTAATTTAAACAATGCAAAACCAGATACCCGTGCTTTTTGCCTAGCCTTATATTATCTGGTAGAGATCGTTACTAACCCATAAGACTGCCATATGTTCCTACTTCTTTCATAATGTTTCAGAATACTTCTTCTGTTTGAAAATAATATCAAAAATTGCGAAATCGACGGGGCTCGAACCCGCGTCTCTATGTCAATCCGGGCCAAGCGCCCTTCCGCTAGGCTACAATGTCCACTGATTTTATATAAAAATTATCCCAAAGTAACAATGAAGATGTAAAAAATATCTATTACTTTTCCACTTATTACTGAACGTGGTTTGGAAATACAGATTTAATAAATACTAAGCGTTCTAAACTGTACGCTAACTAACCTTAACGCCACGTTGAGTTTTGCAACCGACAGACGTATAAAAATTTCAGACCCGTGTTCAGAATTTTGTTATTATGTAATTAAGGAACATTCAAACTTGACTGTTTAATGCTATCTCGTTAACGGGGCTAATTATTTCGCGAAAATTTCAGAACAAAAGCCCATCTCTGTTACTGTTGCCTAAACAATATTACGTTTCTCTTTACGATTAATTAGATAACAACAGAAACTTAACAAGTTGAAAAAAAAAACACAAAACCTTTGATAGTTAATAATTTTGTTGGTTCAATTACTTTTGTATTAGAAATTCCTTTTATTATCTTTTAATTAATAAAAGAGTAAAATTGAAAATAATATGATATGTAGTTTAGACATTGATGCTTAGTAATCAATTCTAAAAATGATCCTTTATTCCATGACTAAAACTAAAGAGCTCTACATTAACAAATAAACTTCAAACTTGTAAGATAAGAGATGATTTCCCATTATTTTTATTTAAACATAGTAAATAATTTATTTAACTTGCTATTACTCTCAGAAAACCGACTAATATAGGTAAGTAACATAATTACTCAGATCCTATAAAAAGCCCTCTACTAACTTAATGTTTAACTTCAAAATCGGAGCATTTTTAGGAGGAGATATTGCAACGTTCAATCACAAAGACAAGATTCCAAATTTATTTTGTTTTAATTTATTTTGTACCAAATATTAAATGTATTTTACTAACAACTTTTTAGTAACAACTCACAAGATAAAAAAAATATGAAAATGGAAAAGGAAACAATTATCTATTAAAGCGATCTCTGCCAAAGACCCTTACCAGTAGGAGAAGATTAAAGAACGACGAACAACTGCAAGAATAACAAGGCTGGCACCGACTCCTAGATATGCTTAAGTAAATTAAAGCAACTAAATGACACAAAGTTATTATTAACTTTGTCATTTTAGTTGATTTATTTTTTTTAAAAATTTTTATTATATTACTTTTTAGTGATTTATCGCCACGCAACATACTCGTACTATACTGTCATAGTATATTCTACGGTAATAAGTAGCCAAAAATCTACCGAACACAAATCTACTTACACAAAAACCGAAATCACTGCAAGTGTGCCTATAAAATTTAAAGAGTTTCTTCATTTTTCTCAGGATATCATCATCAGATCCTAACATAATGACAATGGGACCACCTTGGAAGTATGCCCTTTCTAATAAAAGAAGAATTATCAAAATCGGACAACTCTGTAAAAAGTTATGCGTGGTCATACATAAAAAAAAAATACGTGTCGAATTGAGAACCTCCTCCGTTTTTTGTTCGTCGGTTAAAAAAAAAAAAACCGAAAACCTCTAATTTAACGCTACTAACAAAATCATTTATAAATTTATATTTACATACATGTATTTTCTATTGTTAATTTCGTTCCGTAAAATAACGAAGTAAACAAAAAACGTATGGCGATGATAATTATTACAACAAGTTACTCCATTAACAAAGTAGGTACCTACTGTTTCTTTTATAAGCTTTTACAAAGGAATGTGTGAATTTTTAATACCCACAAAGCAATGAGGCGAATCATTTTAATAAGCGATGTTTGCATACTCCAGTGGCATACCAGTAATACGCCGGGGGGATGAAATTTCATATTTGTATTAATTAAAATCTTCGCTCAAGATGTATGGGGACTACATTATTGTTTATAAGTATACTCGTAATGAGGGTAGGTAATTGTGAATACCGGTGGGATGGTTTCGAGGTTAAAAATCTACAGTTATTTATGGAATCTTTAGGTTGAATTTTATTGACGTATTAAGCACCAGTCATCATTGCGAACCTAATTTAACAGTCCTGTAAAAATCATAAGTTTATTATTTTATAGAAGTTTCTGTCTGGTGGTTAAAATAATAATCGATCGCACCTATAAGGCAACCATTACACATACGAACATTAGTCACTGGAAAGCTCACCAAAGAACTAACCATCAAAGTCTTATTTCTAATACCCAGACTTCAGGAGACAGAAGCGTCGCTGTAGTTGAAATCAGTTTGGCATCATTTTGAACCGACGAAAAAAAAAACGGAGGAGGTTCTCAATTCGACACGTATATTTTTTTTTATATATATGTGTATGACCATGCATAACTTTTTTTGTCCGATTTTGATAATTCTTTTTATTAGAAAGAGCATACTTCCATGGTGGTCCCATTGTCATCATGTTAGGATCTGATGATGATTTCCTGGGGAAATTGAAGGAACTCTTCAAATTTTAGAGGCAGCGATTTCGGTTTTTGTCTCGGTATCGGTAGCTTTTTAGCTACCAGAACCGTATAATATACTACGACAGTATAGTACGAGTATGTTACGTGGCGATAAATCACTAAAAAGTAAGAAATAAAAATTGTTAATTAATTTACTTAAAGCAACTAAATAACACACTTATTTTTTACTTTTTAGTGCGTTTTGAGTCGGTTCTATTTTTATTTAAAAATTTTTTACTTTAAAATTTTTTATTAGAGGTTAAGGATGATAATGACTGGAACGTGTGTCCTGACACATGGGAATATATCTAACCGTTAAGCTTTATTAAAACTACGAGGTGGCTTAATATCCCCTCTATTTTAAACGAGAAAAGAAGCCTATATACATAGTAGTACAGAAATTAGGGATGATGTTGAGGCATGCACTGCAAATTCCAGAACATTGTTCTGTCAACATAATTATTATATAAGTAACTTCTAATTTTTGTCATCTAATTAATTATTTTGAATGGAATTCCTCTCTCCATAAGATAATGTAGGGCAAGAGAATAAAATAAGAAATAGGGTCAGTCGTTAATACGGTTCACAATAGGAAATAGACAGGCCGTCAAGTGTAGCCCACTTTCGCCCGGACAATGTTAATCATCCGAAGTAGGTTGATCCCGACGTCGTTGTCTTGCCATAGTAAATGACAGCCGTCTTTAATTTACAGATTATCTCCGAGTTCATAATATTTTGACATTAATCGCCTGTCTAAATGTCTCAGTGTCTGTAGTCTTTAAGTACCGCTATTGACCAGTGATATGCCTACCTGTGGTTCAGAAAGTTGGTCACTAACTATAGGCCTGATACGAAGGCTCAGTCAGCGGACAACAGAGCGAGCTATGATCGGAGTTTGTTTACGTGATATAATCAAAAATTTGGAAATCGACAAAAGAGCTAAATGCACCGACACCTATAGCTCAACGAGTCGGCAACAAGTGATACAATAAAAGGGTACGTAGTTTGAAAAGCCGATGAATGATGGTGTTCAAAGGTTTTGGAAAGCGCAGGTGGTCGACCCTCAAAAAGTTGACTTGCAGCACCAAGTGATCACAGAAAGTTACTCGATGCAGTCGTCACATGAGTTGTTGGTGTTTAAATGTCTACAAAAAGCCTATCCTGCAGTGAAATACGTCAGCAAATTGATACAGTAGCAATTGCAATCGTTTGTAAATAAATAATGTACTTACCCGTTCGTACTTTGTTACAAAAACAGCTTTTGCTTTCTTAGCATAGATGGAGGGTATTTTCAAAATAAAAGGTAGCGACTAATCCCGGAAAAAGGATTTATCTAGCGAGGCACTATCCCTATCACCGTGCGAAGTAATCTTCGTGCTTTTGTTGTTATTTTCGATAGCGTACAATCTATTGAGAGGTGGAACAAAGGCTGGAAGCTCTGCAGATGGCGATTGGCTTAGATCTGTTTTTTAGTAGCCATTTTATCTCATCTATCTAGCTAATGCACAGGCGTTGGTTTCTGTAATCCATTTATATGTAACCAAATCCTTTTAGTGTCTTTAATTTTAGTTCGAGTTAGTTTAATAGTGGTTAGAATGAACTAAAATTTGATAGAAACTGGGGTAACACTAGTGTCGTACTCACGCCTAATATTTATTTATTTAACATTTATTAGTCAGTAGTTTGCCAAAAATAAAGAAGACACAACTACTACAACTAAATATTTAATCATTTTTTATTGTTTTGTTCTTGTTTGTTTTTGTAAATTTATCTGAATAAAGGCTATTTTATTTTTTATTTATTTATTTATTAGTCAGTAGTTTACCTTGAGTTTAAACTGATACTGACTTCTATTCTGAGCTCATAATCCAGAATATTGGAGCTAGTGGATACCTACTGGAGGTAGTTAATCATTAATATATGACCATGTAATGGTTACTTGGTCATACACAGTATGTACAAAACTCTATTTTCGTCAAACATATTTGAGTTAAAAAAACTAAACGTTGATACTTTCTTTATTATATTTATTAATCAATCTTATCTTTCAAATGTTAAGAATATTCCCATTTCTTTTCTAATTAAATGAAAAGCTTACGCTTGTACGAAGTAACATAATATTTTATTGTATAAAATCTATTAAAAGGTAAAAAATATCACGATAGTAAATTCCGGATTAGAACCCGGGACTTCTCAGAATTGAATTTAAGCCCTTACCGTATTCAGGCTTATTTATATGACAGTAAGCAACCTCAGTAAGTAGAGGTAAATAATTGAACAATAACAAGGCGAAATTTATGTCGGGGCCCTCCCTTTGGACGTCGATTGAAAAGGAACAACATTTACAAATCTTTGTAACTGAGTCTTAGAGCTTCTTCGAAGATGTTTCCTTTGTTTTAATGAATTTTAAGCATTAAACAATTGTATGAATTCAGTAACCAATAGTGTATTGTTTACATACTTTGATTGGATTAATCATTATTATAAGCCTACTTAACGGTTCACCAGGCCTAGTAGGATATGAAGCGTAAAGCCACCATGCTACTACAATGCGGGTTGACGGGTGATTATATTTTTTTATTAATTAACGATCACTATAAGATGTTGATGGTAGTGACCAAGACCAGCTTAACGCGCTATCCGAGGCATGGCGGTCTAACACCAACAACTTCCCGATTCCGAGCTTGGAAGAATTGAAAATTTCATAGAATAATGAAAATATAAGAAGGAGGTCCTAAGTTCGATTCCCGGCGGGGAGATCGAGATTTTTCTTAATTTGTCTTGGTCTGGCTGGTGGGAGGCTTTCGCCGTGGCTAGTTACTATACCCTATCAACAAAGACGTTTTTATACGTAACGCATTGTTACATAAAAAAAAGATATTATTCATGTTGTCATCCATAACCGGCTATCGTTCGTATCATATTGTAGGTAGATATCATACATTGGCCATTTTAACAAAGAATAAACAAAGGATCGGTGTGTGAAAGCGGACGCGTATTATCACTGTCCATATCTCTCTTCAACCAAAATCGTAAGCTCAATTGTATACTTTAGTGAGTCTATAAACCGTTTGTATCTCAAGGTCTTGATTCTGCACTTTCTGTATGCGAAAGGCAGGCGGCTTCCGTGACGCAGTGGTATACGCGGTGGATTTACAAAACGGAGACTGGGTTCGAAACACAGCAGTGCCAATTGAAGTTTTCTTAGTTGGTCCAGGCTGGTGGCAAGCTACCGCCTACCGGCTGACGTATTGCAGTGAGGCGCTAACTTATATGTTGGCAGCATTGTATACTCTGTGTGAAAAGACTATAGACAATAGTGGCCATATTTGCTGTGTTGTGGTACACCGTGTCAAGCATTAACTAAAGACTGTCGAACAAAAATGGCGGGTGGTAGGCTATAAAATATGTCCTTATGGGTAATTGTTGTCATTCACCTTAGTGTCTGAGTCTTGTGCAGTCATGCTGTTTGACTATTGTAAGAATCTGTGCGTGTAATGTTTAATTAAGTGATTACTGTAAGAATGTTTCATTTTGATCATATTTGATGTCTTTGTAAATAAATTGTTCCAATTAACTTTGTCGTTTTAAGTTTTATTCCCTTCTGGCTATTTGGTAATATATAACATTAAAAAACATTTTATAACATTAAAAATAAAGCGATTTAGCATAACAGTACGACGTCGTATAGAAACGTAAAGTGGTGTGGAGTTTCGTCACACTGCTAACAAGTTAGTCTCTTTTATATTAGATTGCCTCTGACTAACCATCACGTGTTATTACAGTCGAATAATAAAAAATAAATTAATTAAAAACAAATAAAAAGTCATAAAGCGTAAAAAATTTTTTTTGGCTGTTGCCAAGTGATATATCGTTCCAGTACGATGTCGTGCTGAAACCAAAAGTGGTACGGATTTTCATTCTACTCCTAAGAACTTATCCCGCTTCAATCATAGATTGCATCATCACTTGCCATCGGGTGTAATTGATAAAAAATGACAGAAAGCGTTAAAATTTAGTTATTTCCTTTAAAACTACAGAACCCTAAAACACCTACATGTAAAGTCGGTTAAAACAAGGTGGCGTGCAGACTTATGAAGTCATTCAGTGTCGCGCCCGCTATTGAAGCAAGAACAATAGCAGGCAGTAGAAACAGTCTGCAAGCGACGGCTCCATTTACTGACACGCCTGCTTTCAAATCGTTGTTAAAATTAGCCAGGTAACATCTACCTGCAGAGTTGCATTGATATAGTATATATAGTAATATGTTAAAAGGATTTGTTTGTTTGTTTACTAGCGCTTATCACAAGAACTAACAGTCAAAGTGGAAAACTGATTCATAAGAAAATATTAGCGTATTTTTTCTCTAATGAAAATACGCACTAAAAAGTAAAAAAATAACTGTGTCATTTAGTTGCTTTAATTTACTTAAGTATAACTAAGACGTTCCGCCATGATTTAGCGTACCATACTGTCGTGTATAAACCGAACGTGAGGTGTCGATACTTACACAAAAACCGAAATCGCTTCAACTGTGCCTATAAAATTTAAGTTCCTTCCATTTTAGATTTCATTATCAATCTTAACATGAGGAGAATATGACCATTTTGGGCATGCCCTTTTCTAATAAAAAAATAGTGAATGACTCTGAGATAAAATAAAGAATAAAAGTTAGCAAGAGGAAGTCCCTTGGATGTACCGACTAACAATGTTGGCTTTTTTAAATTTTTATTTTTATTTTTTAGTAAGTAGTAGTAAGTTGATAAAAAATTTATGCAATGTTTTTTTTATTTTTGCAATTATAATTATATATTTATAAATTTAAATAGAACCAGTGTATTCAACATGGTATGGACGTTGGCCAATAATGATGCGTTTTATACATTACATAATTAAAAATTGTTTTTTTTCAAAAATTTATAGATTCGACTCCAAATGCCCGAAAAAGTATACAATAACTTGTAAATTACTTTTTAAATTACTTAAAAATAAATTGCGAACCGTGGTGATTCGAATACGATTTCTCTAGTAATTACGGCACTTGTAGCCAAACAGCTACCATGCTCCACAAAAACACATCGCTGAAATTATGCTTTTTAAATTTTTTTGATATCCAGCGGGTGTTAAATTTTTCTTACGGAATTTCAGAATCAGATCCACGATGAAGGACCATTTTAGAAGCTTTGCAATAGCTTAAAAAGAATTATCAAAATCGGACAACTCTGTAAAAAGTTATCCGTGGTCATAGATAAAAAAAATACGTGTCGAATTGAGAACCTCCTGCGTTTCTTTTCGTCGGTTAAAAATGGTTCTTAAAATTGTACAAATTTTTTTTAATACATTTTTTATTTACCAATAAATTCAGTTCTTAATAGATCTATTTTTTGCGCAAAGGATTAGCCTGGCTATCCAACGCGGAAATGCAGCCAGTATTCTTGCCAACATTTCACGTGGTCATGACTTGTATAGTTATTAGGATAAGTTAGCTTAAGTTCCTTAATATATTCTTTCTCAATAAAAAAAAAGATCTAGAATAGAGAGATCAGACAATCACAATGGGTACATAGATATCACAATACATAGTATCCTAGTTACGCTATAACAGTTATCACTATAAAACTAATTACATTAACTATTACTAGGCAGCAACACGTAATCAAATGTAAATCCCTTTAAACTTCCCAGACAGTTTATGCATTTGTTTTTCGTGCTGCAACTAAATGGTCTATTCAGGGGGTTTCATTTGTCAGTGAGTTATGAAGTTTATACCTACAGTTGATCACGCGAGGTTTAAACAATACGAGCGGCCCGGTGAGGCTTAATCTGCTGGAAATGAGCGCTATTATCCGGTTTTATTGCGAAAACATCTGCATAAGCGTACCGGCTGCATTACGAGTGAGCGGCTAAAATTGAACTATAACTGGGGGATAGGTAAATAACTAATACAGTTAATAGATGAACACTATAAATGCAATACGTGCCTCATGACTGTTTAAATGAGATGACTAATTGTTTCAAGGGTCGAATTACTTTTTTGTAGTACCTAATAATTACTGTTTTTGTAGTACCTGGGTTCGATTCCCGGCGGGACAGATTGAGATTTTTCTTAATTTGTCTTGGTCTGGCTGGTGGGCCGGCTAGTGGGGCCGGTTTTCGCCGTAACTAGTTACCACCCTACCAACAAAGATGTACCGCCAAGCGATTTAGCGTTCCGGTACGAAGTCGTGTAAAAACCGAAAGGGGTGTGGATTTCATCCTACTCCTAACAAGTTAGCTCGCTTCCATTTTAGATTGCATCATGACTTAACATCAGATATGATAGCAGTCAAGAGCCAACTTGTAGTCAATAAAAAATTGATTGAAGATGGAACGGACGGAGGGAATTATGAACAAAGTAAAACTTTGTGCGTGCAAGGAACATGTCCTATAAAGTGCTACACTGTATTCATCAATCCGCCTGATTAATCCTCATTAATGTCTGTAATTACATCGACAACCATGCTCATCAAATCAGAACCTTCTGCAGAAAAAAGCACGCTGGTAGTTTTACTAAGACTATACAACAGTCGTGGGATTTTGGCTTATACATGAAATCTTGCAGACACTGCGTTAACACGAAAGAAGATACAAATACAAAAATTCAGTCAGGCTGTAAAAACAACCATTGTAGGTTGCTTTGGCTTGTAGCTTTAAAGGTTTAAAAAAATGTAGAAATCTTAACTTAGCACATTTGGATTTAAAATTATTACCTCGACATTTCCAATGGAATGTAACGGCACAGTAGCACCTACTATCAAACTGTCCAAACATTAATAACTTTCGGAATGCGGTCGTACGTTATTCCGGTAAATCGATGGTTGTAACATTAGAACAGCATGCTTACTCTCGAAAATTGTTCCGTCGAATTGACGATTCCATTTATTATTTGTAGCTAATCAATACGAGGAAATGTAAGTACCTACTACGCATTGCAGCGTAGGATTTTAGTATTAACCTCCGTAGTAGAACAAGGTATTATAAATTTGACGTGTTCATCTTTATAGCATTTTGGCCTTTGAATAAATGGATTGAATTATAATCGGTATAAAACCAATTTGGATTTAAAAGCAGAGATTGAGACGGATGAAGCATTCTGAAGATGTCAGCGTTTTTCTATTATAATTAAAGTTTATCTTTTTGACAGAGGCGGCAATTTATTAGTCTTTAAGAGAAGAACGTCTTTCCTCACGAAGGTCAGCTTTTACAGCTCTAAGTGAATATTGTGTCTTTTATTTCATTCGTGTTATTCATTTTCATTTTTCAGTTTTGTTTACTAATTTACTAAAGTTGATTATGCTAGAAGTTGAATTAATTTCAGTAATAAAAAATTTGCCAAATTGTGTTATCCAATATTTCCTTTCTTTAAGCTATTACTCGACCAAGTAAGCAGTTTATGTAATAAATAGACTAATAAAAACTAAGGAACACAAAAATTTATCGAATACGAATCAATTTTTGCAAAAAATAGGCAATCACTTTCCGCAGAGCAACACTTTAATTCCCGCGCTTTTGTTAGTGGAATTCATTTTCCCCCGCGGGCCAACCTCGCCGATCGGAAAGAAAACTTCCGCCTTAGTAATTTATGATATCGTAAAAATACAAGAAAATACACAACCTCGTTAGGATGGAGAAAAACGCTATGAAAAACACTCGGGCTATTTTTTAACGATCTCTATCGCGCCATGGTCGGTGGTGTGAGCTATTTTTTTACCTTGGTCGATTTTTTGATTTATGATTTTATTGAAGTATTTTTTTGTATTATGATGGGGCAACTTCATTTTACTTTAACTTTTATACCGACGTCTCACAGGCCCTAGACTTTCTGTTTTACCACTTTCACCGCACAAAGCCAATTCAAGCTTATCAGCAGCTGGATTGGCAGCGCCCACATTAACGTTGTCACTGAAAATGATGTATTCATTTGCATATTTGAAGAGTTATTAATTTCTACTTATTTATTTTTTATAATAGTGCAAAATGATATATTTCAATCATCACTTGCTTTAGCTTTGGCTGGTGGGAGGCTTTCGCCGTGGCTAGTTACCACCCTACCGACAAAAACGTACCGCCAAGCGATTTAGCGTTCCGGTACGATGTCGTGTAGAAACCGAAAGGGGTGTGGATTCCATCTTAGATTGCATCATCACTTAACATCAGGTGTGATAGCAGTCAAGGGCTAACTTGTAGTCGATAAAAAAACTTCAAACAGTCATTCAAGCTGCACGTCGGTACTAAATATGCACATCGGTACTTAAAGGTTAATCTAATTTTTACTTTGTCCTTATCTTAAAAATATATACCTAAATCGATTATTTCATGCATTTGACAGAATGACAGTATATAAATAGGTTCGATCATAACTAAAAAACCTGACCTAATAAATATTATCTAAATCATATCTCGATCTCGGTTGCGCCACCACACACATTGATACACAAAACTGAGCTAAAACGCTAAATAGTTTTAATAGTTTGCAACGACGCTTTCACATAAAGCTATTACCTACACAAAAAATTGTTATGTATTTCATTTATCTCTCCACAGATTAGTGATTTAGTATCCATCTCTACGCATGTTCAGCCTTGGCTTGAAGCGCGGGTGACAGCTGCGTTGTATTCTTTATTGTACTTTCTAAAATGCCCGCCGGTCAGACAAAAAGGAGCCATAAATACGGCCTTGGCACAATTCGTCTTTGTCCCGGAGATTATACCTAAAAGAGATCTAACATTTATTTTGTCATGTAGAAGTTAGTTTATCCGACGTTCAAACGGTAATGGTCAACGTAGACAACAGACTTTTGATCGATCGTTTTTTAGCTTCGCACAAAGTTTAAATTCCTAAAACGCTCATACTGAGTAATCTGCTACACTGGCGACATTTTTGTTATATGATAACCTAAGCTCATTTTAGATCACAATCTCATCTGGCGGTTAACTTAAATATAGCCTGAAAATGTCTCTAGTTGAGAAAACATGATATAAAATGCTAGTTCTATAAAACACTAGCGCCAGTTCTTCAGATATCAGGAACAGAGGCCGTAAATCCACTCGGACTCTTGTAAGGCGATGGTAAAACTAATATATATAAATAGATAAATACTACAAAACCGCAAAAAATCACAAATCAAACTGATGCCTAATTGACATTGCACAATTGCACAAAAATAAGTAGCTTTATCTTTTAATCTTCATAATATTAAGCCACTTCATCAGAAAACTATAATTTATTACTTATTATTAATCGTATATATAAAAAATCGTGATGATTAATTTAACGTATAAGGTGTAAATAACAAACAAACTCACATTTCCATTAAATAAGATTGCTTAAGAAACTTTGATCGGTGTTCACAGATTGCATATCTTATAAGTTATTAGCTAAATCTATTGCACGATTAAAAGTTGGCAGTCTGCGCGTGCTCTTAAAGTTGGTCGGACGGACGTAAAACTTTTCTGTTTTTTATACGTTCCAAGTTGATATCAATTGTATTGTGTAAAGGTTTTTTGTTGAGCTCTTTTGTATCATCGCGGAAAAACTGTCCATTGTGAGTTTATTCTTTGCTGAATAAACGACCCTGACTATGTGGGCTAGTTAACTGTTAGTTAATATTTATTTTATTCTCCCGCGTTATTTACTTTGCAGCCCTTGAATAATTCTGAGTTTGCCTCGTTCACAGTAGATAATACTTTACGAAGGCGAACAGCCTTTATATTAGACAAAGTTATGTAAGATTAGTTTTGTTGGTCCAGTGATTTGAGTATATTGGTTCAGATCATGAGATCTTGAGTTTAGTAACCTATAAAACATATAAGATTTCTTAAAACATCAATAATATTAGCGTCAGGAAGTTGGTTATGTTACACCCTTAGATTATAATTTACAGAAATTGTTAATCATGAATCTATACAAAAATATAAGGGTGGCAAAGAAATAACGTAATGATTACATATGATACACAGGCTGATGATAATGATGATATTGATATAAAAAAAAAAGTTGAGAGGTGTCAAGGGACACCCGGATGGAACGAAGTTCCTTTCGATTAATTAGTGAAGGAATTGTAATAAAATTTTATTTTTTTAAGTAATAATAATATTTGTTGTTGTACACCGAAACACCAGAGGGCGCCACGAGAGCGCGAGACAGCATACAGCGCGGGCGCCCTCCGCCGCTCCCGCGCACACACATCAAAGGCGGCGGCAAGATCCTTTGATCAAAAAGTGTCGTGACAACTTTTCGTACGAATTTTTTCCGTCTAGCCCCCTTTCACAACGCGCGATAAGGAACTTCGTTCCAATAACGCGGACGTGCAGAACGACAAATGCTAGGAAAGTACAACAAATAAAATATAGGTAGGCCTCAAAGATCTCGTAATGAGTCAATAGGTCAGTTTATAGTTTTGCTTATAACTTAGCATAGACGCTCACTAGGAATGAATTTCTTGATACTCTCACAGATACGAGATTTAACCACAAGGCACGGTAATCTAGTACCTAGATAGAGAATAAATGTAACCTTATTTTCAGTTAGTACGCTGAAGATTTCAGAGAAGCTACGTTTCTCAGAAATCTACAGGTCTATTGTCAACGTCAACCCCTTGTTTGAGGCTGACTTTGAGACTTGTTGCACGAAACTTGAAGGGGTTTACGTGAAATGTCATTAATTATTATGTATGCGAAAAGCGGTTTCTAACGGAATAATTCAAAAGCTCTGTGACTTAGTTATAACTAAATTACTTGAACCTTGCACTACATAGCATACCTACTCGTATTTCTCAACGACAAAGGTTTTTGGGGGCAATCGGATTTGCCTGCTTCTGCATACAAGACGGACTAAGTAGGTAACTATGATTGTAAATTATCAAATACAAACTGTTTTAAAAAGCATTCATTTTTAACCCTAGAAAGAAAACGTGCGCCCCAAAGGCGCCCGCGAAACAGATATATCGCTGTATCTTTTCATCCAACGCGTGTACACGCTTGTGCTTTCAAGCGAACTCAGCCGTAGGTCAACACTGCCGAGGGACGACCGCTGCTGTTCGGTAAGTACCTTAGTTTCGTTTCTATGACAACGCGTTGCGCTCGAGAGGCGCATGTTTATCTTCTGTGTAACTTTTATGTTTTTCTGTGTGATTTAGTTTTTGTTACTTTTTCTTTATTTACACATAAATAAAGTATGTGTACAATCAGGTTATTGTTATTAATTAGTTTTATTGTTTTTAGAAACACCTTTACCGTCCAAAATTTTGGTCAAAAGAGAAATAAGTTCCTTTATGACCTGTACGTCTATGTTCTGTTTTGATGGACCTTTGACTCTACTATTATATAAGCCGAAGCCGTCGAAGGTGGTGTGTATGTTGTCCTCATGCAATTAAGATGCTGTTATGCCTAAATCCTACAACTGATAAACCTGAAATCATTACGTTCTTCAACAAAACATAAGGCGGCGTTGATACCTTTGACCAGATGTGTTCTTCGATGTCTTGTTCTGGAAAGTCTAACAGATGGCCAACTAATACATAATTCACACATACAATGTTTTGTCTAAGCAAGAAAAATAACTAAACCGAAGAAAATATATGAAATAACTAAGTACTGAACTGTCTACACCATGGATGACATCGAAATTGGAAATCCCCACTTTCTCAAAGCGTTTGAGAAAAAGTTTTGTGAATATCCTGCCACAAACAAACAAAGAAGCTTCTCAAGAAGCTGAAGAGGAATCTCCTGCCAAAGTTCGCCGTTACTGTAGTCTACGTATTGCCAAAAAGAAAAGAATGTCTAAGATGACATGTACAAAATGCAGAAAGACTGTGTGTGGTGAACATAAAAAAGATGTTTGCACCTACTGTCTATAATCTAATTTTTTTTCATTATTATTTGTAATTTGAGACTGAATATATAGTCAATTATTAGTTAATAAGAAAAAAAACCACAAATGTTACTTATTTTTGTAAAAATTGTACTTTAGTATAAACACTTCTAATTTTTGTTACTCTTTGTTAAGCCTTTATAAAACACTGTATAATTTTCTTAATACTAAAAATAATAATAAAAATTTGTGTTTTATTAACTTCATATTAATCTAAGAACTCATTGAAATTATAATGAAAAGAATTCACTTTCAGTTTGTCAAAAAATAGTCTATATTACTGTGCGGCGCTTCTGAGGCGTATGTTTATCTTTACAGTACAAAAAATAACGTTATCTCTTTAGGGTTAAAAGAGCTACTACCGAGTTTCTTGCTGGCTAATCTCGATAGAAGTTACCTTTCAAATCGGTGGTATAGTCGCTACGCAGTAATACGGCAGTATTAGTGAAATTATAGTAGATTAGTGCTTCTTTAAATTAAATTAAGCATTATATTTAATAAGCCATTATTTTAATATTAGAACGTAGGTAATTAGTTTAAATAGAGTTGGATACATAAGCAATAAGGATTAAGAGCACTAACTCACAAACAAACTGGTTTGTTAGTTTGGCGAGGTACAATTTTAAGCCGATGGACATGCAAGGACTTCCGAATACCACGGTTTCAAGCAGACTAAATTCAAGTGATTGACTGAAGCAAAGTGTGCGGGTCAGAACAAAATAATTGATGTATCCAGTTCACAAACAGGAGCTGTGAATTGATTCATCAATACGAAGATATCAAGTCACTGTGTTTGGCGAGCGTGTAATTGAAACCTTACACTGCTCTCTCGAGCTCGATGTAGGATGACATTTGCAAGTAAAACATTTTGTAACAGACAACAGTCATAGCCGATCTGAATTAAGCTCAGAGTGCCTAGTGTGAGCTTTCACCAAAGCAAATCGAAAACTTGACATACGCGAAAGGCAAATTTTATATGGAATTGAAGCAGCGCCCCTGGCAGCTCGAGAGAAAACTCAAATGGGTGAGTGTCAGTGTCATATAAAATTTGCGTTTACCGTTTTCGATATCGACGCGGTAAAATCTTACACTAGCCACACAAGATAGGTTGGTGAGGGCACGATAAATAAATAATTATTATAGGACAATTACACACATCGCTATATAACCCCAAAGTAAGCGTAGGTAGCTTGTGTTATGGGTACTATGATCACTGATGAATATTTTTATACTTATCACACATAAATACTTATAATATATAGATAATCACCCAGACACTGGAAAACATCCATGCTCATCACACAAACATTTTTCTAGACGTGGGAATCAAACCCACAGCCAAGGACGCAGAAGCAGGGTTCCTACCCACTGCGCCACTCGGCCGAAATTGATAATGTTTCTGCCTCGTTGGTCCAGTGGTTAGCATAAATGGCTTCGATCACGAGGTCCTGGGTTTGAATCCTGTCGGGTCGGGTCACGGAATAATTCTATATAAATAAAGTAATAAAAAGTTTTTCATTCTTCTATGAAATTTTCCGTACAATCCAAGCCTGGAGTATCTCAGAGACCACGTTAAGCCATTGATCCTGATCACTATCTAACATCTGATAGTGATCGTTAATAAATGAGACATTATCACCCTAAGCCCGTCAACCCGCATTGGAGCAACGTGATGGGTGAACGCTCCATATCTCCTCTCCTATAAGGAGGGAGGCCTGGCAATGTAGTGGGCCGTTAATAAGCTGATAATGATGATGATTATGATGATGATTTTGGAATTAAGTAAACCTCTCTGACTTTGATGTTTTTTGAAAGAGAACAAAAATTTAATAACTCATTTCTTATGTTCTACTGTTGTTCTACAGGTTTTTTTCAAAACATTTTCGACTTTTACCGTTTTTGGGTAATTGCAAAAAAAGCAGTTACCTTTTAAATAGGTTGCGGTCATTAAATCCTTTGTTTTATTACAGTTTCTATAGACTTTATTTTATAAAAAACTCAGAGTTGTAACTGAAATTTGGGTTTCATACCTAGTTTCCTGACTTAGTTTTGCAGACTGTTACATAAACATAATGCTTATCTTAATTTACTATTATGACCAAAGCCAAAGGTCTTCCGAGTATAAATAATCTATAACTTTATTCGTACCTGCGAGTACATACATTATTACTTTTTGTGAGTTTCTTATTACTTATAGCGTGTATACCACCACAAAGAGTTCCAAGAAACAACAAACGATGAATTTGATATCCCGAGAGATAGCCTCTGATTGAAGTTAATAAATACATAGCTCGGATCAAAATACGGATAAGCGAAGACGTCGATAGAGAGAAAATTAGATTTTGATCTATACCTACCCAGCTTTGTAGGTATTCATTGAATAAAATATTTTGCTCAGACTTTTTTTTTATCTATCACACCTGATGCTAAGTGATGATGATAAGATGGAAGCGGGTTAACTTGTTAGGAGAAGGATGAAATCCACACCCATTCGGTTTCTACACGACATTGTACCGGAACGCTAAATCGCTTGGTGGTACTTTAATGTCGGTAAGGTGGTAACTAGCCACGGCGAAAGCCTCCCACCAGCCAGAACAAGGCAAATTAAGAAAAATCTCAATCTACCCCACCGGGAATCGAACCCAAAACCTCCGTATTATAAATCCGCCGCTTATACCACTCCTGCCTGCTCCAATGCGGGTTGACGGGCTTAGGGTGATAATGTTTCATTTATTAACGATCACTATCAGATGTTGATGATAGTGACCGGGACCGACGGCTTAGCGTGCTCTCCGAGGCACGGGGGTGTAATACCACCAACTTCAAAACTCCGGGCTTGGAAAGTACTGAATATTTCATAGAAGAATTAAAAAGCTCAGAATTATTCCGTGACCCGACCCAGGGATCGAACCCAGGACCTCGTGATCGAAGCCACATAGGCTAACCACTAGAACAACGAGGCAGTTTTTACTGGAGTAAAAACATATTATTTACTAGCGGACGCCTGCGGTTTCACCCGCGCAGTTTTCGTCCCTGTAGGAATTTCGGTATAAAATGTAGCTTATGTGTTATTCTGATATGTAAACTATATTATTGTGCAGTTTCGTTAAAATATATTTAGTAGTTTTTCCTTGAAAGAGAAACAAACATACATACTCACAAACATTCGTCTTCTTAATCATAGTATGATATTATTTTATAAAGTTTTAATAGTGTTTTTATATATATTTTTGTATATAACATTATCAATAATTTAAAAAATAAATGTAAATAAATGAGAAAAAGAGTAGTATTATTATTATTTTTTATATACAATAAGGTACTTAAGCTAACTTATCTTAATAACTATACAAATCATGCCCACGTGGAATGGTGGCAAGAATACTGGTTGCATTTCCGCGTTGGATAGCCAGGCTAATCCTTTGCGCAAAAATGAGCCAGCCCTTCGGTCACCAGTTGAGGTAATTAGGCGCGGTGAAATATTACGGAAGAATTTTTTTGGCAATGCAACTCCATGGCCCAAGGGTCTCCACGGCAAAAGGAACAAATATGTAACTCTCTGTCAAAGGCACACTTATGCCACTTACCGGTTTCAGCCTTTTCTGCTGCGGCTCCCGGTCTTGATTCTGTCAGTATGATTAATTATTATCATAAGCATAAATAAATTAAACAATGCGTTTGTTATGCTGACGTTACCTTAGCCTACACACACTAATGCGTTTGTGCTTTACTACTACGTGTCAACTTGCAAAGCCAAACTGTCATCCAATCAACAAACATGACTCAAGTTATCTTTTTTCAACACTTTACATGGAGCGTGCTATATAACATTTTAATCGTAAATACCGAGTTCTGTTTACAAGCGGCTTACCTGTGTATTTATTGATATTTTCATAATCTCCTTCCCCAAAGTGTTTTCGATGTAACCTCAAACCTTTTTCACACGAATAAATTCCCGAAATCATTTGCTGTCTACGCTCTTCTTTCGGAATTTTACGTATACTTCAATTTCAAGGATTGGTTTGCTTAGGCTACGGGTTAAGGTCCCGGCTCCGAGCTATGAAATATTGGGGTTTTCTTTATTTCAAGGCATTATAAGTAGCAACAAGCCGAAATTTAACACTTAACATCAGGTGTGATAGCAGTGAAGGGCCAACTTGTAGCCAATAAAAAAAAATTAAAATAAAATTGTACATTTATACCCTTATAAAAATAAATAAAGCGACTTTTAATGACAGTAATTCCTTTATCATATTAGAAAAACGCCGATATCTTTGGATTAGTTTTCTTTTAATTTACAGTTGGCTATATACTTAAGAATCATCTTGTTCACATTTGCATTCATTTGCTTAGACCTGTGTGCACCAAGATTTCGGTTATCATAACCAACGGTTAACATAAGTTAAACGTAAATTTACTGTTCACGACAACCCGTACGCCGGTTCAGGACGTAAACCGGGCGGTTATCTTAACCGAGCTTACGTCCTTAACCGGCGTACGGGCTGTCGTGAACAGTAAATTTATAGTTAGCTTATGTTAGCCGTTGGTTATGATAACCGAAATCTTGGTGCACACAGGCCTTAGAACATTTAGTTTCACAGACATACATATCAAACTTATAACCGCCGATGTATGTTAACAGTTGACAAAATCTTATATTTATTCTAGTGGGAATTTTTAGTTTCTACGAATTTCCCGAAAATTAACAAATAAATGCTTTACTAAAACTCGCTAGTTCTGTTAACAAATATCTACAGGCTTCATTGACTCGACCGACGCCATGTTGACCGAAATACGTGAAATAAATCGACAGAAATACCAATCATATGGGCCCCCGAAGGCCGTTTACGAATTGTTGTATAAATTGAGCCATGTTCATTCTAAATTGATGCACAAAAGCAACGAACACACCTAACCCCAGCTTGGTAACAATATTCGTACGTTTTTGCAGCGTTAAAACGATTAGAACACGAAAAGATCATTGAAGAGTTGCTTTTTTTAATATACTCGTTTATACCTTAGTCCAAAGTAGGGAAATAAAATAAATATTACAGGACAGTACACGCATCGCTTTATAGCCCCAAAGTAAGCGTAGGTAGCTTGTGTTATGGGTACCATGATAACTGATAAATATTTTTATAAATATTTATTTACAGTTAAATATGTATATGAAATTAAATATTTACAATTAAATAAATAAAAAAGTAAAAGCTTGAATACTACAATAACCTAAACTATATTATATAATATATAAAACAATTAAAAAAAACAGTAACAAACTTAGGCGTCATAATATTCCTCCAAATCGGTGTCGAGTGGTATAGTGCTCAAAATCCTGGCAGCATTGCCACGTTAAATGGCAATGCTGATCCTCTGACCTAAAAAGAGACCAGCCCTGGTCACAGGAGGCGTCGATCAAACGCTTTGAGATTTCTCTATAAAAAAGATAAATATACATAAATACTTATAATATATAGATATACACCCAGACACTGGAAAATATCCATGCTCATTACACAAACATTTTTCCAAATACGGGAATGGAACCCATCGGCTAGGACGCATTATTACCCATTATGCTCGTCGGCCGTCAAATTTGCAGTAGACTCAACTCTAAAATTGGCGAAAATGCATTCGTAAATCAGACGGCAGCATCGGCATCTCACAGTAATACAAATAAATAAAGAAATCAAGATCCCGTTCATTCACAAACAAACACTTGCCTTTAATTGCCTTTCTGAACGGAAAGGGTTTCAACCTTTTCGTTCAGAAAGTCGGTTAAAATGAACGAAATAAGGCAACATTGCCGCTAACTTAATGTGTTTCGTGGAATATTGATAAGGAATAAGCCACCCTCAAAGGATAGAAAAGGCCAATCTGAAATTATAATGAGTGGTTTTATAAAAGCGCTCAAAATGACATGTCTAAATAATATTAAGCGGGCTACTTTACCAACTAAATATTGAATATTAACCCTTAAAATAAGGTACATTAGGTTTATTTTACACAGATCACACATTGTTACGATACATGAAAACAAACAGTACCTTGATAGCACACCTGCAAATTTTATACTTCATCTTCTTGCTTCTTTTATATGTATGGTTTTGCTGTATCTATACTATTTTTATAATGCTGATGAGTTTGTTTGTTTGTTTGAACGCGCTAATCTCAGGAACTACTGGTTCGAATTAAAAAAATATTTTTATGTTGAATAGACCATTCATCGAGGATGGCTTTAGGATATATAACATCACGCTGCAACTATTAGGAGCAAATAAATAACCGACTTCATAGATATGCTTAATTAAATTAAAGCAACTAAATGACGCGGTTATTTTTTACTTTTTAGTGCGTTTTGAGTCGGTTCTATTTTTTGTTATAAGACTAATAATTATGTTCTCCACTCCTCTCCACAAGTAGATAAGTAATTGCCTACAAAGTAATGTTGGTCCGCCAAATAATATAATTAAGTAGATAAATCGTTTAGCCCCTGAATGAAATGAAGTCGAGGTTAATCGCGACGTTTTATCAGAAATGACTCGGCCAATTGTGCTGAATGTAAAGTTGGAGTTTCAGAGACATCTTAATGTATCATTTTTAGAAAACTTTTGAATCGACGTGATGACAGCATTGATAAAAATACATAGCGAAAAGTTACTTTACTATTTGTGATTGATCTCGCCTTAAGGCTCAGACTGGAAGCGAAGCGAAGCGTCAATTTTGTCAATTACAAATTATAATAGTCATCTCTATATTCAAATTGTTACAATGGTACAAATATGTAATTATTAAAACATAGAAAAGCGACGACGACTCGTCTTGAAACCATTTTTGTGTACTACAACTTTGTATATTTTAGTGACGCAAAAATAGAGATGAATTTGCTATTGGCTAAAACGATGACGCGTTGCTTTGATTCTCCTCTGCACCAGTCTGAGTTAAGGCTATAAGTACCACTGCAGGCAATTACTATCAGTAGATTATGCTTCTTGTAACTCGATATAATGAAATGAAATGAAATGAAATGAAATGAAAATATACTTTATTGCACACACCAAGACAGGAAAGATAAGAAACAGGATACAATTTACACAAGAATTTACAGTAGCACAATAGGCGGCCTTATCGCCAACAGGCGATCTCTACCAGGCAACCTAGTTAAGAAGCCACAATAAATTAAAGAGAGGGTGAGGGTGTACAGAACAAGGAACTTAAAAAGAAAATAAAAACTTAATTTACAACTAAATCGAGATTAAATAAAAACTAAAACACACTTTATACATAACTTAAATATATAATTACTTAAAAATAATAAACACTATAATATTTAAAAATAAATAAATAAATATGAATACATATGCAAAATGTAAAATAAATAAATATATATAAAACATACAATATATATAAGTATATATATATATGTATATATATACTTATCTATATGTACAACATTAAAATCGACTGGTAGTAATCTGAAACATTTTAAGGAGGATAGTAATGTTTAGCTAAGAGTCCCTTGAATATAGGTAAAGATTTCGCACGTCTGATATGAAGAGGGAGAGAGTTCCAAAGCCTGACGACTTCTACAGTGAAGGATCTAGAAAGGAAAGAAGTACTATGAGAAGGAATTTTTAGGATAAGGTTATCGTTTGAACGAAGTGAGCGACAGTGAGAGTCACTGAGGAACTCAAATCGTTCTTTGAGATACAAAGGAGCATGATGGTGGAAAAGAACAGAGTATAAGAGGGAAAGAATATGAGTATTCCTGCGAAGGCGAATTGGAAGCCACTTGAGTTTATTGCGAAATTCAGAAATATGGTCATATTTACGAAGTCCAAATATGAACCGAATACAGAGATTTTGAATGCGCTCAAGTTTATTAAATTGCTCAATAGTTAAATCAAGATAGCAAGTGTCAGCATAATCAAGAATTGGTAGAAGGAGAGATTGTGCCAGCATAATTTTCGTAGGTATGGGCAGAAAATTACTAAGGCGCCGAAGAGAATGTACTGCTGCAAACATCTTCCTACTCACTTCACTTACCTGAGGAACCCAAGATAGATATCTATCAAAAATAACACCAAGATTTTTGACAGAATTGCTATATGGTAGTTGAACTCCATCAAAAACAACGCAAGGCAATAATGTCCAGTCAATACGAGCTATTTGTTTGTGACTACCTATTATAATTGCCTGTGTTTTAGAGGGATTTACAAGCAAACCATGAGATTTACTCCACTCAACAATTTTTTGTAAATCCTCATTTATGGAATGTATTTTGGTGGGTAAATCTTCTATTTTTGCCTGGCCATACAGTTGAAGATCATCAGCGTAAAGGTGGTAGAGAGAAGTTAAGTTATGAGTAATTGATATAGTGAGTTTTGATTTCTTGTATGTTCTCTATTTTTATCAGTATCGTGTTAGACAGAGAGAGATAAAGATGAATTCAAAATTAAGTGTGATTCGAGTTAGGATTTAACCCTACAAGGCTCAATTTTTTTTTAGTGCGTGACAAAAATATATATGCTGTAATTACTGATCAAAAGCCAGGGAAAGTTAATAAAAATATTAATGAAACCATATTTTATGAAAAAAACAACTTTTTATTTTAGTTCCACATATGGTACACTGAGCCTTAAATGTACCTTTTGGTATTAAACTTGACAAAGAGGAAAATGCTCAAACCCATCACATCTGACGTCATGAGGAAGTACTATTGATGTGTTTGGCTTCTGCCTTTTATTTATTATCAATCTTTTTATCAGATAAACTTGGTATACCTGTCTTTTTGCTTTTCGCTGGCCCAAACATTTCCCTACTTCAAATTTGAAGTCCTTCTGTATCATCATGGTTTGCCTATACTGCTGCTCCCAGACTCTTCTGTACAATAACCAGCTATTGGTAAGTGTTACATCAAGAAGATGATAAAATAACCTCAAGCACCATATTTTCGTCCTAATTTTTATTTTATATTTCCCTGGAAACGAATCTAGGACATATGGATGGTGTGGATCCTCCATCACCCATATGATGGTTACATGTTTTGATAATTTGGGGACAGTGTCCACTTGTATGTATTTCTTTTGTTTCTTGCAGTATCTTCTTGCCTTTTTTATTGGCTCTAAACACACAAGATGATAATAGAACAATTGGTTTATAGACGCACTGATTGAAACTGTGACAATGTCTGTATTATCACCGATTGCTACCAATTGTTCTGAATATACTCTTTGAATCTTTTCATATTTTAGGTCTTTTAGGAAACATAATTTCAGGTCTCTTACTAAACGACCGTTGTTCACCGCTTCCATCGACTATATTCCCTCTTTATCCACGACATTCAATGTATACTATAGGTGTCTGTAAGTTTATGTTTCCAGTCAATGTAAAGAAGGTGCATAAAAAGATGATTTCTACCAAATAAATCTTCTCTTTTTGACTTTGGGTGACAAGTCACAGAGCCAAGGATTCTAGATCTATGATAGATTGTGTTACTCAAAGTCCATAATCGTTTAGGTGTACGAGATTGTGTAATGGTACCTATAGTTGTCCCTGAAATCATTCCAGATCGACTAGGCTAAGGGTCTGATATTTCTGGCTGAAAATATTCGAGGAGATGTACATGATGTCTATGCGGAGATAAGGAACCCTTCACTTCGCTAAATAACTCGGATAAAAAGTTTTAGATGGACTGAATTTTTTCGATGACATTATCACTTTCAGCGTCAGAAAAATCTTCTGCGTCTTTACTCCCAGAAGGAATATTCAAGAAACCTTCAATATCTAGATCACACAATCTTCTTCCCAGCATAATCTGCAATCAAATCAAATTATTCATAAGGCAAGTTATCGTAAATATGAAGAAATAAAAACGGACAGCAAAGCTCAACGTACCGTATGTGGAACATACATAAAAATATGATTTACTAATACATTTATTATTTTAATATAAAAAACAACTTACCTCAACAAAATATACATTTCGTTTCAACAAACAGAATTTTTTTGGAGTCCAAACTGTTCAATAAGTATTATTTTTTTATTTTTGAATTCATACAAATGACTAACACTTCACTTTCATCCGAACTTCACACTGAATGCACTATAAAAAAAGCACGAACGACTTCTTCAGGTAAAGATTCGAATTACTATGTTGCTAAATGTTTCTAGCTTCTATCAAGATGTCAAAAATGTGGCTACCTGTAATCTTATAGCTATAGGAACTATTTAAGACGGTGTTCCACATATGGAACTGGGTGCCTTGTAGGGTTAAGACCGAGCGAGTGTGTAGATGTTCTGCGAGGCACGGAAGTGTAACTTCCCAACTTAGAAAAAAATGCTAAGAATTTTTACTAGAATTTATCGGAAGAAAGAGAAGAACAATATTTACAGCCAGACCCAAGACTGGAACTGGAACCTAGAAACTCGTGTTTCGAAGCCACATGGAGCTAAAAGAAACCATCGTAACCTAACCACTGGACCAACGTGGCAGTAATGCCACCAGGACCTCTGTCATTAAATCTACCGCGCGTACCATTTCACCACGGATGATATAGCACTACTACCACTTGAAGTTACACAATTTATGATCTGTTCAAAAGTTTATTAAAAGCCACTTTAGCTAAACATGTGTGAAAAAAGAAAATTATCCATTCGATTCTCACTTCGTCGAGCAAAATTTGCGTTAAGAGGTAATTTTACGGAGACACCTAAAATTAAGCGAATCGTTCACAGTTTTAATGAAGTCGCCGATATCGTCGGAATTTTATCGGAAATGACTCAGCGAAACGGTGGTTAGCGTTCAAGTTTTGACGCGTTATTAATGTATCATAAAACATTTTCAAGCGACGAGGCGATAACTTTTATTTCCGGATAACTTTTGCGTTCGATATTTTATGGAATGCCGTCGTCGAGTTAATACTTTGCGGTTCTTGCGGATACGATGGGCGGTGTGAGTTTTGAAATGGCGTAATGTCTTTCTAATGACGTTTCTTATTCTTTGTCAGTTCTGAATTCGCTGGTTTTGTAGCTTCGTTCATGATCATCTCAACATAGTATACTTTAAAGTATCTACGTCTAGAATTATACTCCAGATTTTTAAAATTAAATTAAAGTAATTTAATAAAGAATGTTTAGGATGACCATGCACGCGAACCACAGACGCGTAAGTGCATAATAAAACATTTTATTTACGGATAATTTTGTAAACCAGTACTATCCTGGTGTTTCCATCCAGACGAGTACAAAGGTTTCTAAAAATATTATTCACGCGCACTTGAGTTATTTTTCTTTACTGATCCCATCCCGTCGATACTTCTATACTAAAGCCAAACTCGATTGAGAATGCTTGTCAACAAACAAATTTAAAATGAAGGTAGAAAATGCAACACGTTTTATGCCTAATACATTTAAAATTATGTTTTGTTATTTCAAAAAGTCTTATTTAAAAGATATTGAATATATTAATATATTAATTAGTTTTAAGCTTACTAATTTTATTTATTGTCATGAATTCGTCACTAACTAGTTAATTAAAAAAATAGGTGTAAAATGACTAGTGATTTCTATCCGCATTTTTAATTTGTTTGTTGACAAGCAATCTCAGTCGAGTTTGGATTTAGTATAGACACAATGCTGTGGTCTAGTATCGACGGGATGGGATCACCTTTGACGGGCTATAGTTAGCGATCACATAGATTTTGTCTATATCTCACTGGATACACCTAGTTTAATGTCTTAATCTTCACTAAAATTCACAGACATAAGTTATTTTATATGGCTGTATAGGAAAAAAATGACATAATGTTTTATAGTTTGCGCGAATCTGCTAATAGGTAGATGTTTATGCGACGAATACCACGCTTTCGAAATTATATGCCCCGTTTGGCTAGTAGCAGTGTTTATAAAGCTTAACCGGGTTTAATGCAGATGTGATTAAAACTAGCAGGCACACCCTACAGGTTCGTGAAAAAAAATAGTGCACACGTTAAAAAATATACCATTTACTCATATTTTTCTTAATTAAATGCTCCGTGGAAATAAAAGCAGCTGTTCCACTTCTTTTTTTTTTATTTATTTTCCGCGGCGCGCCGACTCGTGTTTTCAATCGTAATGTATTTTTTTTTATTCAGTACACGTTCCTACCAAGAACCGCTGAGTTGTCTTTATGGTCGGGTTATTTGTAAAACACCGGCGTTTTCATCAGTTAAAAAATGTACCTAATTAAAAACAAACAATATTCTATTGTTGTAACTCCTGCTTTTGTTTTAAATGAAAACACGTAAAATTATAACGAAGTACACGAGCAAGGGAACTCTTTGTACAATTAATATAATTAAAAAATAGGATAATAATTACTTATAATAATCTCAAAAATAGAATAATAATAAGTATTTTTTTTTTCAAATCAAACCTTGTAGCTTTAATATTCGAATAATGTTTTAGCGCCATCTTGTAGAGGTTCGAAATTCTAGTATACTTACAAAGATTCTTTGTTATAAATTATAACTATACTAGAGTCAAATTTCGATTGAGAATGCTTGTCAACAAACAAATTTAAAATGAAGGTAGAAAAGGCAACACATTTTATGCCTAATAATTTTTAAATTATATTTTGTTATTTTAAAAAATCTTATTTAAATGAGATATATATAGATAGAGAATACTAAGCTTACTAATCTAATTTATTGTTATGAATTCGTCATTAACTAGATGATTAAAAAAAATAGGTGTAAAATTACTAGTGATTTCTACCTCCATTTTTAACTTGTTTGTTGACAAGAATTCTCAATCGAGTTTGGCATTAGAATAAGCTTTCTCATTGATTATTATCTAACCAAACAATATATCATTTTCTAATAAGTCTATAATAATAATAAACTAAAGAAGAAGAGATTGGGATTTTACACAACGCTTCAATTGTATTTAGCAGACTTATAATAGGCTAATCAATCAGTTCAAAAACGTGAAAAATATAGATAAGGGTTCTAAAAATATGAGCGATAGCTCATTCGATTCGGAATCACCTCTAGAATAGAGGAAGAAAATGTTTTTGAAGGATTTTGGTGCAGGTTGAAAATTGCAATTGTTATTAACAAAATAAGATGAAAAAAATGATATATATTTTAGGACCTTTATATCTATTTTTCACGTTTTTGAACTGATTCATTAGACCATAATAACAATATAATAATATATATATAATTTTTTTATATATAAATCCTTACTAACGGCGAAAGTTTAATATATGTTTTTTAATATTTTAATAATTTTAAATTATGTATGAATGGATGTTTGTTACAATTTCACGCTAACTACTGGATGTGTTTTGATGAAACTTCACAATAATATAGCTTACATATCAGAACGAGACCTACGCAGTTAAAACCGCGGGCGTCATCTCGTTTCACCCAACCCGCATTGGAGCAGCGTGGTGGGTCGTTAATGATAATGATGATCGTTTTTGTAATCAAAATTATTCGTGTTATTTTCTTTAATTTTGCACAGTATAAAAAAGGTCTTGAAAATCTTTTTAACACGCTAAAACTAATTTTTTACAAGCACTGTTTTACGAAGAATCAAATCTATAACATAGCCCATAGCTATGTACTTTGAACAGCAGGCACCGAAAAGCGTAATAATTGAATACTAAATTTATGTCGAAACACTTGAATAACATTTGTCAGAGTTTAGACATTTGGGCGTATTTATCAACGTTGAAGTTACCAAAGTCCTTGAGCATTCAGGCATGAAATATTATCTATAAATTCGAATAACTTTGTGTACCTTGAAAGAAAAACTGCTATCGTAGGCAGATAATTTTAGAACGAATACCTCAATAATAATTTCTCGAATATTCGACTAAATATTTAGGCATAATTCCGGTGAAAGCTTCAGTTTCTACCGACGTAACTGATAATTTATTGTACTTGAAAATGCTGGCGTTTCACACACGATTCTGAGAACCGGGCGTTTTTTATATATAACAGGGAAGTAAATAGTAAAAGTAGTTTATAGAATTTTAATGCTAAAATGATAATCGCTACTACGAAGATAACTACTCCTTCTTCACTAATACTGTAACTATCACAACCTCAATATTATTTAATCATTTTGCTTGTTTTTACCTGACTACGTCAGAAGGAGGGTGATGGTTTTCGAGCGTATGTATGTATGTGGGTATGTGGGTATGTATGTCCATTTCTTTGGCACGCGCTACAGTCTAAACAGCTGGACGGATTGTGACACATTCGGTGTCGTTGAATTTGTCAGAATTGTGGTAGTGACATAGGCTATATAAATTTTCAAAATGGCGGCTGTGAGTGGGGAGAAAAGAGGGGGATGTGTATATTTTTTTTAATCTTAACAATATGGGTATCATATGAAAGGTCGTAAAAAGGCCATTGCAAATATATATATCATTTCATGTTTATATTACTATTTTAACAAAAAAATGTTAAAAAGTGTACCGTCTCATTTCTATACCACAAACTAAAAGTAAAAAGTCTCGAAAAAAATGTTATTATAAAAACAAAAACCCAACTGCTTAGAATTGATAAACTGATAAGAGAAAAACAAGTATCACTCTATCTATATAAGATTTTATATACTTTATCACCATAAACCTGCAACACCTTGCAAGCGGGAACAAACGTAGTTTTAGTAGATCTTTCTTTGCCCGTAGTAAAAAGTATTGTTTGTCCTCGCCTGCAGCACCATAAAGTATATACAATTTTATATAGATAGAGTGATACTTGTTTTTCTCTTTTCAGTTCATTAATTCTAAGCAGTCGGGTTTTTTGTTTTTATATTAATTATTTATAAGTTACCTACGTTCTTTTATCTGTTCTATAAATTATGATGTACAATTTAATAAGTACGGTGCCATAGGGTTCAAAGCTACTTTTATCATCACTGATTAGACCTTGGTTTCGCTCCGCTCGGACTTATCATTAATCCATGTTTATCATCATCATAATCATCATTATCAGCCTATTAACGATCCACTATAGGGCCAAGCCTCCCTCCTTATCGGAGAGAGGATATGGAGCGTAGACCCACCACGCTGCTCCAATCCGGGTTGGCGGGCTTAGGACCATGTCTATACTACATGTTTATTCATAACTAAGTCAATTTCATCCTAAAGTGAGATTTGAAATATATTCCACAGTCGAATCCCGTCAAAATCAATTAATATTTATTTTAAAAATATTTTTTACTCCGGGTATAAAATAAAATAAATTATTTTATAAAATTTAAAAATTAAAGCCGCTTCAATATACCTCATCTGACACAGCCTTTATGAATGAATTTATCGAATTTAAGGTTTTTTATTAAATGGCCTTGAACAGAAAAACTTTGTAAGTTTAATTACACGCGAAAAAGCCGGAGGCGTTAGACAGTTCTAATGAAAATAAATACTCAAAATATTCAGTAAATGCCCGACTAAATATTTAGAGGCAATTCGTCAGCCCTCACCAGTCTCTCATTATAATTTCAGATTGGCCTTTATATCCTTTGAGAGCGGTTTATGTCTTATCAATATTCCATGAAATACATTAAGTTAGCGGCCTGCAATTTCACCATTATTTGGATATTTTCATATTATGCTTACGGAAAGGACGGTTTATTGAGTGCTATATTTACATAACTACTCTACTCATAATCGTATAAAAGCATATCGAGGTCCGGATATCTTTTTTCTAGAAAGATTAAAGTACCTTCTTCTTTCTTTTGGATTTTTCTAAGGCCTCCGTGGTATGCGCGGTGGATTTGTAAAACGGAGGTCCTTGTTTCGATCTCCGGCCGAATAAGAATTTCTTGATTCATCCAGGTTTGGTTGGCCAGGGAAGTTTCGACTAAAGACGTACCGCCAAAGCTAATTAGGGTCGTGTAAAACCGAAAGGTTCCGATTCTATCTTAGGTTATAGCGACACTTATCGGGTGCGATAACAGTCAAGGGCTAACTTGCACTAAATAAAAAAAAGTTGGAAGCTATGTGTAGGATTCCTGCGAAGACTACAACAGGATACTGAATGATACCCACTATGTAAATTACTGGGCATAAGAACTGTATGATTATTAAGTAAAACGAGTTAAATGGACTTGCAGTTTTTTTTTTTATACTAGCGGCCCGCCCTAGCTTCAGATGGGTGCAATGCTGGTACCAATGGCGGCGCACGCACGCTCCGCGCGACCCCCAAACACTCGTCCCTGCATTTTGAATCTTACATATTTTGGAAAATATTCACTTAAATTACATGCCTTAAAAGGTAATAGTGATCTATGTTGAATGCACAAAGTATTTAAGATACTCAATTGGATAAGGATTAATACAGCATTGCTTAAAATCACTTCGTAAAAAAGCCATTACTTTCGGTTGAAAGTAAACGATAAAAAATGGTAATTTTGGGTTATCCCTAAGAGATAGACATATACCATCGCGAACTTTGTTAACTTTTTTAAGTTGTGCAATACTGTAGAATATTATTTTGATATATCTCCTAGGGTTTAGCCAGCGTTTACAATGTAAGCACAAAAAATGCGTTAATTTACGACATCACATCAGAAACGTCTAAAATTATCAGTGTTTCTCTACTACTAAGGTGAATCAAATATAAACGAGACTTTATTTTTTAAAAAAATATTTTTATTCTAAATTCTAAAAAGTAAATATCTTATTTTTTTACGTAATCTCCTGCTTTAGAAACACATTTTTCCCAGCGGATTGGCAGCTTCTCAATACCTTCCATGTAGAAAGATGCAGGTCGTGTCTCTAGCCAATTGCGCACGTAGGCTTCCACCTCAGCATCATTGTTGAATCTTTGGCCTCCCAAAGCTTCCTTGAGAGGGCTAAACATATGAAAATCACAGGGTGACAGGTCTGGACTGTAAGGAGGGTGGTCCAGTGTCTCCCACCCCAGTTGCTCTAATTTTTCCCTGGTCAAGGCTGCTGTGTGGGGGCGAGCATTGTCATGGAGAAGAACCACTTCCCTCATCGGTAGGTCTCGTCTTTTGCGGCGATATGCAAGTCGGACCTCAGTCAAAATGGCGCAGTAGTAGGCCGCATTGATTGTCCTGCGCTCATGCAAAAAATCAAGGTGCAACAAACCACGCTGGTCAAACAAAACCGTAGCCAAAACCTTGCCAGCTGACAGTCGTGACTTGGCTTTCACCGGTCCTGGTTCTCCTTTTTTTCTCCACTCCATACTCGCTTGTTTGGACTCTGGGGTGTAGTGGTGCACCCAAGTTTCATCACAGGTGATGATGTGAGTCAAAAATGGGTCCCCTTCTTCCCGAAATCGTGCCACAAGACGCTCACACACCTGAAGTCAATTCAATTTCTGTTCTGCCGTGAGAAGGCGAGGAACCCACCTGGCGCACACCTTATGGTACCCAAGCTCCTCTGTGAGTATGAAATAAGTGCTCCCATAACTTATCCCGACTTCACTTGCAATTTCAGAAGTGGTAAGACGCCGGTCACCTTCAATAAGCCGTCCAATACAGCTGATTTTGTTCGATGTAATGCTGGTGCGGGGTCTGCGATCATGGCTCTCATTTTCTACACGATCACGACCACCCACGAACTGCTTATGCCATGCGAATACTCTGGCTCGCGACAGTGTCTCTTCCCCGAACTGGGCAGTCAATCTCCTCAAGATTTCGGACGGTTTTACGCCTTCTGCAGCGAGAAACTTGATTATAACACGTTGCGCAATGGATGAGGGTACGACTTGCTCCGACATCGTAACGGTGAATACCGAGAGGGTCGTGGGGCCGGGCTAAAGTGCTTCTTCTCACTCCTGATAAACCTGCCCATCAGCAAACGAAGCGGGAACGTTCTCCCTCCACTATTGTGCCTGAAAAGCCAAAAGTCTCGTTTATATTTGATTCGCCCTCGTACATTGTGCATGTATTATACACATAAACCTTTCTGTTGAACCACTCTATCTAATAGATAATAGAACGCAGAGATATAGACTAAGAACATAGACTAAGTATATAGATTAAGTATTATATTGACTTATAGTAACAAGAACCATAGACAAGACCGAGTGCTGCATCATCTCACATTAAAACATAGAGACGGGAAACATAAAAGGTTAATGGTGTGTCATAATCAGGAATCAGTCCAACGGCGTCTTAATTAAATGTAAGAAAAGTAATTACCAAAAATGTATAAATCATACCAGCATTAATAATAGCTAAACAACAAACAAAATCCTTTTCATTAATTTGATTGTTCAGCGCTCGAGTTAAAAGGCAATTTCGGCCAGACCACTAAAATTAATTTACGCTTTTAACGAAGTCGGCGAAATCGCTGAGTTATCGAAAACGTCGGCAAAGGGTAACTTTGTACTTTGAAAGTGTAATTTTTATCTTACCTTCGGAAAATGTTTAATAGTTGTTTTTGTTGGAGGAGAATTTTGTAAGTTTGCGTACAAAATGGGTCAATACTTTTTATCACAGTAGTTTTGGGAACAAATAGGTGGCCACCATATTGTAAGTTCTACTTATAAGCCTCAATAGTTTAACGGCAATAGGGCTGGACGCTATACCGATAAGTTATGGGTTTGAAACCCGCCCAGGATTATTGTCGTACCCACTTCTACTATATTTCAATAGGTACTACATTTTTTAACATACATAATAAAAATTTTCTTTTGAAAAAAAAAACAATTTTCGACACTACAACACAATTTTTTATTGATAACCAGTCTGAAATAACAAGACCTGTGTCTCCTGATTTTTACAACTTGATTATCACTACATCTAATATATAAAATTTCCCTGTCACAATGTTAGTTACCGTACTCTTCCGAAACGGCTTTACCGATTTTTACCAAATTTTGTATACGTATTCAGCAGGTCTGAGAATCGGCTACTATCTAATTTTCATCAGTTTTTTTTTAATTTTGAATGCAAAACAAAGTTTGCCGGGTCAGCCAGTAATATTATAAAACAAAGTCTCTCGCCCCGTCTGTCTGTCTTTTCGCAAACACTACTGTGGGGCAAGTGTGAGTTTTTCACCGAGCGACTGCGTTAAAACGTGGTCACTTATAACGTCAAATTATATAGCAAAAAAGCGTTTACTCTCGCTATAACTAGATGGCGCTATTAAAATTCCATATAAATTTGCTTTACGTTTTTGCGCAGTCGCTCGATAAGAAACTCACACTCGGCACTCTGAACGCACTCTCATGCGGTTTTCACCTATAAATGAAGTTATTCCTGAGGAAAGTTTTAGAATATTATATCGTTCAAGAATGAGCGTCATATTTCAGCCTATTTATACAAAAATAGGCTGAAATATGACGCTCATTCTTGAACGAGCCGGAAAAATTTAAACCGCCTGGGAGCAATCATCGAAAACGCTGCTTTATGCATTTGAGATATACTTAACAAAACGATGATAGGATTGTTCCTCTTTATTAGTACCTACTACAAATGTTTGTACTTTTTTGAAAGTTATCAAGATAGATGCACTGGCTATACTTTTTCCCCAAAAAAATGGGTCTTGTTGTGTTCTTGTACAGTTTCATGTTCTGTACACTATTTTTAACCGATGAAAAATAAACGGTGGAGGTTCTCAATTCGTCACGTATAAAAGGGCACACTTGCAGCGATTTCGGTTTTTGTGTAAGTATCGGTAGCTTTTTGGCTACAAGTGCCGTATAATATACTATGACAGTATAGTACCAGTACTTTACGTGTCGATATATCACTAAAAAGTAAGAAATAAAATTTTTAACAAAAAATAAAACCGACTCAAAACGCACTAAAAAGTAAAAAATAACTGTGTCATTTACTTGCTTTAATTTACTTAAGCATATCTAGGAGTCGGTGCCAGCTAAGGTTTCTATTTTAAGGACATTACCTAGAACCCACAAATTGCTTTGCTACGTTAAATAAATGTTCCCTAAACTTGCTGGCACCGACTTTATAGATATGCTTAAGTAAATTTAAACAACTAAATGACACAGTTATTTTTTACTTTTTAGTGCGGTTTGAGTTGGTTCTATTTTTTGTTAAAAAATTTTATCTCGGACCCAAAACCGCGGGCATCTGCTAGTTATCTATAAAACATAGAGTAAGGCAAAATGTTGCTTTACTTTATATTTTATACTAAGACCTAAGACAGTATGCTACAGCTTTCCAGCTTTGGAAGCTCATTTTATTTTCAAGGAAAGTCACATCTGCTCTAGTGCTCGAATGTCTGAATAGCCTAAATGGCCTAGATCGGTTAATCTCAGTAAAGTTAGTTATGTTAACATGGAGAGCTTATTCAGCAATTTTGTACAAAAATATTAAATTTATTAAGTGGCGAGTAAAAGCTAGTACATTTACCAAGCACACTTTCGCCAACAAAAAAAAATTAATATGAAAATATTACGACAAAAAGTACTGAAGCAGAATATGTTTAAATTATATTCCATAACGTACCCTTTTGTGTGAAATTCGTTTGAAATCTCGCTTGTAAATAAATGAAAACACATGCTCATATCATTAACCTATATTTTAAGTAATTAAATGTATGGGCCAAATACAAGCTGCTCCACTTTTTTTACTATCACGCCCAGTTTTAAAGCTCGGTAAAGCTGCAAATATTTTTAGGTCGACGTACTAAATTTTTTACACCTACTAATATAAGTCAACAACATCTAATCGAATAAATGAATTGCAAATAAAATTTGGCACGTTCTTCTTCATTGTTAAGCTCAACTTTTAAGCTTATATATACTATTAGAGGACGCCCGCGGTTTTACCCGCGTAGTTATCGTTCCCGTGGGACTTTGTTATTTTACCACGTTGAGGGTATTTTTTTACAAACATAATACGTTTTAAGCTTCTAGCTCTAAAAATAACGATACTTTCATACAACATTTCTTCCCCCTTTGAGCCCCTTACCACCCCTGTTTTCGCATTAAAAGTAGCCTATGTCCTTTCTCAGGCTCTAGACTATCTGTGTACCAAATTTTATTTAAATCGGTTCAGTAGTTTTAACGTCAAAGCGAGACAGACAGACAGACAGAGTTACTTTCGCATTTATAATATTAGTTAAGGTTTTACGTCATACCGGGCATGAAGTAGATAGCGATCTAATCCCTAGATGTATATTATAGTCGCCCGCGACTTCGCCCGCGTGAAAACCTCTTAGGTACCCTTCAAATTTTAAAGATAGACTTTTATATAAAGTGTGCTCATTCGCCGCACCCTCTCTCAATTTAATTTTTTTATAGTTTACCGGTTAAAATCGATAAAAACGGTTCTAGTGAGTTAATCGTAAAAGATATTCTGTAGTGGACATTTTTTAGATTATTTTAAGAGGAATAATTCTTTGATACATATATATTTTTATCGTGAACCGTTTTCGCAGTGCACGCAACGGAAGCGCTCAAGGATGAATAATTTTTCCCGTTTTTTTTATTACATTTTTTATTATTTCTTCGCTGTTAATAGTTGCAGCGTGATGTTATATAGCCTTCCTCGATAAATGGTATATTCAACACAAAAATAATTTTTAAGTAGATGTAGTAGAATTTGACGTGACATTCCCAAGTGTAAAACGATTCAATCTCTAGATGTGTATTATAGATTTAATTTCTAATTCCTATATTGCATGTTATAAGAAGACGGTGGCTACAAGGTACAGTCTGTGAAATCATGCTGTATTCGAACTCGCTACCCATCACGTAAGTCTGCTGTTACATTAGTTACGCCACCGACCTCTGATTGGTGGTAAAAGTAATCACGGCGTTAATAGATAGAATGGCCTCCGTCATAAAGAGCTCTTTCACAGTAGTTGTACTAAAATAGCTGAATATCAGTATAATCCAGGTTAGATATGAGTTTTGCCGACTCATCAGTACTGTAATGAGTATCGCTTATTGCAATCCAGTGAGCCGCTGGGAATCAGCGCTAGGCAGTATTCACTAGCGCCATTGTATTTCTAATGATCCGTCCATGATATAGAGGCATTTAAAAATACATCATTTCTATTTATTGTTTGGTAGATTATTTTTAAGCCCCAATGTGTATCTGAATTTTTTTAGTTTATCGGTTTATCATATGTTTGAATTGCCTTACAGGATAAATAGATCTGAAGATAGATATTAAGACTCATTAAGTACCTATAAAAGAATCCAACCCAATACTAGCAAAACAGGTCATCGAAATTAAAGGATTTTAAAAAGTCGTTTTATAAATTAGTAATAAATTATTTGAAAACTCTGTAACTCTGTACTGTTTTAAATTTAGTAATTAACATGTAGCTTTAAATTATGAGGTCATGGGTCAGGTAATGAAACTTTTTTTTATTCTGGGAAATTCTTATCGATTTTCTTTTTCATTTTTTATTTCATTATAAGTGTGCCCTTGACTGCTTTCACACCTGATGTTAAGTGATGATGCAATCTAAGATGGAAGCAGGCTAACTTGGTAGGTGTAGGATAATATCCACACTCCTTTGGTTTCTACACCTCATCGCACTGGAACGCTAAATCGCTTAGCGGTTCGTCTTTGTAGTCAGAAAATGTCAATCGGCCCTGCTGGGAATAGAACCCGGGATCTCTGTCCATCGCACATACCCCTGTAACACTTAAATTGTCAAACGAAGTTCTTATAACTTGACATTGACTGTGTTTTAAATTCGTCTCAATTTCCTATTACCTATGAAATCATAATAGACTGAGAGAGACTGTCCAATTATACTATATTATGATAAAAACATCATTACAGAATAGCATAACAAGATATGAACCCAGGACGTCGTAATAAAGCTACGAAACCTAACATCCCAACCAACGAGTAGTGCAGTCGTACTGTATAGCAACTATGACTTAATAAATGTACTTTAAACCTTGTCGTAGCATTTAGCAAGTCCAACTATGATTAAGTTAATAGTTTTACTAAGGTTGCAGTAGTTTCACGTTTCTAGGTCGACTTACTATTGTAAAGTCCAGAGTTACAGAACATTTCGAGGCAACACCCACTTCTGTCCACCTTCAGACCATTGTGTTGACTTGAAGTGAGTTACAAGTTTGAGAAGTGTCGTATTTTAAGGGAACATTTCTTTTTTCTCACAAAGAGTGTTTTAAAAGTGATGAAATAAAAACCTTAACCTTGACAATGAGCTTGTCAGTTTTTCAATATATTTGAGAATATATATTGAAAATGTAGGAGAAAAATTGAAAGAATGTTACGAAGAAAGAAAATAAGTTTATTTGACACACACACACGAAATAGACACAAAAAGCAAGACAAGAAAAAGGAGGTAAGGTGTGTGTGTGGTAACTAATGGTCTCAACTCCGCAGATGCTACGCCTGTGGTAGATCCACCGGTGCATTGCTGATTCGCGGGGCCAAGTGGTGACTTGGTCGGAATGAGAAAAAGAAGAAACTTAAAGTTTTGGTACTATTAAAGAATTTGGTACTATTATAGAATTTTAGAACTATTATAATCGCAACCAAGACACCGGGCGGGTTTTTGCCCTTTACAACAATATTAAGAATCGTAGTCTGTTAGAATTTACATTCCAAAATTTGCGTTTCCTAATAATTCCTAATAATAACTGGAGTATATTGAAGACAAGAATGAATAGGCCCCTTCCTTCCGCTTTCCATCACTTTAATTTTATGTGGTAACTAGAGGGTATAATGTATTGTAATATATTCAACTAATATCCCCAACATTGCAGTATCATGCAAAGGTAAAGTTTAATATCAAACATAATGAACTCTACTAAATTCCTGCTACCATTCAAGAATATGAGGTAAAAAAAAAATAAAAGTGGGACAGAAGACCTTGTTAATTAGGCATATTTATTTGGGATCCATTGCCAAAAGCAGCCGAAAGAGGTCAGTTGGCAGGCAAGTGAGCCAGATGCGCCTAATATGGAGGTTTTGTTTTTTTAAATGCGGTATTCTTGTGTAATATTGGTCGTTTATTTTTTTACTCGCCCCAAGAGAATACGCTTGCATATTTTCACAAATAAACTTTTACATATCGTACTTACATAGTTGGGGAAACATTCAAATATTACATTTTCTATTGTGAACTTTTTTCTATTTTTAATCATTCGCTGGTCCAATGGCTCCTCTAATTAGTTCACACGTTCTGTCTTCTATGCGGTATTTTACCGGAATACCAAAACGCTTGGAATTGCGTGTAATAAAATTTTTGTCTTTGACTAATAAGAAATGAAATGAAGGTATAACAATAATTAATCTCTCTGCACAACATTTATTAGTAAATTAAGGCCTTTGAGCTATAAAATTGTAATAAAAGTATATTTTCATTAGGAACACTAATTTATATGTTCTTATTTATTTATATTTTAAATGTTTTCTCAGATAATAATATTTTAGTGAAAATTATTAATTAGGAGGTATTTGAATAAATAAATGGAACCAAAACCAATTTCAATTATTTTTTTATTTAAATTATTTGTTATTGCAATGATTCTACCACCGTTTCGGAAATGCAGCCCTTGTTGAGAAGACAACGGCAAGAAACTCAACAAATGCTTTTTTAAATATGTTTTTTTACAATATTACATAACAATAACAAATATAAATAGTCAAACTCTCAAATACAAATTGTAACCCAAGTACAACCGTTACTCTTTTTCTTTTACATAAATATTTCAATATTTGAATATATGTATTTACAAGTATGGACACAAAATAATATTACAAATACTAAAAATAAGAATAAGGAATAACATTATAAAATATACTTAGCTTTTGCACAACACTGTGACTACTTGTCTCGCTGATAGAAAAATACAATAAAAACTGAGGGCTAAAAGTAACTCGCTACCCTTTTATAACAAACAAGCCAAAATGGCCACTGTCGGAAATCGACCTACTTTTAAGTATACTGTACAATATGAATCTACATTACGTCTCTATATAAATCAATATTAATCTTATAATTATAATCTTGGTTTCACATAAATTATACAAATAAGTTTTGTATTAATAACATAATAAATTGTTTCATGACTATAACGTTTCCCAACAGTGGTGTCATCATGTAGTACTCTTAATTTTTATTTACAATAAAGTGCTTTAATTATATCGTTACATTTCTTAAATAATATATTAAGAATTATTTAATAACAATAACAACGAAACCAATAAGCAATAGGCATAATGATAAAAAATGCTAACAGTAATTAAGTTTCATTACGGATATACTGCGATTTGTCAAAAATAGTCTAAGTTAAATATTCTATAATAATTTATTACTGTAAAACACAAGTAAAAGTAATTCATTTAATTGTAATTCATTAATGATGTTAAAACAATTTAAAATAGAGATAAATTACTAAAAGTGGCTAAGTATCATTACAGAAATGTTGCTATTGTTCAAAATAGTCTAATTAAAATATTCTATTACTATTTAATACTGTAAAACACAATTAAACGTTATTAATTTATTTTGTATTTACTAATGATGTCAAAACAATTTAAGAGATAAATAGAGAAAAATTATTAACAGCGGTAAGTTTAATTACAAATGTGTATGTGTTTATCAAAAGTAATCCAATAGACTAATGTAAACTTGACAATAAAATATACACACAAGAATACTAGTCTTTATCTTTACTCATTTATTTTAAATAATTTATCATAATATAAATAATCTATCACGTGCATCTTTTTTGTTAAGTAGTGGAGTAATTTTCAAAAATTTTAAACCCTAAATTGAGAAATCTGAAGATAGATTATAATATTAAGACATATTAATTATCTATCTAGGAATCCAAACCAGCACTAAAAAGACGAGAAGGTCGTCAAAATTAAATAACTATAAATAATTGTTCTTTAAATGATACAATAATAAATCTTAGTGAGATTTTTTGAAAAATAACTGAGTGTCGTATTTAAATTCATAATTCTATGCCGTCTTTGTTGTCAATAGACAAATAGCATATAATATTTTACCCACAAAAAAACGAAACTGGAGTGTTCCTTTTCAGGTCATAAAAAATAAAGATAGATATCTTTAGTTCCGTGGCTTCCTCCGATTTATACGATCCGAAGCAATACAAATACGCAAGCCAAACAATGCGTAAGAAGATATAAATTTGCGTAAAACCGTTCCCAACTACGAAATAAGTCGCAAAAAGACAATAAACGAAATAGATCGATGACCTTTAGGTTTTTTCCACGGTCGAGTTAAGAAAGGAAGAGTGGGTCTTTTATCTTGTAGGAAATGGGACAAAACAGCGGGTTTATCTTTGTTTATGCTAACGTCATTCGTTTCACGCTGAGAGTAATCTCGCTCGTCTATCGAAATGTTCGATGTAAAAACACCTTTTAATAATTTATTTTTTTGTTCTTTGACCTTGCACTTAATATTACCGCCATGTGTAATTTTGAATTAGATGTTATTGTTTCGATAGTTGTTTCAGTTAATAATTTTATTGCTTAGACCAACATTTTAAGGAGCTGTTTAATCAGGGGTCTAATAAAGCAGTAATACTTAAAACAACGCGCGTTTTAAGGTGACGGTTAAATTTATTTTTAATTTTTAGGGTTCCGTTCCCTGAAGATAAAAATGGGACCCTTTTAGTAAGGCTGTTCACTGTCCATTTCTCTGTCTATTATCTGACGTTATCTCTAGAACCGTGATAAATAGACATAATATATACAGATACAGACAGATACTGAACCCTTCGTGTGCAAGACCGACTCACACTTAGTCATTTTTAGAATTGTTTAAAATATGTTATTTTATATAGTGTTTTTTAAAGTCATATATCATTTGTGTTAGATAGGTAAAATTTAAATTTAGTATAATTTTGTAAAGCATTTTATGATAGAGCTCGCCCGTTGCTAGTCTTATTTCTGCCACCAAGCAGCATTGTTTTGTTCGGGAACGTGACGAACGTAAGGTGATCGATCTGCTTATACCGTTAACTATTACCTTAAAAATAACAACTTTTAAATATTAAAACTGTACAAGATTGTTAAAAATACTATTTTATTGTAATAAACTATCAGATTTAAAATCCGATATCATTTCCTCTACGTCGTAGCTCATATAATAAATACAGCTACGCCGTAGCAACAGCTACGACGATTACAACAACTTAGCCCGCCTCCACCTTTGATTACATCATCACTTACCATCAGGTGTGATTGCAGTTAAGGGCTAACTTGTAATAAATAAAAAAATATTGTAAATAAAGTACGCACCTCACGTGCCTTACTTTGTACCTTACAGTGTCGTTATATTGAACAAAATACCTGCTACCAATCTTTAGTTCACGTTCCACTGGCCACATCGTATTTGATTGAGACGGAAATGCTTCGAAATAAATTCGACCTATAAAACATAGTACGTGATCTCTTCCCGATCTATTTATTCGTGTGACCCCTAGACAGATTGTCCCTCAGTATCCAATGGTATTATCAATTCAGGTCTCGTGTTTACGGCCCTTAAATACTCTTTTCAAACAGACATTACGGTCACAGTTTCTTCTTATCTCGGAGATTAATGCGAAACAAAGTGATCGGGGGTCTCTTGAAGAATTTGGACCTTTGGGCGGGGTTGTATCTTCTTTTTTTGTATCGAGATTATTTTGTTGAAGCAATTTCGTGAGATATTTTTCAACGCTTCTTTATTTTGCTGACGTGATTTACAAAAGGGATAGGTTCGTAGATTACTGTTTTTAGTATATTTTTTTTAATTTATGATTTAGGCGCTTGATTACAATGGTTATAATCGAATTAAACCATTGTGTATGTTAAGAGACGAATATCTTAGCATTCCATGGATTCAATGTGCGGGTGCCGGGTCCATCGCGTGGCTGAGAGAAAAACTCCGAACAGAGCCCGAGTCTTGTGACATGAGTGTAGATTTAAAAGGGATCCCTTAGGTTCGCGTGTCAACAGTCCCCTCCTTTGTTCATGTTAATCTCACCTCCCAACAAAATTTGGAAAGATTGTATTAAAGCAGCTTTGGATACTCTTTCTAATATGGAGCTTGCTGCATTTTTAGTTAGATCTTTTAGCAAGTTATAGAGTGATTTTGCTGGCATACATCTCGCAGTTACTTTGACTGCGTATAAACCAACCACATAGCCATTTTTTGTTAGCAGTACTCGTAGTAGTATGACTAGAACATGACTAACGAGTCGAGAACCTTCCTCGTTGGTTTCATTAGCACAGTTGTGAAATTACATGATCCCAGATCATGTAATTTGGGTTCTAGACTTGTTTCAGACAAAAGGAGATATATTAGGCGTAAGAGATAAAATCAATTACTAAACAATGTTATGCTTAAAGGGTCGAGGTTTCAACTTGGAAGGGTCCGATTCCAAGCACATTTCGGACTTTGCCAAATGAATCATTATTGTAAACTTTGTAGTAATTAGTATCATTTGAATTTAATTCATATTGGCGCTGACGTGTCATATGTCTGAGTTGAGCTTAACACTATGATAAAAAAATACGATTTCACTCTAAAGAACATCTAGATATTATTCTTCTTCAATCAATTCAAGTATTTATTGATAATAGCTTAAATGTATGTACAAATAAATAGGCTCGTGCTCTTTTTGACGATATCTCAAAAAGAGTTATCGAGTCTACGGGTGACCAATGAGGTGGCAGCTGCCTGCCAACGAATTAGTTTGGCCATCCAAAGGGGAAATGCTATCAGTATCTATTTATTTATTTGGGATAGAAAACAGTTGTGTACAAGTATGTCTTAAATTAAAAATAAAGTAGATTACAGACTAGTTATATACTATCCACGTATTAATTAGCAAAATATTAATGGGGCAAATGAAAACATATTAGTGTAAAAAATATTACGGTATATTAATAGTATTCTGGGCATTATGTGTCATTGCAGTGGAGTCGAGGTTTTAGATTCAATTTAATTTAGTTTTAATTTTGTTCTAATTATTTTAGCGTATTTTATATTGGTTTTGTTTCCTATCTTGTAATACAGTTTATTTTAAATTTTTTTATAAACTTATAATTAAATAAAAAAGTACATACTTAACTGCTACAATAACCTAAACTACAAATAATATAAAACAATATCAAAAAGAGTAAAAAACTTCGTCGTAATATTCCTCCGAGTATATCCGGTGTCGAGCGATTTATTATTACCTATTTTCTAAAAATCCAAATTTCATCACAATTAATTTAAAACTTTAGCGTGGTAAAAGTACAGATGACTTGCCATAACGCGATGCGAACTAAATTTAATAGCACCTCCGTTTTTTGAAGTCGGGTTAGGGTTAACCGGACACGGCGGTAATGGAAGATCCCTTTGTTGCGTAGATTGGCTATCAACTTTTTTATTACTTCATTTTGCTATGAATATTTTTAGAATATATTTCCAACAAAACTTTTCAAGTTTCTCCAATGCTACGAGTATGATGGCTAGTTCTAAAGTTAACAAATACAAATGCCAGTTGCATTCTGTTGGCTTTTTGAATTGACTGATTCTTGTCTGGTTAGCCTATGTGACTGCTGTCCAGGGTTCTATTCCTGCGTCGAGCTGTGTAACATTGAGCTGTTTTGCTTTTAAGAAAGTATTAGTAGTAAATCTAAGCCTAGAGTTGGTGGTGATAAGCCCCCTTGTCGCTTAGAGGGTTATTATCATTAATGTATGATAGTTATCATCAACCTAACCATAATAATATTCTCAACCTAACTCTGCCGAACTTCATTGAACCCACGTGGTAGGTTTAAAATCCAATCCTCTTCCTGTAAGGATAATGTGGAGTAATATGCACCGCGAGTTTACTGGAAAAGTGGCACATAGCCCGACTGGCTTTTTTATCTGCTACAAGTTGGCCCTTGACTGCTAACACACCTGATGTCAAGTGATGATGCAGTCTAAGATGGAAGCGGGCTAACTTGTTAGGAATAGGATTCATAGATATATCCACACTCCTTCCAGTTTCTACACAACATCGTACCGGAGCGCTAAATCGCTTGGCGGCATATCTTCGTCGTTAGTGTGGTAACTAGCCACGGCGAGAGGCACCAGACAGACCACGACAAATTTAGAAAATCTGAATCTGCCCCGCCGGGAATCGAACCCAGAACCTCCGTCTTATAAGTTCAATGCGCATACCACTACGCCACGGAGATCATCAAATCTTTCTACGAAGTAATTTCTAGAGGAGATTTTCCTACGATTAAAAAAAGGTTCTTTGATTCTGTTCCATTGTGTTCCATTAAGATTTTTATTGTTACATAGAACCTTCTTACAATGTTACATGGAAGATATTAAGTTATTAATTAATTGTGTGACAATGGTTTTTGTATGAAAATCACGTAACCCCAGAAACTAATAGCACAGGGTGTTCGTATAATGAATCATTGTTTGCCTTCACGGATTACCTAAACGTGCCGTAATTACCAGCCCGCCCACAAATTACGGGCCAATTGTGTCCCAGTTCTGTTCCAGTCGTTACTGGCGGCACAAACAGTCATGCTAGCGTTTGATGGAGCCGTTTGAATTACTATTCGAAACTGTTGTATCGTTGAATTTCGAATTTAGAACCTAATTATACAGGATGTTCTTTTAGTACACATTTTTTTGTTAGGTATTTTATTTAACTGTGCCGGAATTACCAACATACGTGAGTAACTCCAAAGTGTAGGTAGCTGACCTTAAATTTGAAAGATTTTGAATTTGATTCTCGACTGTTGGTCCATTGTCTAATCCAGACTTCTGTCCTATTTGGAGAGGAAAAGAGAGTATTGATCATATTTATAGTCAAATATCTTGTCTTGGAGAGATAAAAAAAATTGCTTTTTATCGACAATTAAACATAAAGAGCCAGTCTCACTTTAGAACATACTTTTAAACGAAACTTCCAACTGTACATTTGTAACCGGTAACGAACCATAAAAGAGCGGGCGGTAAAAACATAAAAACAATCATAATATTTAAACAAATTTCAATACAAATGATAAATTTTATTAGAAGAATGAAATTATAGTAAAGTTTGAGGGCGCAATTACGCGAATTCGGAGTAGCGTGTTCCAGCCTAAATTAAAAGTTTGCTGCTTAATGATAATTATGTTCGCCAGTTTGAAACGAGCAATCGCTTACTAAATATTTTTTACTTTTTAATTATTACGTAGGCAGTATTTTTATTATAATAGTGATAAGATTAAGTCAAATACGTTTATTTCTACGGCTTAGTTTACTGCTCGGTGATAATTTTAAAGTTGAAAATATAAATTTAAAGTACCGATGATTTCAAACGCGCCTTGGTTCGAGAAGAGCCTAAAAAAACGTGTGGCACTCGGAGACTGCCGCGGTAAATCTATTGCATAAAAGTTAAGCAACATCGGGCGCGGTCAGTACTTGGATGGATAATTATAATTGCATAAGTTTTTTATCAACTTATGCAATTATGATTATTTTTTTTTAATTTAAATTAAAAAAAATAAAAGAAACAAAAAAAAATAGTTAAAAAAAAATTAAAAAGCCAATATCACGCGGTGTTCCCAGGCGGTCACCCATACAAGTACTAACCGCACCCGATGTTGCTTAACTTTGGTGATCGGACGAGAACCGGTGTATCCAACATGGTATGGACGTTGGCGAAGAAAGGCGCAAATAAGACAATCTGAAAAAACTAAAAAATATCACCACTGTGCCGGTCGGAGTGGGGGTGTTAGGTTTTTTTCGTTACGGAATTTCTGGATTCGGTCTTCACGCTCAAGGCCCGCGATAGAAGTTATACAATAGCTTAAAAAACCTCAGCCAAGCTTAGCCGATATGATAATGATGACTAACCAAATAGTTGCTAGAACAAATTAGAGATCCATTAGATGCCAAATTCCCTACAATGCGCTTCTCTCCGGTAAACCTTAAGGTATTACGTGCGTTTACCTGAAATATTACGGGCAATCATATTTATCCCTTAATCACAACAAAACACACATGGGAGTAGAAGAATGTATGGAAGAATGTTTCTTTTTATTAAGACTACATAAGAGTCCGCGATGGTATACATCTATCTTTTAAGGATATCTTGGTATACCCAATTTAAAAAAAATAAGGGTTAGGTACATTGACGTCAGCAATTCCTCAGTTAAACTCCTCATAGTATTATGGTACAATCATAATCACAATTTATCACTTATAAACAGACCAACACTTTGCAGGATATGCATGGAACATGTCCTACAAAGTGCTACTGTCTCTACCATCTTGAGTCATGAATGTTAAACATCATACACAGTAATTAATTGAATAGTACCTCATTGTATGAACTAGGTCAATATCTGTACGTACGTTCGTCACTGCAATAAAAAAGCGATTTGGTGGGCTTGCTCGTTTCAAATAAACTAAATTACATCCAGCGTTATTCGATTTTGGCGTTGAAACAATTCAATTTAGATTTTTCAACGGAACGCTCGCAGGAATTATGGAGTGAGCCAACTGAGCGTGACAAAACTTTGTAGATACGTAATGTTGCCACGTCGGTACCTAGACAGCAAGAACGAAAGACGTAAATGGACTTATACCTTTTTGTAAAACTTTAGTTCGGTCATGCGCTCACCAAAGCTTCACCAACTGAAGTTCTTTCGTTTCGTTCTACGCTTGAATAAAATTATACCTAGTGGAAAGTAATGAAAATGATGAGACTATAGAATTCTAAGATGACTAAGTCTAGTGTTTAGTGGTACAACATAATTATTATAAGATAGCAAATAAAGTATGTACGACAAGATGATGTCATAAGTATTGGCTTTGCATTTAAATTATTTGATGACTTTCAGAGGATAAACACAAACGAGTCTGTAGATATTTGTACATTGTGATTTAAATGAGAGCTAATTATAAAAAAAAATACTGGCAAACGAATAAGCGAATGCAGATTTAGATAATCATATATGATTTGGTAAGGTTTTATGTAAATAGGTACAATAAAATACTGTTAAGATATTATTGTTGGAAAAGTCGTAGAACTTTAAACCGCCTGGGTGCTTTCATCAAAAACGCTGTTTTAGATATTTGAGATAAAACGAAACAATTAATAGAAGAATTATTTCTTTTTATTAGTACTACAAATTACTCGATGATATACATTTATCTTTTGAGGATAACTTGGTATACCCATTTATCTTAAAATAGGGTTAAGTAATTTTTTTTTAAACTTTGTGATACACTAATTACCAAGCGGATGAAGTCGCGGGCGTTTGACAGTTAGTTCTAAAAAGAGCTTATATTTTTTTTATCGACTACAAGTTGGCCCTTGACTGCTATCACACCTGATGTTAAGTGATGATGCAGTCTAAGATGGAAGCGGGCTACTTGTTAGGAGTGGGGCGAAAATCCTCACCCCTATCGGTTTCTACACGACATCGTACCGGAACGCTAAATCGCTTGGCGATACGTCTTTGTCGGTAGGGTGGTAACTAGCCACGGTGAAAGCCTCCCACCAGCCAGACCTAGACAAATTAAGAAAAAATCTCAATCTGCCCCGCCGAGAATCGAACCCAGGACCTCCATCTAATAAATCCCCCGCGCATACCACTGCGCCACGGAGGTCGTCGCTTATGAACTTAACGAATGATTTATCTCTATATCGCATTAGATAACTACCTATCTTTTATTCCCGTGAGCGTTTCCGCTCACCTCCAAAGGGTGGATTATAGAAAGTTAGCTAGATATTGCGAACGTTCTTTTTGTTCCATTATAGTGCCAGTCGGCGACGTCATCGCTTTGAACACGGAGTAGGCACGGAGTAAGCGATTTTACATGTTAGAGGCACGGGGGAATTTTCGTGACCTGAAAATTTTAAACTTTCCTAACAGCTATATTGGCATAGTTTGGTGAAACTTCTAATACGTTTGGAACACGAGGCGACTGGCGTCGCATTAGTGGATTACGCGCGTCGCTTAACCCCCCAAAAAAATCTTGGTTGCGTTACGCAAAAAAGGCTTTCGCAATTATTTATTTGCTCAAAACATTAGTAAAATAAAATTAAAGATTTCTAAATAAAAAAAAATTTAATAATAAAATAAAACCGACTTCCAGATACACTAAAAAGTTAAAAATTATATTGTCATCTTGTTACTTTAATTTATTTAAACATATCCATTAAAGCTTTAAATAAACGTTCCGTAGCCTTGACAAAAATAACAAACAGTCCTCTTTTTTTGGAAGTTGATTAAATAGGTTTTTATGTCAGGTAGAAAACACTGCCAAATTCAATTACTTACTTGTTCAGAACATTTTTGTAAATGGTTGTAGAGGTAATTACCCTTTGTGTCACTTAAGAAAAGGCTCTGCCATAATCCATCATTTACAAGTATTTCATCATCATCATCATTATCAGCCTATTAACGGCCCACTACAGGGCCAGGCCTCCCTCCTTACAGGAGAGGGGATATGGAGTGTAGACCCACCACGCTGCTCCAATGCGGGTTGGCGGGCTTAGGGTGATAATGTTTCATTTATTAACGATCACTATCAGATCTTGATAATAGTGACCGGGACCGACAGCTTAACGTGCTCTAACGGCACAGGGGTGTAACACCACCAACTTCCAGACTCCGAGCTTGGAATGTAGTGAACTATGAAGAGTGTAGTGTAGTTTGCTTATTTTTAATTTTGCATGTGGTGGTAGAGGTGAATTACTTAAGATTTCAATTCTCCTTCAGTTCCACTTACAAAGGTGTTTGTCAAAATGTCTGTACATCTTGCACGTGATAATGTAACAAGATCCAATTCCTAGCTCTGACTACTACCTACTGACTTCTCTACTACTGAGAATTTACTGAAAGTTCAATATTTCATTAGTTAATCAAACCACATAACTATTAGACAAAGGAGGCAGTCAAAATAGCAGTATGGAACGTAAAAAGCGGTGAAATTTTCGTGACCTGAAAATTTTAAACTTTCCTAACAGCTATATTGGCATAGTTTGGTGGAACTCCTAATACGTTTGGAACACGAGGCGATTGGCGTCGCATTAGTCGGATTACGTGCCTCGCTTAACTCTGCAAAAAGGTTTGTTATGTCGCGTCGCGTAAAAAGACGATAGTAATGAAGCAATCGACTGCCTCTTTGTTTTGTAGTCTATGAAGCTTCGGGTGACGAGGTCCTGGGTTTGAATCCTGAGTTGGGCTATGAAATGACGAGGCATTTTGCGACGCATTAGCAAAATTACTTGCGTCCCAAAAAGCTGAGCAAAAAGGTTTCTTATGTCGCGACGCGTAAAAAGGCTTCAGTAATCAATCAATCGACTTCCTACTATGTTTATTCCTTAACCTGTATATTTTCAGGTCACGCAGTCTTAGGTTCACACTGCACACATCTCAAGCCTAGTAGGTGGTTACAATAAACTGATAATATTGATAACGATATTAAATTCCTTTCAACCGATCATGAGGAAGTAATTCCGATTGTACCCACGCCTAATTGTGGCGCAAGTCATATAAAAACTTGTAACTAATGTTTAATACAAGGATGTTACAGTCAAGTAGATATCTACCTACAGTTCTGGGAAAACTTTATTCTCATAAAAGTGAGCGTTGTTCACGCGCGAGCGATCAAAGCAGTTAATCGCGCGAACAAAGGTCCGGCATCAATGCACCGAGGGCGATGACCTGGTTTCGCTCACACTAAAACATCCAGATGACAGCTTCGGAGATAAGTTGGGGGTAGCTGCAACTCTATTCTATTTACAAGTTACAATTTTGAATTTCGAATAATCCTGACACTCGTGAATTCAACTAGAATAACTTTGTTGAGCTTTTATGACAGAGCTCGTCCGAGGAACACCATCATTTCTGCCGCCAAGCAACTTTGTTGTGTTTCAGTCAGGAGAGTATTGTCGCCAGTGTAATTACAGGCACAAGAAGCTTAACACCTACGCCTCAGGTTGATGGATACGTGACGTCACTTTGTAGGACGTGTTACTTGTATGAAATGTTGATTTGTTTACTGGCGGTAGATTTTCAATTACGTCACAATAGAAAAATATCGCAGTATGAGAGTTGGATCAAAGAATTATTCAATTGTTTATTTCAGAGTCCAATCCAGGACTGGAACCGAGGACTTCATAATATATTATGCAACCACATAAGTTAAACATTAGGCAAAACACGCAGTTAAGGCCGCAATATGGAACATAAAAACCGTAAAAATCTTTTATTAGGTGCCAAAGTATTTTATCACCGCCTCACAAAAAAGCCCACAAAAAAGGCAAAAAGGTAGAGAATCTCCCATTACTTAGTGAAAGAGAGCTATCAGTAATCACCTACGAACACGGTAATAGGAAAAAGATACTCCATAAAACGTTGTGCGCTATCGTAACTTGGTTAACTTAATGGGCACCTAAGAAGAGAGATGCGGGTGGAGCGCTGATGTATTGATTGTCGTTCGAATTCCGTTTAAAAGTTATCGATAAATAATCGAGTGAGTGGAAACTTATCCGAGTGAAAATCGATATCTTCTGTGTAATTCTAATCCTAGTATTATAAAAGCGAAAGTTAGTACGTAAAAACTACTAAATGGATTTTTATGAAACTTCATAATTATATGGCTTACATAAATAGAACATTAAAATAAAATCATTACTTTAAAGAAACTTAAAATATTACACGTATCGTAAGATAATGGACACCTACAAAGTGAAATGGCGGCGGTACGCTGATGTATCGATCGTGGCTCTAATTTCTTTTAAAAGATATAGAATATATCGTTCTCTCTTATCTGTGCCTTATATAAGTAACTGAGTGAGTTTATATCTCGTGTCCGTGAAGTAAATGTTATATATCAACTATAACCTACCCTTGTGGCTTCCATGTAGAACCATGTCGTTCTGATGTTATAAAAGATGTATGTAACCAGACTTTTATCTATAGGTTTTTGACGACCTCCGTGGCGCAGTGGTATGCGTGGTGGATTCATAAGACGGAGGTCCTGGGTTCGATTCCCGGTGGGACAGATTGGGATTTTTCTTAATTTGTCTTAGTCTGGCTGGTGGGAGGCTTTCGCCGTGGCTAGCTACCACCCTACCGACAAAGACGTACCGCCAAGCGACTTAGCGTTTCGGTACGATGTCGTGTAGAAACCGATAGGAGTGTGGATTTCATCGTACTCCTAACAAGTTAGCCCGCTTTCATCTTAGATTGCATCATCACTTAACATCAGGTGTGATAGCAGTCAAGGGCCAACTTGTAGTCGATAAAAAAAAAGGTATAAAGAAGATCTTCACTTTAAAACTACAAATATACCTATCACTTGAATCGAACTATTTATTAACTAAAATAACGATCCATCCCCAATCCGCTGTGTAGCTAAACTCAAGCCTCTTCAGGACCTCGTGATTATCTATGAGAAAGCTGAAATATTGTCTGTAGGGTGAAACATAATATCGTCGTCCAATAGTGGTGATTTTTTTTATCAACTACAAGTTGGCCCTTGACTGCTATCACTCCTGATGTTAAGTGATGATGCAGTTTAAGACGGAAGCGGGCTAACTTGATAGGAGTAGGATGAAAATCCACACCCCTTTCGGTTTCTAGACGACATCGTACCGGAACGCTAAATCACTTGGCAGTACGTCTTTGTCGGTAGGGGGTAAAAGCCTCACACCAGCCAGACCAAGACAAATTAAGAAAAATCTCAATCTGCCCCGCCGGAAATCGAACCCAGGATCTCCGTCTTATAAATCCACTGCGCATACCACTGCGCCACGAAGGCCGTCAAATGATATCGAAAATCTTTCTCTTTCTTTCGTTCCAAAGCAACAAAAGACAGAACGATACTCATGACTTCGTCGCTATTGATAAGTCTTTTCGTCTACACACGATTTTTCTCATACGCAACATAAGAATATAGGTCCGGTCCATTCGGTGCAATCAATGTAAAATATATAAAGCCTAGCTCATCTACATATTCTAGCACCTAATAAATATGATATACACGCTCTAACGATCGCTATAAAAGTTTCACGAGTCATATGATATATTTTTTATAAGTAACACGATCCCAGTATGTAACCCAGATCTACCCGCATCTCAGTTCAACGGGCTTACCGCTAAAAGTAGATCTCATCCGCTATTATTCAATTTTGACGCCTAGACGATTCAATTCCGACATTACGTACCGCACGCTCTTACAAAGCTTTTAAATCTCTTACTGAGTTACTTATATAAATATATCATGCTATAAAGTTTCTTAGAAAAATGGCTGTATCTACGGCATTCTTTTCGATTTTAAAACCACACTCCGTTTGTATGTCCAATACCTTGCAATGCGTAGATATTTTATCATACCACATAACGGCCTACGTACCGCAGTGATAAACGCAGTGGATTTATTAAGATGCAGGTCATGGGTTCAATTCCCGGCTACACTGATTTAATTTTTCTAAATTGGTCTAGGTCTAGCTGTTGGGAGGCTTCCGTCGTGGCTTATTACCACTCTTCTAACAAAAACGTACCGTTTAGCGATTTGGCGTTCCGGTACGATGTCGTGTAGATACCGAAAGGGGTTTGGATTTCATCTTACCCTTATCATCAATTACCATCAGGTGTGATAGCAGTCAGAGGCTAACTTGTAATGATTAAAAATATGGGCTTGCGCTTACTACAATCATTCTTGGTGGAAAAGAGCAGTAGGTTATATTTTTATCCTTTAATTATAACATTACATTAGAAAATTTAAAAAACCCCGACCCAAATTAGAAACATAAAAAGAACCAGTCAAGACAAATTCATGCCCAAACTCGATAGGTTTACTAAAATGGTAGACCAGGGTTACGTCTCCTACCTTCGAGCCTTATCATCAGACCAGCTCAGTGGTTCCAGAAGACATTAGTGTTTCAAATGTCAGATCACACACATGCTTTCAAGCAAATTGAGCGTGTAACATTTCTATCACGACCTGATGACCTTGAAGACCTGAACCGATTTCCACCAAACATAGTTAAGAACACTCTCGACTAATATACCTTTCAATCAAAAAAAAACGCATTGAAATCGGATCATCCGTTTGGGAGTTACGATGCCACAGACAGACACATACACATTTACACAGACACGTCAAACTTATAACACCCCGTCGTTTTTGCGTCGGTGTGTGTACACTCAAAGGTGAAACTTGAACATGTCTTATACTTTGGAGCCTCAATAGCTTCAATTTAATATTTAAGTAACCGCTTACCGGACTATGGGGCATCTACTTCGAACACTACATATACGTTTAGACATAGAGTTAAATATAAAACATTGTTTTAAAGCATGGGCTTCATTTAGCTTAACTCAGACTGGCACAGAGGCATATCGAAGCGACGCGTCCCTATTTTTGAGTATATCAAATTCATCTCTATTTTCCCATCACAAAAGTACAAAGTTGTCTACACCAAAATGGAATCAATCGTAAGCTGCTACATTTTTTAATACAACTTTTGAAAAAATATAATTGCAGAGTTGTAGACAGAAGCAGCAAGCAATTGGTTACCTAAGTTCCAATTGTCTCCAAAGACATTTCTATTATCGCCTCCTTTTGTATTAACAAATAAATAAATATTATTATAGGACACACATCGCTATATAGCCCCAAAGTAAGCATACTCGTAAGTAGCTTGTGTTATGGGTGCTATGGTAACTGATGAATATTTTTATATATATTATACATAAATACTTATAATAAATAGATAAACACCCAAACACCGAAAGACATCCATGCTCATCACACAAATATTTTCCAGATGTGGGAATTGAACCCGCAGCATAGGGCGCAGAAGCACCCACAGGGTCACTACTCACTGCGCCACTCGGTCGTCAAACTAACTAACTAATAGCTAGCGACTTGTGTATTTCGGTCGGCTATGAGCTTGTATCCTTATGTACCTGTCATTTCAATAGCAATGGCAAACTAAACAAAATAATTACTTAGAAAACAAAGTAATTACACGGGAACTTATATTTGTCAGCTACGTGTAAGAATTTTATAATTTAACAACACGTTTCAGCTCGAGTTATTTGTGTTTTTCAGATAATAACCGAGCGGCCGAGACTGCGCTGCGTTGATTAATTACGGAGAAAACGCCATCGCGGGCGCAAAAAAGAATTTTCCAAAGCATAAGCAGTGAAATAACAAGGGCCGTGAAATAAAAGCCGGTCGGCAATAACTCAGCGTTTTCTCAGCTACATAATGAAACGGAGCGAGCAATTAGCATATAAAAGAAAATCCGATAATAATGGATACGTTTCAGGAATATTAAACCGAGGCTCGCGACCAAATCGCGCTCTCATTCATTAAGTTTTATTAAAATTTCATTTAGAAAGTTTGATGAGCTTTTCATGAAATCTCTACTGTTCTTAATCATTTTATTTATTATACACGGCATTATTATCATCAGGCGATGGTTGTTTTTTTTTATCGACTACAAGTTAGCCCTTGACTGCTATCACACCTGATGTAAAGTGATGATGCAATCTAAGATGGAAGCGGGCTAATTTGTTAGGAGTAGGATGAAAACCACACCCCTTTCGGTTTCTACACGACATCGTACCGGAACGCTAAATCGCTTGGCGGTACGTCTTTGTCGGTAGGGTGGTAACTGTTGTAATCAAACATCATATCTCCGTGTGCACATCTTTATTAATGCCATTAGTGACATCTCTGTCATAGCATGAAATAAATATTAAATAACATAGACAACATCACTACATCTTCCCCCTTACAAAAATGAAAAAAAAATAATAATAAAGTTAAAATAATACCTACTTATTCTAACATTTTCCTATAAAAAAAAAATAATAATGTGACAGAACAAAATTCATTTTAAACTTCTTAACTTAATTCTAGCTTTGATAGCCGCTTGTCTCTTTGTTACCTTATTTGGAGTTTCCCTATGTTGATCCATGATAGGACCTATGGAGGTAGAAGGAGCACAGGTGTCATCAGGATTGGAATTGTCACTCTCTGCACTCAACCATCGTTCTTGCTCCGAAGCGCGTTCTTCTTCTGGCGGCACACATACCAAATGACGCCTATTCCGTCTATACCGCCTTCCTGACATATCTTTGACGAAATAGGAGCGCGGTTGAGGCGCTGCACCTTGTACTTCAGCACGTTTGCGCCTCCCCCTATCCACTATCACAACATTCTGCCCCGGCTTTAGCCCGGGCAGCGCTCGTGTGTGCTGATCGTAATGCGCTTTGCTGGCGTTCTGCTTTCTTATCATACACTCGTAGTCTGCCTTGTTATCACGGTGGGGTCTGAGCGCCCGCTCGTGCGTCGGTAGCCTGGTGCTCAGTCTACGTCCCATGAGCAATTCTGCCGAAGACGCTAAACCGTCGCGCGGGCATGCTCTAAAATTTAATAAGCCTAAATAAAAATCCGATCCCGAGTTGGTGGCCTTTATCAACATATCTTTTATTGTACGCACACTTTTTTCGCTGCGACCGTTAGCTTGAGGATAATTAGGTGATGTGATAATGTGTTCAAAGCCCCATTTTTTTCGAAATTCCATAAATTCTTTAGAGCAGTAAGCGGGACCTCCGTCAGTCACCAACATAGCTGGTATACCGTACCTCGCAAATTGGTCTTTCATAGCTAGTATAACCGCTTTACTCCCTATATTATTTAGTGGACTCACTTCAATGAAGTTTGAAAAATAATCAACTAGAATCAAAAAGTTTTTCTTCTGGTATTCGAAAATGTCTGAGCCTACTTTAAACCATGGGATCTCCGGTATCTGGTGCGATAACATCGGCTCACGCGTCGGCCGAGGCGCGTGCTCCGCGCACGTCGCGCAGCGACGCACGGCGCACTCAACGTCGCGCGACATGCCTGGCCAGAACATGACATCGCGCGCACGACGCTTGCACCGGTCTATGCCCATGTGGCCCTCGTGCACCCGATTTATCATTTCTGCGCGAAGACTTTTAGGCACATAAACTAAATTATCTTTTAATATAACATTATCAATATATTCAAAGCATTCTCTATATGACCATAATTGCCGTACACATTCATCCGCATCATATTTATTTGCTGGCCACCCATCTTTAATATACTTTATAATTGTTTGACATTCTCTATCAATTTCAGTACCTCTTCTAATCAAATTTAGTTTTTCACTACTAAACCTCACATTATCAATCACAAAACAAGATTGCTCTTCAACCTCATCGGACACGTTACTCTTCATTAACTCCGGTAGCGGTGCCCGCGACAGAGTGTCCGATACAAACATATATTTCCCAGGCTTATATACTACGTTAAACTTGTAGCCTTGAATCCTTAACATCATACGTTGTAAACGAGCAGGTACAGAATCTAGCGGCTTTTTAAACAGGGCTTCTAAAGGCTTGTGATCCGTTTCTACCGTTACGTCACCGCGGCCGAACAGATACTGATGAAATCGCTCTAAAGCGAATACTATGGCCAGCAGCTCCTTTTCGATTTGCGCATACCTTGTTTGAGTTTCGGTGAGCGTGGCGGACGCAAACTCCACCGGGCGGCCTCCCTGCAACAACACCGCGCCTAGCGCGCGCGCGCTCGCATCCACTGACAGAAGCAGTGGCTCGCTTTCTGAATACAGTGCCAGCACAGGCGCTGCGCACAAGGCGTCCTTAAGACGATGCACCGCGGCCGTGTGAACCTCGTCCCAGTACCACACGCAACCCTTTTTCAGTAGGCTACGAAGAGGTGATGCAATATCTGAGTAATTCGTAATATATTTCGACAAGTAGTTCACCATGCCCAAAAACCGCTCCAATGCAGGCCTATCCCGAGGCATCGGCATTTCTTCAATAGCCTTAAGCTTACTTTTATCAATCGCCATCCCTTGTGCACTGAACGTATGCCCCAAGTAACTCACCTCTTGTACCCTGAACTCACACTTTTCCTTATTAAATTTAATTCCTACCTGTCTCGCCCTCTCTAACAAACATTTCAGTCTCTTATCGTGCTGCTCGGCAGTGGAACCCCATACAATTATATCGTCTACAAACGATTCCACACCGCTGTCACCATGTTGTAATCAAACATCATATCTCCGTGTGCACATCTTTATTAATGCCATTAGTGACATCTCTGTCATAGCATGAAATAAATATTTAATAACATAGACAACATCACTACAGTAACTAGCCACGGCGAAAGCCTCCCACCAGCCAGACCAAGACAAATTAAGAAAAATCTCAATCTGCCCCGCCGGGAATCGAACCCAGGACCTCCGTCTTATAAATCCACCGCGCATATCACTGCGCCACAGAAGTCGTCAAAAAGGATGTCCGACGATTAATGAACGATCAACACTATGCGATCAGTCGCGGGGTCACTATTCTAACACCTTGTAACCCCAATGTCCCATATATGTCTCTCCTATTAACACTTCAGCTTTGCGACACAATTAACAAATTGTTATTATACGCCGATGAAATCGACTGCCCACTAACCCGCTCGGAGTAATCGGCTTACCTAGTGGGAAGTCAAAAAACACTGCACTTTTAGATGCACAGTCACAATTCGAGCACCTACCATGGTTTTCAGTGTATCTTATATGACTTATCACATTCACACTTTACTACGGAAATGCGAGGCAGTTTGCAGCACAAGGAGCATCTACTAGCCCTGTCATTATTCCATCGTTTGTCAAATCCTTACTCGTTGCCGATATCTCAAAATATTTCATTGTAAATTTAATTGTTTACATACATTTATATATTACTAGCAGACCCGGCAAACATTGTTTTGCTTAAAAAATTTAAAAAAAATTTAGATGAAAATTAGATAGTAGCCGATTCTCAGACCTGCTGAATATAACGCATACAAAATTTCATCAAAATCGGTCAAGCCGTTTCGGAGGAGTATGGCAACGAAAACTGTGACACGAGAATTTTATATATTAGACTAGCTGACCCGACAAATGTTGTTTTGCTTAAAAAATTAAAAAAAAAATTAGATGAAAATTAGATAGTAGCCGATTCTCAGACCTGCTGAATACGCATACAAAATTTCATCAAAATCGGTCAAGCCGTTTCGGAGGAGTATGGCAACGAAAACTGTGACACGAGAATTTTATATATTAGATGTATACATTTTAGTGTAATTTATTTTTTTTATATATATATATAATATATTTTGAGTAATTTCTTCTCAATGCGCCGCTTACGATACACATTTTCTATAAATAGGTTGCCTGTAAGAGATTGCTTCTAGCAATAAGGCCGCTTTTGCATGTTTTATTATAAACCTTTTTTTCTCATGTATCTGTTATCTTTCTTTTTATGTATAATAAAGTGTTTCTTCTTCTTCTTCCCTGATACAGATAAACATAGATACAAACTTGTATAGCTTTATCAATAACAACTAAACGTACAAAACGGAGTACAAAAGCAACAGTTTGAACTGACAAGATAATTGCTGTGTTGAACTTTCCAGTTTGTTTGTAAGACAGCTTAAAGGCAACTATTTTAGTTCATCGTCACGCTCCGCCGGTATACAGGGTGTTTATTGTTTATCTACTCTAATTATTCATGAAATTTTAATGTGAAAATTAAACGTGCTCTGTTAAAGTTATGGCTTCGACTTTAAAGCTACAAGTATTTCTAGTATAGCTTAGTTGACCGATGATAAACCAAGTAGTAGTAGTAGTTTCATCTAATATCATCGAGTATATAATATGTAGAAAAGTAAATTGAATAGAAGCAGATTTAATTTGTGGAAGTTTGTTATGGATAGCAAATATATTTATTAATTCATTTATTTTGCTAATAACTGGTGAATTCAAGCGACAAAGTCACCATGATCTACTACATACGTTTCACTCTGAAATGTGTTTTTAAATTATTGATAACCTAGAAATAATGTTTTCGATAACCCGAGATATACTATACCAGATTAAAGCCTTTCTGTAGGAAAATAAGTATTTCAATCACTACAGACTGTCAGGTAGGCAAATAATAATAATTTACTTATATAAACAATATTTTCTGTATCCTTTTTTTTTAATGACTACAAGTTGGCCCTTGATTACTATCCCACCTGATGTTAAGTGATGATGTAGTCTAAGATGGAAGCGGGCTAACTTTCTACACGACATCGTATACATCTTTGTCGGTAGGAAAAATCTCAATCTGCCCCGCCGGGAATCGAACCCAGGACCTCCGTCTTATAAATCCACAATATTTTTTTTATATTTGAAAGTAATAAAAACCTTTCAATCCATAGGAAAATAAATATTTTATATTAATGATATGCGACCGAATGGTGCAGAGGTAGTGATCCCAACTACGAAATCCAAGTTCGTAGGTTTAATTCGCACACATGGAAATTATTTTTATCATTACCATGATAGATTTTTCCTAGTCTGGTTGTAATAACTCAAGCGTCCCTTACTTTAGGCCTAGATGGCAAAGTCACAGGCCTCTTGAGAGGTCTTACAAACACATCGGTCTTGAGCCAACTTCTCCATTCATTCAGCAGCTCCCTGCTGCCCCTTGACGTCATCAGTCTACCTAGAAGGAGGTCGTCAAACACTGCGCTGAAAAGTCATAAGTAATACATTTTAGTTTAAAAAATTACTAATAGAAAATAGGAACTTCGATACCAAACCACACTTTGATCCTTGAAAATCAAAGTTTCTATTAAAATTTAAACTTGAAATTTCTTAACCTTCATCAAAGTAATGCCGACGTTAATTACTACGATGTTGTAAGGCAAGGTTAATTGATTATCGATCGTTACCATCGTGTTACAAAGAGAATGGATAAGAGCTGTCTTATAAACTTGAGCTTTGACTTATAGTTACTTTATTCTCCATTAATTTTTTTTATCAACCACAAGTTGGCCCTTGACTGCTATCACACCTGATGTTAAGTGATAATGCAATCTAAGATGTAAGCGGGCTAAATTTTTAGAAGTAGGACGAAATCTATACCCCTTTCGGTTTCTACACGACATAGTACCGGAACGACAAATCGCTTGGCGGTACGTCTTTGTCGGTCGGTGGTATCCCACCAGCCAGACCAAGACAAATTAGGAAAAATCTCAATTTGCCCCGCTGGGAATCGAACCCAGGACCTCCATCTTATGAATACACCGCGCATACCACTACGCCACGGAGGTCGTCAAATTTTCACAGATAAGTAAGGTGATTCAATCTAAGTTGAAGCGGGCTAACTTGTTAGGGATGAAATCCACTCCTATCTGTCTACAAGACATTCTACCGGAATGCTAAATTGGATGGCGGTACATCTTTGCCAGCAGGGTCGTAACAAGCCACGCAGAAGACTCCCAAGAATTGGACCAATGAATCCATCGACCCGGCCGGGAATCAAACCCACGATTAAAAGACGAGGCTTTTAATTCCGCTGGCATTTTTGAGTAGTTTAACTGCGTTTTGAGATATTATTATTGTCTCACTGTGGTTAATTATCTATCGTAATCGAATTTATAGGTGTAGAATTTGCATTCGGTAATAGATTCATGTTCTAGTTAATTAACTATAAGCAAGTGGGTTATAAATTATCTACCTGTGTAGTTTCAGCAATTACCATAATTATTACCGTGAAATTAACGATCTAAAATCAATGGGGTTATAGAAAAAAGAATAATTATTTCTATTTTCTGCTAATTTTATATCGATACTGAGCCTATCTTTTTCACGGTTCAATACGGGGCCAGAACTCCTTCCGTACAGGAAAAAAAATATGAAGCTTTGACCCTGCAACAATGAGGGTTGGCGGATGAGCCAGTGATACCCAGTGTTAGATTTTTGTAATGTCAATAAAATAATTTTAACACAATTCCATAAATATAATTTAATTTAAATTAAAAATTTAATAAACTACCAACAAAATTGTGGATTTACAAGTTTTCATAGTGTTTCATTTAATACCCATATTGAGGAAGTTGTGAAAATATATGTAATCCGCCATTTTGTAGAGGCGGCCATTATGCGCCAGCTTTGGATACCTCTTCTAACATAGAAACTAGAGAAGTTCTAGTGAAGTCAAGTTCTCTTAGCAGTTTGTAGACGAATAGGTTCTGGTAACATTCATTTTTAATGCATGTAAATTAACGCTGCAGCCATTTTTGTCATTTAATTTGTAAAGGTTTATACATTTTTATTGCACTGTTGCTGGATGTTTGTTGCTCACGCCACACTAATCTCAACAAGCAAGTACTTTAAACACGTTTTTCTGATAAAATATGACTAAATTATGTAATTTTGTTCAAGCATTATAAAAAATTTAGGTTACGAAAAATCGTAAAAGAACGGACATTGAAAGTCCGAAAAAGCGACCACTTTGCCGTTTCTAAAGTGTTTGTCAGTTAAATTTTTAATCCGCAACGTTTTTAAGTGAAATTTAATTTTAAAGATTCACTGTCGTGAAATCCAATTATCGCAGAACGAAAATAAGTTTAATTCAACCTCACCTCAATGAGACAAGCTTCCGAAAATGTAAAGTGGTCCGGATTACATTTAATTTTGTTTTAATTAACGAAACTTTATGAAATTTAAAATCTCATTTGAAAAGAAACTATTTTCGGGACCACAAAACTTACGAAAAATCGTGAATTAAATTCATAGAAACGTTTTGAAATTGCATTTATTCATTCAGATGCGGTTAAATAGGAAATGATAGGAAGTCCTTTAAGTCCGTATAAAAGCACTGTATATGCAGTACATGATATATTTTATACCTGGAATATTAGTTCTCAATACAATTTACCTGTTAAGTTTATGATTTATATAATGACACCTAATTCAACATAGATTTTATTTTATGGTGTAAAAAATGTTTATGACGATGGAGTCGAGTATGTAAATTAATTTATAAAAAATACCACAAAATTATTATGCACAGAACCGTCTGCTCTACATGTTCTCGGAATATAGATTTTTATAATTTTTATAATTACACCTAATTCAACATAGATTTTATTTTATAGTGTAAAGAAATGTTTACGACGATGGAGTCGAGTATGTTAATTAATTTATATATAAAATTCTCGTGTCACAGTTTTCGTTGCCATGTAAATTAATTTATAAAAAATATATATATTTTTTTTATTTTTATCCACGAAATTATTATGCACAGAACCGTCTGCTCTACATGTTCTCGGAATATAGATTTTTATAATTTTTATAATTACACCTAATTCAACATGGATTTTATTTTATAGTGTAAAGAAATGTTTACGTCGATGGAGTCGAGTATGTAAATTAATTTATAAAAAATACCACGAAATTATTATGCACAGAACCGTCTGTTCTACATGTTCTCGGAATATAGATTTTTAAAATAACTTAAGGCATTTTTGTTGGTCCAACCCAAGACTAGACCTCATACAAATTTCATGGTCTAGATTCCACGAAGTGTTTATATTACATTAAACCTCATTTCAAAGAAGGTTCAACCGTAGTAAGTACGGGTAAATATTATTTCTTTAAACACCATTCTAAACACTCACTTTCCTTAGAACAGAAAGTCCTGACCTGGTTTCGTGGCGGGTTTTCGCAAAGAAAAATAATATTTTAGTACCTATTCAAAAGATTTGTGCACTGTATAAATCCAGAGAGGCATTTGACCGATATTTTTTTGCTACAGACCCTTAACCTAAAAACTTATTTTAAACCATTGCGCCGAATAACGAACGGGTTTCAGCACAATGTTGCTTCATTAATATTATGTAACTTGCCTAATTTAACTCTACGCTCTTACTAATTTATAACCTCATTAGCTCCAAGGTTATGGGTCCCAACTTAAACACAAGAAGTTTTGAATTCGGTCCCTACTCATTTAGATGTTGGGTTCACTTCCAGCTGTAGTTTTTACTTTCTCGTAATTATGATTTATTAATAGGAAATAATGGTTATTTTAAAAACCGAAATATCGGGGCAAACTTAGGGACAAATTTAACCAAAATAGTTAATTGAATTTTTACTTATCTTGTTAAAAAACTTTGTTACCATAGCATTCTAGAGCAAGCATATATCAAAGTTTTTATTTACACAAAAGCTCTTAACTGCCTCGTATATAATGATTCCTTGTATAACAGTCTTCTATTAGTTTGAGATCTGCCATTGCATAAGTTTAAAAAAAGTATTAAAATTTTACTGAGTCAAGGTTATTGTACTATTGAAGGATTTTTTTAATGACAAAGATGTTCAAAGGCAATTGGATCGGCTTTCAACTTCCTACAGGAAGTGAAATAAATGACTTTATGTAACAACACACTTAATATTGTAAAATTGATAATATTATAAAAAGAGCAACTGTTGAGTTTCTTGCCGGCTCTTCTCAACAGGGCCTGCCTTCCAAGCCGGTGGTAGAGTCACTACAAATAGTCCAATTTGACGTTTCAAATTGTACTATTTGCTTGTAATAAGCCTACTTGAAATAAACGATTTTAAATTTTGATTTTTTGAATTTTACAATTAGTAAAAAAACATCATAGAGTTCTATTAACTAATGTGAGCTTCTATTAAAATCAGCGACTTTCTAACTTCTATTACTCTGAAGAAAATTCCAGAAAGGTCTTATAATACTTGTGAAATATTTCACTCACCTATAATTAATGTTCTTTAAAAGCTTCTTGATCAACATTTAGTAATTAAACGTAGTGAACTTTAATATGTAGTGCTTATATAAGCGATCAATGAAAACTTCTTATATTGTTGACAATTACTTAGGTCTCATGTACTTGTAGTACTTGAATAATATCAAACATACTAGATACAAGTAGATATCTATACTAAATCAATTAGCAAATGGTAATTACCAACCTCATTGGACCAGTAGTTTATCATATTTGGCTTTGGATCAAGAGATTCGGGTTCGAGAACTGTATTAAAGTTAAGACCCATCGTGTTATTGGAGTAACACGATGGGTCTAAACTCTATATCCCCTCTACTACGGGTAGTAACTTACCTTACAGCCTGACCTAGGACTCGAACCCAGGACTAATCACTGAACTAACGAGGCAGCGCTATGTTGTTATAGGAGATCATTTTTAACCGACGAGAAAAAACGGAGGAGGTTCTCAATTCGACACGTATAATTTTTTTTTTTATGTATGACCACGCATAACTTATTACAGAGTTGTCCGATTTTGATAATTCTTTTTTTATTAGAAAGGGCATACTTCCAAAGTGGTCCCATTGTCATCATGTTAGGATCTGATGAGGATATCCTGGGGAAATTGAAGGAACTCTTCAAATTTTGGAGGCACGCTTACAGCGATTTAGGTTTTTGTCTCGGTATCGGTAGCTTTTTGGCTACTAATGGCATATAATATACTATAACAGTATAGTACGAGTACGATACGTGGCGATAAATCACTAAAAAGTAAGAAATAAAAATTTTTAAATAAAAATTGAACCGACTCAAAACGCACTAAAAAGTAAAAAATAACTGTATCATTTAGTTGCTTTAAATTAATTAAGCATATCTAGGAGTCCGTGCCAGCCAAGGTTTCTACTTTAAGGACGTTACCTAGAACCCACATAATGCTTTACTACGTAAAATAAAGGTTCCTTAAACTTGGCTGGCAGCGACTTCATAGATATGCTTAAGTAATTTAAAGCAACTAAAAGACACAGTTATTTTTTACTTTTTAGTGCGTTTTGAGTCGGTTCTATTTTTATTTAAAAAATTTTCAGTTCTTTGTTTGTTCCGTAACTTCCCAAACTTTTACGTTTAAAATATTAACAGAGCTGTAGGTAGCTCATTCACTCAGACATAAAAAATAAGAGACAATGATTTACCCGAGCAGAATTATGCATTAAACATTCAAATCCCTGCAGATCTGCAAAGAAGGCAGGCGTGGAAGTTGGAAAGCAAATAATTTCCTTATATAAACAAAATTTCCTCTTCCGCCCAACGAAAAGGTATTAAAGCAAACACCGGTAACAATGGAATCGTTTATATGGCATCAAATGGGAAAATATTTTTCAAAGTTTTCGAGAAAAATCCAGTTATACGATTCGTTTTCGTTTGTAACTTTGAATTGCTAAAAGCGTCCGAAGAGATTGCAGTGTGATAGAGATAAGATAACACTTATCGGTTTGTGCATTTTTGACAGATTCGGTCGGAACTTATCTATGGTTTGATTTATACTTATTAGCATTTTATTTGGATTTATTGGAATGGCTGAAGTACTTATTTTTTTCCAATTGTGCGTTTGACAATTGAAGAAGATGAAGTTGTTGTTAAGTGTTAGACATGTTTAATTTTTTGTTAAGAGATTTTTTTCATTGACTACAAGTTGGCCCTTAACTATCAAACCTGATGTTAAGCGATGATGCAATCTAAGATGGATGTGGGCTAACTTGTTAGGGTTAGGATGAAATCCACACCTCTTTGGTTTTCTACACATCGTTCCGGAACGCAATATCGCTTGGCGGTACGTCTTTGTCGCTAGGGTGGTAACTAGCCACGGCGAAAGCCTCCCATCAGCCAGACCAAGAAAAATTAAGAAAAATCTCAAACTGGCCCGCCGGGAATCGAAGCTAGGACCTCCGTCGTATAAATCCACCGGGCATACCATTCGCCAGGATAGTTATCAAAGATACAAATATACCGACTCATCCGTAGAACAGAGTTCTATTTGCTAAATTAACAGTTTTCAGTAGAGGCAAGAGAAGTTGCTGATAGGTGTAATTCTTAAACAGTGAGACTTGACTTTTTGAATTTTTGGTATGTTGTAACAACGCCTCAGCCTAGTTAAATGCTAGTAGTAGTATATTTCTTATTCTCTTATGTCACGAAATAGTGAGTTTCATATCGATATAGGACGTTTTATGGCCAAAGAGCGAAGGTCCGTATTGAACATTGCACGTTGTTTTACGGAGTCTTCTGAAATATGTAACGTTCTATATTCACATAGGTAATTTTTTGATGGAATTTTCAGTCCCTTATGTGTCCTTTGTAAATTAAATCTTAAGTTGTTTACACAATGTTAGACATATGGACCCTCCCATGCAAATTAAAAGTTTTAATTATTAATTTTTGTATTAATAAAAAGTATAATTTTTATTTTAGAAATTTTCAATCTTCTGATTAATTATAAAATTAACAAAAATATATTTCTTAAAAAAAACAAAAATATTTCTTTAAATAACAAAATACAAATTGTACCTTAAACTGTCTTAGTGGCATAAAAGTTAAAACTTAAAATAGTAATTTAATGGCATATCTTATGACAGCATGGCAACTAGGTAACCTATACGACTATGGCACGGATTTAAATTAGTAATCTTAAACTTATAAATGCACCTAAATATTACTTATCATAACAACAGGAAATACGTATTACATGGAAAATTCAGTCTTCATAATAACTATCAATCAGTATTTATATTTATATTTATAGTATTGAAATTGTACGTTAGCAAAGATTAAAATATGTAAAACTTATTCTATACTTATTATTAATAACATTGTTTTACTGATTGGTTAAAACAATTCAAATCTAGAAATAAATGCAAAAAGAAAAAATATATTTCAAATGTTTCTTATTCCAATAAATCATCATTCGATTCTTCAGAAATTTCAACAGTGTTGTGATGTGGCAAAGAGTTAAAGTATAGATGATATTCTTACGGAATAACTTCCGAGTGGCACATTTTCATTAAATCTTTATATTTAGCACTCGGAATCATAATAGGTTCAGAATATGCGGGTTTTAGTTCTGTTTGAATTAAGTTTCTCGTGTTACCGCGAATCACTAAAATATTATAAACATGTTGGGTTAGGTCATATTTAAAAAACAAATTATTGAGAATACTTCCGTCTGCATGAACTTCTCGAATGTTACTCCAGTTAATTTTCTTGCCCTTAATGTATTTCATCCAAACCTTATTAACAACAAGGCATTTAAAGTCAAATACATCATTCTGATTTACGTTGCGAACAACATAGGGTTCATTCTTAGCCCATCTCACTAATAAACACCATTCGTGAGGAACATATTGAATTTTTGTTTGAAAAGCTCTTCTGATGACAGAGTGGACACTGTCCCCCTCACTTTGGGTGTGTAAAAAGCGGTGTGTTATGCGAATGTTGAACTTTTTTGCTTTATAAACGTACATTAAAAATACGAAGCGCTTACGATTTTGGTCAGCACAATTGTCTGACCAAAAACGAAACTCTTTGACCCCTTGGTCAATATTTGTCTGCATAAAATCTAAGGGGCAACTGTTGACCTCATTTGCGCTACGTTTTGCCATAGATTCATCCCACATATAGGAAACAGCCTTCCTTTTACCCATGTCAAAAACAGTAAAGTTAAAAGAATACAATGTCACGATATTGGCGTTCCTCTGTAGCCATTAGAGGTGTATTTCTCAGGATCAAACCATTCAAGATACAATTTGAACATTTTGGCGATACTTAAACCTCTTTGTAGGTTGAGCTTTATGCTATTCTTGCGTATATAATGCGAATTATCAGAGACAAAACATGGTCACAAACACTGTTTCTGTGCATCATCTATAACGATCTTATGATTGTCGTTGCGTCCCCGTCTGTTCTCTTCTGAAATAGCACTTCCATCGTACTTCTGCCATGCTGTATTTAGTCTCAATCGCTTTTTTGTCCATGACATTTTCCTTTCTCGTTACATATTTCTTACCCAATTTCTTAAGGCATTTACGTTTAGGATTTGCCCATTCATTTGAGCGCCTCTGTCGTTTTCTAGTCGTCTTAAGAGTCGCGGTGGTATTATTTGAGTTTGAAGTAGCAGGTGGTTATGTTGCTAAATGAAGACGAAGAAATCACAGAGACTATTTCTGCATGGTTAGGACAGAATGACCTATCGCAGATCGAATGGACATAAGTAGGAGATGACATAGGAGTTGGAACTGACAGTTTCAAATTATCCGGGGTAGATCTGTTGTGATAATCTTCTAACAACTGTTCAAGTTGAATTAATGGTGGATTCTCAAAACTAGAAGGTACTTCCAAGGAAAATGTACTAGGTTGATTGCTGTAAGTATTTGGTGGATGGATTTCCATCCGCCGAAGATGAAATGCAAATAATGTCATGTCAGATGACAGATCAAAATTAACAATTAATCTTATATAAAAACATGTCTATAATTTTATTATTTAACGATATTTCTAGATGAACAACGTCCTAACTGATGTCACTATCCCATGAACAATGTCCTATCTTAATATCAAACCGACAAATCGTCTCACAGGTTCCTTAAAAAAACGTACCATATTCACACGAAACTCTTTAAATATCAAAAATGTTCGTAAAAAATCGTCCTTATATTTCATAAGACTTCTATTTTTTATCATAGAAATAATGAATACTTTGTGACTAAGCATTACATCAATTGTATTATATCAAGATTTTCGCAATAAAAATGGGTTTCTTTAACTCCTGTTAAAAAACGTCCTATATGAAAATCGATCGCCCACAACGGTTTACCGACATAAAAATACAATATTACAGCAGTATATATTTAATTTTTATTAAGGTAAGAATTTTTTAGTTTGTATCGCGAAATAATACAGCTGCAATCGTTAAATTACCAGTATTTACATTTTTTCATATATTCAGCAGGAATATTTGAAAATGTTGCATTATGATTAGGCCTTTCTGCATTAGCTACTTTAAGCATATGTAATATTTTCTGTGAACGTGTCATTTTTTAAATATATTTACAAGCAAAATAATGTATATATTATTTTGTCCATCAAATTGATAAAAATCTAAGTGCATGTCACAAATACGCCCTCACTCCAACGAACAGCGCCTGAACTGACGAGCGGACGGAGCGCTCGCGCCGCCCCCGCTCCCCGCGCACCGTTGCTTGATCACTTCGTGCGTTTTTTTACGGAATCAATGTCACTTAGAACGTTATTCGATTCAATATTTCGGAAACTAAACAAGATACGAAAATTCTAATAAATTGCGTCTGTAGAGTTTGTGTTCCTTAGCTCGTTTAGCTACTTAACTCATTTTTGCTCCATAATCACGTCGGACTCTGTTCTACGGATGAGTCGATACAACATACAAGTAGGTACCTATACTAATTCAATGTGCTATGTAATTGTAATTAGCAATCTCATTATATCAAATGATTTTTCAGAGACATTACTGTTTACTTCGGTGATCAATATAAATTCGAGAATAAAAGATATCTGAGCTACAAATTATTAATTAAAAATCGTTTTCAGAGACATTCATAATAATAGTTTCTTGTGTAGTTTGGAAAATCACTAAACGTGTCATTTAAATAAATACCACTGCAAATAACATAATATACGCAACCCCAGAGGAGCCTAAAAAAATACTAATAAAATTCTTAATATGACATTTTGAATAAACCAATTCATTTATTTATAAACAAAAGGCGATGTTATTTCGATCACCAAAAGAGAAATCATCCAAACTGAATTCATTCGCCTTCAGAAGCGTAACAATAACGCGAAACTTTTCTGCGACTGCTGATGAAAGAACAAAAATGTTTTCGCGCCCCAATTTATTAAAGTCCATCAATTATTATTCTGTGCCAAAAAGGAAATCGATCTCCTTTTAGGCGAGAAGTCACGATTATATTGTGTAAGTTTTCTTCCAAAATATCTGACCGTCAGGTCAAATATACGTGTTGTTGTGAGGTTAATAATTCATTTATTTTGGCATTTTCCACAAAAATCCGACGAATTCAAGCAATAACGTTTATAAGTGGCAACAAGATTCTTGGCTTAGGTAACGTTACCAAAATCGGAGTAATGTTCGTCTGGTTAACTTGCATGCATGCATTTGTCGATTTTTCGTCGAAAATAGCAAAGAAACCGCGTTTGTTTAATTTGCAAAACGTTATCATACTTATATAAGTTTTCTAAATACATAAAAAAAAATCTGATAATAAAGAGTAATTTAAACCAAAAAATGTTATTCGATAAAAAAGCTTTACTTAGGAGTTTAAAATAAAACTAAAGCGCTAATAAAAAGAAAACATTGGATATTTTATATAAAAATATTGGGCGCTTGATGTTAATAAGTTGTTGTGAGTATAAATATTAGTCAAAGTAGAAATAAAAATATGTAATAATTATTTCAAAATCCTTACAGGCTTTCAATTAAAAGCTTTGAGGATCCTCTTATACCAGCTCTATAAAGCATTTTTTTGATATTTTTGGAGAACTTTATAAAGTGACATTCGACTCTTACGCCCGCTGGTCAATGTTTTGTGTAAACGAAAAAAAGACAAAGACGCGCCTGTCACTCTCATTTTAATTTGTGTCTTTTTTATCTTTCACTCCCAATTGTTTCCCTTTCCTGACACCGTGAATAACGAAATTTAATTATGATTTTTTAAATAAATGAAGCTGAACATTTTAATTGTGTACCTTTAGTTCTGAAACCTACTTTTCACGGATTTAATATACAGTGCACGGTGATTTTGAGTGTAAACGCGTTGGTGTCGGTCCCATATAGTATCGGAAACAAAATAAAATTGTGAACTTAGTTTTACATACATAAAAAATAATATTCTGAGTACTTCTCTGACTATTAAATTAGTTTAAATGGTATCTTGTAAGTCAGTATTAAAACCCTAGATCATTAATTTCTAAAGTGGCACAGTTGGTCCCCTGGGTCCGTCTGGGCTACTTAGCACTAGCTACAAAAAGTTCTAAATGCTGACATTACACTGGCATTGTACTGGTAAGGGTGATGATAAACGAATGAGACGTTTTTATTGTTGTTCCAGATGAAATGGCGAGTGGCTGGCGGGATGGGCATACCGTTCGCCGCTGCTGTGTTCTGCATGCTGCCCCTATTCACCTCGTCCAATGGAGATATACGTTAGTATTGAAACCTTATCATTACCTAGTGTGTGAAGTAACAAGGGTTAGTTAGTTATCGAAAGTTCCTTTATCATTATCAGCTCATTAACGGTCTAGTCGCCCACTACAGAGCCATACATCCCATCTTAAGAAAGTGTATGGAGCTAAAATAATGCTTCAATGTACGTTGGCGGGCTTAGGGTAATACTGCTTGGCACATTAAAAATCACTATCAAAAGTTGAAGATACACCACACTAATATCCCAACTACGGTCCGAGAATTTTTAGTGAAAATCTCAGCTCATATTATAGCTTGATCTAGAACATCTGGATCCGAAGATACATAGGAGAAATGTAGTGTGAATTATTAGAATGAATTAAGCACCGGACAGTACTGAGAAAAGCAACCCTTCTTTCCACTGGGAAATGCATTTACGCATCCCTCAAAACACAATCCCATTATTAACAATAATTAGCATTGTCTTCGGAGGGTATGTATGACTCGCCGAAAGGAATAGAGAAAAGTAACCCTCCCCTAACATAAGAATCACTCCTACACCGGAGTACCCTTAGCAAATGACAGCATATGTAATTTAATACACAACATACTTAGTTAAGAAAGTATTACAACAACTTTACCGACTTGAGCAAATGAAACTAAATTCAGTAAATAAATGGCAACCTTAAACCTACATCTGTGTCGCAAGTCTCGGACTCTGTTCGGCGTATTGCTCTCTCCGTCTCATCGTTCGATGGACCCGGCACCCGAACGGTGAATCCATGGAGTGCTAAGTTATTCTTCTCTGTTTTTATTTGTCAGGACACCACGGCGCATCCCGAGCACGCGGTTGGCGCGGCACCGGCAACGCGCCCGCCGACGTGACGGCCAACAATTCCGTCAGCAACGTGACCGCGCAGCTGGGCGGCACGGCGTACCTGCACTGTCTCGTCGGACACTTGAGCGAAAGAGGCGTAAGTATACACCAAGAGTAGAAATATATAAAAATCTTTTATTTCAACCATATTCGTCAGTCCACTTGTCAGTACATGAATCAATAAGCAGTGGTTCAAATACTGACAGTCGAGCTGCAAATGCACTCAAGTCACTGTCGAAACTAGACCGGATTCTTCGCAACAGGGATGTACACGCGCTTCGGCGAACATACCTGAAGCACTGCAGATTCGGGACAGTCCCATCGGCATCCTAAATGCGTTATTGTATTGCACGCCTAAGGCGCTATATTGACAAATAATGTCAATACGTTTCGACTCTGGTCTCCATATTCTGTTGTGTCACTGAAACGATAAAAGCATATAGGTACGAATACATCGCAGCAAATTCCAGTTACGTTGTTGGAGTTCTATCTAGCCTCGAGGCAGTAATCCGCTCTTCCACTAGATGGTACATCGTTGATTTGCTCATTTCATGAAATGCTTGTCTGTCTATTTGCCACATCATGATATGGTCTGGGCAGATACATGATACAAAAACGTTTCTCGATGTGGCCAACTTAACGCGCGACGACTTCATTACTTCATGAAGTGGTCAAAATTATTTGATCATATCGTAAACTAGTTACACCTACAAAACTGTTATTTTATTTTTTGTAAACCACCCATAAATAGGAGCCCCGCGAAGAGGGGCGGGGTGGGACGGATAAAATATTATCTTAAATTATTATTATGGCATTTATAAGTTTACGAATTGCATATAATCTTTGGGCAAACATTACTTAGCCCCTATTTATATGATTCGGCCAAACGTGGATGACAAAATCGTTAAACGTAGACGATTTAACGATCTGGTCAAATTGAGTTGGTCACATCATGAAACGCGGCCATTTCATGAAATTCTCGAGCATTTCATGAAATGCGCAAATCTACGATGTGGCTACGACATACACGCCGGTGTGAAAGGCGTAAATAAATATAAGTAATAGGTATTTTTTATTTACAACACAACATCTAAATTATAAGAGTCCAACACCAAGTGCAGACCGTTCAAATTATCGTAAATATAAATTCTTAAATAGTCCAGACCTAAAAAAACATGCGTGTTGTAAAATAGCGCACACTGTAATTACTTTTTAGTAGTTTTTGTTACACTTACGCATTTTAATCTAAAAGGTCGAGACACTTTCACAGCTTCGTTAAAAATGTCTGCTAGTAAAACTCCAAGTAGGTAATATACAAAACAAAATAAAATGCAAAAGTTTCGACAGTATACCAAAAAACTAATGAAAAAAAGTTGTATCGAAATGTGTAATCGCAAAAATCTAAGGAAACCCTTCTAGGAAGTTCTAAAGAAAATTGCTAATTACGAAACTCCGCTGATCGTAATCTCGCGCCGTCGCATTGCAGATTGTGAAAGTCACAACAGTCTTTGTTAAAAGGAACGTATGCTATATTGTGTTTGGTATTAACTGTGGTGGCCAACACTTTTGTGTTTGTGGGACTTCTTTGTTTCGTTGCACTAATTACGAATACTGACTTGTTCAACTTCTAACCATGAACTACAACTTCTTGGTAGAAATTATCAATCTGGATTACTACATTAACTAGTAAAGGATAAATAAAGATTTTATATCATTGCAAAGTTCACCTGCTACTTCTTGGATTGGTTGCAACTAAAGTCATGATCCAAGAAATTTTCTATTTTTTTTTCTAGTTATAATTTAATTGACAAAGACTTCTACCTGTAAGCACCACCAGACCATAATAAGACCAGAATCTATTGATAATACTTGGCAGCAGAAATAAGCATGGCGGAAGTACTCTTCGGTTAAGCTCTGTCCTAACGAGTCCTACTATTTATTAGTTATATTATGTCATGTTAAACTTCAATATTTTAATAAATAAATATTATAGGACAATTACACACATCGCTATATAGCCCCAAAGTAAGCATACTTGCTTTATGGGTACTATGATAATAAATAGATAAACACCCAGACACTGGAAAAACTTCCATTAACACACAAACATTTTCCCGATGTAGGAATCGAAGCCACAGTCTAGGACGCAGAAGCAGGGTCACTACCCACTGCGACACTCGGCCGTCATGAATGAAGTAGAGCTACTTGGCACTTTATAAATAATTATTTAGGTAATAGTGCGTATAGTCTAGGGGATAAGAATACAATCGAATATTTAATGTCCCGGATAGTAAATAAATAAATAAATAAAATAGCCTTTTATTTCCTACTACCAATACAAAGTGATTTTAAACAATAACCTGAATACTATACATATTTATTTACATTAATTGCTAGAATTGTTAGTGTTTATTCCAGAGTTGTTAGTGTTTATAATAAGTGTAGTAGAAGTCGCCTCCTCGGCGTAGGCCTCCCCCAATTTACGCCATATATTCCGCTCCCTAGCGATGCCCATCCATTCCGGTCCTACTCTCTGTTGAAATATATCCCGCCATCTTTTTCTTTGACGTCCTCTTTTTTAACCGACGAAAAAAAACGGAGGAGGTTCTCAATTCGACACGTATATTTTTTTTTTTTTTTTTTTTTTATATGTATGACCACGCATAACTTTTTACAGAGTTGTCCGATATTTATGATTCTTTTTTTATTAGAAAGGGCATACTTTCAAGGTGGTCCCATTGTCATCATGTTAGGATCTGATGATGATATCCTGGGGAAATTAAAGGAACTCTTCGAATTTTGGAGGCACGCTTACAGCGATTTCGGTTTTTGTCACGGTATCGGTAGCTTTTTGGCTACTAGTGCCGTATAATATACTATGACAGTATAGTACGAGTACATTAGGTGGCGATAAATCACTAAAAAGTAAGAAATAAAAATTTTTAACAAAAAATAGAACCGACTCAAAACGCACTAAAAAGTAAAAAATAATTGTGTCATTTAGTTGCTTTAATTTACTTAAGCATATCTAGGAGTCGGTGCCAGCCAAGATTTCTACTTTAAGGACGTTACCTAGAACCCACAAACTGCTTTACTACATGAAATAAATGTTTCTTAAACTTGGCTGGCACCGACTTCATAGATATGCTTAAGTAAATTAAAGCAACTAAATGACACAATTATTTTTTACTTTTTAGTGCGTTTTGAGTCGGTTCTATTTTTTGTTAAAAATTTTTATCTCTTTTGTATTGGTGACCATTCCGTTAATTTTTTTGCCCATCTTGTATTTTCCATCCTATGAAAAAAAAAATACAAGATGGGTCCCGGATAGTGGGTACATGTAAAATGTAACTATTTTATATCGAAAATTAACAATGTTCTGTCTCGGATTATACTTACTTAATATGTATTTTGGTTACTCTACAAGGGTGGATAGAAACTAATTTTGTCCTGTTTATTTCACAGCAAGTGTCGTGGATTAGGAAGCGGGACTGGCACATCCTGAGCTCCGGGAAGTTCACTTACACGAACGATGAAAGATTTCAGGTAAACTAATAAGACTTGCTTGAAATTGCACTAGATGTACTAGAAGTTAGCTTCTAATATTAGCTTAATTTATTTATTTTTTCAAAATTTTAAAATACTTTAATAATATGCTTCTCTGACTCCAGAGTGTCAATAGGTCAAAAAAGAGATGATTGACGTCGTCTCTATCTCTCCTTGTCTAACATGATACTGTAGATAGAGATATAGAGAGTCGAAGTCGAAACTCGCACTGTCGAGCTTCGAAACAGAATCGACAAGCTCATAGGAACCTCCTCTGAATATCGATTTTTCCGAAAATACTGTATGATGTCGAATGTTCTCTTTTGAAACAAGATCATTTATTTGGTATCTTTGATTAATTAACTTTAATTACTTCAAACATTCTGTTTAAGCACTTTAATGAACTCATGATCACTGTATAATTAGCTACACCTAGATTATTTCTTAGAAGTTCTTCTTTCTATGATTATTATTATTTTTAAGTATTATTTCTATTTATTATTGCTATCATATTATTCACCGATGTCAGTGTAGAAATTTTTATATTAGTATTAGAGTTAGGTAGGGTCATCCGATAATTTTAGATTTCAATTGTTTATTCTATTTGCCTTAGGTTTGATTTGTATGTTTTGACGAAGATACTCCCCGTCTAACGAAGATAGAGTTGCTCCTAACAAGCGGGACTTGGTATAATTAATATTATCGATCGTACCAAATCCAATCTGCAAACAAGGTTTTGATCTATTCCTAACAATTTTAGACCGCACAGAGTCACGAAATTGGTTTTAAGTATTTTTTACAAGCTTTGCTTTTTGATTTTACGGCTAAAATTGATTAATCTGTGATATCGTAAACGGATGGGCAAGTGGCAGTGCGTGTACTTAAGACAGCAGATTTTGGGGTATGACTAATCATGTAGGAACAATGAAGCCTAACCATAGATACTAATTATTTTTACTTAAAATAATCTGATAATAATGTCTCGAATGAATGACGACCGCTTAATATTTAGGTACATACAGTTAATATAAAAAAAGACGTGTGGCACTCGGAGACTGCCACGGTAAAGCTATTGCATAGCATTTTTCATCAACTTATGTTTACCTTCCGACGTCATCGAGACCGTGGCCTAGCGGTAAGGCGCTCTAAGTGCCCGGATTGCCAGAGAGACACGGCTTCGAATCCCATCGGTTAGGCCACGGTCCCGATGACGTGGTGCCGAAATTGTGCTTTTAATATTATGCTTTTGATATTCAGGGGGTTACACTCAAAGCCCGCGATAGAAGCTATGCAATAGCTTAAAATACGACTTGACGATCGTGAATTCAGCTAACATAACGACTTTTATGCCAAAAATCCGTTCCATATTAATAATAGCTATATCCGTTAATAGAATATATTTGTAACTTATCAGATCCTCCTTTGTATATAGCTAAGCTTTAATACAGCTAAGAAATATCTGGATGCCATAGACAGACTCTAAGTTTATCAAACAGACACATCAAAATTATGGCAAACCTCTTATTCACGCCGCGGGTTAAAAGTAAGCTGATATTGAGTTGTGAATTGTCAGGAATCGTAAACCGCCAAATTAACGTTTGGAAGCGCTAATGAACGTGGCGTGCGATGCGCATTTTAGATGACTATCGAATTAACTAATGATGATTTCAACCACTAATGCTGACTAAATCCGGTGTTCACTAAAACTATTGTTTACTTCGATTAATTATGTAAAAGAGTCAGACATTAATCTCAGTGTCGTAACGTCAATGTGTATGGTATTGGAGCGGCGTTAACGTCACCGTGTCGAGTACTGAAATACTATGACCTATGTACGTAATTTTCTTTGTTTCACTTCACACTAGGTTTGTTCTAAAGTGTATGATACAGACACAATATGCAATATGGAACATACATTTCTTTTTACACAGAGACAAACAACAGAAGTTATTGAACGTAAGACGCAATGTATTTTCAAAGTACGTAATAAAGTCAGTTACGTGGATTATGTTTCTGTTGACCGGAGTCAAGAAGTTGGTGGTGTTATACTTCCGTGCCTTGGAGAGCACGTTAAACTATCGGACCCGATCACTATCAGCAACATCTGATAGTGATCGTTAATAAATTAAACATTATCACTGTAAACCTGCCAACCCGCATTGGAGCAGCGTGTTGGGTCTACGCTCTAGATCCCCTCTTCTATAAGAAGACCTGGCCCAGTAGTTCACACATTTACTTACTACTTTTAAAATCACAATGGTCTGGCCATAACTGGCTTTCATTCTGTAACTCCAGAATTTCTGAACGTATTTCGGATGACGTTTAGCACATTATAGTCTGGAATAACACATTGGTTACTTTCCTGATACGAGTATTCTCATAAATCAGTACTTCACGGTTGAAACTACAGAACACTGCTAGAATAATCGGTATTGCGTCATAAAGGTTGGCAATAACAACTATCTATTAATCAGAAGTTGATCGCGGAAATTAGTGATTTATACCCCTGAGCGATGGGATTTAATGGAACAGCATTGTTATTCCGGCATCCATGTGAAAATCCAATAATATTAACAATGCCGTATCTCTTACTAGATATCGCGGAGGCTGATGTATCGGCTACAACCCGGGATCTGATACGAATATATCAAGCCCAATCAATCTTAACGGACGAATTACGTGCTATTGCCGTATGCCGACCCATGCCGTTTAACTTGTTTGTAATGTATTGCCCACTTATTACCATACTGATATTATTATAAATGGTAAAGTTTGGTTTTTTGCTACACTTTCGCTCAACTAATCAAAGGACAGTAATTTGGCCGACTCAGATTTTTTCGAGAAGAATAATTTTGGTTGAAATTGGTTCAAAAAATCAACATAGGATTAAATGTCACTATAATCTTGAGTCTTTAATTAAAATTGTCTATAGTTAAAGCCTATAAATAAAGAGTTGAGTCTATAATTAAAATTGTCTATAGTTAAAGTCTATAAATAAAGAGTTGAGTCTATAATTAAAGGGCACTATAATCTTGAGTCGATTTTTAAACTTTTGTTTTAGGTTCTACTTTTTACACGCTTCCGTCACATTGTTTTTAAATAATAAAATTCTCACAGTATTAATTCCTTTTGTTTTAGTGTGTGTACAACCCAATGTATGTTTTATGGCTGATTTTTTAAGCCAGCTTCGTATGAAAACTAAGCATGACCGATTGTAGATGTAGATATATTTTTTTAAATGATAGGTGTCTATTTCATCTAGAAAAAGTATTTACTATTCTCGATATATCAAAACACATATCTACACGTGTGTTAAGTCGCTAATCTATACATAAGCGAAATACCACTGACCTATTGACTCGTCACGAGATCTTTAAAATTATACAATCGAATTTAGCACGTGTAACTTGAAATTTAGCATATTTACTTGGGTACTTACTTATTTCGCAATGAGAATAAGAACAGATTTCCCAATAATCTCACAGGAACCAGATCTAAGTTGAGCTTAGAGCTAGTGGGTTTATAAACATGCTAACAAATTTTCAAGTTAAAGATTGGACTGAAAATAGGTATTGATTTCATAAAGCCTTTTGTCTGAATAAATGGTTAATTAACTAACAGAGAGTTTATTGTGTAATATGAGATCCATTTTGTCTGTAAGATTTGGCAAATTAAACCCGCTTGGCAACTAGCTTCCATCGATAGGGATGATTGGATTTTTCTTTCAATAAATTCTAATTAAGTACCTACCTAATTCTGAGTTTTAGGTATCTTTGTAAGCAAGTAAGTTATGAAGCAAAAATATCAAAAAATAAATTATTATTGTGACAGGGCTAGTTTGTTATGGCATATGATCAGCAGCATGGGTTATTTTCACTATAGGAAGTTCGTTGAGTCATTACTAGTTTATGTTTTTTATGTGAATTATTCGTTTTCCTATTTTAAGCAAAAACCGATAGATCCAAACGACAAACTCACCCAGATCCGACAAATAATTCTCAAAATCTACCTACTTATGGTTCCCTCCAAAACGAAGTATCCTTAAGAGATGTTTAATGGAGCTCTACTGTATTCAATTGCAACAAACAAACAATTTCACGAAAACTTAGCTGATGGTAGAAAAAAAATTTCACTGCACTTAATGAATTTCCATAAAGTAACATGTGGTTTAATTTTCATAAAAATGGTAGACAATGGTTTTATAAAAATCATTGTCTCTTGTAGGTGCGGTTATACCAAATATTTTCCTTATATTCCGTAAAGTAAAAAGGAAAATACATTGCTTGCCTGACTGACTCCCCGTGGCAAGGATATTCCGATATATTTCTTATAGTCACAATAATATTTTGCGCCGTCCGTTCTGTTAATGTAATGAATTGGAAAGTATGGTTCGATGTTATTTCTAAAATAGAAATAACATCTGTAATAAAAACTAAAAGAAGTAAAACTATGCTTTTAAGCAGAAACTCCATAATAATAAAAAACAAAATTAGATTAACTATACTTAGTTATTTAAGCCGTCCGTCTCTGTTATTAACACTCGCCAAGCTCGCCAACCCGAATTGAATTAACGTGGTGGGTCCGAAAATCCAGTGTTAAGAGATGATTATAAAATAGAGGAAAATAGTGATAATGATAATCAATAATAATAATTAATTAGAGATGAGACTATAATTACGTCTGCTGTATGACATTGTAGGATAATTGAAATAAAAGTGCGTTAGGGAGATATTGATGTAGATAATAATGATGCACATGATGATGATAATGATGATGATGATGATGATGATGAGGTTGATGGTAGTCATGATTGAATATTAATACATTTCAGGTGCTCCACGGAGAAGGGTCGGAGGACTGGACGCTGCAAATTAAGTTTGTACAGAAGAGAGACAACGGCACCTACGAATGTCAGGTAAATACCCAATAAGTAAGAGTTTTAATTATTTTCTTGGTTGAACAAATATATAATGTCTTAATAGCTCTTTCAGCTTATAACTAAAATAAAGAAAAGTTTGTGTTGTTAAATACACCAATGTATACTTAGCGAAAAATAGGATCAATAATGGCTTTTGTTGATGTTTTGATTTTTGAAATCTAGGTATTTTTAAATAAATATATCGAAATAAAAACGGAATATATATTTTTTTGTCAATCACTACCGGATAAGTACAAGTTCGGCGTACTTTCTGGTATAATTAGAAAGGTGTCCTAATATTTTCATTATGCGTTTTTATAAGATACTGAGACAAAAATAATAATCTATGAAATAACCTTCCAAGAAAAGAAAAGTTGACATAATTCTAATTCAAAATTTTAATTAACACCATGCAGACTTTGTCTCCCAGGTATTACCTATTTATCTACCCACACAATGGAAGTTTCCAGAAAAGTTAATATTTAAATCAGATGTACCTTTGTCTTCTTACATTATAATGTAATAATATGTAAGCAAATGAATTCTTTGAAAATGGTCGCTTAAAAAGGGGTTTTTACATTCAAGCAATTTGAATTGCAAATGTAAGAGTGCTCTCAGGAATGCCAGCACTATTTGAGATAAAACTATTTTAAGTAATGCTTAGCAGGTACCTAGCTAGACTTACTCTACTAAAGTTTTAATATAAATTAAGACTATTATTATGGTATATGAATGGTTTTAATATAAATTAAGACTATTATTATGATGATGTAATAGCGTAGTTTTGTAGTTAATAATTCAGGTCCCTTAGTTCGACTCCAACCTTGGGTGGGTCAGTCTACCACCCATACATTGTTTGCCCCAGAAAAATTAAATGTTTATGCGTCTCAATGAAACTTTTACTTTTGGGTTGGTAATCCTATTTTATTTAATAATAAAAAGTATATTTTGCCCTAGATAGAGGGGTTATTGCATAATCAGTACCATAAACTCTTACTAAAATACCTGCCTAAAAAGTTATTTTTGTAAAAAATATTGTTATAGGTAATTTAACGAACACAATGTGAAATAATTGTTTTATTATGTAATGTTTAGTGTTATCTTAGACTTACTCTGAAACAAAATGTTATAAGAAAAATCATATCTTTATACATTTTGTATGCAACTGTCGATATCAACTACGACTCAATAGGAATTAAAAATAATACTTTTTTAGATTTATTTTAAAACCCCGCTAGTTCTAATATTTCTATTTATATATTTAAAAATTATAATTATCAAGCTATATTATTTCGTTTATTTTGTTCGGTCTCTAGGTTCATGGAGACATCTTTAAAGTGCCTCGTTTTTTTATTCTTTTATATGTTAGTTTATAAAGTGCAACCACGCCTGATGGTAAATGATAATGCAATCTAATCACCAGATTCGGGCTTTGAAATATTGAGCTATTCTTCCAAGTAATTCCAATAGGATATAGCCCAGAGTTGGGAAATTAGTGGAATTGCTACAAGGTAGTTTTTTATCCTTCAAATGTGTTAATTTTAACTGTGTTAAATTCTACTTTTTTTTTCGAAATTGAAATAAAAGTAATTTAATGTAATATCATATCATATCTGTAATCAATGTGCTTTTAAAATCCGAAAATCTCCCTTGGGATACTAAGTGAGTAAAACCATCTTTATTTTGTGTTTATTATTATTTTTATATCTAAACATGCTTTTTATGGTGGTAGAATTTTTAAATAAGGAAAGTGAGAAAAATATTTTAAAGTTATTTACATATAATGACAATGACCTCGCACCAAATAAAGCTAATTACAGTTTTGCAATTAGATAAATAACTAAATAAAGGCTCCCGGAGGATTGAAAACATGCAATTAACTGTAATACCAACCCACTGTGTGAATGACAAAGGGGCTATTATGCTAACGTTTATATTTAATGGGAAGTAACAATGACGTTTAAAAGGCTGATTGCATACCTACTTTTGGTAATCAAATTAAAAAAAAATTAAAAAATTTTTAGAAACGAACTATTTTTGAGAAGAAAATGGTAATGATGATGGAGTCAGTGCAGTAAGTAGCTTTTTATGCGCTTTGTGTGAGCATCATATCTGCACCCTTGAAAAATCCCTCGCTGCAGGAGAGGCAGAGTGCAGTTCGCTGCCCGTCCCAAGTGCCAGTACCAGTACAGTATGAGATCCGCCTTATACACTTTCCATGAAACTAGCAAGAGCTTTAAGCTTAGTTGGGAGAGAAGAGAGAAGTTTGAAGAAACTTACATAGGTTATATTCATTTTACAACACCAAAAAAATGACAGTTTTAGGAGCATAAAGTACGGCGTTTTTTCCCACCACTCTACTTCAATGTTAGTCCACTCGTCCCATACATGAATTTATAACACACATATATACCTACACAACAAGACGTGTCATTTATCATGCTAGACCTAAAATAAATACAAAACCGCAGCACAATACTAGGTCAACGGGTTTTTCCACATTTTCATTAAACGCTTCGTGAAATCGCTGCGCCCTTGACACGTAAAAGAATTTTCAATTGGAGGTGCGCAGAAATGCCAATAAAAAGCCGACAAACAACGCGGCGGCGCGGACGAGTGACAATAACCTCATACAGGTTGCCAATTTCACGGAATGTTTTCCGCTTGGCCTTATTTACGTAGCCAATTAGTCGGACCTATGCCGATGCCTCGTACCACGGATGTTATTTTACTGGATCACCTTTTTTAATTTACGAGAAGCCGTTGATTGCCAACAGTACTAATGTTAAGAGTTGATGCGATCGAATATGGACCTTTCAGTTCCTACAGATAAGTTGCATACACCTTTCACTTCCTACACGACGTTGAAACGCAAAATTTTTCTGGACCATCTTTTTTATTTGTTACTATAGATTTTAACTGCAATAACTTATTAGAAGTAGGATGAAATCCACACGATATTGTAACGGAACGTTGAATCGTTTGCCGGAAGAGTGGGAACAACATGCGGCCGAATGTTTACTTAAACCATTTCTGAATATTACCCAAAACGGACCTGGTTTATGCCTGCTGATTTGGTTTTCAGCAGCTAAAAGACCTCCAAACAGGTGTCGAAAGTAGCGGGTTATATAAGCATAAAGTAAGTTAATTAATTAATTAAACGTTTGTTTGAGAGATTTTTTGTGTTTTTGGTTGAACCAAATACTTGGTTGTAACGGTACATATCGACATGACATCAATAACATTTTTTTTAATTTATTGATATTGTGAATGATCATTATTTTAAAAACGCAGCTGATGATTTACTTGCCCGCGCTCCTCAATAGAACCTACGCTCCGAAATTGTACTAGAATTGCTACAAACAAACAACAGTAACGTAAACTTGAAATAAGTAAATTTGAATTGAATGAACAAAAGGCATCTATATTAAAATAAATCCGTGCCTCGATTGCCTCGTGCGGAAACTCGATGGGTCAAACGCGTCTCGCGTGAGGCAAACAAGCGCACTTCACGTGCCACTTCTATGTAATTTAAGCTTTGAAAGGCTATCCATAAATGTTTTTATTACGTTTAACTAGAAAAGTATTGGGTTGCCGAGCTATTGCTGATGTTGATTTTTTACGATCGTATTTCATATTTATTTTCTTTACAGTTTTGAAGTAAATCTACAAATAATATAAATATTGGTCTAATAATCTAATAATCTTTATCTTTGGTTTATCATAGTCCTGTGACTATTGGCCACCTTTTGACTGTATCGTTAAACAGCTGTATGATACCTTGATATATATTATAACATTTTTGCACTTAAAAGAGGTTTTAAAGCAGTTTTCCTTTGGATACAAACACAAGGTTTTTGCACCTTATTCCTTCCCAAATTTCCTTTATCTAGCTTTTATTTTCTCTACTTTATACAATGTAGGTAAGTAAAATTGTCCAAGTAATGAAAGAATACCTTCCTTACCTTCTAAGGCAACGCATGCTTTTAACTCGAGCTACCTAACAAATTGTTTACCATTTAGAGTGATTTTGCCGGTCTCCGTGGCGCAGTGGTATGCGCGGTAGATTTATAAAACGAGGTCCTTGGTTCGATTCCTAGCTCGGCCGATTGAAATTTTCTAAATTGGTCCAGGTTTGGCTGGTGGAAAGCTTTGGCTGCAGTTATTTACCACCCTGCCGACAAAAAAGTAACGCCAATCGATTTAACGTTCCGATACGATATCGTGTAGAAACCGTAGAGGTGTTGATTTAATTCTACTCCTCACAAGTTAGATTGCATCATCACTTACCATCAGGTGTGATTGCAGTCAAGGGCTAACTTGTAACAAATAAAAAAAACTTGGTTGATAGACTTCATAATCTGGTGCGGCGGTTATCTTAATTGAATGTGAAGTCGTGAGAGTTCTCACCCCTGCCTCCTAAATATTGCCACATAACAATACATATGCTAGTACACACAATAATGTCAGGGTAGACACTTAGAGTAAAGAATAACAGTTACATTTCCCTAACACGGTGATCAAATAGAACGTTACGCGCGAAATTCAAGATGGCGGACCCGTTCCTGAACGTTATATTCCATTTGTGTTGTTTATTGTTTCCATTTGCATATTTCCATTGTTTAGAAAATAGAGAGCGTTTTGGTGGAGTGCTGGTAATTAGCTTAAATTAAGAGAATACGGGGAAAATAAATGCAGATTTAAAATGTATTTAAGCCCGTTTTCCATATATATAATTAAAAAAACAGCTATTTAATTATTTCTCATGCTTAATCTAATGCGTAATTAAGGGCTCAAAAAGCTTTACACCTACGCCCCAGGATACAAGGCGACACTTTAAAAGACATGTTCCTTGCTTGCTCTGCAAAGAAATACTTATTAGTTTATAGTCCATGGTTGTTCACTTACCAAAAAGTGGGACATCTATAATTATGTCCGTCAATTATTATTATAAAAAAGTGTACAATAATTTTGGAAACTGTCTAAAATTGAAATAGAAAGTTAAATTAAATCTAAATTATTCAATAATAGAACAAATATAAACCATTACTACTATACTCAGGGTGATATTAAGCCCGTCAGTCCGCATTAGAGCAGCATGGTGGGTCTACGCGAGTGGACCGTTAATAGGCCGATAATGATGATGATTATAGGCTCCTTCTATAAGTATGGAAGATGTAATAGTAATGACTGTAGGCTCTTCGCTCATCATCAAGCGTATCATTGTAGCCAAGCAGTAAGCTATAAAGTAAATAGGTTTAACAATTTTTACAAATTCCATTTAAATTCAAATTTCACAGAATTCCTCTCTCTATTTAGGCACGAGTTCGCAAAGCGTTTCCGCAAAGATAAAGTGTAATGAACGCAAGTGACTCGTGTGTGCTTGTGTCGCTAAGTTGCCGCGTTTAAACGACGAACAAGTGTGTCTGAGTGTTTGAGAATTGTAACTATTTTACGTTACGTTAAGTAGGATGAAGCAACGAAAATAAATTTACAGAATTCATCCGTCTGAAGTAATTATACTTGTCGTTTAAAGGATACAGTTTTAATTTTTAATTATATTAAACTGAAGTATCGGAAATGCTACAGTATATACATGGTTACGCATTTTTTCACTAAGATTTCAAGAAATCAAGAAGAATTTTCAAGTATTACAAACACGTTGTGAACAATTTTCAAGTATTACAAACACGTTGGACACAATTCTTAATTCGATTTTAATTTGAATAGCCAAATAAATGGTATTCCACCTCGATCTTTACAAGAGAGCGAATGTGGAGCTAAACAACCCACTATAAGTACAAGGCACGTTACTTTAATTCTTATAAGAAAGTAGAGTCTCGAGTTTAAACCAACCACGTGCCAAATTGTCTTAGCAAATGCGTGTTAGGAGGTTTCAAGTAACTATATATGACTCTGCAAGGACCACTATCAGATGCGAATAGTAATAATCGAAATTAACAGCTTAAATTGCTTTACAAATCACGGCGATGCAACGCCACCATCCCAACTCCAGACTCATAGTAGATTTCGTTAAAAAAAAACAAAGCTCAATATTTTAGCTGTCCGACCTCGGACTCATTATTAGAAACCACAAAATTGAATGGACCAACGAGACAGATCACTACCTATATCATCATCATAATCATCATTATCAGGGTATTAACAGCCCACTACAGGACCAGGCCTCCCTCCTTATCGGAGAGGGGATTTCGAGCGCACACACACCACACTGCTCCAATGCGGGTTGTCGGGCTTAGGCTGATAATGTGTCATTTATTAACGATCACTATCAGATGTTGATGAAACTGACCGGGACCGACGGCTTGACGTGCTTTCCGAGGCACGGGGGTGTAACACCACCAACTTCCAAACTCCGGGTTTGGAATGTACTGAGAATGTTATAGAAGAATGAAAAACTCAGAACTATTTCCTGACCCGACCCAGGATTCGAACCTGGGACCTCGTGATCGAAGCCAGATACCAACCCACAGACCCCACATAACACAGACATAACAGAACCCATGAGACCAACGATGCAATCACTACTGCTTTCAAAAAGTATGACCTTGCCGTGGTCGGAAAGGCTTCGTATGTAAAGTTAAGTTTTCTTTGTAATATTACAATGTTCATAGCCTGACGCAATAATTCAGTATACAGGCGAAAAGCGCCTGGAAGTGCCCTGGGAAACTACTGGGACTACATCTTGATCTTACATCTACCTTCATCTATAATTCATGGAATGTTCCTTTTTAATGGACTTCAGACAACGAAACATTACTCGAAGTGGTATTTCTTGCATTTTTATTTCTCAGACTGCAATGCTAACATACGTTTTCATATTCTTTGACTCGCATATATTTTGGAGGATGCTCGGTCTCGGTGTTATGTGAAATTTATTCTTTTGCTGACTTCAGTTCCACTAAATTGTGTTTATTTTTTTTTATTCGCCACAAGCTAGCTCTGGACTGCAATCACACGTCTTGGTGTTAAGTAATAATGCAATCTAAGATGGAAGCAGAAGCGGATAATATCCAGAACGCTAAATCATTTGGCTGTACTTCTTTGTCGATAGAATTGTTACTATCCACAGCTGAAGCCTCCCACTGGCCAGGCCGGAACCAATTCAGAAAATCCTAATCGGCCTTGCCGGGAATCGAACCCAGGACTCTGTCTTATAAGTCCACCGTACACACTACTGAGCCACAGATGCCGTCAAAACCATTTAAATAACTATAAACATTAAATTAAAAATTTAAAAATCCCCCGACCCAAATTAGAAATATGAAAAGAACCAGTCAAGATAATTCCAACGAGCCCAAACTCGTTGGGTTTACTAAAAAGGTAGACCAGGGTTATGTCTTCTACCTTCGAGCGTTATTATCAGACCAGCTCAGTGGTTCCAGAAGACATTAGTGTTTCAAATGTAAGATCACACACATGCTTTCAAGTAAACTCCACCAAACATAGCTAAGAACACTCTGATGTACCTTTCAAACAAAAAAAACGCATTAAAATCGGATCATCCGTTTGGGAGTTACGATGCCACAGATAGACACATACACATTTACACATACACGTCAAACTTATAACACCCCGTCGTTTTTGCGTCGAGGGTTAAAAATAAACTTATTTAATTTTTTGGTCCTTTTTAATTTACCTTGGAATTTGCACTTTGCTCATATTATGTTTTACTACTCTATACTTAATCTGTGCAGAAATTATTTGGGTTTTTGTTAGACCATGATTGTGATATGTATAACAAAATTAACTTAATTGATCTTGTAGCAACTTGGTTTTGAGAAAAAGTTGGTAAAACGAAGAAGTTATAAGGTGTTAGCCCCGTTCGTTATAAATTACGTGTGATAGTTATATAGTTACAGAGTCAAAACATTATTTACCTTAACCCACCAACTGTAGACAGTGCAGAGAACGTGATATATTTAAATGGTCCTATGAGCAGATGAAGACTATTCATGAGAAAAGGGGGTAAGCTTAAAATTATTAAAAACTTTATTATCATATGATGTAACTAAAAATTTACAATTTTCGTAATTTTTGATTTATCTAAATTCATTATCTATACTATATAACGTTACTTCGTACGAAATTTCAAGATCCTAGGTTTACGGGAACTACCCGTTAGGTTTTTATTTACTTGACCGTATCGAAAATTGGGGAAATTTTTGGCATAAACGGCTGTATCTTTTGATTGCCTTGACCTAGAAGCTTGGTTTTTTCACAACTCTAAGAGACAGACTTTAGTATTTGACGGACGGACAACGAAGTAATCCTGTAAGGGTTCCGTTTTTTCTTTATAGGTACGAAACCCTAAAAACCGAAAATCAACACCGTTTGCCAAAAAATACACACACAGTATAAAGTTTCCCGCCCCACAAACCGCATAATTGGGTATTTCGTCTCGCACACTGCCTTGTTACTTAAGTTTTCCCAGAAATTATCATATTCATGTACCAGATTCGAATTATTCTGCATGCATAGCGCGAGTGCCTAGGGACCACGGATACGTCATAAGATCTCTTCCAACCTCATGTTAAATTCATAAAACGTTTCATTTTTAAATCGACGTCAGAAGGAAGTCGAGGTTACGTAATTTATTTACTCCAGTGGCTTTGGATGAATGGAGTTTTGTGCTGTGATGGCTGTTTCTGATATGGAATTTTCGTGTTTGTGACTATTAAAAGCCTTTTAAATAAGAAATTATTAATAGGTGTTTTATTGGTCTACATGCAAAGAATAAAATACTGTAAAATAATAATAAAGTACTGTTATAGCCTAGCCGATAGTTTTTCAATTTAGTGACAATAGTTTCACGGTTACGGGGCTAGACACACCAAGGACACAAAGGCCATTGGTACGATAACTATTTTTTGGACTTTTGGCGCATTTATTTCTAATACAAAATCTGGGTAATTATAAACATCTGATTGTTTTCTTAACTATTATATAAAAGAAATAAAGCTGAAAATTCTCGCAGTAAGTAAAAATAAATTGGTAACTGGATTACCTATTACAATTTGATAGATAAACAACGTAGACAATGTACAGCAATTACTAAGAAAGCGAAAATAAAGCAAGACTTAAGGACTGAAAATTTAACAAATAAAAATGGATTACAGATAAGATTAAAAATCTTTGTCCACTAAGAACAAAAGGCGCCCACGCTTAATACGGTTTAAAAGTGATTAGGTACACAGTGATTTTGTTCGTTCTCTGGAAAAATCCAGTGGTTATCAATTGTTGGGTCTTAAAAAGAGGATTTCGTTTAAAAAGTTTCTTTTGAGGCTTCTGTTTCCATATATTCTAAAATGTTATTAATATTATGGATTGTACGTGAACTTTTGAGGCAAACAGATTTATTTCTAGCTTAGATTAATTTAGAATTTTGTATTTTATAATTGGCCTTATTTTTCTGCATGAGAATATTATTTACTAAATTAAATGATAAAATGAAATTTTTTAAATTTTATACCGTCAAAGCCACTTTATGCCATCGGAATTAAGCCCGTTTTAAAAAAAAAACACAATAACTGCGAAAAAACGACGACGTGTTGCAAAAACACTACTGGTTCCTACGACTTGGATCCTATTTAATAACAATATAAATCAACAAGTAGTGTCTCTGCGACACGTCGTCTACAGTTGTCGTCTGCGGTCGGCTACGAACTCCAAGAAAAATAGAAGTCGTGGACTCGATACTAAGGAATTAAAGACCAATGTTAAATAAGGTAACCCCTGAAGTACAGGCAGTACACAGACATTTATTTACGTATAATCAACGCAAACTGACCAGGCTACACACGTAATATAAAGGTCAGCGCCCGCCGCCGTAATTCATAAAACCGCAATTTGCAATTCGGCGCTAATGCGACGACTGTCGACTGTTACATTAATCCTGTGACATTTCAGTAACGGTCCACCTAAAGGGACCGTCCCTCATCTAGGGGACAGTATGAAAAAATTAGCGTATGCATATTGTGCTGTCACTAAGAGCGTTTCATAAAAGGGTGTCGGCAGACTTTTTCTTTTATTTACCGACAAATTAATTGCAATCTCACCTGGTAGCTAATATGCTAACTTCATGTCTTTCAGACAATAATGCCGACATTAATAGATTTTATATCGCAATTCAATCCAAAAAATATTTTGTGGAATGCGGATGCGACTTTGTCAGCATTAAAATAATATGGTCAAAAACCATCTTTGCCTTTTTAACCGACGAAAAAAACGGAGGGGGTTCTCAATTCGACACGTACATATATATTTTTTTTTATGTATGACCACGCATAACTTTTACAGAGTTGTCCGATTTTGATAATTCTTTTTTTATTAGACACTTTCAATATGGTCCCATAGTCATCATGTTAGGATTTAATGATGTTATCCTGGGAAAATTGAAGGAACTTTTCAAATTGTATAGGCACACTTGTAGCGATTTCGGTTTTTGTGTAAGTATCGGTAGCTTTTTGGCAACTAGTGCCGTATAATATGCTATGAGAGTATAGTACGTGTAGGTTACGTGTCGATAAATCACTAAAAAGTAAGAAATAAACATTTTTAATTTACTTAAGCATATCTATGAGTCGGTGCCAGCACTGCCAGCTAAGGTTTCTACTTTAAGGAAGCTTTACCTAGAACCCAAAAACTGCTTTACTACGTATGTTAAATAAATACGTACGTTAAATAAATGTACCTTAAACCTTACCGTGAGAAGGAGGGTATACAAATGTATATTAAACAGAAAAACAAATTGCGCTGGTGAAAAGCCATAAAATGTTCCGGTTCTGTAGCATACATTTTTTAAAGTGACCGAAGGAACCAATAGTCCAGATAATTTTTAATGACTACGCAGTCTAAATTACACTGACTTAGGTATAGTTTTATTAGTTACATTGGCTTCAATTTTGAACAGCAACGGGTAGTAATACCCTGGCTATGTAGGTACTATCACAGAGAGCAATTACTATTTGAGCTTTTTGTGACAAAGTTCGTTCGTAAAAGTACTACCAACATGTTTATTTGTGCCGCCAAGGAGCTTTGTTGTCTTCTGGTTTGAAAAACATGGTTGCCGGTGTAATTACAGGCACATAAAGCTCAAACACCGACGCCTCAAGTTGATGGACATAGGGCACTTGGGAGATGTTCCTTGTATGCTCTGCAAACATGCGTCATCATTTATTATACGCATTGCAAAGGTATGGAATGCCCTTCCGATATCAGTTTTTCCTAATTCATATGACTTGGGTATCTTTAAAACAAGAGTGAATAGGCATTTTCTAAGCAAGCGCGCCCCACCTTACACCGCATCTACATCAGGTGAGATCGTGGTCAAGCGTGAGCTTATTGCAGATAAAAAAAAAAAACAGTTTCATCCGCCCGCAGGTTCATCCGCTTAGTTCTCGTCCCCGTGGGAACTTCCAAACGACAAAATGTGGCCTGCGTTGTTCTGATATGTAAGTTATTATTGAGAAGTTTCATCAAAATCCATTCAGTACTTTTGCGTCAAAGAGTAACAAACATCCATTCATACATACAGACTTTTTCTTTTTAGTGAGGATAATTTTTGTACCTTTTCAATTAGTGTACCTTTTCAAGTGTACATTAATTTTTCTTTATTTTTATTGCAATTCCCCGTCACTCAAATGTATAGGTCCGATAATCTATACTAAAGCCAAACTCGATTGAGAATGCTTGTCAACAAACAAATTTAAAATGAAGGTAGAGAATGCAACACATTACTAATAACTTTAAAATTATGTTTTGTTTTTTTTTATAAAATCTTATTTAAAAGATATTGAATATATTAATTAGTTTCAAGCTTACTTATCTAATTTACTGACATGAATTCGACATTAACTAGCTTATTCACAAAATAAAATTTAAAATAACTAGTGATTTCTATCTTCATTTTTAATTTGTTTGTTGACAAGCATTCTCAATCGAGTTTGGCTATAGTATAGGTTACCTGGAAGAGATCACTTCTAGTGATAAGGTCGCCTTTTGTGCTTAAGTTTATATTGTATCATTGTTTCTTTTTTTATTTGCAATAAAGATGTTTAAATAAAATAAGTAAAAATAATTTTTTACACCTATCGTGTGTCCGTCAAAATTAAATATTACTATAAAAAATGTAATAAACTTATTACTTACTTGAGTTTAGGATAATCCTGTTTTAATCGCAATATAGTTACTGTACGTGTAAGGGCCCTTAGTTCTTCCATTAGCTGACCCCTTGCAAAGTGTTAGCGTGGGTGCTCTAAGTTGTTTGGATTTGAGCAAATAATAACAAGGTGCTTGTATTTTTAATAAGGTTTTAGCCCGGGACAAACTAAAAGTCCCTTATCGGGTGAACATTGTTGTAATTAGTGAGCAAAGGTGTTTATTTTTAACCCTCTACCGTGCCTTTACTAATCCTAATTTGTTGGACAAAGTTTAATACTTTAGAAAATCATTCGATAGTAAATTGCTGTACATGGGGCTGTTATTATAACTCGTGGTGTAGCACAGAACAATGACGGTATTTTTGATTAAAATATGAAAGATTGGTGAAGGTAATGAATACTGAAAAAAAACGTGAATTAATTAAAAATATTCATGACTTAATTTTAATTTTAATTTTAATTGCGCAAAGGATTAGCCTGGCTATCCAACGCGGAAATGCAGCTAGTATTCTTGCCACCATTCCACGTGGGCATGATTTGTATAGTTATTAGGATAAGTTAGCTTAAGTTCTTTATTGTATTCTTTCTCAATAAAAAAATTCATTTTAAAAAAAAAATTAATTAACTTAATATTTAAAAAGCAAAATTTAAATTAACTTTTTTTTTATTATTTAAATATTACATTTTAACACAATCATAACACATCAATAGGGAAATAAAATGAAAAAGAATTAAAAACAACATACATTTACATTCATATATGCCTATAAGTTAATAAGTTTGTCGCCAAATATAATAAAATGTAATAAGTTATTTAGTTTTAACTAACTGAAAGAAAAACAGTTAAACAACAAAGAAAAATACAGAGGCATTCGAATATCAATATTGGTAGATTTGATTTACCAATCTATGCAATTAGCAGAAAATACAGAGAAACGGTTTAAAAAATTGATGGAAAAATCAAGCAACATTTGCAGTGCGGGGCAGGCAGGGCAAAGACCTCTCAAAGAGGTTCTACAGAGTTGAACTCTTGAGGGTCTTGAAAGAAAAATGAATTTCGCAACGGCAGTCGGCACCCCCTGTTTCAAACGTCAGTTTGCACTCTGTTTTATGGTTCTTTTTCCTTGAAAAGCGAAAATTTTATGAAAGTTACCTGTAGGTAGGCCTTAAAATATTTCTTTGAAAACTTTTCGCATACGTTTATTGTAAAAAAAATTTCTTTTGCATAAAATGGTATAGTTTTTCTATACTAAAGCCAAACTCGATGGAGAATGCTTGTCAACAAACAAATTAAAAATGAAGGTAGAAATCACTATTCATTTTACACCATTTTGAGAATGCTTTTCAACAAACAAATTAAAAATGAAGGTAGAAATAACTATTCATTTTAGACCATTTTTAAAATTAACTAGTTAATGACAAATTCATGACAGTAAATTAGATTAGTAACCTTAAAACTAATTAATATATTCAATTTATTTTAACTAAAATTTTTTGAAATAACAAAACATAATTTTAAATTTATTAGGCATAAAATGTGTTGCATTTTCTAATTCTACCTCCATTATAAATTTGTTTGTTGACAAGCATTCTCAATCGAGGTTGGCTCTAGTATAGAATTGCAGATTATTATGAAATGAATAAGCTTAAGATTTTTTTTAGATCAGACAAAAATCCTTTGCGTAGGTGCCTTTAATTCCGAAATCGAGAAGTCATTGTAGTGTCAACAGCTACCAGTGATGATCCGCTTTCCATTAATGGCTTTCCAAGTAAATGTCAGTAGAGACTGTACGTATGATTAACATTGACGCTTAGATCGGTTTGTTTTACTTTTTTGGAAACTATACTTTTTCCAAAAATAAAACCAAACTAGATCTATTAATTGCCTCCGAAAGCCCACATGTAAAATCGTTGGAGCCGTTTGCGAGATTCGGTTTCTTTTAGTTATACGAGAATTGCTTGCTTACAGTTATTAGATAGATAGGTTGATAAATTACTTAATATTTTTTTACTATTTATAATAAGTTCGATAAATTAATTAGATATAAAAGTTCCTAGGCTAAATATATTCTGGATAAATTAAAACACATCGGTTTGTTAATCTAAAACTCAAACATTGTATCAATAAATGTTGCCATAAAATTAATCGAAACCGCTTTTATATAAATGGCAACAAAGCCACCAGTAGCTCCTGATTATTATTAGCTATATTGCAGCTAATTAATATAGATCGCAAAATCAAATTTACAATTATAACACAAGCAAAATTAATTTCGTCCACAACAAAAACGTCGGGTTTTGCAAAGGTCAAACCAATGTATTTACACGTACAAATATTATTATATGCCGGACCAAAATCCACAGTAACAGAAACACGGATGAAGTAATTTTGTATACCTACTGAATACACGTTATATTATGGTACCATTGATAATGAAGACCTTTGTTTTTGATCAAAAATAACACAAATATCGGTTAGGTGCTTATTGGGATATGTGTGGGATAGGGTTCCGTATCTTAATATGTTTTTATATAGTTGTAATATACGATATTGTCTTGTGTTAGCTTACGGCAAGTTCACTATCAAAGAATTCGAAATCTTTATCTAATCTAGATTTATTTTAAATGTTGCAGAATAAATTGAATCGACGTATTCACCAACTAAACGTATCGTAAAATTTTCGCTATTTCTTAAATGTACGAATAATCTATGGGTAGACACTTAAGGTATGAGTTTTTATGTCGGCTAGGTTACCGCCATATCCGCTTTTTTATGTACCAACTGTACAGAGATCTAACTGTAACCCTTTTAAGTTGTATTTGTACTTTGGTCTTTTTAGATAAATGATAAAATAATATATTTATTTACAAGAAGGGCCGACGCAACAACCATTCTGAGGCCACCGTACGCATTTGTGTTTAAGTTGTTTACCTTAAAAGATATGATAGGGGTAGGAAATATAATTTATGTTGTGTAAGCCCGCCAACCCGCATTGGAGCAGCGTGGTGGGTTTACGCTCCATACCCCCTCTCCTATAAGGAAGGAGCCCTGGTCCTGCAGTGGGACGTTAATAGGCTGATAATGATGATGATGATGATAGTCTATGTTTCTGTTAAATATTTAACGTACGTACGTTTTACTCACAGATCGGAGCACCCTTAGGAGATGTTGACTATACAATGTTCAATTGCGAATTGAAACGTTTTAGGGTCAACTTCTAATAGAAAATAAAATTATTAACTACTTTTACTTTTGATCAGCACCACTAACCCGAGCCCAAGCTATACTGAACCCTAAAAGGGTGAAACAAGATTGTGTAAAAGGATGATCACTGGATCGGAGAGATAATTTTTGCTTTGTTTTTATTTACACCATGAATTGAATTCACCCGAGCGCGAGTCGTAATCCGGGACAACCAATACGAAAAATTTTAATTAACGTTTGGAATGAAAAACGAGACAACCCCTTGTTATGAAAAATACACCGTACAATAACACTTATTGCTATTGATTTATACACACATACGTGCATTTATTCGTCAGCCTTTTTAATGGCTTACAGGGTTTGGCTCCTACTTACTTTATTTGATCATTAAAAATATTACAGGGCTTTGATTTTCTTTTTTCTGTCACCATTATTTGCCTATTAACAACCCAATATAGGGCAAGCCTTTAACTTAGGGTAAGGTTAGTTGGATGAATTTTGCGAACGAAATTGAGAAACTACGCGAGTGTGGAGAGACACATTTTAATGTTTGTGACATTGGCGCAGCGGCATGCGCGGCAGATTAATGACATGAAGGTCCTGAATTCGATTCCCGGCTTGGTTGATTGAGATTCTCTTAATTGGTCCAGTTCTGGCAGATAGAAAGCTTTAGTTGTGACTAGTTTTCCTTCCTCCTATTGAGGCATTGAATCCGATGATTGAGAGTAATTTTAATGAAGACCTGCATTGGAGTACCATAGTTAGTCTTTTAAAGTACCCCAATCTAACCCACAGCCGTAGCGCAGTGGTAAGTGCGGTGGATTTATAAGACGGAGGTCCTAGGTTCGATTCCTGGAGGGACAGATTGAGATTTTTCTTTCTTAATTTGTCTTGGTCTGGCTTGTGGGAGGCTTTCGTCGTGGCTAGTTACCACCCTGCCGACAAAGACGTACCGCCAAGCGATTTAGCGTTCCGGTCCGATATCGTGTAGAAACCGAAAGGGGTATGGAATTCATCGTACTCCTAACAAGTTAGCCCGCTTCCATCTTAGATTGCATCATCACTTAACATCAGGTGTGATAGCAGTCAAGGGCCAACTTATAATCGACGCAGAAGCAGGGTCACTACCCACTGCGCCACTCGGCCGTCTAATGATAATGTAGTAGGTACTTATGTAAAGAGTACTTTAAATGACTTCTAATTACTCACAGTTAGCCACTACTGTGTACTCGTAAATTACGTGTTCCAGAAAGCCATGCGTCTCTCTGAACTCGTTTGAACTGAATTAGTCTAACTAGGTTACAACCTACATGCAGTAATTCATTAATTTGTTTACCCTATGCGGTTAAACAAATTGGTCTTGCGTTAATTTAACGTACTGTGAGATGGTGATAGCTTTTTACTTTTGGTTTATCTGTATTTTGGTATCTGATTTTGATTATTTTAGTTGGAAAACTTGCAAGCTCAGTGGGGCAAGTGCGAGTCTTGCACCGAGCGACTACGTAAAAACGTACTCACTCGTAACGTCAAATTATATAGAAAAAAAAGCGTTTGCTATTGCTAAAACTAGATGGCGCTACTTCAATTCAATATAAAATTTGCCTTTACTATTTTCGATATCGACGCGGTAAAATCTTACACTAGGCACACTGCAGCTCGGTAGGTCGATTCTGTAACGAAATTCGACATTACAAGTCTCGACATTGTCTCTCTCTCTCTCTGTCAAACACTAAATTTTAGATAGAGACATACAGAGACAAACCCCGGAGTCGAGAAGTTGGTGGTGATACACCCCCGTACCTCGGAAAGCACGTTAAGCTGGTCCCGATCACTATCATCAACATCTGATAGTGATCGTTAGTAAATAAAATATTATCACCCTAAGCCCGCCAATCTGCTTTGTAGCAGTGCAGTGGGTCTACGTTCCATATCCGCTATCCCGTAGTGAGCCGTTAACATGTGGTAATGATGAAGATACAAAAATATGATTCAAATAATATTAATAAAGATTGAGACAGTCAACTTAACGTGCTCTCTCGACTCTGCTGCTGAAAATATCTCGAACAATACCTACTTTCAATATTTCACAGGACTCGAACTTTGGACTGAAGCCGCATAAGCTCATCAATGAATTAACGAGACAGATACTCGTACATACCTACTTGATAATAAATGGGAACTAAGCCAAATAATTTTCTTTTATCTGCCGACTAACTTGATGTTTTATGGGTCATTTACAGGAAAATATATTTTCATCGGAACCTTCCAAAGTTCCTAGATAAAAGAAAATTGTGCTAGATTTCAATACCTACTCGTAGTATAGATTTATCATTATAGCCTATTAACAGCTCAATACAGGGCTAGGATTCCCTTCTTGTGGGAGAGGAGATATGGAGGTCAGACCCAACACGCTGCTCCAATACTCTCCAAGACATAACACGGAGTCATAACACCACAACTTGTTGACTAAATTTCTTAGAAGGAAGAAAAACTCAAAATTATTCCACAATCCGACCAAGGATTCAAACCCAGGGCCTCGTGATCGAAGCCACGTAAACTAACCACTAAACCAAAGAGATAGTAGATATTAACTATCAGCTCTATGCATTGCAAAGTGTCTTAAAAATCCACATATAGGTACTACAGGTAGTTTTGTCGGGCTATGAAATATTGAGATTTTCTTTCTTCAAAGAAATTCTCAGGTTGACATTCGAAAAGGCAAAAGCCTGTCAATTCAAACAGCATACCTACCATCAACTATAATAGCGACTTAACTGTAGATCTAAACTGAATTGCAGTTTAGGTTATTATTACGTAATAACGTCAGCTGAGTGTCTAGTGTGAGCTTTCACCAAAACAAGAAAACTTCACATTCGCGTAAAGGCAAAATATGGAATTGAAGTGTCATATAAAGTATCATATAAAATTTGCGTTTACCGTTCTCGATATCGACGCGGTAAAATCTTAAACTAGCCACACTGTTCGGTTTTGGTCTACAGTTGAGTTGCTATTATAGTTGATGGTAGGTATCCAGATATAGAGAATATTATTCTAATATTGACCTGTTGTCATAATAAGTATTAGGACGCTCATTCACGGAAGACATACCCATAGATAATTTCCTTACTCAATAGATTGAGGTATAGATGTACGGTATGATTAAAGCCAGCGACGAAACTGTGTCTATTTCCATCAAAGCTTCTCGGTATTGGTGTAACGGAGCATGTAAGATATTCTATGAATATGCGATTTGCGCCTGCAGCAGCAATGTCAGGAAAATGCACGACCTGAGCTAAGCGATGCGTTGAGTGTGGATGATCGATATTAGTAACACATCGATGCTGACATCAATGTTAAGATTGATTCGAATATCGTAAATACCGTTTAGGAACAAACCATGTATTAATATATGGAGCTTGTAATAGATAGTTCAACTCAATTGTGTGCGTGGATAATTCAACTCAAATGTGCGCGCGGCTCTTTGTGTGCGTGTGCGTGTAATAATACAGCTTTAATTTGTGTGGCAGTGATGTTTCAGTCGCAATCTACGCAATACGAGTCACGCACACAAAGACACTACATATACAAGTGTTACCCACACAGAGCACCTCGTGCAAAAATGAGTTAAACTATCTATACCACGGCCACGGCATTTGACGGCCGAGTGGCGCAGTGGGTAGTGACCCTGCTTCTGCGTCCTAGGCTGTGGGGTCGATTCCCACGTCTGGAAAATGTTTGTGTGATGAGCATGGATGTTTTCCAGTGTCTGGATGTTTATCTATATATTATAAGTATTTATGTATAATATATATAAAAATATTCATCAGTTATCATAGCACCCATAACATAAGCTACTTACGAGTACGCTTACTTTGGGGCTATATAGGGATGTATGTAATTGTCCTATAATATTTATTTATATATTTATACCAACGTATTCGTAACCGCCACTACAAGATCACACTTTCCTCTACACACGACAGAATGGAGCGTAACTCAGGTTGGCGCACGTGCATTCCGTCTTGATTTTTGCTCTTAGCAAATTAATCTCTATTTTCCTATCTATAAAGTACAACGTTGTATTTATTACGCACACATGGAATCATGTGTTTTGCCATATTTGAATAACACAACTTTATACCTTTAGGGTTTGAAAATAGAGATGAAATTTAATAATAATCAGTAGTTGACAAACGAGACGCATTGTTTCGTTGCCAATCTGAGTGTAGCCATAGTAGAGTGAGAATAGTAGAGATCTAAGCCCCATATTCGCTATATTCAGTTTTATGCTTGTTTTTTTGACGACCTCTGTGGTGCAGCGGTGGATTTATAAGACGGCGGTCCTGGTTCGATTCCCGGCGGGGCAGATTGAGATTTTTCTTAATTTGTTTTGGACTGGCTGGTGGGAGGCTTTCGCCGTGGCTAGTTACCACCCTACCGACAAAGACGTACCGCCAAGCGATTTAGCGTTCCGGTACGATGTCGTGTAGAAACCGAAAGGGGTGTGGATTTCATTCTACTCCTAACACGTTAGCCCGCTTCCATCTTAGACTGCATCATCACTTAACATCAGGTGTTAAAAAAAAAATGCCTAAAATCCACGCTGCTTTGACAGAGGAGATATTAACTTAATTTTTTTTAACTTAATAATTTTTAACTCAGTAACGATCACTAACAGAATATGTTATTAATAATGACCACGACCTACGGCTTATCGTGCTCTCCGAGAAACGAGGATATAACAGAACAAAATTTTCAACTTTGGGCTAAAATTTTTACTGAGGATTTCTCAGAATTTGCTATGCTATGACTACTCTCTAGTTGCAAAGTTTTTAAGGGCTCTCTTGCATAGTGCACTCTAAAAAGAGTCACCAGGGTAATTATACACATATACGCTTAGAAAGTGAGTATATTTAACATGAAAATTTTTAACAAAAAATAGAACCGACTCGAAACGCACTAAAAAGTAAAAAAATAATATGAAAAGTATGAAGTCTTTTAAGTGCGTTTTGAGTCGGTTCTATTTTTAATTTTTAAAATTTTTAGTTCTTACTTTTTAGTGATTTATCGCCACGTAACGTACTCGTACTATACTGTCATAGTATATTGTACTGCACTTGTAGCCAAAAAGCTACCAATATTTACACAAAAACCGAAATCGCTGCAAGTGTGCCTATAAAATTTGATGAGTTTTTTCAATTTTCCCAAGATATCACCATCAGATCCTAACATGATGACAATGGGATCACCTTGGAAGTGTGCCCTTTCTAATAAAAAAAGAATTATCGAAATCGAACAACTCTGTCAAAAGTTACGCGTGGTCATACATAAAAAATATATATATACGTGTCGAATTGAGAACTTCCTCCGTTTTTTTTCGTCGGTTAAAAAAGAAAACAAATTCGAATTCGAATATTCTTTGAAATGTTATTTTATTCACATTTCCGGCTATAGCCTATAATAACCCTTTTATTACTGCGTCACTGTGTTCCCAAAAAAACTCAAACGGCCCTCGATACTTGAAATGATTTTCTTTATGTAAATTGGGCTATTTCATCTGCATACAACAGGATACGCTTTGAATGATACAGGCCTCATTCACGTTTTTCCCTTACTTGTTATCTGCCTCATGGAAAATAGGACGAGTCTAATGGGTTGAGCGTATCACTTGAACAGAACTTCGTTAACGTTATAGTAGGCAAAGTGCCTCGTATTAATCTTGCTGATTATGGGTATGGAATATTATTTTTTGCTAAATTTATGTTTTAGTCCCCAAGCGAATAAAAGCAAGGTGTGACGTGTCTGTTGTGACTGTTTGTGACACCGTAGCTTCTAAACGAATGCATCGCTTATGATGTGGTTTTTTGTTTGAAAGCTGATATGATCGAGATCGTGGGTTAACTACTAGAATGAAAATCTGATCACAAGATATCTAAAACTATGATATCAATACACTCGATTGACTTGAAATTTAGTATAGTTACGATGAGTTTTTTTAAACTACGATTGCGAGAAAATAAAACAATTCAGTGGTTTAATTTTCTTGGAAACATTGAAACATGAATCGATTGAGGTTTCGATTTTTTTTTGCTTTATTAATTCTTTCTATAGTTGTAATATTTAATGTACATAGTAAAATAACATTAAAAAGAACGCCGCTTAGTTCCGTTTCAAATTTGTATCAAACAGCTAGGACCGTATACAGAAAAAAGTTATATTTGAATTAAACAAATTAAACCTTTTTCCTTTAAAAAAAATTAGGTTTAAGAGTAATAACTCTAGTGAAAAAATTCGTTGTCTGTAAAGTCGGTTTACTGACGATAGTTGAACGTGACAATGCCTTAAGAAAATACTGATGGAATGGTAGCATTTCATTGGTCATTAAAATTTTTAATTTAAGTATATTATTATAATTATTTAAATTAATAAAATAATTGATTTTGATTTTATAAATTTATATTTTAAATTTATAATAAATATATTAATTTTTAATTTAAAATTAATATATTTAATAATTATATTTAATAGACGGATGTCGAACGCTGCCGAACGCAAAGGCCGATTGTGCTTCTTTGTCGCTCGTTCCGCGCTCTCGCTTGCACTTCAAGCCTTACATGGAACGCCTCAAAGCTAGGGAACGACGCATGACGTCATGTTTTTTCGTGCGTGCAGCCGGCTCTATCGAATTATAAGACGTTGTCACGTCAAAAGGTATTTGGATTATGTGGCTAAACATCGAAGCCTCAATATCAGGTTACACATGTACCATACGAGCATGTTTTCCACTTAACATCAGGTCAACAGGACATCAGCTTACACCAAAAAAGAATTGGAAAGATTTTGTTGCGTAGAATTTCTGAATTCTACAAAATAAAATATCTATTAGTCAACCACAGAACCCTAACAAGTCATTCCACAGAACCATTAATTTCTATATCACAAGTTATGAATCCACATAAAATAGATTTAGCGTTCGTGGCGGCACAAATAGAGGCTCTTATATTCAGCCCACGTATCGCACTGATTGTTTGTGTATCTCTTTGTAACGGATATTCTTTATTAGCGGGATCTTTGCTCGGGGTATCTGAGACCCGTCTGAGAGTTCGCCGTCTATATAGGTACGTCACACAGTTCCATCTGAAGTTAAATTATCTATATTCAGAACACGATTTGGATTTAGCTGTAATAGTAAGGTGTACATACAAACGTTTAACAGGCGCGTGTCAGTGTGTAACTGAAGAAGCATAAACTAAACAGAAACATGTTTTTAAATTATTATCTGTCTGTAAATTTTTGCTCAACAACTGATTTCTCCAAAATAGTGGCATAGCATATCTACTGTGCTAACTTTACTTTATTTTAAAGACACGACACATGAAAGCGCAGGTAGCACACTGATTGTTATAACTGATATAATTTATTAGCAGATTCTTTATTCGGGGTGTCTCAGACCCGTTTAAAATTTCTATGTTGGGGAAGGTGATATAGATAATCAATTTTCACTGTTTGGATTTGCTTTTAAATACTAAACTACACTACACGTATGTGTGTACACCACACACATACGTTTGATAGATTAAAAATGCACCACAATTTTAGTAAGCACATACAGAAATAAATGAGTAACAGAAGGAATCTGCTTTTTGGGGAGTCCGTTAAAATAAAAAGCAGAGATAAATTCAATGGTTTACAAAGCATTAAAAAATCCATTAGATCTATTCCTGAAATCCGCAGAAAACAAAGAGAGAAAATGGGAACAAGACTGAATCTTTAAACAGATCCTGCCGTTGTATGCAGATGGAGTATAAAATAAACGAACAAGTATAAGAGGAGACTAAGTGCTTTCGTCAATAAATATACATTTAAAAGAGTGAAAAGAAAGAACTCTACTGCTTTGGTTTTTAAAGAGTTAATAGTGTGAACTCTGCAATATCGGTTAATTAAACAAAGTTTAATAATAAATAAATATTATAGGACAAATTACACACATCGCTATATAGCCCCAAAGTAAGCGTAAGTAGCTTGTATAACACAACTCTGATAACTGATGAATATTTATTTATATGTATATATATTATATTTTTATATATATATGACGGCGCCAGCGTCATCGTACGCGACTAGAAAGAAGTCTGTGAACTGCACGTGTACCAGCTACGCCCTCTTGCGGCTGCGCATCGATTCGATACCCCCACACACCCCACTACTTGAGTCATTCTAAGTTGTATAAAAGGAGCGGGTCTACAACTGGCGGGCAGTCTAGGCTCTGGCGTGGCGTTGTGCAGGCGTTGTACTTTGCTTATCGCTTAACCTAGACAACTCTGATAATTAATTTGTGCAAACGAATTAATTATTACTCTCAGCTTGAGTTATTATTATTTGGAATACAAAGGCCTAATTTAATCACAATGTCCTACCCTCTTTCGACAAATTTGGCTGGGCAAGGAGAATAACTTGAACAGAGGAGGTGAGTGTTGACGAGCGTCGGAGTTACTCTCTCAGTGTCTCTAATATATAGATAAACACCCAGACACTGGAAAACATCCATGCTCATTACACAAACATTTTCCAGATGTGGGACTCGAACCCACTGCGCTACTCAGCCGTCAAATTTTGCCGCAGTTTGGCAGTTTACATCAATGTTATAAGCAGCTCTTTTAACGAGCCAATGCAAGACCAGGCTTCCCTCCTTATAGGAGAAGGGATACACTATCGTACTCCAAGGCGGGTTGACAACTACCTTGTTAATCTAGTGGATAGCCCATGTGCCAACGGATCACAAGGTCCTAGTTTTCAGAGTGTAAAATACTAAGTTTTTCTTTCTTTCGAGATATTCTTAGTACAATTTTTGAGCCCGGAATTCGAAAATTTATAATGTTACAACCTTTTGTCTGGAAGAGCACATTATTCCGTTAGTCCCGGTTATAATCATCAACAGAAGAACAAAATCGAAGGTAATAATAAATTATTCAAACAGCCAGCAATCAGGACGGACTTATTAGCCCCTCCGGTCCGTAAGATTTTGCAAACATAAGTTACAAATTACAAAAGCTTCTCTCAGAAACGAAGACACTGAACTGCTTTTTGGAGTAGTCCTATTTACATAAATAAAATGATTTCGTGTATTGAAGGGCTGCGGCAGTTTTTTGGAAATAAATTTGAGGGCGATTCGAATACTAGTGCAAAGCTTTTGCGAAACTCTTCAACCCTTATAAATAAACCTTTGGGGTAGTAAGAGTAGCGCCATTTTTGTATATCGAACATGAAAGGTAGAAAACCATATCCTTATTGAAAAATGTGTCCATTGAAATATCTTATATTACCAATGTACCAAATGTTGTTGTTGCGCCTGTTCTGGGCAGTAAAAGTTGCGTATTCAAAAATTATTTAAAAAAAATATCACTGGCCCATTGGTGCATTGGTTAGCCTATGAGTTTGTTTGAAAATAAATGTGATACCTCAAAAATTGCGGAGCCGGGAGGCTTCAAACCCACATCTCTTCGACTACCGCGGTCAGAGGGTTCTACCAACTGAACGGACAACTAAAACGGGTGGGGGTTAAGGCCCATAATACCATCTACATCTATACTAAAGCCAAACTCGATTGAGAATGCTTGTCAACAAACAAATTTAAAATGAAGGTAGAAAATGCAACACATTTTATGTCTAATAATATATAATATTTTGTTTTTTTATAAAATCTTATTTTAAAAGATTTGGAATATATTTATTAGTTTTAAGCTTACCAATCTAATTTATTGTCATGAATTCGTCATTGACAAGTTAGTTATAAAAAATAGGTGTAAAATGACTCATGATTTCTACCTCCATTTTTAATTTGTTTGTTGACAAGCATTCTCAATCGAGTTTGGTTTTCGTATAGTATGAACTTTTAACATGTATTTTATTTTGAAAAATTATAATATCATAGATCTACGTTATTTTAACGACTAGGACCTGGAATCCTGGGTGATGCTGTGATCTATAAAGTTTATCTTTCTTGCAAGTAGGCTAAAATGACACGCTGATGTTAATGACATTTGATGGGTAACTTTACCTTCTCACCATATTTACTGAGAATTTTTTGAGGAAATAGGAATCTTCCTCAATAGGTATTTATTTATGTAAAACCCTCAATAGTTATATTACCGACCTAAGTCCTAGACCTGATGATTCCTAACATGTAGACTAATCATGGGACCAACTAAGTATTTCATCCTTTAAAACAACAATGTTATCGACAGTATAAAGTAGATAATAGTACTCTACCTATACCCTCAAAACACCATTTATGCATGTCATTTTTAGTCCCACGCTACATTCATACAAGCCAAACACTCGTATTTACATATATAGAATGATTTCAAGTATTGAAAAGCCATCGGACCATTTCGGGTCCGCAAACAGGGGTTGGAATAAAACGAAGCGTGTTTGCGATCGGCATAACGTTTGCACACCTATTTGAAAACCTTTTACAAAGCGTTTTGTGTTTGTTTATTATTTACAAGGATGTATCTTTGTCTATACTTGTGGTAAAATTTTCGCATCTGTACTCGTACGTACTGTACACATTTTGTCTTGTACTTGTTGTGCCTATCCGTTATTGAAGAAAGGAAGGTGGTCAGTATTTGATTTCGATGATTGATTAACGACAAAGATTCATGAAAGTAATCAGCTTTTCTTTCTAAGCACAAGACGAGATAATTGATGGCAAGGCCGAATTATTCTTCAATTGTCTCTAGTAGTAAATGTCTATAAGTTACTTTATGTTTTAATTCCGTCTCTATGGAAATATCGAGATAAAATATCAGCATGGAGTTAAAAGTTAAACTATCGGTCGCGGGTACTATTACTAACTCTGATATTAATGGCAACAGCAAAGTAATTATCACCCTAAGCTCGTGAACCAGGGAGATGGAATAAGGTCTCAATCGTCTCTCCTAAGAGAAGGTATGGTATATACCTAGTAAACCGTTAAAATAGTGTATGATAATGATGAAGATAAATCTTATTCCTGTATTTGCAGCATATTAACGGTCCTCAAATAGGCTATATTACTGCATCACATTAGTTTACAAATTTTTGGCCTTTTAAACACCACGGTAAGAGGGGTTTACCGCTTTTCGGTGTAGGTGATTGAGCTTTTCTGTGTCCTTCTATGCCCAATGCCACTTCAGCTTTGTGGCTGGTTGACCTCTATCGGAATGGGTATCTTTGGGTCTTCTCGAGGTCTCCTAATTTCTTTTTCAATCACGCAACGATACTCCGAGCTTACTCCATTGTCTGAGTGATTGTAAGCCTTCTTATGAGGCCCAGAATTCGTTTTAATATTTATGAGTCTTTGAATTGCGTTCCAGGTGTCAACACGCACGGGCATGGTGTCGCACTACGTGAGGCTACAAATAGTAGTGCCCGAAGCTTTCATTCTGGGCTCCGGCGAGCACCACGTCGACCTGGGCAGCGTCATACATCTTATTTGCATCGTTGAAAAGGTACTTATTAAGAAACTCATAAGTTTACTTACATCCAGGCGTCTCTCCGTATAGCTGAGGGAATTTGGAGCAAGCATGGCGAACTTAGAGCCAGAATATAAATTAAATATGTACTCGTATCACATCAGATATAATGGTAATTAATAGTACTCAGATATAATGGTATTTATAGTGACTTGAGCTGTCCAAGAAGCAACGACATCTTTCTAACATCGAGCTGCTAACGAGAAATTCATGTAATAAAGAATACTTAGCTCAAAATTTGGATAATTTTAATAATTGAGTATCACAATCTCAATCATGTATCAGTGCTGGGTCCGGGCTTTATCGTAAAACTATCGAGGCCTTATTTATGTACCTCCTACATTTTTGCCATTAATTATAGCTTATTTACCTACATTTCAGAGTCCTACGCCGCCTCAGTACGTATTCTGGTACCACAATGATCGCATGATCAACTACGACGCGACGCGCGGCGGCATCACGGTGGAGACTGAGCCTGGCGCGAGGACTCAGTCCCGACTCACAGTCCGCGGCGCTACGCTCAAGGACTCGGGAAATTATACGTGCAGTGCGAGCAACACTGAGCCGGCCTCTATACACGTTTTCGTGTCTGAAGGAAGTAAGTATACCTACTTTATCATCACGGTGGAGACTAAGCCTGATGCAAGGTCTCAGTCGCGTCTCATAGTCCACGACGCCACGCTCAAGGACTCGGAGCTTCACATAAAGCTGCCGTACGACTCAATGACTTGGTCGAATAGAACCGACCTCTATGCAGGTCTCCTTGTCTGAAAAAATAATCTGATATAGACAAACCGTAACATGCCAGCATTGTTAATTGCTTGGTGTCATTGCCAGAACTCTGTCAGTTTGCCGCAAGCGCTTAGATACACAAAACAGATCCCAATTTATATAAAATCCTGACTACATTGAATCAAACTAGAAATTAAACCCAAAACTTCTTTGCAAACCAAAGCAAAACATGCAAGAGATACAAGCGAATTTCTTGATACCCATATACAATATATATTTGTAACTCTATTAATAATGAAAATAATAATGTCACTACAATTTCAAGTTCTAAATAAATTTGACTTTGACTTTCCAGGTAACAAAATGGCCGCCATACTCCGTCGGAACACCAGCGCCATCCACGGCATCACCTCAAGCATAACCTGCCTCCTACTGTTCTCTTCCGTGATGATACACTTCGGCCTCCGATGACGTTAGACGAATAGAGGCCCTATCACTCATAGAATACGGTTTATTTTTAAACATCTCGATACCATTATGTAAATGTAAGTAGAATACGTAGCCCAGACAAATATATGGACTCTATAAAAAACGATTGCTTAACGAGATTTAAATTCTTAAAGTGACTCTTGGATAATTTTATAATGAAAGAGCCTGTGTTTACCAGACCATCGTTATTTTATAAAAGCATCAAGTTTATCAGTAGGTACAAAGGCAACTAAAAAAATTACGCTTTACGTTTGAACTGTTCAAGGTTTGTACCACTAAAGGTAAACCTCCTAAAGCCACGACGGTCAAAAGTCTATAGATGCGAAACGTTCAGCTTTTATAAAATACAGTGGGGCAAGTGCGAGTTTTTCACCGAGCGACTGCGTAAAAACGTACTCACTCGTAACGTCAAATTATATAAAAAAAAGCGTTTGCTCTCACTATAACTAGATGGCGCTACTCCAATTCCATATAAAATTTGCGATTTCGACGCGGTAAAATCTTACGTAGTTTTAATCAGGTAACAAAAAATTGTAAAGTCCATATTCATGTTTGTAGCCAAGCCAAATGCGGCACAGATAATTTAAACTAAATCAATAAAAAAAATAATTTGTAAGTTTATGTTTTCGGTTTATATTTAAAAGTTACAATTATTTGGATTATTATACTAAGGGTTTTTCTGTTTAAATTCGTGTACGGATCTAAATGTAGAAACATTTTAGATGGTTTTATTCAACTTGTTTCATGTAAAAAATTTCGTTAATTAAAATTAGTGAAACTAATTGTCTAAATTGTTAAAACAAATATTGTGTATTATAATTAGGTAATTATAAAATATCTATGTAGTTAAAGGCACTTAAAGTATTCGAATTTATATAATAGACGATTAATATTACGTAATCTAAGATGGAGAAGAGAATATACAGATTTTGTTTAAAGTAAAACCATCTAAAGAAATCATTTTAGTTTATCAATCGTAATTTTACGTCTATTGAAAAAAACATTAGTTTGCTCAGTTTTAAACTACTTCAAAAGATATGTCTTAATATATGAATGTATATATTTTTTATTTTAATTCTTGGCCAATTGTCTATGGTAATATTTGTATTTTACGTTTAAACAATCAATTTCTAAAGATATTAGTATCAAACCAATGCTATTTAGGGATACTTTACAAACACGTATTTTTTTTCAATTACAATAGGTATACCTATGTCTACTTAAAGTCCATTTTTCTTTTCGACCACAAGAATGACAATGAACAAAATAAACGTGGAAATAGTAGATCCATCTTTTGAACACAAGAACCTTGATGACCTCATGATGATTTTGACGACCTCCGTGGCGCAGTTGAATGGGCGGTGGATTTATGAGACGGAGGTCCTGGGTTCGATTCTCGGCGGGGCAGATTTTTCTTAATTTGTCTTGGTCTGGCTGGTGGGCGGCTTTCGCCTTGGCTAGTTACCACCCTACCGACAAAGACGTATCGCCAAGCGACTTAGCGTTCCGGTACGATGTCGTGTAGAAACCGAAAGGGGTGTGAATTTCATCCTACTCCTAACAAGTTAGCCCGCTTCCATCTTAGATTGCATCATCACATAACATCAGTTAATAAAAAAAAATAATGACGTTTCTAGTAGCCATTTTTGTGTCCGTAAAGAAAAAATAGACTTTACTTAGTACTTACCTAGGTATTTAGGTAAATTTTTTTTTTCAACATTATTTTAGGAAAGATCACCAATAACAAATAGATAAATCTTTAATACATACTTACCTAGAAGTTTATAAAATTGACGTAATAGGTACCTATTAGAAAAAAGTAAATTGTTTTGCTCATAATTGTTATAATTAGTACTACTTGAAGACAAGCTGATTCTGCTGATATGTGCATATTCTTCAAAAAATTGTATTTTTTAAATTTATTAATTTAAAAAAAAATTACAGTCAAAGGGCCACCTGGTGTTAAGTGATCACCGCCGTCTACAAACATCTGCAACTCCAGAGTAGCCCAAAGCCTTGATATGTTGGTGACGTCATGGAAAGGAAATTATTTTTCATACATCCTTATTTCGATAGTTAAATTAAAAAACAACAAATAAAAAATAAACATCCCGAATTGTGGTCAATTAAATATATTTTTGTGCTGTATTAATTTTCAAATTGGATATACTTATTAGAATCATACCTACTTATAAAACTGTATCATATATGACAAATCATTTAATTTAATACAGTAGAACCTTTGGAAATCGAACTTAAAGAAAAAAAAAATACGACTTATGGAGGATTCGACTTAATTCGACAAATTTTGTAATTCGACTTGCAGAGGTTGAATTTCAGTTTCATTTAAATTTGAGTTCTTAAAGCTTAAAGTACAAATAATTTAAAATTTTTGAGTTGTAATGTAGATAGAGGTAACAATAAAAAAAATATTATTATATTATTTTGCCGAGTTACAGTGGGAAAACATGTACCAATATGGTTAGGGATGTACTAAGATTCATCAAGTATTTTGTCATATACGATCGTAATTCCGCATGGAGATTTTTAGGCTTGTAAAGCAGAGCCGTAACCGGCAATATATGCGCCGTGTGCCAGCGTGTAACTGCGCCCTACAGACTGGTAACCGACTCTTAAATTCTAAATAAGGTTTTTCTGTATATGGTCTAGTCATTTCTACGCCCCTCCAGGATCTGCGCCCTGTACAGACACCGCTGGCACTGCCCAAGTCACGGCACTGTTGTAGAGACATTTTTTTCGACGGCCTCCGTGGCGCAATGATATGCGCGGTGGTTTATAACACGGAGGTCCTGGGTTCGATTCCCGGCGGGGCAGATTGAGATTTTTCTTAATTTATCTTGATCTGGCTGGTGGGAGGCTTTCGCCGTGGCTAGTTACCACCCTACCGACAAAGACGTACCACCAAGCGATTTAGCGTTCCGGTGCGATGTCGTGTAGAAACCGAAAGGGGTGTGGATTTTCATCCTACTCCTAACAATTTAGCCCGCTTCCATCTTAGATTGCATCATCACTTAACATCAGGTGTGATAGCAGTCAAGGGCCAACTTGTAGTTGATAAAAAAAAGAGTTGTACAGGTTTTCGAGTAATCGCGGTGCGACATAAAGAGGTTCTACTGTATTTTTCTTTCGTTTACAAGTATCTAATTTAATATGTACTAATTTTTTGACAAGATTTGATAATGATTAATTAAAAGACAAAACAATAGATAAATCAATTTATACCTACATAAATTTTAAATATAACATTCGCAAAATAAAAATATCTAGAACTTCCGAAGTTTCAAAACTAAAAGTTTTAAAATTATATTGGTGGGTTATTTTCTTAGAGTGTAAGCTATAAAATTCCAAGGAATTAAAACTTAAAATAAGTCAGATTTATAAGTAATTTAATTATAGAGGTAGCTGGCATTAATGTAAATAGCTTTGTTTGAACACTTTACGTCTCATTTTTTGTAAATGTATTACGCTCGAATACTTAAACGCAAATCAAATTTAAGTACGTCTCAGATCAACTTTCACAGTTTGCATTAGAAATCTGCCAAATGAGTAGACTAGAGAATTACTTAAATTTCATTTGGGTTTGGAGTATTTCGGCGTCAGGAATGTGCCGACTATGAGACTGGCCAACTAGCCGACTAATCGCTATCGTGAGTACTATTGCTCACTGGAAACTTTACCTGATTATTTACTTACAGCGTTTAGAGGAAGATAAAGGATGTTGTTGGTCGGGCATTTTCTGTAACTCACACCTAAATGTCGGCTTAGAAAAATATTTAGCCCGTAAATCGTCACCAGACAGTATTTTAGACAATTTTTTTCAAAAAATACCAAGCCGGATATTCGGCGCACTTTACTGATAATTGATCGGCACATTTCTAAAAAATATCCAATCAGAAAACAACTAAAAAAACTTATTCCGTATTTTTTGATTTACAGTGGATATTTAATGTATTTTACCTCTTCCGCGAAAAACAGATGTTCCAAGCGAAAATGTCTCGCCCTAGCTATCGTATATACCTATAAACCTATTTATTTTGATATTTTATGTTTGATCCCTAGAAATAAAATGCCAGGATGCTCCTAGCATTAATACTAAAATACACCCTGCCCATTGAAACTTTTACGTAATAATATAATTTATGTTTCAAAATCGAAATATGAGACGATTTGCATTATTCTCCTCATTTCGGATCCGATCACGCGAAGATACTTCGAGCCCGGCTCTTTTAATCGAATATTGAGTGACTCTATGGCTTCCTTATGTGGCCCATAGATACAAGGCAATGTTTTAAATTCATTTGAAATGTTAAATTAGTAGTTGCTCAATACAAAAAAAAACAGCGCCATCTATTATCAAATCTGGAACTAAAAAAATTATATGGAAAACCTTTCTATTGGAATAATGTAAATCAGCCGCTTATTTATGAAAAAAAAATTTTGTTTATGGTAAAATATCATTGAGATTATAGATATAACATCCTATAAGTATACCTATTTGGATTTTAAGATAATTCGTAACTTGTTATCTGTAAATATAATAAACATACGATTTACACAGTAAAATTAAACGTAGGTTATACAGTAGAATAGGTACATAAAATATGTAAATAAACTGTCAGTGTTATTTGAAATTACTCTGTACAAATACATTTTTGGTGATCCTGTATGCAATAAACATTTCTTCGGAATTTTGTTTTATTTATATAATTACTAAGTGTTAAAGTACACCTTTACTTTAGACTACACTTTCCAATAAACACATGCTTTTCAGAGTTGCTCAACGTCTTTTTGATGCATTGAAATTCTAAAATTATTCCGAAGTAAGCGCCTGTATATCTCCATAAAAAATATATTTAAAAAGCATAAGATTTACTACAAATATTAGTTTATCCGCTTCTCTTACTTCTAAAAGCTGATGTTTAGGTGGGTAGGTAGGTATTATCATCTCGAATCTCTATTTGTGACTATTGGAGCAATCTCCAGACTTTTTTTTTCTGTAAGGGCGAAAATCCTCATGGACACCCTTGGGTAGTGCGGGACTCCTACCGGCTAAAAACCCCACCTACCTTCAAAACGTTAGTGTTCCTGCCTTTAAGCCTACCACTAACGTCGCAGTCAATTCACATCTGTTGTCTTTCATCTTTCTCTTTTGTCTTTATTTTTCTTTTGACTATTCTAAAAAGCTCCCAATCAGCTCCCATTACTCAATAGATTCCAACATACACTCAATTAAACTTTCTACTCTCAATTCCTGTCCTAGCTCTTTCCTTAATTCCTCTCTTTCATCGTTAACATCGGGGACAATAAAACATAGTGTGCTCAGCGGTGTCATTGGGGTCTATACAGTACATACATTTGGAGCAGTTCCTTTTCTTGATGCGGGTGATGAACCCGTTATTTGGCCGTACTTCCTTTCTACCCAGGTTTTTATATTTTTAATCTCCAGACTTACTGAAGGTGTTATCCATTTTTTATCCCAACAAAAAGCACGAAAAATATGTAAATAAGTTATATAGGCTGATCAGACAATAATGTTTTCTAAATGTATGACTGTAAGGACTATCTAAGAAGTTTTTATTCAACCGTTACAGTTTTCCGTCAGTTTAAGTGATCATACTTTGACGACCTCCGTGGCACAGCGGTATGCGTCGTAGATTTATAAGATGGAGGTCCTGGGTTCGATTCCCGACGGGCCAGATTGAGATTTTTCTTAATTTGTCTTGGTCTGGCTGGTGGGGGGCCTTCGCCTTAGTTAGTTACTACCCCACTGACTAAGACGTACCGCTAAGCGATTTAGAGTTCCGGTATGATGTCGTGTAGAAACCGAACGGGGTGTGGATTTTCGTCCCACTCCTAACAAGTTAGCCCGCTTTCATCTTAGACTGCATCATCACTTAACATCAGGTGCGATAGCAGTCAAGGACCAATATTGATAAAAAAATACTTCAATTTGATTTCTTTACCGGCGGATCAGTAAACGTATTTTGAGCGTAGTTAGTTTTCAGGTACCAGAGTGACATACAAAAAAGCAGTTGCCTTTGATTGCGAATCACTGAGCATGACGATTAAGTTGACTGGTAGAGATCGCTTATTTACGATAAGGCGGCCTTTTTTACACTGGGAAATACATTTACCTATCACTTCGAAAAGAAAGGTGAAATTTTTTGACGGCCTCCGTGGCGCAGTGGTATGCGCAGTGGATATATAAGACACTTCGAAATGCATTTACATATCACCTTACGAAAAGAAAGGTTTAGCGATTTAACTTGTAGTCAATAAAAAAAATCAGCGTTCTTTCCGGAGAGTGTGTGGGACTTAACGATAAGGCCGTCAATGTACATACTTTAAACTCTTGTAACTATTTTTGTATTTACTTCTGTGGTAATAAAGTATATTTTCATTTCATTTCATATTATGTCGTAGGATTGTTTTCAACAATGACTTTAACGGAATTGTAGATCATGCTCATATTATGCGGTGACACCGGTAATATTATTGTGCATTTTTTTACTTTTAATTATTTAACATTTGAAATTAAAACCAAAAGAACAATGGCAAAACTACACCTGAGTGATTTTGGAGGTGTCTACAAATGTAACTTATACAAAATTTAATAAATTAATTCGTTATTTTTTTATAGTGAGATTAAATTAATCAATAAATGAATACATTTATACTGGTTTAGATGCGCCACTGGCAAATCTATACTGAGTTTTTTAGAAGTTTACACATCCTCTCTACTAGATGGCACTAGCATCTTTGCTTTCGCATATATATGTATGTATGTATAGTTTTATATATATAATTAATCTCACATTTATACTTTGTATAACAACAATATGTTTCGAGGGGTATCTTTTAGTGTAATTAATCTAACAAAAACAGACATTTCCTTCTGTTTCATTTTTGTTTTTGTTAGGTAATGTATGATTTTTCTGGTCTGTTAGATTTATTACACAGTATTTTATAAAAAATAGCACAAAGTAATATAGATATTAACAGCAGCACAAGAATCCCGAAAACAAGGAAAGTCAACCATATATGGCAATAACTACTAGTAGTGACATCTAGTATTGTTTTAGAGCACTATGCTATGCTATGCTATAGTTGACATGCCTTGTAAACCAGTTGGCACTACTTTCTATACAAAAATTAATTTAACTTACTGTGCTTGCCTATTCCTATTATGTAAATATCTATTTTTTGTGGCCTCGTTACACGAAAAATCTTGGTGATTATGTTTCCGTAATAGAACCACTATGGTTTTTATATGTTTTCCCATAAAGACGCTTCAAATAGTTTTGTTGAGTTTCTTGCCGGCTCTTCTCAACAGGACCTGCCTTCCGAGCCGGTAGTAGAGTCACTACAAATAGTCTAATTTGACGTTTCAAAAGTGCTTATAATTGGCCTACTTGCAATAAATGATTTTGAATTTGAGGTAAAATATTGTATGGGCTTTTGCCATTGTTCTTTACTCTGAATCGATAGCACAACAATTTCTTGCGCAAGCTCGGGGGAAGGAGAAAGAGGAATTAAAACAATAGATTTATAACAAAATCTTTATTACTCTTCCCAACCGCTATAAAATTTTGTAATTAATTAACATTTAAACATAATCTATTATTACATAATCACAATCGCCAATTTTATAAATATCACCACTAACACCTGACACAACCGAGAATGGAACTATAACACTACCTATAACAAGGACATCTCGGCAGTATGCAAGTTACATAATAATATCTGTCAATTGCATTTGCATGTACACTAGACTGACTACTTAGAAACCAAAGCAAAACCAGTAAAATTTATCTAATTATAAAATGTCTTTATTATAATTATAGTCCAGTCATTTTAGCTATTTTAAACCCCAATCTGCGGAAAAATTTCTAGTGAGCTGAATTTTTGTATACACCTTTATTACGGAATTTTAATAAAGATGTGAAAAATCGACATTGATATTGTGCCGGCTTAAAAAGTTATAAAGGTCAAAAGATCACGAAAATCAGTTTTTCGCAAATATCCCGCGATCTATTGCTCAAAGGTCAATAAAGGTCATTATAAAAATTGTTTGTCGTGAAATTGTCTACAAAAAATGTCTCTTGCATTAATGATAAAACCTAAAATGACTGGACTAATCATACATTTAAGTAAGTATGATATTCATGTATCATATTTATTTGTCGATTTTGATAAAATTTTGAATTAAGAGTTTGCGTCATTTATTATTATTGATCTACATAACTAACTGAAGTTGCTCAAACCCCGCGGCATAAAGAAAAAAATAAGCTTTGTACAAATAATTATAATTGAGTATTTGGCTTAAACATAAAAAAACTTTTTGATAGTTGATTTAAAATATATAAACCTATAAAAAAGGTGATTAAATAAATAAATAGTTATTGGAATTTAAATATTTAATGTATGTGTATCAATAGGCAAGTAGGATTGGCAATGGAATTTTCGTTTTGCGTGATGTGGACATAAGACCCCCTACTCTAAGAATTTAGGCGCCTGTAACTTCGTCACTTTTATCCAAGTTTCGAATCTATCGAAACTAATATTATAAATGCGAAAGTAACTCTTTCTGTCTGTCTGTCTGTCTTTGCTTCACGCCTAAACTACTGAACCGATTTGTGTGAAATTTGGTACAGACATAGTTTGGAACTTGAGAAAGGACATTAGTTTTTATTACAAAAAATAAAATTTATTCCGGACATACAGCGCCATCTATTGGTCAAGAGTCGGCATCAATTCAGTACTGAAAATTCATCGGAAAAATGTAAATAAATAGTAAAAAGGTATGAAAAATATAATAAAAAATGCTCTAACGGAGTATAGATAATTCTATTAGTACTATATGTCGAGTTGGTGATCGCGCAATGGTGTCGATCGTTACACGAGTTTGGTTCATGTTATTGTTTTAATTCATCGGAAAAAAGTAAAAAATAGTAAAAAGGTATGAAAAAAATAATATCTATATAATAAAACTTTTAGTACAAATAATCTTTAAAGCCTAAATAGAAAATAACAGAAAATTTGTCAAGGGAGAAACAGTCTTTTTTTCTGAAATGGCAAATCAAAATAATATTTTGAAAATAAGAGAAAAATAACATTTTCGCCTTTTTCGATCGGCAATAACGGCTTTAATGCCCTAAGTGAGTATTTATCTTCAATTCAAACGCAGAGCTCATTATGTTGATTTTTGAAGAGTTCCCTAGAATATCTTCCACATTTCATTTTTGAAGAGATCCCGCGAGATCGGGAACTATGTGGGTAAAACCAAAAATCTGCCGGAAATCACTATTCCACGCGAACGAAGTCACGGGCAAAAGCTAGTTTAACTATAAAATTCATTCAATAAATTAACATTTACTTAGTGACGTTGTTGGCAATATTACCAACCGACGAAACTTATTATTTGGAAGTGAGACTTACGCAGTGGATACCAAGTACCTACGTAGGTAAGAGAGAGATAGTAGATACTCCTTTGCTCATAGCAGGTTTTGAGGGTTCCAGTGCAATTTATTGCTATAACACAACACACGGGATATATAAACACACTGCGATAAAATAACCTGCGTAACGTCAATTTTCATGAAATTAAAGCAGCGCCATCTATTTATAACCTGAGAAAACGCATTTTTCCATAATAAACTGACTTTAAGGGTGGTTTTATTTTTACTCTGTCATTAGGTACTACTGCGGACGTTATACTGTCTGTGATACTATATCGAAATACGGTTTATCCATGCTTTTTTCTACATTTTTCATTTAAACTTAAATTATTACTACATCTATATCCAGTCTATTTAACATTAAGGCAAAAGATTATAGAAAATGGGTTTACAAAACATTTTTATTACAAAATATTTCGTTGAACATTTTCTTATTATTTATTAATTTTCTTGCTATTATTTTCTTGTAATTTTTGTTTCTATATGCTTATTACATTAATATTAAATTGATGTTGTCAATAAATAAAATAAAAAAATAAAAAAGTTGAGAGGTGTCAAGGGACACCCGGATGGAACGAAGTTCCTTTCGATTAATTGGTGAAGGAATTGTAATAAAATTTTATTTTTTTAAGTAATAATAATATTTGTTGTTGTACACCGAAACACCAGAGGGCGCCACGAGAGCGCGAGACAGCATACAGCGCGGGCGCCCCCCGCCGCTCACGCGCACACACATCAAAGGCGGCGGCAAGATCCTTTGATCAAAAAGTGTCGTGACAACTTTTCGTACGAATTTTTTCCGTCTAGCCCCCTTTCACAACGCGCGATAAGGAACTTCGTTCCAATTAATTAGTGCTCTTAAGCAAATTGACTAATCACTTTGGCTAGTACATACTACTCATATCTTCATAAGGACCTGGATTCTGCTTCTTGGTCCTGTTGTTTTATGAGGTTCCAGTAATGACCCTTTAGTTTTTTCAGTTGGTTGTGTGTACCCATCTGTTAAGAAATAAGAAAATATTTGTACATATGGGGCAATGGGATCACTCCAAAATATCCAAAATTGCAAAAACTCTAATCAGAGGTAATGAAGTAAGACAACGTGTGTTACAGCAGTCAATGGCCAACTTGTAGTAGTTAAAAAAGATATAGGTCCAGTCTTTACTGAACCTTACCTCAACAATGTTCCCCTTGCTCAGCACGACGATGAGGTCCGCGTTCATGACGGTGGACAGTCGGTGCGCTATGACGAGCACGGTGCGGCCCTTGGACGCCGTCTCTAAGGCTTTTTGCACCACCTGCTCGCTTGCTGAACCTTACCTCAACAATGTTCCCCTTGCTCAGCACGACGATGAGGTCCGCGTTCATGACGGTGGACAGTCGGTGCGCTATGACGAGCACGGTGCGGCCCTTGGACGCCGTCTCTAAGGCTTTGTGCACCACCTGCTCGCTTGCTGAACCTTACCTCAACAATGTTCCCCTTGCTCAGCACGACGATGAGGTCCGCGTTCATGACGGTGGACAGTCGGTGCGCTATGACGAGCACGGTGCGGCCCTTGGACGCCGTCTCTAAGGCTTTGTGCACCACCTGCTCGCTTGCTGAACCTTACCTCAACAATGTTCCCCTTGCTCAGCACGACGATGAGGTCCGCGTTCATGACGGTGGACAGTCGGTGCGCTATGACGAGCACGGTGCGGCCCTTGGACGCCGTCTCTAAGGCTTTGTGCACCACCTGCTCGCTTGCTGAACCTTACCTCAACAATGTTCCCCTTGCTCAGCACGACGATGAGGTCCGCGTTCATGACGGTGGACAGTCGGTGCGCTATGACGAGCACGGTGCGGCCCTTGGACGCCGTCTCTAAGGCTTTTTGCACCACCTGCTCGCTTGCTGAACCTTACCTCAACAATGTTCCCCTTGCTCAGCACGACGATGAGGTCAGCGTTCATGACTGTGGACAGTCGGTGCGCTATGACGAGCACGGTGCGGCCCTTGGATGCAGTTTCTAAGGCTTTTTGCACAACCTGCTCGCTTGCTGAATCTAAGGCACTGAAATTTCAAAAATGCTCACGTTTTTATACTTTGTAAGAAACATATACTTAGTCAATATTATACCTTAAATTTGGCGTTCTGAAAATTGTCTCGGTAATTTCTTTAAATGTAAAAAAACAACATTTTGCGATTTCCTCGGTTTCTATTGCTCTAATGATGCTTAAATCTATTACTTAGTATAGCTCATAGAATTGGCGACAAATTTTAATTGAAACTTTATTTCATAAGCTCATATTTTTGGGATAGATGGCGGTGCGTATGCAGCGCTCAGCCATATATTCTGCCTGTAATTTCTAAACTACAAAAACTTAATATTTTGACCAAACAATCTTCAAGGTACCTCCTTTTTAACAAGAAAAACATCGCCCTCTATGAAAACAAGTAATAAACTATCTTTATATAATATATCTTTTCTAATTGAATTACCTTGTGGCTTCATCCAATATCATAATGGGTGGATTTTTGAGCACCGCCCTCGCGATGGCAATGCGTTGTTTCTGCCCGCCGCTCAGAGACATGCCCCTCTCGCCCACCATCGTGCTGTAACCCTCGGGGAAGCCCCGGATAAACTCGTCGGCGTTTGCTGTCTTTGCTGCTTCATACACCTGAAATATTTATAATAGGGGACAAAGCTTATTTTGTATGGGAAACCCCATGTCCATAATAAATATAAATGAGTAAGAAATTACTGCATAGATTTTCAAAATCGATGGCTAGTCTTGTCCTGTAAAACGTTCTTTGGGCAAATGGTTAACATAGGCAGCTTCGGATCACGAGATCCTTCGAGTCAGCTTCGTGAGTAAGCTTTTCTTTGTTCCGAGAAAAGCTTAATAATCTTAATATTTCTGGTCATTATAATAGGGTAGTTGACTCGAAAATTTTCATTACTATGTTACTAACTAGAATAAAAAAAATTGGTTGTCTGTAAAGTCGGTTTACTAACGATAGTTGAACGTAACAATGTCTGAAAAAAATGCTGATGGAATGGTAGCATTTAATTGGTTCTTAAAATTTTTTATTTAAGTATATTTTTATAAATATTAATTTAAATTAATAAAATAATTGATTTTGATTTTATAAATTTATAATAAATATATTAATTTTAAATTAAAAATTAATATATTTATTATAAATTCAAAGGTCGATTGTGCTTCTTTGTCGCTCGTTCCACGCTCTCGCTTGCACTTCAAGCCTTACATGGAACGCCTCAAAGCGAGGTAACGACGCATAACGTCATGTTTTTTCGTGCATGCAGCCGGCTCTATCGAATTATAAGACGTTGTCACGTCAAAAATTAATGAAATACGAAAGTTATAGGCACTTTAATTTTGCAGTAGGGGTCTTCCGTGCCTTTCTCGCAAAATAGAAATGAGTATTGAGCTTTTATGGCGTTACTTAAGTATGACGTCACGACATTGTAAGGCTGTCTCTGTCTAACACTTAACATTTAAATTCTTATAATGTTTTTAATATATGATCAATTTAATTAGTATTTCATTATTTAATTTGTTATTAAATTAAGTTTTAGCAAAGCATTTAAAACACCAGTACTAGTCACCCTATTAGAATGCTTGTCAACAAACAATTAAAACGACGGTTGTCACCCGTCGTTTTCGTCTCGCTCCAGCCGTGAAGAGGTAATAAACACACACACTCACAAACATTCGCCTTATTAATAGTAGTATAATAATAGTGATCGTTACAGGATAGTGTAAACAGTATCATCCTACCAACCCGCATACGAGCAGTGACAGCTCTGCCAATAAGGAGGGATGTCGGGTCCTATTAGCCCAGTGCAGATAGCCTCAAACATAATAATAAGTAAAAGAAAATCACAGTAGGATGAAACCCATTTCAAAAGGAACAGAATGCCATAAAAATTAATGGAAAAATAAATTACTGACCGATCTGAGGTCGCGAAGGGGTAGAGGGTGAAGGTTTAGGGGTAATAAATAACGATTTTCTCGATTTCTGGCAAAACTAAAAGTCCTATGGGAAAGAGTTGAATGGCAAAGTTGTAGGTAATAAAAAGATCTAAAACTTTTGTTCTCACACTTTTTTCACATAACCTCAAAATTTATGTGAAAAATTCAAAAAACCAAGTTTTTGGTTTTTTATTTTTATCTTTTACAAATCAATTTTTTCATTGTCATTCTCTTTTCTTTTTGAAATGGGTTTCATCCTATTATGATTTTTTTTGGTTTTAAAAATTATCGACCCTGGACTATATAAGCTATCAATGACAGCAAATTCAACGAAACGTACCTCAGCATCACTGGCGTCCGGTCGGCCATATCGGATGTTCTCTTTGACCGTGGTAGCGAACAGCACCGGCTCCTGGCTGATGAGCCCCAGAGCCCTGCCTCTGAGCCAGCGAGGATCAAAGTCTCGCACGTCTACCTCGTCTATGGTCACTGATCCGTTGTTGACGTCATAAAATCTGTGAACGTAATAAATGAAAACAGTAACTGCTTCCGTCTACGTCTATTGATAACCATCAACCTCCTGTGGGGCAAGTGCGAATTTTTCACCACCCGTAACGTCAAATTATATAGTAAATAAAGTCGGTTTAAAAGCGCTTACTCACTCTGTAACTAGATGGCGCTTTTCAATTCCATATAAATTTGCGTCATGTTTTTACGCAGCGACTCTTTAACGAACTCACACTGTACAGAAATTTCTTTCGCCGGTTTTGGTTCAATTCAATTTCACTACTCTTTTAATGACCTCCGTGGCGCCATGGTATACGCGGTGGATTTATAAGACGGAGGTCCTGGGTTCGAATACTGGGAGATTGAGAATTTTTATTTATTACCACCCTAACGTACCGCCAAACGATTTAGCGTTCCGGTATGATATCGTGTAGAAACCGAAAGGGGTGTGGATTTTCATCCTACTCCGTCTTAGATTGCATCATCACTTAACATCAGGTGTGATAGCAGTCAAGGGCCAACTTGTAGTCAATAAAAAAAACCGTATGACGAAACTCAGCGGTAATTGGAATAGAAGCGAAACGAAGCGACGTGTCATCAATTTTGCCAATTGCAAATTCATCACTATTTTTGCACTTTCAACTTTAATACAAACTCGTATCATACAATAATGAAACGAAACGACGAGGCGCCCCGTCGCTCCATTTTTGATTTTTTATAATTGATAATACAACTTTGTACTTTAACACTTGAAAAATAGAGATGACTATTATAATTTGTAGTTGATGAAATTGACGACGCGCGTTTCGTTTTATTTACCTTTCTAACAAAGCAGCGATAGTTGACTTTCCATTGCCCGAAGTTCCAACAATGGCGACTGTTTTACCGGCTGGAATCTTCAAGTTGAAATTCTTTAAAACTATCTGAAATAATAATTGATTTTTTAAATAATTAAGTCACGGTAATTCGGTAGCAGTCCAGAGTTTGAAAGACGATGATCGTACATCGATCACGATGCCTCGGCGAAATACCAGAGATTAGGGGTCAATACTCCTCCACCCCTTCCCCTTATGATAAAAATAAAAATTGCAGATTACTTATATAGCTATCCTCTTGAATGGCAGGGTATACGGTTTAGACTAACTTTTGATTTGCGTTTGAATATTCGGACATCAGGTTAGAGATTACTCTGATGTCCAAATATTCAAATGTCATCCACTTCACTTATGCTGGTAACATAGAGAACATTATTGCACTTACCGCTTCTGGTCGTGTTGGATAAGCGAAAGTGATGTCCTTGAACTCTATATCTCCATGGAATTCGTGGTATTTGATCACTTTATTGCCAGACGTGTCCATCTTAGGTTCTTTGTTGATGTACTGTCAAACAAACACAAGATTATTCAAATGTGTAAAAAACTGATATCAAAATATAGGTGTTTTAAACGCAAAAAATTTTTTAGTAACAAATAAAATTATGAAAAACTAATTAAATTAATCAAATAATAAAAAAGTTATAAAACTTTAAATAGTAAGAGTTAGACAGAAATGGCCTTACTGTAGCGTGACGTAATACTTAAGTAACGCCATAGTAGCACAATACAAATTTTCATTTTGCGGGAAAGGGACGGAAGACCCTATTCCAAGATTAAAGTGCGTATAACTATATAAATAAATAAATAAATATTTTAATAAATATAATAAGACTATTACACATATCGCTATATAGCCCCAAAGTAAGCGTACTCGTAAGTAGCTTGTGTTATGGGTACTATGATAACTGATTAATATTTTTATATATATTATACATAAATACTTATAATATAAAGATAAACACCCAGACACTGGAAAACGTCCATGCTCATCACACAAACATTTTCCAGTTGTGGGAATCGAATCGAACTATATATATCTTTGTCAGATTTTACTTTTATTTTTACAGTACGTTTAACGTTTTTACAATTTATAATGAAGAGATTTCGAGTCAACTTTCTTATTACAACTAATCGATGAGGATTTATCATTTTAAGACATCATTATTCAATTTGCTTTTAGGCGGTCTGAATAATTTAAAGAGACGTCACCAAACTTAATATCCCCTCCTATCCTTTGTCATCCCCTCCCCTATCTTAAAATGTGACATAATTTATAATAATCATGTCGCAACGCTTTCTAGGCTCTCTACGTTTAAATAAATTTTTAAACATCGAAACCTTACTTAAATTGACACCAAAGACTTGACTGTCGGCATTAAGTCCTTGGACATATATCAAAACAGTAGCGATAATGAAGCTATAGATTGCTGGACTGTTTGTGTATTGGCATTAACTCCCGTCAACTGAATATCAGGTGACTGCTTCGAAACATCATCGCTAATAATACTGGTACATAAATATTATTTATACCTCAAACACTCTGCCGCCAGCACTGAGCCCTTTGACCACAGATCCGAACAGCAGCGACAGTTGAGCTACAGAGCGTTGGACTGTTTGCGCGTTGACAAGGAACGCCATGACATCGCCGGCCGTCATCTGACCCGTGGACATCAGGTGACCGCCCAAAAACATCGTCGCTAACACCATTCTGAAAAATTGGTAAATTTCTCATTAACATTCGAATTTTTTGACGTTTTGGAAGATGTCGAAAATACTTTGCAATGATAAACAAGGCATCGTTTAATTTTTTTGATTCGTTAGTCGACAGGAGACAACATCAAAGGAATGGGAAGGAACAGTAAAAAACGCATCGTTAAGGAAATATGCCAATAATTGAAATAAATAAATAATGGATAATAACTAAAGCATCAAGAAACATGCCCTTGAACACATAATTGCAATACATTTATTTGTAGCTCTGAAATCATTGATATATATATATATATATATATATATTAAGGGGGTAAGGGGGAGGCTAGTACCAGTCAGCCTCTCCAAATGTCAACCTCACCTGCTCGCGGTGCACCCTGCAGATGGACCGACGAGGCTCTGGCGACCGATGAATGGCGGTATAACCATTCCAAATAGGCTGGACTACAAAATGAGGCCAGTGTCAGGCAGCAGTGACACTGGTTCGAATAGTCCAGCCCTGCGGTGACCAACCCGCCTGCCCAGCGTGGTCACTATAGGGCAATACTTTTTATGGGAGAAAGTAAAAAGCAACAGCCCCTAGTCCCCGGCAGCTCCGCTATTCCTGGCTCTGGCAGCGGTCATGGTAACGGCGGGCGGTCATGGTAACGGCGGGGCAAGGGGTGTCAAGAATCTCCGGCAGAGATTCCGCTGCCAACCCCGACGACTGGACCTGGCGACATTTAACGCACGCACTTTGAGGACCGACGAAAAGTTAGTCGAACTGGAAGAAGTATTAAGTAAGTTGCGCTGGAGCATTATAGGATTGTCTGAAGTCCGACGAGAGGGCGAGGACTCGATAATCCTGAAATCCGGCAATTTACTATACTACCGGGAGGGCGAACATCTGTCCCAAGGTGGTGTTGGGTTTATCGTTCACAAGTCCCTTGTTAACAATGTTGTACGAGCAAGTGTGTCGAGCAGGGTAGCGTTCCTTGTCCTCCGAATTACCAAACGGTATTCGTTGAAGGTTATACAGGTTTACGCACCGACTTCGGCACAACCCGACGAGGAGGTAGAGGTATTGTATGAGGATATTTCAAGAGCCCTGCATACTTCGAACTCCTACTACAGCGTTGTTATGGGGGATTTCAATGCAAAGCTGGGCGAGAGGAGTGGTTCAGAGTTGAGAGTGGGGCAATTTGGTTATGGGCTACGGAACCAGAGGGGCCAAATGTTGGCTGACTTCATGGAGAAGGAGGGCCTCTTTATGATGAACTCCTTCTTCAAGAAGCCACCACACAGGAAATGGACCTGGTTGAGCCCCGATGGTTCTACGAGAAATGAGATTGACTTCATCTTGTCGACCAGACGGCATATATTCAACGATGTCTCTGTGATCAATAGGGTCAAAACCGGTAGTGATCACCGACTGGTAAGAGGCACGTTGAATATCAATTTCGGTACCGACTGGTGAAGTCAACGCTCCGACCTACTCGTGCTCACATCCAAAACCCCGAAAGCTTTCAACTGGAACTCCAGAACCGTTTCGATTGCCTAGCACATTGTGTTGATGTGGACGATCTGAACAACAGGCTAGTGGAAACTGTCCATTCGGTTGGGTCTAAGTTCTATAAGACCCACCGCCCAAAAACCAACAAGAAATTCTCTGACCAAACACTTAAGCTCATGGAGGAAAGACAAGGAATGCGATTACAGTCTTCAGGGGACGCTGTGAACTACCGACGTATCAATAGACAGATCTCTAAGTCGCAGAAATGTGACTTACGCCGCTACAACACCGAGCGTATCATAGATACAATAAAACACAACCGTGGCTCGAAAGTGTTCGCGAAAGATCTGTCTATTGGACGCAGTCAGTTGACGCGTCTGAAGACCGATGACGGTAATCTCATTTCTTCCAAGCCTGAGATCTTGGGTGAGGTCGAGAAGTTCTATGGACAGTTATACACGTCAACTCAAAAGCCTGTTGACAATTTGGCTGAAGACCCCAGAGCCAAATTGACCCGACATTATACCGAAGATATCCCGGACGTCAGCCTAGACGAGATTAGTATGGCTCTCGAACACCTAAAGAACAACAAGGCGCCAGGTGATGACGGAATCACAGCAGAACTCCTGAAAGCGGGTGGTAAACCGATACTTGAAGTCCTTCAGCGATTGTTCAATTCCGTCATTCACGAGGGCAAGACGCCTGAGGCGTGGCACAGGAGCGTGGTTGTTCTGTTCTTCAAAAAGGGTGACAATACCTTGCTGAAGAATTACAGACCAATCTCGCTGCTGAGTCATGTCTACAAGTTGTTCTCCAGAGTCATCACGAATCGTCTCGCTCGTAGGTTTGATGACTTCCAGCCTCCCGAACAAGCCGGCTTCCGACAAGGCTTTAGTACCATAGACCACATCCATACGCTGCGGCAGGTTATACAAAAGACCGAAGAGTATAACCGGCCACTTTGCTTGGCGTTTGTGGACTATGAGAAAGCCTTTGATTCGGTGGAAACCTGGGCTGTGTTAAGGTCATTGCAGAGGTGCCGAATCGACTACCGGTACATCCAAGCGTTGCAGTGCCTGTACGAAAACGCCACCATGTCAGTCCGTATACAGGATGAGACTACGAGGCCAATCCAATTGCAGCGAGGAGTGCGACAAATGTTATCTCCCCGAAGCTATTTACCGCCGCATTGGAAGACGTCTTTAAGCTCTTGGACTGGAACGGACTTGGCATCAACATCAATGGCGAGTACCTCACTCAACTGCGGTTTGCCGACGATGTAGTGATCATGGCAGAATCTCTAAATGATCTTAACATTATGCTCAATGACCTCAGCAGAGTTTCTCAACAGGTGGGCCTTAAAATGAACATGAGCAAGACAAAGATCATGTGTAATGCTCACGTTCCGCTCCACCCAGTAATTGTTGAAAATTCTGCACTCGAAATTGTAGACGAGTATATATACCTAGGGCATATGGTCCAGTTAGGTAGGTCCAATTTCGAGAAAGAGGTGAACCGCCGAATCCAACTTGGCTGGGCAGCGTTCGGGAAACTCCGTGACATCTTTTTGTCCAAAATTCCTCAGTGCCTGAAGACGAGAGTCTTCGAACAGTGCGTGTTGCCAGTGATGACCTACGGATCCGAATCTTGGTCGCTGACTGCGGGCTTCATAAGAAGGCTCAGAGTCACTCAGCGGGCGATGGAAAGAGCAATGCTCGGAGTATCTCTGCGTGATCGAATCAGAAATGAGGAGATCCGCAGAAGAACCAAAGTAACCGACATAGCTCAGCGAGTCGCAGAACTGAAGTGGCAATGGGCGGGGCACGTAGTTCGAACAGCTGATGAACGTTGGGGGCCCAAGGTGGTAGATTGGCGACCCCGCACCGGAAAGCGCAGCGTTGGTCGACCCCCAACCAGGTGGACTGACGACATCAAACGTGTCGCAGGGAGCCGCTGGCAACAGGCGGCTCGGGATCGTTGTGTTTGGAAGTCCCTAAAAAAGGCCTATGTCCAACAGTGGACGTCTACAGGCTGATAATGATGATGATGATATTTTTATCGACTACAAGTTGGCCCTTGACTGCTATCACACCTGATGTTAAATGATGATGTAGTCTAAGATGGAAACGGGTCAACTCCACACCCCTTTCGATTTCTACACGACATCGTACCGGAACGCTAAATCGCTTGGCGATACGTCTTTGTCGGTAGGGTGGTAACTAGCAAAAGCCTCCCACCAGCCAGATCAAGACAAATTAAGAAAAATCTCAATATGCCCCGCCGGGAATCGAACCCAGGACTTCCGTCTTATAAATCCATCGCGCATACCAATGCGCCACAGAGGTCGTCAGTATATAGTTAAGAACCGCATATTAAACCTCTAAACTATCGTTCCAAATGTTCTAAATATAATTCACTCCCACTCACCCATTCAAAAACAAGTTGGTCCCAGCTTGGAACAGCCCAACACCCAAGCCCAACTCCATACTGAGGTCGGCTGCAACATTACATTCCTCAGCAAAGAGCCTCGCTTCATTCTCTTCACCAGCGAACGCGCGAACTGTTCTAACATTTGCTATCGCTTCCTCAGCTACTAGGGTTGACTTTTCTATCTGTGTAAGAATGATATTGATTTTTGTGAAAGCAAAACATTTATAACATTAGAAATGTCAGGTAATTAAAAATTTCAAAATAAAATAATAACATATAAGAAAAAAGGTCAAAACAAAATAGATTAAATTGAATTAAGATTACTTAAATTTTCCGAGCAATGTGTGAGGTTGGTCAGATGTGAGGATATTACTAGCATACCGTGATATTACCTGAGCTTGCGCCTCCCTGGAGAGCTTCCTCAGCAGTGAGCCGATGAACGTGCCTCCTATGACAACTGACGGCACACAGATCAGTGTCAGACCAGTCAGATGTGGGGATATCACTAGCAAACTCACTGCTGACCCAACCACCTGGAAGAATAACAATAAAAACTTATATATAAAGAGTGGCTGTTATAATAAAGAGTTTCTGAGAGGTAAGAATACTGGATAGGAGTTTTTACCGAGTCGTTGCGTAAAAACGCACGATCAATTTATTCAAGCGTTTCTAGAGTAGTAACCAGATAGTGCCACTTTCTTTGGTAAAAAACACACTAGGCACTCCAATCTAATTGGTAATGAAGATTTTTTTGACTTATTGTATTGTTATATTGTGTTATTTTAATTTAACTATATTATTTAAATTTATAAAACAAAGAAAAATACCTGCGTTATAGCTCTTAGGCCACCAGATATAGTTTGCTTAAAAGAACTCTTGAAATCCTGTACATCTACTGTAATCCTGAAAGAAAAATATGTTTTTGTCATATTTAAATTAATAGATACAGAATTTATTGTTAGATAGAAAGAATAGAAAAAAAGTGGTTTAATGTCCAGTTAGGTTTATGCCATTAAATTAAGTGACAATACTGTAAAAACACAAAGCCCGGTTGACCCAACATCCAAATCACCTTACTAGTTTTTTGGTAGTGACACCAAGAATTAAACGCCTAAAGCGAGCTGACATGTTTGAACTAGTAGATAGTAGTGATGGCTCTACTGTCTTATACATCCAAAATGAGCATCAACTCTTCTGCTTATAGCCTAGCGACTGATCGCAGATTATTAAACAATTACTGATAATGATGATAAATATTTCACAGATATACCTATTAACTAATTCACCAGTTCTCTCCTGGTCAAAAAATGCCATGTCCTGTCTTAGGATAGACACAAAGAGATCTTGCTTCATTTGAGCAGCGACCCGTTCACCGACTTGAGCAAGCAGGTGGATGTATAGGAATGTGAAGATGGCCTGAAAAGAATATTTTTTTTCCATGTCAGATAGAATATGAATATTTTTCTTTACATAGACAATATAACTTGGAGCTTCAAAATTACGTTTCCTATCCTTAAAATATAAAAAATACTACTATAAATCCTAACTAACAGCATACTGATCCTATCTATATTAATATTATAAGTGTGAAAGTAACTCTTTCTGTTTGTTACTTAATTACACCTAAACTACTGAACCAATTTAAATCAAATTTGGTACAGAGATAGTCACCAGTTACCATAATTGTATAATCTTTGTTGTGTCAAATTTATAATAAATCTCTAATCAGGTCACAAACATGCTTAGTTTTTGATGAATATTAAGCTGAGAAAATGGCTAGGAATTTGCTATGTACAGAGCATATCTACACCCACACACATGATAATAATTTGATTCATTAAGCATTCAAACTAAGTACTCTTGATTCAATGGACATTCGACATTTCGAAAATCCTGCATAGCTAGAGACAGCTTAAGGTAAGAATACCAAACCAAACCCAAACATTAAAGGAGTATAGTTTAATTATTGTATAATATACTTAACCAGTTTTTACACTACAAAGTAGTTTATGTAACTACAGCTTATGCTGGTGAGTTAAATGCAAATTTTATGTGTGAAGACTTTTGGTTTGGTGTTACTACCAACCTGTCCTATATACAATGAGACCAACTCCAGTGCAGGCATCTTGATCTCTTCTATGAAGTCAGCTGTGGGGTGGCTCCTCACTCCGGCAAGCACATTCACTATCACACCCAACATTGCTGGAATGTACACATTCAGGAATGCAACAGCCAATGCTGACTGAAATGGAATACAAACTTTTATAAATAAGGGTCAATTGTTTTTTTTAAAAAATATATTAGCTTGTTAGTTTTTTTTTCTATCAAATAAACCTTAAGGACTGCATAAGGAGTAGACATGACAATTGTCCAAAAGGTTGGGATCAAAGCTAAAAACTTGTTGGGTTTAACCCAACACTATGACATTTCTAAGAAATTCAAATAGATTATTATTAATTTAAAAAAAAGGTTTGGTTTATACTTGTACTTGTGGACTGTGATGTCTAAATACAATATTAAAGAATTATTTAAATTCAAGTTGTAATGTAAAAGATCAAACAAACTTTTTAGCTTTATAGTTAGGTATTATAAGTGTGGTATTTATTGGATCATTCATTTAGGTACAAGTGATCTTGAAAGTAACTTCTGCTCAAATGAGAAGAGAGTAATACTGGTATGCTTTTTAATTCACTAGATTATATTGCAATAGGTTGCACTGAAGGTCTATCTCAAAGAGTTCTACTACTCATAGAAAAAATATAAGTATAAACTTACAGCCACAGCAGCAACCAAGAGCCATTTATGAGGCAGGAGGTACTCCCAAAACCTTTTCCAATCAAACTTTGCGCTATCCTCATTTACATTTGGTCTACGTTGTATCACCCTAGATGGCAAGGCTTTACAATATACAGAGTTATTATATAGCAAACGTGTGGCTAACCCTAAGCTGACGCCTGTACACAGTTTCCAGGGGCTACAAAGCAATAGTAGCCCATTTGATGCATCTTTTCTACTCGATGTTTTTACATTAGATATACACCGCTTAATAGCTTGAGACGGCTTATTTTGAACTAAATTTACGAAGTAACCGTTACTTTTGACTGGCAGTAACCTGAAAAATATAGTTTTATCACAATAATTTCCTCTTAAAACAGGATAAATAACAAAAATAAACACGCAATAGGTTATGAAACGAACCTTTGTCGTATAGTGCTACAAGTGTTAGCGTTTAATAAATGCCACATTTTTAATTAATATAACTATTACGACTAGTAAATAAATATAAAATGTTTCATGATTTCATTGATAATTAATGTTTTTGTTAAAAATGAATTTGATTACGTTATTGACCTACGAAACTGTCACTGGACTGGGCACAACCTTTTGACATATGTCAAGTACGTCAAGTCAAAACGTCAAATTAAAGTTGCCATCACAGGCGCAAAATTGCCATTGATTAAAATATTTGTTTCAATTTAATTACTGCACTAGTAACTGGTTTTTAATTCATCTCTTTAATTAGAGCTCTGTATTTGAAAATCAATTACAAATTAATGGAAGCACAAATGTCATTTTTCATTATGGTATTTTGATGCCTGATGGAATATTTTCCGTACCACAAGTCTCTCAAGCTCACGAAAAAACAAAAGTTGATATGACGAAATACGAAGTTGTCGGCAAACTTTAGTGGTTGCCAATCAGATGGCCAATAGATGGCACTACCGTATATTTAATATAGGCAGAGAAGCAGAGAATAGCAACAAAGATTGTTCTCTCGGTAAGAGTTCGTTTATCAATAAAGTTAAAGCAAATAGGATAGTTATTAAATTGTTACATAACAACTATTGCACAGTAGGTTCTAATTATTTATTATTTACGTAATGATCATTTCTAATAACCGACAAAATCGGAGTAGATTCACAATTCAACGAGTTTATTTTTTATACATAATTATGAGTACACATAACTTTTTACAGGGTAGGTAGTCCTATTTTGATAATTATTTTTTTTAGAAAGGGTATACTTCCTAAATGATTCCATAATCGTCATGTTAGGATGATAGGATCTAGTGATGAGATCCTGGGAAAATCGAATGAACTCTTAAAAATATTTAAATCTTAAGCACATTTGCAATGATTTTTGAATTGATTTCGGTATTATTTAAATGTCAGTAGTTTTATGGCTACAAGTGCCGTATAATGGTACTCTTATAAACACACCGGCATTATTAGCGGAACATAAAAAAGGTTCATAATTTAAAAAATATGGTTTTATTTTAAAATCTACTTACTACACGTCTTTTGTTATTTAAAGTTTTGTGTGTTTTACTTAAAATGAAATCACATTAGGAACAGATTTTGCGAGTAAAGGCTATTTGTGAAAAATGGTACATTTTTTATTTACAATTAATATTAAAATAACAAATAATTAAATTAGAAAAATGGTGATTACTTAATTCACCACAGTTCACCCACGTTGACAGGAGCTGGAATTCTGGACTTAACTTTTCTTATCAGCAAGTCCAAAATGTGTTCTATTGGGTTCATATCCAGTGATCTCGCCGGACACTCCAAAACAGTGATATTCATATCATTAAGATAAGCTTGAGTTGCCCGAGCGGTATGCATTATCCTGCATAACAACAAAATCGTCACCGATATATGAGGCAAACGGTACGACATTTTTTTATGACGTAAGCTCGGTTAAGATAACCGCCTGGTTTACGTCCTTAAACGGCGTACGGGTTGTCGAGAACAGTAAATTTATAGTAAAGTGATGTTAACTGCTGGTTATGATAACCGAATTCTTGGTGCACACAGGCCTTATACTTCTCTGATATAGCGGTCTGCAGTCAAACTCCCTCTGTCAATCATTACCAAGTCTCTGCGAGCTTCCAAACAAATGCCCGCCCAAACCAGTGTTGATCCACTACCGTATGCAACTGTAGTTTCAAAATTTGTATTAGTACGAGGTTTTCGTATGTTCAATTATATAATAAGTGAGCTGTTTGTTACATCAAATAAACTAATTAAAACTTTAATTTCACACGAAATAAATAGCGTTCACTACACTCAATACAGTATTAGGGGCGCACAGCAAACGGTGATTAAATCTAACCACCCTTTATTGTAATGCCGTAATCCTTTCCGACCCCCGATAACCCTCGAATAGCCTACAAATCGACGTAAAGACCCCGACTATAAAATGTATTAATGTTTGACCAAGTAATTTAAAACCTAAAGACATAATTGTTATTATAGTATGAACATTAGAATGTTTAATTTTCTGTTCGGAAACAATTAATTATTTATAATTATTGTCAGTGACTTATTTTTTTTAAATACCTCGTCAAAGTCATTGCTCTGTGGTTAGTCCGTTGTTGAGAGCTTTTCTTTCTTCCGAGAAATTCTCAATACTTTTTTTAGCTCAAAATGTCACCTTAAGGAACATATTAATTCGTCGGTACCTATCATTGTCATAAATATCTTCTGGATTCTGATTATGACCCTGACCCTTACAGAACCACACATTATTATGAAATTTAGCGATAGAATGATAATTAAATTTAGTTTAAGGCTCCTACGTCAGCCAATCGTTAGAATTGATAGATATTAAATTCATAAGGTTGAACGACAGAAATTATGTTCTGTTATAATAATAAGGGTGGTTTAATAAATTAATTACTACGTGCATTTAACAAGGCAATTACAGAAGCAATTATGTGTAATAACTCAAATTCTAAATGTCAATTAGTGTAGGGCTAATATAGGGGGTAAAAAATCGCAACTTGGTAATATAAGACCTTTTTACACACAAACCTTTTCACATCGCAATAAAATAATTCAAAAATCGAATCGTATTCACTCGGCAATCACACAGATGGCCAAGTGGCGTATGCACCCTGATTTTGGCGCCAATAAAGCTATTGTTTAACTCAAGTGCAGCGAGTTTAACGCAATTATTTGTGTATCGCTGTTTTTTATTTCCTTTCAACTTTATGCCATTTAAAGTTTTTCAACGCATTCTGTATATTTTTTAGTTTATAAAAGGACTACTGAAATATAGTAACAGATGTTTGCAAAGTACCCGCATCTTATAAATACTCGTATATAACTTATTACTCGTTATTCGTATATAACTTATACTCGTATATAACTTAACTTAAACTTTTTACAATAGGAAAAAGTGCTAACTAAGTTTGCGTTTTTCGATAAAAAAATATTGAAGATTGAATACGTTAAAAGAGTAACAAAAACAATTCCATTTTTTTCTCATACTTATTTAAAAAATATTGAAATAAAATTGTTAAAATACTTAGTAATATAGTTAGGCTTTTTCATGGAATGAATGAATGAATGAAAAAATTCCGGAATACGTATTTTAAAATATTTTTAAAGGAGATGGCCCACCGCCCATACATTGTTTGCCCCAGGAAAAATTAAATGTTTATGCGTCTCAATGAAACTTTTACTTTTGGATTGGTAATCCTATCTAATTTAATTAAGGGTTAAGGGTTATTGCATAATCAGTACCATAAACTCTTACTAAAATACCTGCCTAAAAGGTTATTTTAGTAAAAATTATTGTTATAGGTAATTTAACGAACACAAAGTGAAATAATTATTTTATTATGTCATACTTAGTGTTATCTTAACTACCGAAAACAAAATGTCATGAAGAAAAGTTATTTCTTTATCCATTTTGTATACAACTGTCGATACCAACTACGACTCAATAGGAATTAAAAACAATTCCTTTTTTTAGGTTTATTTTAAAACCCCGTTAGTTCTGATTTATATATTTAAAAATATAACTATAAAGCTATTTTATTTCGTTTATTTTGTTAGGTCTCTAGGTGTTTTTGATTTAAAACCACCCTGGGGCAGTTTTGGGACATCTCCTTTAATACTGTATGTACGATCAAAGTTTTATATATCTAGATGAAAACTTACTATTACTGTGTGTGTAAGTGGAGTACTTAGGCCTGTGTGCACCAAGATTTCTGTTATCATAACAAACGGTTAACATAACTTTACTATAAATTTACTATTTATAATAAACCTGTACGCCGATTAGGACGTAAACCGGGCGGTTATCTTAACCGAGCTTACGTCCATAACCGGTGTACGGGTTGTCGTGAACAGTAAATTTTACGTTTAGCTTATGTTAACCGTTGGTTATGATAACCGAAGTCTTGGTGCACACAGGCCTTAATGGTATTACTTCGATTTAGATCTATCTGCATTCAAGGCCGGTTCAAAACCCGAAACTAACAACTGTGTTTGCGAAAATGGGTGGTTTGCATTGTCTGGGTGTTAGGCTTGCCTGTATATAATAAGTTTCTTTTTTTAATTACAAGTTAGCCCTGGACTGCAACCACACTTGAACGTAAGTGATGACGCAATCTAAGACGGAAGCGGGCTAACTTATTAGGAGTAAGATCAATTTAAATAAATAAATAAATATTATACGACAATACACACATCGCTATATAGCTCAAAGTAAGCGTAGGTAGCTTGTGTTATAGGTACTATGATAACTGATGAATATTTTTTTTTATATATATTATACATAAATACTTATAATATATAGATATATAAAATTCTCGTGTCACAGTTTTCGTTGCCATACTCTTCCGAAACGGCTTCACCGATTTTGATGAAATTTTTTGTGCTTATCCGGTATCTATGAGAATCGGCTACTATCTAATTTTCACCTAACTTTTTTTTTAATTTTTAATGCAAAACAACGTTTGCCGGGTCAGCTAGTATATAGATAAACACCCAGACACTGGAAAACATCCATGCTCATCACACAAACATTTTCCAGACGTGAGAATCGAACCCACAGCTTTGGACGCAGAAGCAAGGTCACTACCCACTGCGCCACTCGGCCGTCAAATCCACACCTCTTTCCGTTTCTGCACGACATCATACCGGAACCAGAGTGCCTAGTGTGAGATTACTTCAGAACAATCGAAAACTTCCCATTCGCGTTAAGGGCAAATTTTATATGGAACTGAAGCAGCGCCCCTGGCGGGAGTGAGAAAAAACTCAAATGGGCGAGTGTCAGAACGCTTTTTTTGCTATATAATTTGACATTATTAGTGACTACGTTTTTACGCAGTCGCTCGGTGAAAAACTCACACTTGCCCCACTGAACGCTAAATCGCTTGACGGTACGTCTTTGCCGGCTAGAAATTATCCTTAAATGTGGGAAACACTATTCAATAAAGAAATATAAATAATTCAACAGTTATCTTAATATACGTGTCACACAAGCTACGCTTACTTCGATGCCAGACGGTATGGTCCTGTATTATTTATTTATAAATACTTATATTGATTTTGAAACTAAATGCATCAATAAGTTAAAGTTGAACCATTAAAATTAAACATAACCAATAAAACCATAATGCTCTCATTTAACTTGGCAATTCACGCCCTAACCATTTGGATACGAGATGAGCAGGGGTGGATGATACTTGCATATTCCAATGTCACCACAACTCATAAATTGTGGTATTAGACGGATCTGCGTTATTGGGAATTTGTGATTCCATATTGGTATTAATTCTTTTGAAATATTTGGCATGTGGGTAAACTATTAAATTAATACTGAGCTACTATATCCTATAAAACTTTTAGGGTTTTTAAGTTATAATGAAAATATGCCCTTTATGATAAATTTCGTTCGTGAAAGTTATAGCTACAGCCATACTTTTTTCGGTACTCAAAAATTATTAAAGAAGAGTATTATTATCATTAACGGCCCACTACAGGGCCAGGCTTCCCTCCTTATAGTAGAGAGGATATGGAGCGAAGACCAGGCTGCCCCGAGACCTAATGTTTCATTTATTAACGATAATTTCATTATCAGATGTTGATAATAGTGACCGGGCCAACATAACCTGGTCTCTGAGGCACGGTGGTGTAACACCAATAATTTCCCGACTCCGCGCTTGGAATGTACTCGTATTTGATTTTGAACACGTTACATGAAATTACAGATACAATATCCTTAAAAATCCGTCTTGGGAGGTGCGACCATGTCGCACGACGTCCGCAGAGAAATCCGTCTTGACATTGTAGTCCCTGGTGCTAAGCCTCGAAACTTCGAGACCGCCCCAAAAAGCTTGCTTTATATTTTAGATGCTGACATGAGGACTAATAAACCCTACCTACCTATCAAAGCTAAGAAGTATAAGAATATTCGTAAAAGTAGATTAGTATACTTACCTTTGCTTGTTTTTTTTGCTCATTACAAGTTAGCCTTTGACTGTATTTTCACATAATGGTAAGTGATGATGCAATCTAAGATAGAGGCAGGGTAACTTGTTAAAAGTAGGATAATATCCACACCCCTTTAGTTTCTATACGACATCGTACTGAAACGTTACATCGTAGAGGTACGTCTTTGTCAGTAGGGTCATATCTAACTAGCCACGACCTCACTACGATGTTTTACTCTGTAATACCCACTGTTGATTAGGACTGACGAGGTAACGTTGATTCTCTCTATGGGGTGACTGCTAACTTTCCATCTCTAAACCACTATTATTTCATACCTCCATCCAGAATCTAGGACCATCGGACACCTTCCAATTTCAACCTGAGTTACTGAGGATTTCTTCGAAAACTGAAAACTCCATATCTCAAAGCTCAGCCCAGGAACCTGGGACCAACGAGGCAATAAATAATTGCAATTTGAAATATGCAAATATTTAAAGTCCTGGGTTATTTTATTAATAGTTTGTCCGTGCATCCAGATATTAAGCGCCCTTCACGTATAATCGCTTCAAAACACCTAATCCTATTACAGCTCGCACTTGTCCTGCGCAAGTGCTTAATGAATCAGATTATAGCGACAACAACTCATGAGTCGACGCGCGGAGCGATAAAATGTAGCTTCCCGATAGAGCTCTCTAGTCTATAGTCAAAGTAGGTATATTTTCCTTCTTTCTTACATTTTCCTAGATTCTTTAGACCACGATCTTACCTGATGGAAATGTACATGTGGTCTAAGATGGGACGCGCTTGCTTAGAAAATGTCTATTCACTCTTGTTTGAAAGATACCCAAGTTGAGGAAATAAGAAAAACTGAACTCGGAAGAGCATTCCATACCTTAGCTATGCGTATAATAAAAGTAAAATATAAATGGTTCAATATAGTAGTTTTAAATTAAAAATTAATTTATTTCTTATAAATTTAAAGTATAAATTTTAAAATCATATTCAATTATTTTATTAATTTAAATTAATATGTATAAAATTAAAAATTTTAATAACCCATTAATGCTATCATTAAAAACTGATAGTGATCGTTTAAAACCAAAACATAATCACTGTAAGCGCTAACACGCATAGGGGTAGCGTGATTGGTATCTATACTCTTAGGTTCCTCTCTCCTCAACCTGACCTCATAAAAGGTATATTTTTATATGACGACGGGTAGAGCATAATGGTAACAAGTATAATGGGGAAGTATGATACTTCTTTCGCGAGATTCCTCTCTCCTACAGGCTACTCCTTTGGGGGTTTTTAGGTAATTTATTACACCAAGAAGAAAACATTACTGAACTAAATGTGATTTGCGGAAGCATGCAAACTTGATCAGAAAACTTTATATATATTCCTGAGTATACTACTTGTAGTAGTAGGGGTTGAACTTTAAAAAGCCTGGAACACACTATAACTGAGTGAAGGAGAGATTTTCACACCTAAAACTATCTCTTAAATCTACCTGAACTGCATATTGCCTCTCCTATAAAAGAATGTCCTGGCAATAGTGAACTGTTAAAATAGGCTAAACAGATAGTGAAACATTTTAGCGCTCCCAAACGTGACATCACAGCTGCAAACGGCCACCCGCGAGCTATAGGAAGCTCACCACGGTTTGACTTTACATTTACTTACAAACAACATTTACCACCAACTATACACACATAAACTCTTATACCATACACATAAGGTTTACATTCCTATAATTCTTGTTTACACAAATCGTTTTATCGTTGTATTTCCAGTCTCGCAGACAGATGGCGCGGCGGAGGATAATACCGCACGTATTATAGGCGTATATTCTTTATGAGCAATAAATATTGTTTGTTTTCTAATCGATACGACTGTTGGGTGGTTTCGATGAACGGATTGGGTGATGCTTGGCGTTTATTGTTGCGCATAAGGCGCACATTTGTTTTGGCATTGAGTACTTAGGCACCTACTTCGACTTACATGCTGGGTAGATAGGTATATGAAAATTTTTTTAACAAATAATAGAACCGACTCAAAACGCACTAAAAAGTAAAAAATAACTGTGTCATTTACTTGCTTTAATTTACTTAAGCATATCTATGAAGTCGGTGCTATCACATTATTTCATTCACATCGGATCATCAGATCCTAACATGATGGCAATAGGACCACCTTGGAAGTGTGCCCTTTCTAATTAAAAAAATATCAAAATCGGACAACTCTGTAAAAAGTTATGCGTCGTCATACATAAAAAAAATATATACGTGTCGAACTGAGAACCTCCTCCGTTTTATTTCGTCGGTTAAAAAACTGACTATAACTGTACTCGTTGATACAGTGGCCAGATAGGGTTGAATTACGAGGTCTTGAATTCGAGTCCTCAATTGGGCTATATACATCCTTCGTGGAAATTGTTACTGTGGGGCAAGTGCGAGTTTTTCACCGAGCGACTGCGTAAAAACGTACTCACTCGTAACGTCACATTATATAGAAAAAAAAAGCGTTTACTCTCTCTATAACTAGATGGCGCTACTCCAATTCCATATAAAATTTGCGTTTACTGTTATTACGTCGGTATCGACGCGGTAAAATCTCACACTAGCCTCACTGAAAATTCTCTGCCCGTAGTCGGAAACACTGCCTCGTTAAAAATATTGCCTCGTTGATTCCGTGGTTAGCTTTTGGAGTTGCGTGCCTCATGGTTGTAAAATTAATACACACGATGGGATTGTACTACTATCATCATGACCGTTAACAGCCGGTGGACGTCCACTGCCGAACATAGGCCTTTTTAGGGAGTTCCAAACACAACGATTCACCGCCTGTGGTCAGGGCCTCCCTGCGACATGTTTGATTTCGTCAGTCCTTCTTGTGGGGGGTTCACGTTTGATGTCGCCAATCCACCTAATGTTGTAAAGTGTTGGTCGAACAACACTGCGCTTTCTGGTGAAGAGTCGTCACTATAGCACCCGACGTCCATCACGCACGTGGTTCCAAGACTGTATTACTATATTACATGGTAATTTTTGACGGCCCAGTGGCACAGTGCGTAGTGACCCTGCTTCTGCGTCCTAGGCTGTGGGTTCGATTCCCACATCTGGAAAATGTTTGTGTGAAGAGCATGGATGTTTTCCAGTGTCTGGGTGTTTATCTATATATTATAAGTATTTATGTATAATGTATATAAAAATATTCATCAGTTATCATAGCACCCATAACACAAGCTACTTACGCTTACTTTGCGGCTATATAGCGATGTGTGTAATTGTCCTATAATATTTATTTATTTATTTAATTAATTAAAACAATACGATGATGAGGTCCACTCGTGGCAGTGATCGAGTTCACTCTGATTTGGTTCTACGCAAAACAATTCCATACGCGTCCGACAATTTCAACATACGAATATTTTAAATTCAAATGTTTTTTTTAATCAAACTAGGCAGAATTGTTGAGGAAAAAAAAATATTTTGCGAGGACGACACAAACTTATTTAGTCATGGGCTGTGAGATTAATAGTAATAGAGATTGATAGAGCTTAGGAGCAGTATTGGTACTACTATAAAAGTGCCTATAAAATTCGACAAAGATATCCAAAGTTATAGACACCTTAAGTTTCTCGCAAAATTAAAATTTGTACTAAGCTACTATGGCGTTACTTAAGTATGACGTCACGCAATTGTAAAACCGACTCTGTATATAACGCTTAAGATTTAAACTCTTATAACTTTTTTATTAATTGTTCAATTTATTTAGTTTTTTCATAATTTAGTTTTAGTTTACATAAAGTTTAAAAAAGAATTTAAAACACTAGTATTTTGATATCAGTCATCTACCGACGGCCTTTCCCGTCGGTAATTTTTAAGACCGACGTGACCGTAATTGTAAGTAGCTCACATGATCAACGAAGTAGTGACCATCCTGGTCAGGTTTTACACCAGTCACTAGGATTTACTACATTTTTTTTATTTTTACTGCCTCGTTGGTCTAGTGGTTAGCCTATCTGGCTTCTATCAGAGGTCCTGGATTCGAATCCTGGGTCGGGTCACGGAATAATTTTAACTTTTTCATTATTCTGTGAAATTCTTAGTACATTCCAAACCCGAAGTCGGAAAGTTGGTGGTGTTCCCCCCGTGTCTCGGAGAGCACGTTAAGCCGTCGGTCCCGGTCACTCATCATCAACATCTGATAGTGATCGTTAATAAATGTAACATAATCACCCTAAGCCCGCCAACCCGCATTGGAGCAGCGTGGTGGGTGTACGCTCCATATCCCCTCTCCTATAAGGAGGGAGGCCTGGCGCTGTAGTACTCAAACTCATCTATTTAGTAACTTTATCAGCGGCAGATACCTGCTGCTCTATTAAAAAATATATATAATTAGCAATGATTTTTACTTTCAATTACCATTTTTTTGTTCCAGTGTGAAGGTGAAAGCTTATCCAATGTCTCCAATGATCTTCGATTGTACGACATAAATAACCTAAAATCCGATACAGTTGCACCAACATTAAAATCACCTCTAATCTAACGAAATCGCGGCAAACACATGACGCCATGTAAATATTTACAGTAGGGGCAACCGTCCGTCTTAACGGGGATTATGAGATTTTTATTGTGTGAACCTCCATAGCTCATAAATGTTTAGGGGGATACAACTGTTGAAGTATAAACAAAGAGAGTAAATAAAAAATGCTTAATCGTAATTGTGTATTAAGAGTGTATTTTGTTTGACGAACTCTCGCGCAGCTGTGTCATGTTTCTGAAACAAAGGGAATAGTGTTCTATTTTTGAAGATTTAGTATTTTTTTTGGTTATTATAAAGTTTAAGATAAGTAATAAACAGGACCTGATTGTTTATGACATTTTTTTGATAATTTAATTACTTTACAACAACAATGAATTTTTTAAAATTGATGATTCTGAAATTTATACTTAATATTTACTTTACGGACACAAAAATTACAACGAAAAATGTCATACCTTTGTACATAAAGAAAAAATAGCCCAAAATTTCCATATCTATTTGTTCTTTTCGGACATAAAAAAGAAAAAACAGGTTTCAATAGACATCAATCATAGATAAATAAATTTTTTTTAACGACACTACGCCTAAAAGTTCTTTTCTGAAACAAATATGAAGTCGGTGCCAGCAAGTTTAAGGAATATTTATTTAACGTAGTAAAGCAGTCTGTGGGTTCTTGGTAATGTCCTTAAAGTAGAAACCTTAGCTGGCACCGACTCCTAGAATCGGAACTATGACACAGTAATTTTTTACAGGCTCCTATTTTTTGTTAATTTTTTTTATTTCACTTTTTAGGATTTATTACTCTACTTTACTCTCATAGTAAATTATATATGTAAGAAGTCGCTTACACAAAAACCGAAATCGATGCAAGTGTGCCTTAACTTATCCATGTATCTCAATAAATTCTGTGTCCATGTGTCTTTAAATGGTTGATATCCATGTATGTAAAAAAATTCTGTGTCCATGTGTTAAATGGCAGATAAGCCAAACCTGCAGCAATAATAAGCATCAACATTAATCAATATCGAGTATTAAATTTATCTAAATAAAAATAGAATTTCAGCCAGACAAAGCCGCGGGCACCTACCATACAAAGCATTTAATAATAAGAGTGAATTATAAAGTCAATTCAAAAAATAGAAAATTAGTATGAAACACTTAATAAAACCGCATCTCAACGAGGCGGGTCGCAGAGACCCTAAGATCAAAGTTCAGAGGCTGCCTTACATCTACTCTCGCTTACAAATGGGCGCGTAATTTCAACATAGCCCTTTGACTCGGCCGTGTATCAAATTCATAATAATTTGAGGAACAATTAACGTCCCCTTTCATCTCTTACACCTTTGTGGTTAAGCCCATTGCGTCCTATTTGACTTTGAGCGTTTAATAGAGAGTAACCTCAAAGAAAAATGTACTTACAAACAATTACACCTACGTATGTAACTATGAGGCACTTGGGTTGAGCTGAGTCAGTCGATAGGGTTGCCCTTCGTTGTCGATGAAGTCAGAAACATTTTACTAATCGTCTACGAGTTACTTATTACGTAAAACGATATTACGGTTCTTACATATAGAGGAAGCGCGGATCTATCTTTGTCCGCAGGTGGCAAAGTATTGTTTGTCTCCGCCTGCAGCACCATAAAGTATTTAAAATTTAATATAGATGTAGTGATCCTTGTTATTCTCTTTTCAGTTAATTACTTCTAAACAGTCGGAATTATGTTTTTACAATAATAATTTTATTATGTAAGCCTTTGATAATCGTAGAGACTTTTTCATAGGTAGGTAGGAGGAACACTGTCATCGTCTGGCGTCAACTTACTCTACATGAGATGGATTTATAGAAGTAGTGCTTGGCTTGCACTGGGCAGGACAGTCTCAAAGACTGTCGATTAAACTTCGCTGCGATTAGCGTGACTAAGCAAACAAACTCAATTTCTCACATAACCACTCAGACCGATGTCATCGTATTTTTCTATTGCAAATTCATCTTTATTTTCCCATTACCAAAGCATAAACTTGTCATTTCGCTTCGTTTTTATTTTTCCCATATTGATAACACAAATAAACAAAAAATATATTAATAATACAACCTTGACCTTAACGATTTGAAAAAATAATGTATTTGTAGTTGACGAATTTGACGCTTCCAGACTGAGTTATATTTTATTTATTTTTATCAACATCAACATAAAAAAATAAGTGATGCGCCTGTGCTCGAAGTGAGCAGGATAATTCTCCAGCAAGAATCGCACCACGAAAATCTCAGGTTTAAATTTTATCGATATAAAAACCAGTAGTCGACAAAATAATAAGACATTGTCCCAGGCCTACGTTTCGCTTCGCCCGGCGGGTGGCTTTTGTGGAACCTCTCCAATATTCGCTTTGTTACTCTGAAAAATGTTCCGTTAGCCGCTTCTACTTTGTCTTATGTTTGCCTTTATAATAAATACATTTTTATGTGCGACAAAATGGGCGAATATTTATAAAGTTGCCCAATTTTGGTCGCTTTGTGTAGGGCTTGCTTACGATTTTTGTAGTAACTTATTTTTATTCGACAGTAAATTATTGCTTGACCATGGTTGCATTATTGCTTGACAACTTACCCATAAACCGTTGTTCAATGACCGATAGTAGAGTCATTACAAATTGACAGACTACTTTTCAAAAGGGTTCTGAAAAAATATTATCATTATCAACTTATTTTATCGGCTTATTGCTTAGTGCCAGATAAGTTAACCACCACGCTTCTGCAATGTAGGTTGGCCAGTTTAGCGTGGAAATGTTTTTTCTCTAGTAACGATCATACATACTACTTCCATATATTCATACAAAAAATTCTATATATACGGTAAAAATCACAAAAAAAAATTTAATAATGTGAACTCAAAAATCCACCTGCTTCAAGGTCAGTATTTTAACCTTCAAATAATCAAACAGAATTTTATACAGTTTTGTTTATAAGACTGTTTAGAATAAGCTATTAAATTATTACATTGAAGTCGTTTAAGTTTAAGTACAATCAATAAATAACATAGGTTTTGGAAAGTTTTTAACCCCCCGACATATATAGAAACGAATGGACCGCTTTCGACGTGATTTGAAAGCAAAAGTGATCAAAATAAACCTACCTCCTATGATCTACTTAACAATTATTATCACCATAAGATAAATATCCTGGCAGCCAATTTAAAATGCCGGACTTCATTATGATGGAAAAAATTGCAATAATTGTCGTTTATTATTCTATTTATTTAGTGTTTAATTTTAACTTGTACCTATATTATTAATGTAGTTCTAAATGTAGTGCGTAAGCATGTTGAACCCTCAGCACCATTCGATACTGTCATCACAAAAACACAACGTTCCCCCGACTAAAGCAATCTGTTCGAACGGCCGTCGGAATTGTTTTTTCCTAAATAAATTACTTCGCCACTAATGAATTTGACCGGAGAAAATTGCTGACCACAAATATATGTCTACTACGTTAATAAAGGTCTGTAGAGTAAGATAAGTCTGTAGTATATAAAATAAACCCGGCCAAGTGCGACCGACTTGTGCACTGAGGGTTCCGTACAAACCTATATATAAGTAAACGTTCACCCCTCACAACAATCGAGTACGAGTTATTAAAAAAAAATGTGATGTGACTAAAAAACATTAAAAAAAGGTTTTTGGACTTCTTCCTTAGGTATATATATTATATTTCTTCCTTCTCATAGCACACATAACTGCTATAAAACATTGATTCATGCCGAATTTCAAAATTCCGAGTTCACGGAAAGTAGGTAAGTACCCTATAGTTTTTGAATCCCTTGCGAGTGCCGAAAACTTGCGAAAATCAGCGGCATAAACGGCAGTTCCTTTTTATTGCGTTGACTTAGATGTTTTCACAGCTCCAAGGGACAGTAGACTTGAGGAGGTATTTGATATAAATTTCATCTTAATACCTGCACGTGTTCCTGAGAAAAAGAATCTTGTCATACAGTAAGAGCGAACAACAAAGGGTTCCGTTTTTTCTTCTATCTGGGATTTTATGACTGATTTCTACGAAACTGCCTTTTAAAACAGTTATAGAGTCATTTCGAATAAACTAGATTTTTCAGTGTTTGTAAAAGAAGCATTCTTGTAACAAACAAATTTGATTAGAATTGACTTTATTAAAAATCCCCTGACACTATTAAGTTCAGAATGTCGAGTTTTAAAAAAATACATCGTACGAACATCTCGCTTACATCTCGTCGATCGTCCCACCTTCAGTTCGACTGTCATTTTAATATGGCATAATGTCTTTGGAGAATACCGATTTGTGTTACATCCACTTTGCAACCGTGGTACATCGGCTTCAAAACTAACGTTTTTTCAAGAATCGACATACAGTAGCACCACTATGGACGTTTAAATTTTAAGCGACTTCTTGCAACATGATTTACCTATTGAGTCGGTTGGTGGTCACAACGTTGGCTGAAGTTATGATAATTTCAATACATGCTTAAACATAAAATACAATCACAATAGGATCCAATTTAAGATCACAGCCTTTCAATATAGAGTAACACGTTGAAAAGAATATTTATTCCAAAACATTCTACATAAGTAGTACTTGTTAATTTTTGTTATAAATAAGCAATAGAAAAGGAAACGAAGAGACTGAACAATATGTATTAACGAATATCACGATCGTGTATTATTTACGTAGCCTGGTACAATAAAATATTTTCCTACATAATGTTCGTATTGCTCATAACAGGTTGTCGGCACGGTCAGCCCGGGGGAGGGACGTGTTCTGAAGATCGCCGGCAATATCGCGATCGCCGGCGGCTCATTTAATCACGCGATGGAATGTGTCGCACAATGGCCCACTGTGGAGTCGACGTTTTCTCGCTTTTTCCACAACAGAAATTGCAAAATTATCTGCTTACAGAAATCCTGCGTATAACAACTCCTTGGAAGTTATTGGGAAGGCATTGGGCCAGCTATTAAGAATGCGCTTTCCATCGTCTGATCTAGCATGGACTTTTGCCCACACTGACTTGCCCATTAACTTGTAAAATGATTACACAAAAACAACCTCTTCTTTTTTTAAAGTCAATTCAAAGTTATGACTGAGATCCGATTTGGGTTTATTACAATTCAACTTAATTGTACACAATATCTAAAAACTCTTATAGAATTAAGTAATTTAAATTACCCATTTAACGATATTTGACTTGATTCTTGTAAGAATCAAATTTAAAAAACCAAATCTATGTCAAATCGCTATCCAGTTCTGACAAGAACCTAGTAAAAAGTCACAAAGTAGTGAAGCCAACCCACTTGTAAGAACATTGACATAATTAGGTATTTTATCTAAGTGTAAGAATGATTCAATGCTTCGGTTTCAACGTCAAACTAACGTTCAGGGTTTATGACAGATATGAGCGGTATTGCCATTTGCGTTCTTTGATGAATTGCACAGAATAGGAAAGTAAATTAATTAACCATTATTAATTTATTATTGTTTCATTGTATAAATACCGTTTCCATAGTGAGCATGGAAAAGCTAGATAAGGCGCTCGGCCATCGCACGCATATTGGACGAATAAAAATGATACATACTTGAGTATGTTTATAGCCAAGTGGCGAGTAGATTTTGCTGTGCAGATTCTGTCAGATGACAAGGTAAATTCAATTACAAAATCTCTCTAAGAAGTTTTTTCATCATCATCATCATTATCAGCCTATTAACGGCCCACTACAGGGCCAGGCCTCCCTCCTTATAGGAGAGGGGATATGGAGCGTACACCCACCACGCTGCTCCAATGCGGGTTGGCGGGCTTAGGGTGATAATGTTTCATTTATTAACGATCACTATCAGATGTTGATGATAGTGACCGGGACCGACGGCTTAACGTGCTCTCCGAGGCACGGGGGTGTAACACCACCGACTTCCAGACTCCGGGCTTGGAATGTACTGAACATTTCATAGAAGAATGAAAAAGCTCAGAATTATTCCATGACCCGACCCAGGGATCGAACCCAGGACCTCGTGATCGAAGCCACATAGGCTAACCACTAGACCAACGAGGCAGTCAGAAGTTTTTTAGAGGCTGTTTATTTTTAATTAAATTTTTAAAACCAAATTTAAGCAACATCGTCACCAAGTTCCGACAATACCAATAATGTGAAAGTTTTTTGAATGTGACCTTTTGAAGATGCCCTGATTTAGGAGTGGTTACATTGCGGGTTTTTCGAGTGTCTAATGAGATTTTTTTATTATTGATGATGATTTGACCTGATGATCTGAGTGTTGTTATGCGATCTTTCAAAAAATTACAAAACAATTTATTTATTCATTATTTGACAATTATTTCATACAGTTATTGTATGGTGGGAGGTTTTCGTCATAGCTAGTTACCACCTTACCGACAAAGACGTACTGCCAATCTATTTAGCGTTCCGGTACGGTATCGTGTAGAAACCGAAAGGAGCGTGGATTTCATCCTAATTTAACCAAATTAACCCGCTTTCATCTTAGATTGCATCGACACTTAACATTTGGTGTGATAGCAGTCAAGGGCCAACTTGCAGTAGACAAAAATTTAAGCTGTTTCCATAGTAGGCCAGCAGAAGCTGGCATAAGGCACGCGGCCATCGCACGCTTATTGGACGAGTCAATAATGTCGTAGCCGGACAGCGCATACTTGTGTGTGTTTAGAGCCGGCAATAAACGATGTCAACCATAACGGTCGCGTGTAGATGGTACATTATGTTTGGGATTTTGTACCCTTGGGCAGTTACCGTTTTGCTTGGGAGAATCTAGTCAGATATCGTTGAATTGGTAAACTGAATAATGAATTAACAAAAACGCTCTAAGAATCTTCTTCGAGTCTTGGATGAATCTTATTGGATTGAAAAATAAAAACCCTATATTGCTGGAAATCAAACTTGAATTTATTTTTAAATATTGTATTTTTCATGCGAAAAATGCAATATTTTTCAATTTACCGGGCGATTTTATTCTCACGTCAGTCGTCCAGCTCTGCTCATGTTTTCAGCTTTTAGGTCCACTTCTGAATAATTAAATATTTTTCATGAAATATTATAAATTTTTAATTTCAAAGGAGATCATTCAAAACGTACCAAAATTCCAAAGTGCCGACCAAAGAAAAAAAGGTAGTTATTTCGATTAAGATTATTTTTATTAACATTCGTTATTAAGGCAGCAATGCTGTGAAACCATTACTCGGTGATAATGAAGGTTAAAAGTGGAAATTTGTTCCGAGAACTTTGTTTCTAAAGACAGGCGTTGCTGTGAAACAGTTATTTGCCCTGATATTGAATTATTTTAAACGTTAATTTTTTTTCTTTGGCCGGCACTTTAAAGTTTAGGTATTTTTGTATGGACCGTGAATGAGGCCCTTTAAAGTTTATCTAGAGTGAACTTTAAAAATACTAAATATAAATTAATAGATAAATAATAATATTATAGATACCTGAATTTCCAGATAAATATTTCGGCGCCTTTTAGCGTTGAAAATAGATTAACCTTCTTTTTATTTGTATGGTTTATTATTTTTTAGATTGAATGCAATAAAGGTTTTTAAATAAATAAATAGTTTAACAGCTTACTTATAAGTAACTTAATATGATAGTTATTATTTATTCATAAGAATTTTTTAATGAAAATAAGAAGCAATAGGCTTTAAAGAGAAAGAGCGGAGCCCCCTTGAAGCACGGGAGAGCATCCTCACAGAGTGGAGGTGGGAGTGGTCGCGAGCAGGAAAAGGTAGCTGGACCCGCGAACTGATCCCTGACCTAAAACCGTGGTTTGAGCGGAAACGCGGAGAAGTGGACCGTTGACTAACCCAAGCGCTCTCTGGACACGGGGTGTTTAACACATACCTCTTCGCCATAGGAAAGGCACCCCAAGAAAATTATTACTTCTGCGGAGAGGAGGACTCTCCAAGGCATGCTTTGTTTGAATGCCCCAGCAGTGCAGATATCAGAGCAGTGGCGCAGAGAGCAGGGAAGTTGAATGCGCGGAACCTCGTTTCTCGTATGTTAAAAAGTGAAGAGGAGTGGGACAAATATAGTCACATGATTCGAGCTGTTATGGTTCGCAGTGAGGAAAGGGAAAGAGAGGAAAAGAAAGCGCGGGAACAATAAAATCAAGAAGGTCAACACGAAGTAATGCCAGGCGGTACCGTGCTGACTGAGGAAGTAAAAAAAAAGAATTATTTAATGAGAGACGTATTCAGTTGCATTTCACTCCCTGCTGCCTGAGGGTTAATTAGCAATACTTATAAAGAGACTGCCTATAAGTTATTTCTTCATAGATTAAGTATCTTCAGGTCACCCTTACGAAAACTGAAAATACACTGAAGCCATTTTGACGAAAGAAACGACAAAACGAACGATGAAAGATATCATAGAACCCTATTTAATAATATATATATAGGTATTACGTAATTTTCTCTTTTACCGCAGATTTTAATACGATAAAACTATAGAATTTAACGTAAGTATACGGTAATATTAGTACCCCGTTGAGCTTCACTCGGTATTTTTGTGGAAATTAAATGTTTTCAAAAAATTAAACTTAGCTATATCGATAAATCGCCCCTGCATACAAAATTTCATTAAAAATCGTTGAAGCCGTTTTTGAGATTCAGATTATATATATATACAGAAATTGCTCATATAAAAGTATTAAAGATATATAGATGTTATAATGACCACTTAAGTTTCAAGCGGTACAATATTATCCAAGCCCACAAACTGCGCCATTCCTCCAAACGAAGGTTCACAAAAAAAGTATCAACCGTCAACGCCATTGTCCGTAAAACATTTCTCATGTTGGCGAGAATGTTCACGCTCTCAAGTGCCTAATCCTCAAGGAATCGTCACCATTGTGTCTGCAGCAGGACATTAATCCTGCCTTCAGAAGACAAGGGATATCCATCAATTGTCAACATTGGACTGGCGGGGGAGGCTACCCTACCGCTTTCCCTCCCTACTCACACACCGGAAAACTGCCAAAGAGTAGACAGGATTCGATGTATCGACAGTGTACGAGAAGCAATTATAAATGTTGTACTCAGATGATGTAAAAATATTTGCAAAAATTATTAGCAAGTGGAAACGAAGAGAATGTATATCGATTTTTATATTATATTTAACGGAAATGAAAACTGTCTTCAAAAGTTTTTACAGCGTTTTGAATATTTAATTATTAATTAAGGATAATCTTTACTTGTCTATACTGTTACTATACTAATTTTTTCCAGCAATATTTTTAAATATTATCTGGTATAATATTATGTACGAAATATAAGAGTAGAGTGTTAATTTTTATATTATCTATTATAGTGTTTGCACTTGTTAATATGTGAATTAAGAATTTTATCAATTCAAAACCAACAATTTCCTCATCATTGTTTTTTGCCAAGCAAACAAAACTAAAGTATAATGTACCTACTGTATTCTAAATAAATTAGGTCTATGAATTCACTTGTTCTTGACCTACGACATTTTACAAAAGCTTAAAAGTTAATTTTAAAGTATCAAAAATAAAAGTTAAAAAATGTCACTTCTTTGATGATTTGATATTCCTGACTAAATAAATCTCAATACATTTTCAATGTATTGAGATTTATTGTATTGTATTATAGAATGGTAAAAATACCTAGTAGGTTTTTGATACTTTGAAATTAGTATCGTGGAAGGCTTGGGTAACCTTTCATATATCTTGAAAATTTTACCAAAAGATGACTAATTTTACTTACTTACTTAGGCAAGTATAAAAAATTCAACAGTCCAGACCACAAATCGACTAAGTACAAGGCAAAATTGGATCAAAATCGTCTCACCCATTCCCATTTTTCATTTCCATAAAATAGTTTTCAGTCGTTTATTGAGTAAGTAAAATTTGCCACGTCGGTTCTATGTGAATTCCTTATTCTTTGGCGGCAATCCGCCAAACATAGATATAAGTAGCGAGTGAGCTAGTGATTGTCAAAATTTGGCTTCGTAGAACAAAGCGTTATTTACCGAGTGGGGGGGCCCTTTGTGCCGCATTACACCACTCTACATAATATTGTGAAAGTTCTAACAATACACTGTTTGCAGCGAACGTATTATGAGGCTTTTTTGTTGGGAATCGCGACTTGTTTGGATCTTTCCGAGGCGCCGATGATTAGTTTTGGATGTTGGAACTTTACGACTTTGAAGTTGGTGTTTGCCTTTTGTAATTATAATACTGTTGGGAGTTTGTTGGCGATTCGCCTCTTTTGTGATCATCGGATGGCTGATTTTGTTGATGTTAATTTGTAACGCAAAGCGGTACTTATAATTACTTTTAACGGTTTGCGTTTTTTAGATTTCGCCTAGATAATGTGTGCTTTCGAGTAATGTTTATTTTGACTATTTTAAAAGTAAAAATCTAAAATCTAAATTGAGTAAAAAAAAAGTGAAAATACTCATTCAAAATATGATTACTAACCAGAGTCGTAAAACCAATGATTTACATTAATTTAATATTTATTGTTAATAAAAAAATAAGTATATGTTTTTAATTTTAACCTAAAATTATTTTGTGACTTATTAAAATAATTCGTAGGTACTTATACACAATAAGATTTTTTATAAAAATATTTTTTTTATCTAATTAAAATGTTTACCAATAGAAAATGTAAATATAAAACATAGTTGGTGTATTATTCTGGCCATAAACGAAGCACCACAAAAATGGACCCCACATTATTACCAATTAAACAACGATAAAGCCAAATAGAAGCGGCTGAAACCGAATTATTCTGGAATTAATTGGCCGAAAACCCGTTTGGAAATTCAAGCACACGTTCGAAAAGCTCGGGTTCGAAATTCAAATGAGGCGGCACGCCCCACCCCCTGCCCCGCCCCGGCGCCATCTTGAATCCGTGCGGAGGGAGCTGGGGGGCTATTAAATTATTTCATTCCGCATCGGGCCGCGCTAGCTATCGGATTAAAATAATTGCCTGCGAAAGCGTAAACGGATAATGATTTTTGTGAACAAAATAATATGGTATGAAATTTAATTTCGCTTGAAGCGTCGCATTTTGTTCCTTTTAGCGGAAATGGAGGTAGCCGTTATTCATTAACAGGTAGACAATAATACGAGTGTAATGAAACGCGTTTCTATTTAATCACCGCCATTACACGTTGTTACTTTAAAGATAATTTTGTATTCAGTAAGTACACTACGCGTTTATCTTTTTATTTTATATTTTTTTACACTTACAAAACACCTTTTATAAACTTGACATAATTATTATAGAAGTCGATTGTAATTTATTATCTAAGTTGCTTTACTATTTTTAAAGATAATTATGTATTCTGTGAATACGCTACATGTTTTATTTAGTTTTTTATATTTTCACATACAGATTATAAACTAAGCAGATAATGAAACTGTTGTAAATTATTATTTTCTATTTATTTTCATTACATCACCCCAAAAGTAGCTATTTTACTGTAAAATATAATCTAAATTCATACTTACAGTATTCTTTTGGTACAAGATGAAAAAATTATAAATAAAACAATAAGGGGTTCTTTACTACACTCATAACTCCAGAACTGTTCAACATTAATAATAATTAGCACAGAAGCAGATAATTATCAATAAACTTTTTTTTATCAACTACAAGTTTGCCCTTGACTGCTCTCACACCTGATGTTAAGTGATGATGCAATCTAAGATGGAGGCGGGCTAACTCTTTAGGAGTAGGATAAAATCCACACTCCTTTCGGTTTCTACACGACATCGTACCGGAACGCTAAGTCGCTTGGCGGTACATCTTTGTCAGTAGGGTGGTAACTAGCCACGGCGAAAGCATCTTACCAGCCAGACCGAGACAAATTAGGGAAAATCTCAATCTGCCCTACCAGGAATCGAACCCAAGACCCCCGTCTTATAAATACACTGCGTGTACCTCTGTGCCACGGAGGTCGTCAAAAAAAATTTTTTTAATTTAAATCCATAGCAAAAGCCAAGTGTTAAAAACATGTAAATCCCATTACAGTTTCTACTGCAAGGTGGAAGTTACCTAAAGTCACAAAAGCATCCGACTTTAAATTTTATGTAATTTATGTTTAGAAACTTAAATATATGTCTTAGGAAATAAAAAACCTAAATGTCTAGTAAACCTTTGCAGAAGTGCCAGCATAAAATCTTAATAGCTGTATCAAATTAGAAGTGTCAACATAAAACATTAGCCACTTTATAAAATTTACTAACCATTTATAAAAACGTATAAATTCCGAAACGGTTATAATTTTTTACATTCACAGCTTGAAAGCGGAATAAAGTTTCTCACTAAAGTGAATATAAATCTACTGCAAAAGCCAAGTGTTAAGAACATGTTAATCCCACTACAGTTTCAACTGCAAGGTGGAAGTGACCTAAAGTTTCAAAAACTCCCGACTTGAGAGTTGAGTGTAGCAAACTTGCGGCCTCGGTTAGGCTAGGAGGTGATGCCAACTTTATAGAGAACATTGCGGTGGCGGAAACTGAGTGAAGGTTGCTCTACTTCAATATAAAATTATTCAAATAAATATTTTACTATTTATCTTCATCATTATATATCTATTTTTTTATATCATTTAGTATCTTTTTTGTCTTAACTTGCCTTTAATGGGTCAAGTGTTGACTGTCAAGACACCAGACATAATAATGTAAGTAACTACCTAAGTACATTGTAATGTATGACATCGTGGTAACACAATATTTTTTTCCTTTTTTGTCAATAGCGCAAAACAATTCAACAATATTATGGGGAAGATACTGAAATCAATGGAATCGCTAAAAATAAATGCGCGTAGCTTACCGCGTAGCGCTACGACAGCGCTACACGTAAAATAATGTGGAAGACATACTTCTTTGAAGGTTATTTTAGGTTATCTTACGTAACAGAAGTTTTCTTTTCTTTTTACTATGTACTTGAGTTTTGTTCTTGAGTTAACAAACCCAACAGCTCCAGATACACAATATTATTAAGTCCACACTGTGTTGTAATTATTGATTTTTTATTTCTAATAGAAAAACTCGTTACTTGTTAATTTTTCAATAGTCTTTACTAATCTTCTGTTTGTATGTATGGATGTTTATTACTCTCTAAGATGAAACTTTACAGTAATATAGTTTACATATCAGAATAAGATATAGGCTACATTTTATCTCGAAATTCTTACGGGGACGAGAACTACACAGGAGAAACGTGCATCCTCTAATAATTAATAAATTGTGTACGAAGTAGAGTATAGTCAGTGCATGTCTCAAGTCAGGTGCAAATCGAACACGATTTAGCCATCAGCGCTCGTCGTCAGTCGCGCCCCCACCCGTCTCATCAAATTGAATCAGTTGCACTCGCGTCAACTGCAAGTAGCTTACCGTTTACCGAGCGTCGCTTACCGAACACTAAGAGTCGCTTGCTACGTCCTGTGCATCGCTTACCTAATACAAAGAGTCGCTTATTTATTATCCATTAGGTTTTGTTACCATCTATGCGTATAATCAATCAATCTATGATCACAATAAACTTAATTTATTTCACTAACATAAGTGTTTTTAACGAATTAAAAAACCATCAAAACTATGGCCTGATTATAATAATTTAAAAAAAATAATATTATTTTTATTTCTACTTGTTTCAATGATAACTAGCTATACATAAGCAAATTATTATCTGTGGTAGACTAGCGCTCTTTCTTCGTCATTTTATTAATTATTATGTATTAGTTGTAGTATTCAAAGGTTGCTTTCAAATAAGCAATTAAAAAAAGGATTGCTTTATACTATCACGAATTTTAGGTCTAAAATCTAAAATTTTGTTACCCAGTACCTCCCAAAACCACCATCATCCAAACTCTATGATTGGCTATGGCACTTAGCTATAATACGAGTAGGAGCCTGGGCTGACCAATTTTTAGTTATCCAGTTTGTTGACAAGTTTTTGACAAACCTTTTATACACAAAAAAGTACCAACTGAACTTCGTTATATTTATTTATACATTATGATTTATTCTACTTACACAATAAAATAGCTAAAACATTTTAACAAGCGTTTATACTCTGAATTGAGAATGTATAACCCCTCATCCCCCCCACTATCAAATTGAATTCGCTCGAACTGCATTGCGTAGCTCGTCCAATGAAGCTGTGCGGTTGTTTGTTCCGAACACTTGAGGCTCTGTTGGAAAACGATGGAATCGAATAGTATGGGTATATCGCTTCTAATTTGTATGTGTATTGCAATTGCAGGCATTGATTTTATTAGAAACTGAACTCTTTAGCTATATAGCGTGTTTTATCTTTATGTGAAGAGATTTGGAGAGAACATCTTTGCTTAAAAGTAATAAGGCATCCATCTTACTAATATTATGAAGTATGCAAGGACCGTGGCAAATAGAGGGTCTCTGCGAAAATAAGGCGTGATGTTATGTATGTATGTATGACGGCCTCCGTGGCGCAGTGGTATGCGCGGTGTATTTATAAGACGTTAGTCCTGGGTTCGATTCCCGGCGGGGCAGATTGAGATTTTTCTTAATTTGTCTTGGTCTGGCGGGTGGGAGGCTTTCGCCGTGGCTAGTTACCACCCTACCGACAAAGACGTGCCGCCAAGCGATTTAGCGTTTCGGGTACGATGTCGTGTAGAAACCGAAAGGGAGTGTGGAATTTCATCCTACTCCTAACCAGCTAGTCCGCTTCCATCTTAGATTGCATCATCACTTAACATCAGGTGTGATAGTAGTCAAAGGCCAACTTGTAGTTGATAAAAAAAAATTGGTTGTCTGTAAAGTCGGATTACTGACGATAGTTGAACGTGACAACGCCTTAAGAAAATACTGATGGAATGGTAGCATTTAATTGGTTATTAAAATTTTGAATTTAAGTATATTTTTATAAATATTTATTTAAATTAATAAATAATTGATTTTGATTTTATAAATTTATATTTTAAATTTATAATAAATATATTAATGTATAAATATATTAATTTTTAATTTAAAATTAATATATTTAATAATTATATTTAATAGACGGATGTCGAACGCTGCCGAACGCAAAGGCCGATTGTGCTTCTTTGTCGCTCGTTCTGCGCTCTCGCCTGCACTTCAAGCCTTACATGGAACGCCTCAAAGCGAGGTAACTGGGCGTGAGTCATGTTTTTTCGTGCGTGCAGCCGGCTCTATCGAATTATAAGACGTTTTCACGTCAAAAAATGTAAGTTTGTATGTATAGATGGATGCTTGTTACTCTTTCACGCAAAAACTACTGAATGGATTTTGATGAAACTTCACAAAAATATAGCTTACATATCAGAATTACACACAGGTCATATTTTATCGCTAAATTTCCAAGAGAACGAGAAATACGCGGGTGAAGCCACGGGCGTCCTTTAGTATATATACCAATTCATACAAACTTTCGCCTTTATAATATTAGTAACGATTAGAGGTCTCGTTGGTCCAGTCGTTAGTCTATGTTGTTTCGGATCAAGATATCCTGAATTCGAGTTCTGAGACGAGTCATTAAATATAGTGCGGTTGTTTATTCGGAACTCTTGAGACTGATGAAAAACGATCAAGAACGTAGTACATATTGCTTCTAATTTGTATCTGTATAGCAGACACTGATTCTAACGGTAACGGAACTATTTAGCTGTGTAGCCTGTATTGTCTTGGGTGAAAGAGAATCTTTATGTATAATAAATCGATTGTCTCGTTGATTCACTAGTAGGTCCAGTGTGGCTAGTGTGAGATTTTACCGCGTCGATACCGAAAACAGTAAATGCAAATTTTATATGGAATTGGAGTAACGCCATCTAGTTATAGTGAGAGTAAACTCTTTTTTTTCTGTATAATTTGACAGTTCGAGTGAGTACGTTTTTACGCAGTCGCTCGGTGAAAAACTCGCACTTGCCCCACTGGTGCCCTGGGTCGAACTATGAAATAGGTACTAGTGGACGCCCACGACTCCGTCATGCCCAACCCGCATAGATATAGCGTGGTCACTCTACGCTCCATATCCCTCTTACAAAGATACCTAGCCCTCTTGTAGGCCGTTAATAGACTGAAAATGATACTGACCTTGAAGTGCCCAGAGCTAAAAGCTTAACGAAGACCCTGTATATATTCTCGTAGATAATGTAATAGCGTTGCTTACCAGTGATTGATAGACGATGTATTTGATACCTATCTACGTGTACACTGTACAGTATATAGTATATACCCGACAGAGTACAGAGCAACATCGCGCAGTCCGCTAAGTGATTTGTCCGCTTGCGTGCATTATTGATGCGCCACAGTCCCCACTTCTATCGCAATTCACCAACACCCGAAACGAAATGGAACGCCTATTATATGTGTATCAATACTTTATATTGTGTATATAAAGGTTTTTAGAAAATACCTACTAAAATATACCTTTAGAGTGTGTATAGCTAAAAAAAATTTAACAATAACAAAAAATAGAACCGACTCAAAACGCACTAAAAAGTAAAAAATAACTGTGTCATTTAGTTGCTTTAATTTGCTTAAGCAAATCTATGAAGTCGGTGCCAGCAAGTTTAAGGAACATTTATTTAACGTAGTAAAGCAGTTTGTGGGTTCTAGGTAATGTCCTTAAAGTAGAAACCTTGGCTGGCACCGACTCCCAGATATGCTTAAGTAAATTAAATCAACTAAATGACACAGTTATTTTTTACTTTTTAGTGCAAGTCGCACTCGGAGTCGGTTCTATTTTTTGTTAAAAAATTTTATTTCTTACTTTTTAGTGATTAATCTTACTCGTACTATACTGTCATAGTATATTATACAGCACTAGTAGCCAAAAAGCTACCGACACTTACATAAAAACCGAAATCGCTGCAACTGTGCCTATAAAATTTAAAGAGTTCCTTCAATTTTCCCAGGAATGATATCCTGGGAAAATTGAAAGAACTCTTCAAATTCAATCATCAGATCCTAACATGATAACAATGGAACAACCTTGGAAGTGTGCCCCCCTGTGATTGAATAAAAAAGAATTATGAAAATCGGACAACTCTGTGAAAAGTTATGCGTGGTCATACATAAGAAAAAAAAATATACGTGTCGAATTGAGAACCTCCTCCGTTTTTTTTCGTCGGTTAGAAAACCAATGTTACAATTTTATAATGTACCACTGTACCAATTTTTTCAATTTATGAGTACTGTAGAACTTTTTTATAATCTTAAAAAGTTGAATAATATGCTTGTCTGTATATTAGGTATAAAAAAAAGTTAATAAATAAGTTTTTAAAACTCTTGTCTACTGAAAAGACTGCATTTTAAAATTAAAGTGGGTAAGAATTGACTCGAAGACCCTAATTATAAAAATTAAAGTTAGTACGCATCGAGGCACATTAAGGATTAGTATTAAGGGTGATAAGAATATAAAATTATCTTTCGTAAATACGATACTCTTCCATTTTGTTTTCATTTAGCAATAGTACCTAAATGCAACGGGCTGGGCATGCATGTTTAATATCACCCGATGGACAGTGAGCGACGTCCAATGCCCGTCCGTATTATTCATTTTCATTCAACCCAGTTTGTAGTTCTAACACATTTTTTTCTCTGAATATTTTTTTTATTTTAGATAGGATGGCGTTTAACCACGACCTCACCTGGTAGTAATTTAAGTGTAATTTAGTATTTTAGTAATTTAGTGTAAGATAAAACGCGCTAGCCTAAAAGAAGTTTATTGAATGTCACTAAGTAGCACAGTAGCAGGCAGTAGAAAGTTCATTTCAAAATATAAAAGATAATTTCATTTTTGTGCCTTTTGGTGAAAAGCCTTTGGACAAGGAGCTCGTTTTTTTTAAAGATATCTCAAGTAAAGTTATCGATTCTACAAGTGACCAAAGAGCTGGCAGCTACCTTACCCAACGGATTAGTTTGGCCATCCAAAGGGAAAATGCTGCTAGTATCTTAGGCACTATGCCTTATTGCAGTGGAGTTGAGAAGGTTTTAGATTTAATTTATTAGCAGTAATATAGATTATTTAATGTAATATAGATTATGATTAATTAAAATAATACCTAGTAAAAATTTTACTATTTTACGCAAAACCCTAATAAGCCCAAGCGAGAAAATTACTCTGATCTGTCAAAAAACCTTTTACGTACAGAAACGCAGAGCATTCTCAATAGATGTTGACTTTGCAATGTCCATAGCCGTGGGTAATTTTTCGCATATTTGAATGACTTGAATTTGACACTTTCTCAGAAAATAAATAGCAAAATTATATTTTTATATTTAGGTATATTATATGCATTTAGTCTTGTATTTATTTAAATATATATTTTAATAAAATCGTTAAATTGAAATTTAAACAAAATATGTAGGTAAAAAAATCTCTTTTATTTCAAGTTTAATTTTATTAAAACTCACCAACCCAAATTTGAATAACGTGGTCGGTCTACGCGTGATATCCGCTCTCCTACAAGTTTAACTCCTACCTCACTGTAAATAGCCGTTAAATAGGCTGTTGAAGATAATGATAATTAATCTCATTTTATAATAAACATTATATAAAAATAAGAGTCTAATAGAAAATTTTAACCTCTTTAGTAGATTGAAAAAAGCGCAATCGACAAGTCAGCGAGAGAGACAAAAAAAACACAATGGCTTCCAAAGAAAGACGTCGCGGCCTTTTTAAAATGGACATTCTTCATTAGAAAAGTCGATGGCATCCTAGAATGTGCGATCTTTTCTTTCAAGTGCCGGCGACTTAATGAAATACCTTTTTGATGAAGACGCCGAGGAAATTTTTTTAGGAGGAAAATGTTCCTTATGAACTGTGGCAGGCTGCTGGAATAACTTTTGTTATATTAAAATTACTGATGTTTTGGTGAATCAGTCGTTTCATAAAATTGTTACACTCTCATTTCTGTACATAATACATTTTTTTTGTTAAAATTATTCGCAAAGCATAAGCATAGTGTCGAAAACAGAACCTCTTTTATGAAGTCAGTTTTTATACTATCTTGTAGCGTTAGAAGATGTTTTTACGGAAACCATTTATATTTATAATCTTGTATTGGAATGACTGGTGTTGGTGTCTACGCGCTACGAACAGAAGCTACGAGCTACGTTGCTACGCGATCAAAACAATGTGTTAGTCTGTTTCTTTTTGTTTTATTATGGGGTAATTCTCATAGATATCGTCTTACCATGTAGAGGCAAGAATATTATGTCGAAGTCCAACCAACTCATCACCTAATGACTGTCATGGGAACGGTTTGCAAACTTCGACAACCCAGCCAGCAGCAACCCCAAAAACGTTATTGGTTATATATTTATTGACAATCAGAGCAGAAAGTAAAGTTCAGTACTTTATAGTCACACTCAGACTTGGACCTTGGTTTCGAATTACGACCTCCGTGGCGCAGTGGTATGCGCGGTGGATTTATAAGACGGAGGTCCTGGGTTCGATTCCCGGCGGGGCAGATTGAGATTTTTCTTAATTTGTCTGGTCTGGCTGGTGGGAGGCTTACGCCGTGGCTAGTTACCACCCTACCGACAAAGACGCACCGCCAAGCGATTTAGCGTTCCGGTACGATGTCGTGTAGAAACCGATAGGGGTGTGGATTTCATCCTACTCCTAATAAGTTAGCTTGCTTCCATCTTAGATTGCATCATCACTTAACATCAGGTGTAATAGCAGTCAAGGGCCAACTTGTAGTCAATAAAAAAAAAAAAAAATTAGCAGATATGGCTTAACATTTCGTTTTACATAGCGTTTGACGGCCGAGTGGCGCAGTGGGCAGTGATCCCGCTTCTGCGTCCAAGGCCGTAGGTTCGATTCCTATATCTGGAAAAACGTTTGTGTGATAAGCTTGGATGTTTTCCAGTGTCTGGGTGTTTATCTATTTATTATAAGTATAATATATATAAAAATATTCATCAGTTATCATAGTACCCATAACACAAGCTACCTAAGCTTACTTTGGGGCTATATAGCGATGTGTGTAATTGTCCTATAATATTTATTTATTTTCATAGGTGAACCAACGAAGTAGTCTCTTTTATATTGCTTTTCATAAATTCTTAATCATTTCAAATTTTCAATTGTGGCAAATAAAATAAAAATAAATATATTACACGAACATTATCCGTGTATGTAGATCGGATCAATCTCACCGCCTAAAGCAATACCCGACTACACTCCAGACTCAAAACGGCGTATGAAAAACAACGAAATCCGTACGTAATACAATTTCCATGGGAATGGACAGCCATCACAAAGAACATTGTCAAATAGTACGCCACTCAAACGCAGCCCTAATATCCGTTGAGCAAACGACAAACAGTACAAATACCAACTTAACTTTGCCATCTTGAAACGTATTACCTTTCAAAATTAAACTTTATCGCAATGGAATTGAGTGTATAATATTACAAATTGAATGATAATGGTGGTGGTGATAGTAGTTTATATCGATACACGTTGACAACTTTTGTAGGGGGGTGGGTAGTCAAATAAAAAACTAATATCGACACAGGTCGGGCCACGTGGCGCGGGGTCTAAAAGCGGCAATATTGAGATGGTGTTGAGATAATTGTAGTTTAATTTGACGGGATGCGTGTTAGAGCGTTTTGTGACAACACACTTGTGTTCAATTCGGTGGAGTGTTTGAAATTGTTATCTTGTGATCTTGTTCTTTTATTTGTCAACTTATTTATATAGCCAACGATTACAATATTTTGCTATACTACTAACACAAAAACTACTTCGACTAACAAAGTTATAACAGAGCATGCCCAAAGTAAATACTAAAGCTGTTATTGTCCCTCTGGATCGGAAGAATTTTTGGAAACATTTTTGTATTCAGACTCCTTTACAGCCCACTACAGTTTGAGGCATCTTTCAAGCTTAAACCCACCATGCTGCTCCAATGCGGGTTAGTGGGCTTTGGGTGGTAATGCATAATTATTTCATTATTCTTGTTTGTCTCGTAATCATCAACAACGTAATGATTAGACGTTGATGATTCAAAAACAAACCAATATATGACAAAATTTATTTTAAGTCTTTGACATTAATTATGAAACCTTGTAAAGTAATTAAATTTTAAATTATTTTATTTATCTGTACATATATTTAAGTTACATAAAAAATTAGGTATTTTAGTCAGTAATGACTCTATCATCGTTTTGTTGCTCTACCATCTGTGTTTCGGTCTACCACCAAAGACGTACAGCCAAGCAAAGATTTAGCGATCCGGTTTGATGTCGTGTAGAAACGGAAGGGGCGTGGACCAGCTCCTAATAAAATTAGCCCGCTTCCATCTTAGATGACATCATCACTTACCACTACGTGTAATTCCAATCAAGAGCCAACTTGTAATAAATAAAAATAAATAGACAATACACAACCTTCAAAACGGATAAACTCAATCACGTTGTGTTTATAGAAATGAAACGCTCCGATTGATCGGTGTGCGATTGGAGGCACGCGACACATCAAACGAGCAGTGTTCACGCGTCGTGCACTCGATGAGTTTGTCTACACGTACTTATCACTTGCTTAACACATCGCAAATATTTCATTACTTCCCCCTTCTCCCTTCTTCCCTTCCGTCACTTGATTAGTATTTTGCTAAATGTGAATATAACATTCTATAAATAATAATGATTAATAATGATTATAGCTATCATTATTATTCGAAGATATAAGAAATATATCAGTATAGTCTATTTAAACATGGTTTACTTCCTTCGTATTTTTAACTTATTCATTACTTTAAAAGAAAGTTTGTCCTCGCTTCCTTTCTACAGGGCCAGCTCTCCCTTCTTGTTGGGGAGTAGATATGGAGGTTATATCCACCACGCTGCTCAGATTTGGATTACTGCTTATGTTTAATTATTTAACTATCTACAATTATATTAGATGTTGATCACAGGGATTGAACGGACGGCTTATCGACCGAAGTATGTAAGTAACACAACCACATTGTTGATTTTGGACTTAAAAAAACTCAGTATTATTTCTTAGCGAAAGCGAAGGAGATGGGAAATCATATGAAATAAAAAAATTAGATAGATATATATTGGTAAACAACTAGGTTGTTTAAAAATCTTGGTCACGCGTGTTTAGGGTCTAAAGCTTATTTTAAAATTATTTTTGTTAATTCGCCAAGTCTTAAGTAAGTAGCTCTTTATGTATGAATGTGTCCTTCCCTTTTACAATGAACATTGAGTAAATATAGCCTCAAGGAACCGAAAGAGGTGTAGATTTCGTCATACTCCTAACAAATTAGCCCGCTTCCATTTTATATTCCACTAGCAATCGCCCGCGACTTCGTCAGCGTGAAAACCTCTTAGGTACCCTTTTAATTTTAAAGACAGACATATAAGTGTGCTCTTTACCAGCGGGTAATGTAGATCTTTTGAGGAGTAGCGACCCCTCTCAATTTAATTTTTTTATAGTTTCCCGTCAACCAATATCCTCCGTCCCGTCCCGTGTACTAAAGATCTACATTTTTGTTAAACATTGTACGATATTACAGTACATTAACATTAACAATATACATATATTTATAACTATTAACAAATGCATTAATTTCGACCAAATTTGATTACCATAAAAACGGTTCTAGTGAGTTAATCTTAAAAGATAGACATATACTGTCGTGGACATTTTTTAGATCATTTTAAGAGGAATAATTCTTTCATACATATATTTTTGGTATCTTGAACCGTTTTCGCAGCGCACGCAACGGAAGCCCTAAAGGATGAATAATTTTACCCGTTTTTTTCACATTTTCCATTATTTCTTCGCTCCTAATAGTTGCAGCGTGATGTTTTATAGCCTAAAGCCTTTCTCGATAAATGGTCTATTCAACACAAAAAGAATTTTTCAATTCGAACTAGTAGTTCCTGAGATTCAAACAAACAAACTCTTCAGCTTTATAATATTAGTATAGATTAGCCATCCACTTGCCATCAAATGTGATTGCAATCAAGGGTTAATTTGTAATAAATAAAAAAAAATATATAATTTCCTATATGATCTAACAATTTCTCTTATTAAAATATAGTAATATTAAAAACTAGACTATTTTCTGCCCAGTCACATGCTATGGGCAGGGACAAATCCAGTGCGAATCACAAACACGCCCGCGGCGCCACGCGCCTGCCCAATTACAATACTTGTAATTGATATTAATATCGCATGGGGTCGACACACTATGCAGTTCAAATCAGGACATCCTAAGTTCGAGTCTTGCAGGATCGGTGTATAAAATTTTGAAAAAAAATCATTAATAGTTTGTTCATGTACACTTAGTACAATATAGTATGGTACAGTTTATAAGCACTTTTGGATTATCGTCTATACAAATAAATAAATTTGAAGTGTCTGTGCTTTCAAATTAGCAGGTTTCACTAATTGCAAAATACTTACGTCAAAAAATCTATTTTTAAATGTTTGTCTATTTTGGCTAATCTTAGAAATAAAAAAAGACGTGTGGCACTCAGAGACTGCCGCGGTTAAGCTATTGCATATAAGTTAAGCAACATCGGGCGCGGTCAATACTTGGATGGGTGACCGCCTGAGAACACCGCGAGATGTTGGCTTTTTTTAAATTTTATTTTTTTTAGTTTGTTTTATTTTTATTTATTTATTTTAAAAAAATAAATAAATAAAAAAAAATAAACAAATAAAAATTTAAAAAAGCCAACATCACACGGTGTTCCCAGGCGGTCACCCATCCAAGTACTAATAAGAGTCGAAGTTGCTTAACTTCGGTGATCGGACGAGATTCGGTGTATTTAACATGGTATGGACGTTGGCGAACATAGACGCGAATAAGATAATCTGAAAAAACTAAAAAGGGTTTTCTGTATTCGGTCTCCACGCTCAAGGCCCGCGATAAAAGCTATGCAATAGCTTAAAAGTCAAAAAAATATTTTTATGTATGATAGCCAGACTTATGAGGAGTCATATCACCAGTGAACCAGTGGGCGTCCGCTTGTGTTAGTGTTGTCCGCTATTTGTAGACTCTACCACCAGCACTCTCTTTTATTAATCTTTTCGTTTATTAGTAGCATTTCATCTGTCATGTAATAGGTATTGGAAGTATACCCTCGCAAAACCCTCCTAAAATCATCGGTCGGTCATTATCGCTACCGTGATATCCGAAAGTCAATCATTATCACTCAAAGTTAACCTAATGAACAGCATTATGGACCTAAGCTCCAAATCCTAAATTATATATAAGCAGGCTATATTGAAATTACCTGTCTGTAAATATGTCAAAATTAAAATATGTCATTATTTAAATTAACTGGATGGTTCCGTTTATTTTCCGTGAAATTATAATTTTAGTTGAAAGCAACATTCAACAACGGTATAAAGAAATGTCTTTCTTCTTCACGTAGGTATAGTACAGACAGATAAATAAACACAAAACACCGCATCCAACAACGCCGGCACTTGATAAAATCCTTATTAAACATTCATCCCTAAATTCATCCATAATGAAATAAAAAGTGGAAATGCAGTAAAAGCGTAACTGAGGGAATAAATTAAGCGTCAGGCGTCGGAGCAGCCGACGGATCCGTGCTAAGTGTTAACTCGCGGATAATGAAAATTATTCATCCCCTTCCCTTTTGAATACCGTTCACAATGTACTCGTAAGACTTGGTATAGGTATTTCAGCGTAACGCCCGAACTAGTCATACCGATAAACTAACCTCCCCTCCACGACTCGAAAGTAGCTAGTAAAATGATACTTAGTTTTTTTTTTACAATTGAGAAAGAATACAATAAGGAACTTAAGCTAACTTATCCTTATAACTATAAAAATCATCCCCACGTGGAATGGTGGCAAGAATACTGGCTGCATTTCCGCGTTGGATAGCCAGGCTAATCCTTTGCGCAAAAAACGAGCCAGCCCTTCGGTCACCAATTGAGGCAATTTGGCGCGGTGAAATGTTACATTTTTTGGCAATGCGACTCCATGGCCCAAGGGTCTCCACGGCAAAAGGTACAAATATGTAACTCTCTGTCAGAGAGGCACACTTGTGCCACTTAGCGGTTTCAGCCTTTTCTACTGCGGCTCCCGGTCTTGATTCTGTCTCCCTGATATGACACGGAGCCAATGTGTCAACGCAAGTAGCGTCCCACATTAGGGCCCGTCCCACTTCCCAGGGATCCAGCGTCAATCCGTCAGGTCTCTTGCCATCATCCCGGCTTATTCCTGACGGCTCGATTAGCGCAGGAACGTTTATGGTGGCAAAAGCCCTTTTTATTATATCATTAAGAGAGCCATGCCGAAAAAGCGTAGTAGTTAGTTAAAATTAATCATTATGTTTATGGTATTGGTAGATATGGATACTGAAAATTATTCATCCCCTTCCTTTTTGAATACCGTTCACTAAACTAGTAAAACCGATAAACTAGCGTTTATCCACAACTGGAAAGTAGCTAAAAATGAATCATTATCTTTATGGTTTTTTGTATTTGTATTGATATTGCAAATATACCTGCTAAATGTTAACTTGCGATTAATGTTTGTCCTTTTAGAATATCACAATATAAGACTTGAGATAGATATTCATTTATAGTTCTCAATATCTTAGTATTATCCATCATAAATAAACTATTGAGTTTTTCTATTGCTTCCAATTGAAAATAATAAACCAAGAAACACAGTATTTCCGTATTTAGGTAATATGGATATCAAAGCAATTGTGGGCAGTGTTAAACAGTGATTGGTAATGAAAATTATTCGTTTCCTTCCTTTTTGAATGCCGTTCACAATGTATACGTGATACGTATTCAACCATAACGCTTTAAGGTCATAGCTCATTACATACACCCGGGACCCAACCCGCACCGCCTTGTCGCTAGGCATCCACTAGTTGTTGATGTAGTGTATGTACCTATGTGTAGGTAGTCGTACAATATTATGATTGTAACGTGGGTATGTCGGCGGTGTGATGTCTGTGACACGCATCAGCCAGTTGTTGAATAAACGTTGCTTAAAGTACATGCGTTCCGTTATTACAGTGGCGCAGTCGGTATTTGAACATTTAAATCTTGTTAGTGTTACGAGAATTGTTGTGATACGGTGAAAAATGTCGGTCGGGCGGTTAGGCGAGTTCAATCTCGGGTCGGGAACGTGGACGACATATATCGACCGCATGGAACAATACTTCATAGCTAACGATGTGAAGGTTAATCTCCAAGTACCAACGTTGCTCGCCTGTGTCGGGGATGCAACATATGAACTGATGGTGGATTTATGCTCACCAAAGAAACCAGGCGATATGAAGTTTGGTGAGCTCGTTCAACTGGTGCGTAAACATGTTCAACCAACTCCGTCGATCCTCGCGGAAAGATTTAAATTTCGTAGACGGGTACAGACTCATGATGAAACGGTGGCCCAGTTCGCGGCGGCTTTGAAACATATGGCCAGGGATTGTGGTTTCAAAGAAAATCTCGAAGAAAACCTGAGGGATCAATTTGTCTGTGGCCTACTGAGTGAGACTATACGTCAGAGATTATTCTGCGAGGGTGACGTGGCCTTCACGGGGGCATTCAAGATGGCTGTGGCATTAGAAGCGGCAGCTAGGGACGCGGTGGCAGTGGAGCAACGGGCGGCAGAGGGCGCGGTGCATGCGATGCACGCGCAGCGACCGCGCATGGAAGCGGCCGGCGGGCGCGCAGCGCCGCGCTGGCGCGACGTGGTTCATTCGAGTGGTAGGGGCCAGCGTTCGGGTGGTTCAAATAAAAGTAATCGGCCTGAAAATTCATCCTGTGCTTGTTGTGGAAGCAGGGATCATAGCCGGCCGACCTGCAAATACGCAGACTGGACCTGCAGAATTTGTTTGGAGACCGGTCATCTAAAGCGGGTCTGTCCGAGAGTGGGCAGGAGGACGGAACCGAAGGGTCGAGTGTTTCGGCTGGACACAGTGCAACACCGAGAGACGACACATCGGAACAAGTACGATGACGGCGGGTCAGAGAGCACGGCCGGAGAGTATAGCGACGAAGGGGGCGGGCCCAGCGGCCTGTACATGGTGCAGATCACGGGCTGTGAGCCCGTCATAGCCGAGGTCACCGTGGCGCAGAGACGGGTGGCTATGCACGTAGATACCGGCTCTCCTATATCCTGTGTAAGCTATGAAATGTATAAACAGTTGTTTTCGGATTACGTGTTACAAAACAGCGGTTATAAATTAAAAGGCTATAGTGGAAGTGTTATTGAATGTGTAGGGTACATCGAAGTGCCGGTGAAATACAAGTCGATCAGTGAAAGTCTTAGATTATATATAACTCAAAACGGCGGTGTACCCTTGTTAGGTCGAGAGTGGCTTATAATGCTGCATATAAGCGTCATAGTACCTAAGTCCATTCTGTCTATAGACGATAAGAATAATGAAAGTGGTAGATTCGATAAAATTAATTTTGTGAGTAAGTACCCGGGAGTGTTCAGCGGCAAGCTAGGCCGCGCGAGGGAGCGGTGCCCGTGTTCCGGCACGCGCGGCCGCTTCCGCTGGCGCTGCCCACGGACGTCGGTGCCGAGCTACGGCGCATGCAGTTTGCAGGTATCATAGAAACCATATTCGCGTTACCCATACCCTCCTCGGACTGGGCGTCGTGCTTAGTAGGTAGTCGTGTTCAAAAACAACGGTTCCTTAAGGATATGTGGCGATTACAAGAGTATCGTGAACCCTATGCTCGAAATTGATAAATATCCACTCCTTAGGTCCGAAGTGTTATTCAATAATTTAAACGGAGGTAAAAGGTTCACCAAACTTCATTTGTCCGAAGCCTATAGCCAAGTTACGTTAGATGAGTCAAAAAAATACACGGTCGTTAATCCTCACCGAGACCTGTATGTTTACAATAGATTGGGTTACGGAATAGTTTCGGCTCCATCCATTTTTCAACGGATTATGGAACCATCAGTAGCCGTGATTCCCAACGTCTCCATTTTTTTTAGATTATATTTTAATTACGGGTAGAACAGAACGCGAACATATTAATAATTTACATTTAGTTTTTGAAGGAATAGCCAACGAAGGGTACGGCTAGAGAAATGTAATTTTTTTAAGAAAGAAGTGAGTTACTTGGGTTTCATTATTTCTGAGTACGGGGTTCGGACCGATGATAAGAAGATTGAGGCTGTAACTAAAGCGCCGAAACCGAACAACGTATATGAGTTAAAGGCATTTTTAGGAATAGTTAATTTTTATTCAAAATTTATAAAAAATATATCTATTTTATTATCTCCACTGTATAAATTACTTTAAAAATTACATTAGGGACATTAAGACAGCTTTAACAAGTTGTCCGGTGTTGGCACATTACGATGAACGGTTACCACTTATCGTGTCGTGTGACGCTAGCGCGTGCGGTGTCGGCGCGGTGTTGAGTCAGCGCGGGGAGGGGGGCGAGCGGCCGGTGTCGTATGCCTCGCGCACGCTGAGCCGCGCGGAAGCGAAGTACAGTCAAATACAACGCGAAGCGCTTGCTATCATTTTTGCATTTAAAAAGGCGGACGTTGAAAAGCTCAATGTTTCTAATTTTTACAAAGATTTCTTCTCGATTATCGGAATAGTGTACACGGTACGACAGGTGAAACGCCCGCGAGATTAATGTTCGGTCGTCACCTCAGATCGCGTTTAGATTTATTAAAGTCATTGTTGAATCGGTTTCGGATCGCTTACATCATCACGATCTGATGTTAAGTGATGAAGCAGTCTAAGATTGGGCTAACTTGTTAGGAGTTTCCACACCCCTTATCGTACCGGAACGCTAAATTGCTTGGCGATACGTTTTTGTCGGTAGGGTGGCGGTTTTTGTCGGCCGGGTAAGAGCCGCGCGAGTAGGGTGGTAACTAAGAAATAAAAAATCTCAATCTGCCCTGCCGGGAATCATAACGCCAGGTGTTCCGCCTTATAAATTCACCGCGGTTTTAAAGTAGCTAGGAATTGATACTTAGGTAATTTTTATTAACTATACGGTTTTATAATACTGTGTGCGCGATAGCCAGGCTATATTCTTTACAAATCAGACCCAGGCCGGTGAAATACGCGGCATGCACCGCGTTGGATTTTGCGCAAAAAATTTAGCCCTTCGGTCGGCGGGCGACAGGGTCTCCAAGGCAAAAGGTACAAATATGTAACTCTCTGTCAGAGAGGCATACTTGTGCCACTTACTGGTTTCAGCCTTTCCTGCTGCGGTTCCCGGTCTTGATTCTGTCTCCCTGATATGACACGGAGCCAATGTGTCAACGCAAGTAGCGTCCCACATTAGGGTCCGTTCCACTGGAACCAGCGTCAATCCATCAGGTCTCTTGCCATCATCCCCGCTTATTCCTGACGGCTCGATTAGCGCAGTAACGTTTATGGTGGCAAGAGCCCTTTTTATTATATCATTAAAATTAATCATTATCTTTATGGTATTAATAGATATGGATACTGAAAATTATTCATTCCCTTCCTTTTTGAATACCGGTCACAATGTAAGACTTGGTATAGGTATTCCAGCGTAACGACCAAACTAGTAATACCGATAAACTAACTTTAATCCACGACTCGAAAGTAGCTAGTAAAAATTATCATTAGGGCATTATGACAGCTTTAACAAGTTGTCCGGTGTTGGCATATTACGTGAACGTTACCACTTATCGTGTCGTGTGACGTAGCGCGTGCGGTGTCGGCGCGGTATTCAGCCAGACGCGGGGAGGGGGGCGAACGGCTAATGTCGTATGCCTCGCGCCGCTTAGCCGCGCGGAAAGAAGTACAGTCAAATACAACGTGATGCGCTTGTATGGTTTTTGCATTTGTATTGGCGGATGTTGAAAAGCTAAATGTTCAACTTTTAAAAAAATTACTTCTCCTTTATAATAGTGTTCACAGTACGACAGGTGAAACGCCCGCGAGATTCATGTTCGGTCGTTACCTCAATCGCGTTTAGATTTATTAAATTCACTGTTGAATCGGTTTCGGATCGCTTCCATCAGAGGGCGCAAGCTAAAGGGGGAACCGATAGATCTTGGGTAGAGGGAGACAAGGTATGGGTAAAGGATTTTCGAAGAGGTAGAAGATGGTGTTCCGCGGTTATTAAGAGCAGGAAGGGTAAAAATATGTACGAGGTCGAGACGGAGGAGGGTGTGTGCTGGACGCGGCATGCAGATAAATTGCGTTCTGGCTCGGCGGGCGACATCCGAGATTCGAGTAATGTTCGTGAGTCTCCGACCGTGTCTACTCAAGCAGCCTTAGCACACCAAATCAATCATGCTGATAAAAACAGTAGCACGGCCGGGGAGCCGCGCGAGTCTCGGACGGTATTACCGCCATCGTTACCGAATACACGTGTGCGAAGACCGCCCGAGCCATTTGGTTACGATGGTGTAGACCAATAATTTATAATGTTGTAATTGTTGTAACTATCTTTATAAAGGGGGGGATGATGTAGTGTATGTACCTATGTGTAGGTAGTCGTACAATATTATGATTGTAACGTGGGTATGTCGGCGGTGTGATGTCTGTGACACGCATCAGCCAGTTGTTGAATAAACGTTGCTTAAAGTACATGCGTTCCGTTATTACAGTTGACAGGTGGACGCCGTGTTGTCATCGGGTGCACCTCGCGTGGTCAACGAAAGGACCTCGCGTCGTCAACGAGTGGGTTCCGCGTCGTCAACGAGTGGACCTCGCGTGATCAGCGAATTTAAATGTAGTCTATCAGCGGTTGGCCTTATTTGGAAATCGATTTCAAAATCTAAAATCAAATAAATATCAGTTAGCGTTCCAAACCAAAAACACTCATCTCTAGTTGGCAGTGAGCGCCGCATCGCACTCGCGTGGACCGCGCGTTGCCAGCTCGCCGTGCACGCGAGGCAAGCATGCCAACATCGAGTGGTTCACCCGCGGACCGCGCGTTGACGCCTCGCGAACGAGGCGATTGGGTGGTGATACGGAGTTGATGTAGTGAGCGCATGCCCATACAAATACATACAAAGAATACTCACCACTCGAGGCGAGGCGGTGCGGGTCGGGTCCCTGGTGTATGTAATGAGCTATGATCTTTATGCTCGATATCTTAGTAATATCCATAAACTAGGACTAGCTCACAGCTTCAAACTAAAAATATTATACCCTATTTTGCGTAATATCTGCAATGAATTTTATTCGACTTTATTTAAGGTTGGAGTGATCACAACAGAGATTGCGAATTCCTACGGTTCTTATACCGGTTTTCAATATTACGCTTTTAATATGAAAATAATTACCTCGAAAACAAATCGGAATCTAGAATTTCCCATCCCAACGATCGATTGTTTTGCCCACTTATCTCCAAAATTCATGTTGATATAAAAAATAATAAATTTTGCAAAGAATTTTTATATTATCTCTGCGACATTCCGCTGCGCAATCTGAACGCCTCCTAAATATATGAGTGCGGATCCGTCAGGTTTAGAATTGAAATATTTATAATTGCGCGCCGGCAGCGGGCGGAATGGCGGAAAACGAAAATACGGACAATCTACTAATTATTCGTATTCTTTGCACCATCGCCATCCAAATATCTATGGGAACTTTCCTACACTTTTTATAATAAAGTTCTTTAATGAAAGTATTTTATAGTAATAGTTGATCAGAATTCCAGTGGAAATCCATACATAGCCTGTGGAAATACATTACGCCTCGTTCCCATAGGGGTAGGCAGAGACTACATCCTTCCATTTGCCACGGTCCTTGCATACTTCCTTATCTTCTCTCTCATTAATCCTTTCATACAAGTTCGTCGGTTTAGAGTAATCTTGACCTGGTCATTTTTTAAAATGCCCTGAATTTGGTCTAGGAATATTCGCCTAGGTCTTCCCCTTCCAAAATTTCCATTCACTCTCGCCTCATAAATATCTTTTTCTAATCTTCTTTCATCCATTCTCTCTACATGTCCAAACCATCCAAGCATCCCTTTCTCTATTTTAGTTACTACATCTTCTTTTACACCACACTGTTCTCTTATTATACTATTGTTAACTCTGTCACACAGTTTTATTCCGCTTATATATAAATGGGACAATCCTCTTGTACCACAAAATTTTAAATAAACTTCTCTCTATTCGTAAGATTTTTAACCGACGAAAAAAACGGAGGAGGTTCTCAATTCGACACGTATATTTTTTTTTTTGTTTTTTTTTTATGTATGACCACGCATAACTTTTTACAGAGATTCCGATTATTCCGATAGATTATAGAAGTCCGATTTTGATAATTCTTTTTTTATTAGAAATGGCATACTTCTAAGGTGGTCCCATTGTCATCATGTTAAGATCTGATGAGGATATCCTGGGAAAATTGAAGGAACTCTTCAAATTTTGGAGGCACGCTTACTGCGATTACGATTTTTGTCTCGGTATAGCTTTTTGGCTACTAGTGCCATATAATATACTATGACAATATAGTACGAGTACGATACGTGGCGATAAATAACTAAAAAGTAAGAAATAAAATGTTTTAAATAAAAATAGAACCGACTCAAAACGCACTAAAAAGTAAAAAATAACTGTGTCATTTAGTTGCTTTAATTTACTTAAGCATATCTAGGAGTCGGTGCCTCAAACTCAACTCAATATTTCTTATTCTCAAACCTAGGACGACATAATCCTAAGCCAAATAGGTATTACCACTGGACCACCTAATATAATGTTAACTGTTAGTACCGAATGTGACAAATATATAAAATATACTTTCTATATTTCTTTCTTTTTTTCTGAAAGCAACGATCATTAGCTCCAGTTTCTCGTTTGCCTGCGGTTTGGTAATAAAAGCAAAGAAACGTGGCGACACTTAAACCTATTTATAATCGCGCGAAGATAGCCACAAAACACATAATATTGAAATACATAAAGCCAAAACACATAGGCCTATTCTACAAAGGTGGCGTAGTCAGTAATCGTCAAAGAATCCTCTACAGACAAAGCACAATACTTAGCCTACAGTCTGTATGAAAGAGTAGAGTACAGTCGGCGACATCATCCCCCTCGAGTATTGTGTCCACACAATATAAGCGCAAATAAACCGGATCTCTTGCCGCGCCCGGATGTACCCGCGGCTTTGCTACGCCGCTAGAGGAATGGCTGTTGCTTTCAGCGTAAAAGTTACACACTTTTTGTTTCGTTAGTTACGATACGAAGGTACTGTTTTGGTTTTGTAGTAGGATGGAATTTAGAAAGGTAATAGTAACAAAATAGTGGTACATGAAAACAGTCAAAGTCAAATTCGCAACGAATGGAAAAGAATATTATTTTTATTTATTAATTTTAAAAGGAGATATTATTTTTTCATTATCATCATAATCACTATCATTGATGTTGGTGAAGGTCCACAGATGAACATGGGCCTTTTTAGGGAGTTCCAAACACAATTATCCTGATGACCTGTGTGTATTATTATTTTTTACCTTGTAATCATAGAGTGACATATCACAGGGCTTGCAAGGAACACATCCTACAAAGGAACACTTTGTAACGATCAACCTGACACTAGGTGATAGTACATAACAATATTGCTTAACAGCAGAATTAAGCATGGTGGTGGTACTTCCCGGAAGAGCTCTGTCATAAAGGCTTTTCTACTTTACATGTCAAGTGAAATATTGGTCTGTAATAATAAAAAGCCATCCACCTACTAGTTCTTTTTTACTTTTGCTATAGCATAAAATATAAATCGGCCAACATACAGCCGCCTTACTATGCACGTATGAAAATAGTGCCTTTCAGTGTGATGACACATTTTGAAGGAGACTTAGAGCGCAGTACGAGTGAGATTAAGCCACACAGCGGTTACGCGACTCTGTGTGTGTACACGCACACATGCCACCGTGTGTATATGTGTATGTGTATGTACGTTGTTTTCCACATGACTTTCATGTAACAAACACGTTATAGTTTCTTATATCTATCTATCTAATATATTATCTATTATTAAAGAGAAAGGCTACTACACGACCAGGCTTTTCTTCTTATTGGATAGGGGATATAGAACTCAGACCCACCACACAGTTCCAAAACGGGTTGGCCGACGTAAGGTCATCATTATTAGCCTATTAACGACCAATCACTAGGCCTCCTTCTTAATGGTGAGGGTAAAGGATGACCCACCATGCTACTTCAATGTGGGTTAGCGAGCATTTAAGAATCCATGTCCACCACACTTGCGTGGGAGGTACAATCTCATTAAATGGGTGGTGCATCCGGTATGACGTCAGCAGTTTGCGGACTTTACAATTCAGGGAATCCAGTTTAATTTGGGTCCCCTTTAGAACGCCAAAAGAGTATATGAGTAAGGGCATAACCCAGCCATTGAAAGCTCGCACCTTATTCCCACCTGATAAAAGACTTTTTAGAACTTTTTTCAGGCGATTAAAGAATCTCCTTTAATGCCTGCTTCATATTCCATGCCACAATACCAAGTTCTTCCGACATTTCAAAGTATTTATAGGTCTCTCCTTCCCAAAGTGATTTGAAAGAGTGAGTTTCTGAAAGAACAAAATTCCCTGAGTTCACAACCTTCTCCTCCTCAACCTCTCATTGATTACCGCACACTTTTCCACGCCAAATTCCATCCCTATATCACAGCTGAAAGTCTAAGTGATCTCCAGTAATGACACAAGGCCTAATACGTTATTTATTATTAATATGAATACCTGCAATGTCCATAGGGGGTCCAAAGGCCAAAAAATAATCCATAGCTTTCTTATATGGGGGAAGGTCTAAGGGTCCAAAAATGATATGCCTATTAGGTAGCTTTTATTCTTAGCCTTAGTCTTCGCGGTAAAACAGAATTTTGAATGCAAACCTTAGCATATATTTTGAGGCCAACCTACTCCTAAAAATTCCATCATATATTCTTTCTATATATATATTTATATGTCTACTTATGTCTGACCACGCTTAACTTTTTATCAGCGTTGTCTTGCGACCTTTAAACGGCTGATGAATTTTTACTTAGAACCTCCATAGCTGTTATTCTTCCGAGATGTTGCCATTGTTTTATTCTTATGATCTATGTTGATTTCGCGCGAAAATTGAAGGAAAAATTGGTCATTGTCAAATTTTTATAACGGATCTTGCCGCAATTTCGAGTGTTGGTTGTGTATGTCTCGGTCTCGTTTGTTTCGGTGTACAGCTACAAGTGCCGATATAATATACCATTATGAGAGATTTAATAAAATAGATAACATGTGTTTCCTACTTCAGTTACCACAAGCCAATTATTACAAAAATTGAGCGATAAATTGATAAAAAGTAATTGAATAATAAAAAAAATTTTTAACAAAAAATAAAATTTTATTACAATTCCTTCACTAATTAATCGAAAGAACCGTCACTGGGCCCTTGAAACGTTTACTCTCTTTCTTCCCTCTCACTAAAAAGAAAAAAATAACTGTGTCATTTAGTTGGTTTAATTGACTTAAGCATATGTTAAAAATGTTTGTAATATCCATCCGAGAATTTATATATGTATTGTTTTTGAAATATTTTCTTTTTGTAACTTTGTTTTTATCATTTAGTGTACAATAAAGAATATTTCATTCATTCATTCATTTTGTGATATATCCATCCTAGAATTAACATTCCATGATTCTTATTATTAGTTACGTACTAAGGTTCTGTGCTCTGTTATATTAAGCCTAGTAACGTCGATCATCTTAAGTTCACTCCCTATAAACAGTCTCAAAAACTCTTTCTTATTAAACTCCCGGCTGGGGAGAATAAGATTTTCAAAATTGGTCCAAGTCTGGCTGGTAGGACCCTTGGACCTAGCCTAGTGGCTAGTTATTACCCTACGGGTGAAGACATAACGTCAACCGCTTTAGCGTTCCGGTACGAAGTCGTACAACAAAGGCCTGTGTGCACCAAGATTTCGATTATCGTAACCAACGGTTAACATAAGCTAAACATAAAATTTACTGTTCACGACAACCCGTACACCGGTTAAAGACGTAAGCTCCGTTAAGATAACCACCCGGTTTATGTCCTTGACCGGCGTACGGGTTTATTATAAATAGCAAATTTATAGTAAAGTTATGTTAACCGTTGGTTATGATCACCGAAATCTTGGTGCACACAGGCCTAACAAGTTAACCCGCCTTCGTCTTATATTGCATCATCTTACCTCCATGTTATATGTAAGCTGTGATTGCAGTCAAATGCTAACTTATAATATACATATATAACATACATACATACATACATACATAAACATCACGCCTTGTTCCCATAGGGGTAGGCAGAGACCACATCCCTCCATTTGCCACGGTCCTTGCATACCTCCTTAGCTTCTTCCACTCTCATTAATCCTTTCATACAAGTTCGTCGGTTTAGGGTACTCTTGACCTGGCCATTATTTAAAATGTCCTGAATTTGGTCCAAGAACTAGGCCTTCCCCTTCCAACATTTCCATTCACCCTCGCCTTGTAAATCTCTTTTGTTAATCTTCTTTCATCCATTCTCTCTACATATCCAAACCATCTAAGCATCCCCTTCTCAATTTTAGTCACTACATCCTCTTTTACACCACACTTTTCTCTTATCACACTATTTTTAACTCTGTCACACAATTTTAACCCGCACATACTCCTCAATGCTCTCATCTCTACTGCATTTATTTTACATTTGTGCTTCTTCTGCCATACCCAACTATAACATACAATAAACAATAAATAAAAAAAAGTTGAGTTTTAAAACCATTCAAAAAATTTAAATCTAAACACTATTCCGTAATCTCAAAATACCGGGAAGAGTATTAAAACATTCATCCCGGGAAGCTGTTTGCTCTACAGCTCAGTAGATGTGCTCCAGGGACGGAATCACTTCGCCAAACATCAACTTGTTTAGTTTCAGCCACTCCCGGTTTAGGTTTAAGCTATTTAAGCCTTTGTTGCTTTGAGTCGACTTGAAAGTATGTTTACTACACTGCGGCTGTGATACTGATAGATTATTATTTAACTTTTCTTTTTTACCCGCCTGTGTCAGAAGGAGGGTAATGTTTTTCGAGCATATGTATGTTTATTTGTATGTATTCCCATTTCTTCGGCACTCGCTACAGCCCAAAATTGCAGCTGTAAATGGGGATGTGTGTATTTTTTCTTGTATCTTAGCAATATGGGTATCAAATGAAAGGTCGTAAAAAGATCACTTCAAAAATATAAATATCATATTATGTTTATATTACTATTTTAACAAAAAATGGCACAAAGTGTACCAAGTGTACCGTCATATTTCTATGCCACAAACTAAAACTAAAAAGTCTCAAATAAAATTATTATTATAAAAACAAAAGACCCGACTGCTTAGAAGTTATGAACTGAAGAGAGAAAAACAAGTAGTATGTCTATGTCATCACTATGTCTATATAAAATTTTAAATAGTTTATGGTGCAGCAGGCGGGAACAAAATACTACCTGCGGGGAAAGACATATCTACTAAAACTACGTTTGTCCCCGCCTGCAGTTATAGTTAAACCATTGTTTCGAAAATGCATATTTACTTTTATTCTGAGATGAAAGTAATTAAGTTTATAAAGCTTGAAGAGCACGTGACGTCATCTATGCTGATATTTTATAAGCTACTGATAGACTAAATGATGAGCTATAGTTGATAGGCTAAACAGGTGGCTTACTTGCTAGTAAGGGAAATCTTTCCCTATAAACACAGTCGCATTTTGCAACGTAGGAATAGGAAAATGTCTTGCAAAGTGTCGACTAAGTCTTATTTGCTAGTGTTATATTTACAACCGTACTCTACAAAGCGGAAGCAATGCTGCTGGGCAGCAGAAATAAGTACGACGGTCATATTTTCCCGGATTTTGACTCTCATTGATTTTTATTAACATTAAAAAAAAATTTAACAATGTTATTTAATGATGGTGCCTTCTTCAAAATAAAGTTTGGCCGTCAGGTGGAGAAAATTCATCCCGTCTGCATTCAACAAAATCTTATTTCATCATCATCATCTTTATCAGCCTATTAACGGCCCACTACAGGGCCAGGCCTCCCTCCTTACAGGAGAGGGGATATGGAGCGTACACCCACCACGCTGCTCCAATGCGGGTTGGCGGGCTTAGGGTGATAATGTTTCATTTATTAACGATCGCTATCGCAACGTTGTTGATAATAGTGACCGGGACCGACGGCTTAAAGTGTTCTCCGAGGCACAGGGGTGTAACACCACCAACTTCCAAACTCCGGGCTTGGAATGTAGTGAACATTTCATACAAGAATGAAAAAGCTCCGAATTACTTACAGAATTAATGAATTAGGCTAACCACTAGACCAACGAGGCAGTCGATCAAATCTTATTTAGAGGCTTTTTATTACACGCAAGCATCACGCAATCTATGATACGTCATTCAAAACAAGGCTTGTAGTGATAGTCCAGGGTCGATAATTTTTAAAACCAAAAAAAATCATAATAGGATGAAACCCATTTCAAAAGGAAGAGAATGCCATAAAAATGAATGGAAAAATAAATTACGGGCGATCTGAGGTCGGGAAGGGGTAGGGATTGAGGGTTTAGGGGTAAAACACGGATTTTCTCGATTTCCGGCAAAACTAAAAGTCCTATGGAAAAGACTTGAATGGCAAAGTTGTAGATAATAAAAAGATCTAAAACTTTTGTTTCTACACTTTTTTCACATGACCTCAAAATTTGTGTGAAAAATACAAAAACCAAGTTTTTGGTTTTTTATTTTTATCTTTTACAAATAAAGTTTTATTTTCATAAAATTTGGTGAAAACTTGCCTTCTTATGTCCCAAATACGCTATAATTTATTTGATTTGAATTATTTATTTTTACGCCTTATTTTGAATGAATATCGAAAAAATAACCTAATTTTCAACCGAAAAATTGTCCGTCAAAATATTTTTTTTTTTTCAAAAAATTATTGTGCTTTCTGTTCGTTAAAATCCCTACTTTCCGATGGGGAAATAATATATATATATTACCATAGTAAACCTTCTCAGAAAAGGCAAAAACTAGGCTAACGGTTTTTACTGCTGCTACGTAATAGCAGGTATGTAGTAAGGCCCAGTTGAGGGTCTGGCTCGGTGGACTCTGCTAATTAGGTTACGGAAGATTTACGATGCTCCCGGCACCCAATCACCAGACGATTGGAAGGAACATCGCTTGGTTTTAGCGGGTATTCCGGTTGGTTCTCAGCCGATGAGTCCTACATACCCTCTGAGAAGTTAGCTACCCTATATCTTTGCATAAACACATTTCGCAGTGTTAAAAAAAAAGTATGTAGACCCAACAATGCTCAGATCCGCCTAGCCCCGTCTCCACTTTTCTATGTTGACATTGTAATGTGACCTTTTAGTGGGCTAAAATGTTTCGTAGGTCACTCAGGTATATATAATAGTAATAAATAGGCATCTACGCCTGCATTTTCATTGCAGCTGTAAAAACCGTTAGCCTAGGTTTTGCCTTTTCTGAGAAGGTTTACTATAGTGACATATATATATTTTTTCACCTTCGGAAAGTAGAGATTTCAACAAACAGAAACCATACCAACTTTTTGAAAAAAGCTGATATTTTGACGGGTGAATTTTCGATTGAAAATTAGAGTGTTTTTTAGGTGAAAAAATAAATATTTTTAATCAAATAAATTACAGCGTATTTGGGACATAAAAAGGTAGGTTTTTACCAAATTTCGGTAAAATAAAAATTTATTTGAAAAAGATAAAAATAAAAAACAAAAAAGTAGGTTTTTTGAATTTTTCACATAAATTTTGAGGTTATGTGAAAAAAGTGTAAGAACAAAAGTTTTAGATCTTTTTATTACCTACAACTTTGCCATATAACTCTTTCCCATAGGACTTTTAGTTTTGCCAGAAATCGAGAAAATCCGTTTTTTACCCCTAAACCCTCACCCTCTACCCCTTCCCGACCTCAGATCGCCCGTAATTTATTTTTCCATTAATTTTTATGGCATTCTCTTCCTTTTGAAATGGGTTTCATCCTACTGTGATTTTCTTTTACTTTTTATTATGTTTGAGGCTATCTGCACTGGGCTATGATTCTTTGAAATTGGGCTGAAATAAATTACAAGCAAAAAACTTTTTTAAAAAAGCTTTTATTTAAACGCTCTAAAAAAAAGAAAATAAATTTTGCTTAAAAATTTTAACTATCAACTTATAACCTCATCATATTCAATTTATATTATTATAAAAGCTTGTCGCCAAATTTGTAAATAAACTAGTACCAATTCAATTATGTAAGTTGATCTGCTAAGTTTATTATATTTTAAAATTCAATTTGAATACTGATAGCTAAATAAAGATTGCGACTGATGCGAATAAAAGCTTTTAAAAAATGGTGGTAGTACAAAGTGAAACTACAAATAGTTTTTAGCGACTCTACCACCAGTTCGAATGGCACAATAACGCTCGGCAGACTCAGTCCATAATTTATTTATTCGAAAAAAAGGCATGTGCCTTGTAGGTAATATAAAATTGAGATAAAAATTTAAATTCCAATTCAAAACTATTTAGTTATTGCAAATTGAGTACAGAGAGAGTGAGATACAGATCTTAAATAAATATGACAAGTTCTGCCAAATTCCGTCTTCCATTTGCAAAATCCGACAGAACTACTTACTTCAGAACCTTATTTAGAGTCTTCTTCTTTATAATACGTGACCCATTATACCTTCGAGGAAAGGACTTTTCTTATCCATTATACTTACCTTCGTTCGAAGGAAGGAACTTAAAATTGACACGATGTAATCATGATGGAACTACGAGAGTTAACAAAACCCCGCTACCGGAAATAATATAAACCAAAGAAAGATACAAACTACAACAAAACCTTATTAAGAGTGGTTTTATTAGACGTATCCTATACATAATACCTTCGAGGAAAGGACTTTTCTTACTCATTAAACTTACCTTCATTCGAAGGAAGGAACTTAAAATTGACACGATGAAATCATGATGAAACTACGACAGTTAACAAAACCCCGCTACCGGACATAATATAAGCCAAAGAAAGATACAAACTACAACAAAACCTTATTAAGAGTGGTTTTATTAAACGTGACCCATAACACCGTCGAGGAAAGGACGTTTCTTACCCATTAAACTTACCTTCATTCGATGGAAGGAACTTAAAATTGACACGATGAAATCATGATGAAACTACGACAGTTAACAAAACCCCGCTACCGGACAAAATTTAAGCCAAAGTAAGATACAAACTACAACAAAACCTTATTAAGAGTGGTTTTATTAAACGTGACCCATATTACCTTCGAGGAAAGGACTTTTCTTAAACATTAAACTTACCTTCATTCGAAGGAAGGAACTTAAAATTGACACGATGAAATCATGATGAAACTACGACAGTTAACAAAACCCCGCTACCGGACAAAATTTTAGCCAAAGCAAGATACAAACTACAACAAAACCTTATTAAGAGTGGTTTTATTAAACGTGACCCACAATACCTTCATTCGAATGATTTACTCCACCGTTCTATAACTGACAAAAAGCAGTAGTTAGTTTCCACCCAATCTCACGCAATCTTTCATGGTGCTTTACTGCAAACAATTCGGGTGTTTTACGAAACTGCCGGCTCGCCAATTTGGGGGCCCGGGCAGCCAGGCGGCACCGAATCTGCCCTACCGGCAAAATATTTATTTCATTACTCCTATTCATAGGTCCTAATCTGCGTTGCTGTGCAAGTTTGAATTTGGGTCGGTTTCAAAATGTCCATAAAGGTAATAAAACAGTTTTAAGTTGGCAAAAATTACCTACCACTGTTTGCGGGTCGAATAATTATTTTCTTTTTAAAATTAATATTTGAGTGATGAAATAAAAATTATATTAAAAATAAGAAAAAAGAATTGTATTGTTTTTTTTAATTCTACAAAAAACCTAACCTTGCAAATACATGTGCATTGTTACAAAATGGAAATACCGATCTGCGTAATCAAAAATGAATTAATTATTACAAATATATTTTAAACACAAGATCTTGTATAAATACTTTACGATATTGTTTGCCTATAATTTAGTTATCTTTCCACACTCTACCCTCGATGATACTACACCATATTACTGTATTTTCATCAATATAACCCTAATATTGATGTACATCTCCCTTTGAGTGCAATCACACTCCAGGAATTGATTCGCAAAACTTGTTGTGTGACATAACACAGCAAAATATTTTCTGAAAGCCAATTTCATCTTTAGTGCACAAAAAAAGGAAGAACCGACCGATATAAATAGTCTCCCAGGCATGAGATTGTATCAACATCACCGACATCTTAACCGACATGATGTCGTAGTCAAAAGTAAGATGAGAAATATATATTAACTAAAATATAAATCTCTCTTTATATTTATACGCGACATACCTTTCACAACTGACTCATCGCGAAATCTTTACAACTATTCACTCGATTAACTTGAAATTTAGTATAACTAGTCATTTTAAAGCGTAAACGCACATTGAGAACGGATTTTTTCCTTCTACAAGAACGGGATTTTCGCTAGTGAAGCTGAGAGACACAGTAAAAATATATTTATACGGTATGAGCAGTAAAATGCTTAAGGTTAAGTTAAAAACCAATTACAGTTATAAAAATATTTGTTTAGAAGATTCCATATTTTTAAATTTTCCATATTTACCAGCAACATGATAGTATAGGAACAGATCATAGCTTACTTCGCGGGGCGTCACAATCGAGGGCTGGATTTTTTCGACCCCTGTGGTGATATTGTCATTAAACCGCAACTAAAAGCAACCTTAACATCAACAAAATAAGGTCGAGAATTGAACAACAAGTATTTGTCATCGTAAGTTCAATGCGAAGCACTATTGTCAGGATAATGCCACGATCAAACGCACTACCATTGTCAACTAAACGCTAATGCTAAATGAGACTTTAAGTTTAAAAAGTTAAAGTTGAAATTAGCTTACGCATTGTTATGCATAGTAAAACCAGATAAGGGGTAAGTGAGATTCATTTAAATCGTCCACACTGTCACTGGTCCTCTTAATTTTACTTGTAATAAACGTGGGGGTGTCTTTAATGTGTTTCGGTGGAGTGATGTCATGCGCTTTCTGAATGTTCGAGTTGTTAAAATTAATCGTTGATTAAATACGACTTTATTGGTTGAAGTAATTGCCTGACACTAGTAACTCGGCAGTTTTTAAATAAGCGCATTTCATCATAGACAGTAACATGATACGCGTATGACTTCATTTTCGGTTCTATCCCTTCCTTTTATTTTCTTATCCACTAATTTATTTTTCTTTCGTTATTTATTTGCAGTCTTATTTTTCTCAATTATTTAAAACAGATTTATATTAGGCAATAGTAGAGATATTTTGATAGAGCTCACCAGGGTAAATGTTATGTTTTGTGTAATTGTAACTGGTGAGAGGCTTTGACCGTGGCTAGTTACCTAAAAAAACCAAAGGAAAAAAGCTAAATAGCTCAATTCCTCAGAAATTTTAAGCGAAAAAATATGGTATTTATTGACCTTCCAGAGAGACCGCACCCCTTTCGGTTTCTACACGACATCGTACCGGAACGCTAAATCGCTTGGCGATACGTCTTTGTCGGTGGGATGGTAACCAGTCATGGCGAAAGCCCCCCACCAGCCAGACCAAGACAAATTAAGAAAAATCTCAGTCTGCCCCGCCGGGAATCGAACCCAGGACCTCCGTCTTATAAATCCACCGCACATACCACTGCGCCACGGAGGTCGTCAACCTACAATTAAACCTACTTTATGTACAAGCTAAATTGAGATTATCTCTTAAAAGAAATTGACATGTCGCATAACCGAGCATAACCAATTTATCTAACCAAGAAACAATTTATCTAAAGAAGAAGATGATTTCCAACGTGGTCATATTATATTTAATCAAAGGCAAGTTTAGCGAACTTCCTTTTTGAAGTAGGTTAAAAAGGCAAATCAAAGTGTTCAAATAGTTTCCAAGTGTCCGTCTGTTTATTAGATTCACAAAGGAGACAAGGGTATGTTGCCCTAATATGTAATGTATGGACGGGGGTGGAACATACTTCGATTGAGTAGGGAATTGCTGATGGATGTTATATATGTGTACCTATATGTGTTACTTTAATAAATAGGTCTGTATGTATATGCCAGAAAGCCAAGAATGATATTTATTTTTAACCGACGAAAAAAAACGGAGGAGTTTCTCAATTCAACACGTATATTTTATGTATGACCACGCATAACTTTTTACAGAGTTTTCCGATTTTGATAATTCTTTTTTTATTAGAAAGGGCACACTTCCAAGATGGTCCCATTGTCATCATGTTAGGATCTAAATCAGGATGATGATATCCTAGGAAAATTGAAGGAAGTCTTCAAATGTTATAGGCACACTTGCAGCGATTTCGGTTTTTATGTAAGTATCGTGGCTTTTTGGCTACAAGTGCCGTATAAAATAATATCATAGTATAGTACGAGTACGTCACGTGGCGATAAATCACTAAAAAGTAAGAAATAATATTTTTTAACAAAAAATAACACCGACTATATAGATATGCTTAAGTAAATTAAAGCAACTAAATGACACAGTTATTTTTTGCGTTTTGAGTCGGTTCTATTTTTTGTCAAATTTTTTTACTAACTTTGACTAAATGAATGGCACATAACTATAACTAATAGGGCGCTAGAAGTATAAATGACTCAAAAAAAGGTTGTGTATGATCAGTTTTCCACATTAAACTTCTAAATGCCTCGAAAACAATTTAGGGGTGCAAAACATGTGGCCGAATTCCACCAATGGATTTTAAATAAATTAATCTTGGAAACTAAAGATCAATTTCTTCTATAAGACTTTAATTCAAATTCTAAATTGGTTTAATTCAAGAAGGCTTAGTTCACAAGTGCTTTTGGAACGACACGATTATCTTTGTAGTAAATCTATCATCGGTTCTAAAAGTTCGGCCGGTAAGTAGTTCTTTTGGGTGCATCCCAGTAGTACCCCCTAATTTTAGTTCTGAAGAACTGTTGATACACCATATTAGTGCTTAGTGTCCCATTAGTTCTATATAGAACTAATGGGACAAAATTAAAGAAATGTCGATATCAACATCTTGTTTGTACGTTACATATAAAATATCTATAGTTTTTATAAGTTTAATATGGAATCTCTTTTGATTGCAATAACACCACTGTCCACTTAAATTTGAGAATATTTATAAACATACTATATCGATTAAAGCTTTGCTTAAATTGCACAAAACGTGTTTAAAATGGTATTGAGGTTCTTAATATAATTTTTTTCTAAACTGAATAGTTTGCGCGAAAGATACTTCCAAAGTGGTAAAATGTATCCCCCTGTAACTTCTAAAATAAGAGAATATTTTTTTAGACACGACTACTACTTGGTTTTAACAACTTAGCTTTTGTCGCAAGGGACATTTTTTTGTTGAAAACAACATTGAAATATTATTTAAAATAATATAAGGTTTATAACTTATATGCTATAAGTAAAGTCAAGAGCAAAAACTATTCTACAGTTCTATATAGAACTGTTGGGATATAATTTGACAGCCCGGAAAATATCCCAACAGTTCTATAGAACTACGGTATGGGGTACTACTGGGATGCACCCGTTCTTTTTAAAAAATCATAATTATCTTGTACATAGATAATTCACGATCACAGAAGAAACAACTCAGTGGTTCTAGCGCTGCTAATCTTTTATCTGTGTTATAATTACCTGTAATATTTCAACGCGCCTAATGGCCTCAACTGTTAGGATATTAGAATAACATTTTCTGAATTGGTATAGCCAGACCATCAGGCTAGAGGGCGTCCTACACTGCGCTTAGTAGTACGTTGTCTCCACACCAGAACACGCCGGCCCCAGCCACCGTCTGTTCTGCGACTTACATGGCCTGCCCAATGCCACTTCAACTTGTTAACCTTTGAGCTATGTTTACTACTTTATTTCTCCTCCGAATTTCCTCGTTATGGATTCTATCCTTTAGAGAGACACCCAACATAGCTCGCTCCATAGCCCGCTGAGCGACCGTAAAAAGGTAGTGGGAAGTGGCTGGATGAGGAAGACAGAGAACCGTGTGTGGTGGCGCGCTCTCGGGAAGGCCTATGTCCAGCAGTGGACGTATACAGGCTGATGATGATGATAGCCAGACCTGAACCAATTCAAAAATCAGCCCAGCCAAGAATCGAACCCAAGACCTCCTCCTTATAAATTCACTGCGCCAAGGCTTTTTTTTCATTACAGGTTGACCCTTGACTGCAATAACTCCTGATGGTAATTGATGGAAGCGAACAAAAAAAAATTGTATTAAAATGCTTGTCTACTTCTAAATTTTGTAAATTAAAAAAAAAGAATCTTCAAAGTTTCAAAATGGTTATGATATTAAACCTCAAACTCTTGCCTAAAATTTCGACATTTAAGTTAACAACAACTCAAAATTCATGCAAGCGGATTGGTGTATAAAACTAGATGTACACAATAATAAAAGGCCCATTACCACAAAATTTGCAATACTCAGTATAACAATGAAAAAAGGTTACAAGCAACAGCAGGGGCGCTACAAAACACGACAAAAACATCTCCAAGCAAATTCAATAAGCATCGAACCCGCGACGCATGTGTTCGAGTACCATTACACATCGTTCACTGCACACGTCATAATACGCGCGTTAATGTGACAGGGTTCCAGCGAACTTTTAAAACTTACCCTGTTAGTAAGTGAGGGTTAAGTTGCTTGAGTTCGATTTGTATCGAAAATTAGATCCAATTCTTAGCATTCATAAATAACATATTGTGCAATAATATGGTGCCAGAGAACATGTCTGTGGATCTAAAAATCAAAAACAGGCTATAGAAACTTTTAAATGAAACAAAAACCAATAGAAATCCACATATTTTAATCGAACCTGCCTTCTTAGACCATGGTTGAGTCACTACAAGTAATTAAAAGTGCTTCCCAACTAAGCCTTCCTGAAATATTTTGGTTTACGTTTGTTTTTTTTTTAATTTTTAGTAACATTGGTCTATCCTCAGCTTTTTAAAGATCCAAAGAATCCGGTGTCTGCTGAGGGGAATTGGAGATTAGAACGGGTGCAACCCAGTAGTATCCTCTAATTTTAGTTCTATAAAACCGTTGACACACCATATTAGAGTATAGTGTCCCATTAGTTCTATATAGAACTAATGAAATTATCCCAACAGTTCTATAGAACTCCGGTATGGGGTACTACTGGGATGCACCCATTAGAACTACCGTGCGCTTCCAATATTAATCGGCGTACTTCATTATTTGAACACTACGTAATAATTTTCTTTTCTTGAAGATTGAAAAAATTAATTTTCCCTTACAAAAAGCTAAGCGTAAAGCTAGAATAAATATGGCACAAGGTATGGTTAAAAAATGACTTTTATATTTCAGATTCCTTACTCTGAACAAATCATTAAAAACTCAGATAAATAATTACCTTTTAACTGGACTTTCATAAAAAGCCGTATTTTCTCAAGTATAACATGCGTGAAAACACAAAAGAAATACAAGTAGTAACACTCACAAAGCTAAAAAACTTTATTTAAAAAAAAACTACCTAAGTACGTGAGGAGTTCCAAAACTAAGAAATCTTTCTATCAAAGCTATTGTTGCTACTGCGGGCTTATGGAACCTTGTCACAGTGAAATTCGGACATGTTACATTTTGTTCGCGGTACTTGTTTAATTGACATGGAAAAATCATGGGGGCTTTTATGTGTATAGGCAATGCGCAGCGCGACGGGTGGTTATAAGTACCTGCATAAGAATTTTGAGGTTACTTTGTATTTGCCGACTTTACAGACGTGGCATTAGGTATAAACTCCTACCGACATAGGTAAGAAATAAAAATTACACTTTTATCATCATTATCATCATCATTATCAGCCAATAGACGTCCACTGCTGGACATAGGCCTTTTTTAGGGACTTCCAAACACAACGATCCTGAGCCGCATGTGCCCAGCGGCTCCCTGCGACCCGTTTGATGTCATCAGTCCACCTGGTGGGGGGTCGACCAACACTGCGCTTTCCGGTGCGGGGTCGCCACTTTTATGTTACTTAGGTATTCGTTTATAAGTTATTTGAGCAACTACATACGTTTACGTTTTTTTTATGAAATTCGTATTTGCAACAATCTAATTGGAGCAGCATGGTGAGTCTGATATCTATATCCCCTGACCTCCAAGGACGGAGAACTTACCCTGAAGTTGTCCGTTAAAATAGGCTTAGACTATGAGAATCATAAATAATCTTATTACATTGTTAAAGTTTCTATTGTATCTTTTAGAAAAGTTAAAAAAATTCTAAAAATGTAAAATGGGGTTTTTATTAAATCGAAAAATGTAATAGATAAATAAAATAAAGTTCATTTTCAAATTCTGTAATGATTTTAAAAATTGATACAGTTGTCGTTGAATAGACAACCAAAGGTTAATTTGTATAGTACACAAAATATTCATCATACATCATCAATCATTTACATTACAAACTTGTTTTTTTACCATTCCAGTAGTAAAAAAAATCCATAATTATTTTATTTTAGTACGTCTTAAAGTAAATGTCTATATACTTAACTCACGACTAAAAGCCCAGTCTAAATCGTAACTTCGCAACCAGTATCCACATTTAGGTAAAAAATATAAGTAAAAATAGGATCGTCTGTACAATTTATTCTTTGGACGTACTTATCCATTGTGAAAAGTAACCAATGCATAAAACGCAAATATCGGCATCACTTTAACGCTCAATTGAGAACGAATTATTGAATCTTTATAGTAATACAAACTATATAATGGCTGTTTAAGAATATAATATCTATTTAGTATTTCACTTTTACTTATTGGCAATCGAAGTGTCTAGGAATAAGTGACCTACTGCTGGGAGACATGATACTAAGTCTTTCACGAAATTGTATTTTTTTTACTTGTATTTCGTTTTACTCAACAGAAAATTTCAATTTTGACGGGATCTGTGGCGCAACGTGGCGCGGTGGATTTATTAGATGAATTTCCTGGGTTCAATTCCCGGCTGAGCCAATTGAGATTTACTTAATTGGTTCAGATCTGGCTGGTGAGAGGCTCAAGCTACGGCTACTTACCACGCTACCGTCAAGACGCACTGCCAAGCGATTAACCGTTTCGGTATGATGTCTTGTAGAAACCGAAAGCGATGTGTGACTAGCTGCTTCTGACAAGTTATACGGCTTCCATCTTAAATTGGGTATTTGACTCAATTTATTTTATTGGTTTATTATATCTAAACTAGGATAAATATAATAACGTACGCTGCAAAAATATTAAAAATTCGGTAAAGATCTGCAAAGTTACAGGCACTTAAATATTTAGAGTAGGGATCTTCTGTCCTTTTCTCGCAAAACGAATATTTGTACTAAGCCACTATGGCGATATTGTGGTGTGACGTCACATCACAGTATGGCTGTCTCCCTCCAATGAGAAATATTCAAATACTTATAACTTCTTATTTATTTGATCAATTTAATTGATTTTATCATATTTTGTTTTGTTATAGAATCAAGTTTCAAAAAATAGATTTAAACTCTAATATTTTGATTAGTGTCAAATAGCCAATTGCATCATCACTTACCATCAGGTGTGATTAGTTATTTGTAGTAAGTGAACAAAAGCATACTATACATACATACTACAGTTTGGCATTGATCATTGCATGTAGTGCATTGGTGCATGCCGCACTTTTGTTTCTCGTTGGTCCAATAGTTAGTCACTGTGGCTTTAACTATGGAGGTCCTGGATTCGAGTCTTGGGTTTCGCTGTCGAGTATTGAGCTTTTCTCTCTTTTAAGTAATTCTCAGTAGCATCAAAGCAAATCCGTGTTGAAATGACGTGGTGGGTATAAGTTCCAGAACCTTACTTATAAATGAGGTGTACCTTGTTACATTACATTATATTAGACTTACGATGATGATGATGATGATGATGATCATAATGATGATGAAACCTACTTTTCTCTTTTAATTTTTCCAACCGCCTTCGTGGTGCAGTAGTATGTGGGCTGGATTTATATATTAGAGAGCCTGGGTTCGATTCGTGGCTGAGCTGATTGCAATTTTCTTAATTGGTTCCGGTTTGCCTGGTGGGAGGCTTCGGTGATGGCCACCAGTAAAGACATACCACTAAGCCATTTAGCGTCCCGGTACGATGTCGTATAAAAACCGTATGATTCCATACTCTACATACCTACTCCTAAAAAGCTGAAAGGTGTGTGTATTTCATCCTACTTAACAACTTAGTTCTATCTTAGGCAGCATGATCACTTACCATCAAGTATGATTGCAGTCCTGACTAAAAAATCACAAATGCTAGTCGTAATGCGCGATGACGCCGTGTGAGGTCGGACAAACAAACAGACTGACAGACAGGGAAAGCCGCGATTATGCTTATCATTATCACGATAAGAGTGAATCAACTCGACGAAACAACGGGATATTTTAAAGCTTCCCCTTTGGGTGGTCTCTTACACTTGTGATAATTTTTCTCAAGACATAATGTCCCAGTGGTTCTGGGGTCAGCTTTTATGGCTTAATATCTCCTGGTCCTAAATTCGAGTCTTGAATTTATTAAATGAAAAACTACTAAGCTCGCTTGATATTTATTACAATGTTAAAAACGCGGTTAACTTTTTGCTTAAAAAGACACCGCATTAACAATTTGTAAATGGTCAGATATCGCTTAATGATACGTCTTTAACAGTAGGATCATAAATGTCAAGCTGGGAAGTAAATCTAGAAGCTCTAGATTATTAAGCAATAAAAAAATTTTAACAAAAAATAAAAACGCCTTCAAAACGCACTAAAAAGTAAAAAATAACTACGTCATTTACTTACTTTAATTTACTTAACCACATCTATGAAGTCGGTGCCATCCAAGTTTAGGTAAAGACTTTAAAGTAGAAAGCTCGGGTGGCACCGACTTCATAGATGTGATTAAGTAAATTAAAGTAAGTAAATGACGTAGTTATTTTTTACTTTTTAGTGCGTTTTGAAGGCGTTTTTATTTTTTGTTAAAATTTTTTTATTTCATACTTTTTAGTGCTTTATCAACAACGAAAATACTAATAAACCTACTCGAACTAAACCATAAGTACCAATATTCACTACCTACTTATAACATTCCGACGTCCCTGCAAAAGTGAATATAAAGTTTGAAGAGTTTCCTCGAGTTTTCGTAGATCTCATCATTGGATCATGACATAGTAAACATTAAACTAACTGGAAACTATAACCTTTCAAACGTCTTATTGAGACATAAATTAATCGAGCCCAATCACAAAGTAGCTACTGTAAACCGTTAAATAGCTCCCTCAACTGTCCTTCTTCTTCATCGCCAGACCCTCAATGACAGTCACAGCCCATCTAAATATAAAGTTCTCATTGACACAAATTAATCGAGCCCAAACACAAGGTAGCTACTGTAAACCGTTAAAGAGCTCCCTCAGCTGTCCCTCGTCTTCATCGCCAGACCCTTAATGACAGTCACAGCCCATCTAAATATAAAGTTCTCATTGACACAAATTAATCGAGCCCAAACACAAGGTAGCTACTGTAAACCGTTAAAGAGCTCCCTCAGCTGTCCCTCGTCTTCATCGCCAGACCCTTAATGACAGTCACAGCCCATCAAAATGTAAAGTTCTCATTGAAACAAATTAATCGAGCCCAAAGACAAGGTAGCTACTGTAAAACGTTACGGAGCTCCCTTAACTGTACGTCGTCTTCATCACCAGATCCTCAATGACAGTCACAGCCCATCTAAATGTAGAGTTCTCATTGAGACAAATTAATCGAGCCCAAACACAAGGTAGCTACTGTAAAATGTAACGGAGTTCTCTTATATATAGATCGGCTCCATCATCAGATCGACTCCAGACCTTCATCAAATTGTAGTGCTTTTAAATACTTACCGGAAAAATTAACAAACGTACTTGTTGTCCCTACAATTTTTGAAAGTTTCCCTCGTTTTCTCCAGGATCCCATCATCAGATCCTAGTTTCCTTGTCATGGTACCACCACCGGACTATCTTCTTTCCAACAAAAAAAGAATTATCAAAATCGGATCATAAACGACGAAGTTATGCGCGAACACACATAAAAAAAAAAAAAAATATATGTCGGATACGGAAGCTGGTTTAACAACGAGACGCAAGTGTCCCGATAGATGGCGCTTCTACAGAGTCTAGTCTGACGTTCGTGTGGAGCAACTTCGAGCGAATGAGTGAAGTTGTACGAGTGAAGCTGAACGAACTGAACGATTGCGGTGAAGGCAATCGTCTACCAGCAGGAATAAACCTACTTCACTCAAGAGTGTGCCTCCATGCGAACAACTTAGCTAGGAACTGTAATAACGCCTCGTTGTTTAAGTGTGTGTGTGTGTAAAAGTAATAACAGTGATTGTCTTTTGCTCGTAGCCCACGTTACGCCCACGACACGTATTCAGGTGATGACTTACTTTCTGATAGACCGCTGCCGTCCCCGACATCAGAAGTGGCATCCGAGCAAACAGACGGATTGCATAGCGTAATTAAACCAGGTAAAGAAAATGGCGGTAACAGTGATAATAATTCGTGCCTATTGTTCGAAATGCAAAATTCTAATATGAGAGCATTGATTGAAGCGCTTGGCAAATCAAAGCGTGCTACTCAAACTGTGAACCTTCCAGAGTTTTATCCCGATAAGACTGACGCTAACACACATTCGTGGTGTGCAACATCGGATCTGTGTTTCACCGATAACCCCGTGGAAGGAGGTCAGTTGATCGTTACTATTAGCAAGGCACTAAAAGGAGCAGCATCAGCGTGGTAATCTAAAGTAACATATCCGGGTATGACATGGAGTTCAAGGAACTTTTCATCGCATGTTTTGCGTGCCTGGAAACTACTGCCGGTACTCTCATTAATTTCAGTGCTCTCAAAACAAAATTCCCGTACATGTCATACGATGTCATCCGTTATGACTACGTGGAAAAATCTTAATACTATCTCAGATAGCGGTGTCATACCTGCTTACCCGTTTATTGCGCGATTTGATAACCGCTTGCGCAGAATGACCTTTATAACCGACATTACTTCAAGACAACATTGCAACAAGAACAAAAACAAACTACCGACAACGAACTACCTTCATCTTCGGAAATGCATGTCATCGGCCAACGGCGGCGCTGGCAACGTCGATGGCAGAGCGCGCCACGCTGTAAGCAGCGGGACCAGGCCGGTCGAGCGGTGGCGAGTGGACACGTGCGATATTCGCTCGTTTACAGGTTAATTAAACCAATCAGGTCAGTCGTTTTCATTATGTTATGATTTTGGTACTCTGTTGTAAAAAAATCTGTTGCGAATAAACGTATACCTGACGCTTTTAACGAAATTGTTAATATTACAGGTATTGGGAATCCAAGCTTTAACAGAAAATTGTCGATGAATGTAGTGTTTCTAATTCCTATATTGATGTTAACAATATTGATACGGATATACAAGCTGAGGATAGACTGCGGCTGTTGTGTTTGCTTAACATTCAGATGCTTTTGTTAACGCGGTAAACCGTTAAAACCGCGTTCAAAGATCACTACCGGAGAACTTAAGATTCTTTTAACACTATTCCCGATCGCTTTCCTTTAGGTACCTATTATGTCGGATCAAATTGCACGTTTATGTATTGCGTTTTATTTGAGTCACAGGAAAGGAGTGAGGGACTGCTCGTGGAGGCGTGCACTTAACAAACTGCAGGCTGTGTCAAAGATGAAGGCAGTGCTGCTCTAGTTCCAGCTGGAAGACGAGGACACGGGCACACGAGCCTGGCTAGCGACTGCTGATAGACACAGTCCTTCATGCTGTGTGTGGTCGTGTGGTGGTGACTACATCGAAGCCTCCTGTAACTAGTTGAGTTGAAGCCACGGGGCGTCGAGATGCTTAGACGTGGCAAGTTCTGTGTGGCGGCGCAATTCCTGCGTAGAGAGAGCAAGCGTAGTATGTCACTTGGCACTGAATTTGGTGAGCAGTTTTCATTTTGTTTGATTATTTCTTTGATAAAGAAAGTATCACGCGTGATTGATTGGGATACAAAAATAGTTTGTTTTATCTGAGTGACTACAAGTTATCGGATAGGACAATTACAACATCGTTAAATCCGAGGATTTTCTAGGCTAAGTGTCCAGTCTACACGCTTAAGGTTTTGGTTATTCTGTACACATGTAGAGCGACAAAACTAAACATAATTCAAGAGCCGAAACCGACTTAAATAATGTACCAGAAAACATACGTTTTAGATTACTTTGAAACCACAATAAAAGCAACTTGATTTGAAGTAAATCTGGTAGATTTCTGGAAGATTCTGTAACGAAGGTTTAATTTCGCTACGCTAACGCTAACTAACGAATGCTAGTCAATAGTCTAAAGTGAAATAATATTTGATGGAGTTATTAGAATAGAAAGCATAGATCGGACAGGAATAGGTTACAGAAAATTTTAAACCTCTCGTATGGGGTGCCAGGTACAAAGGTTTAATTTTTTATTTTTAGGTTGCCTTAATGTGAAGTTCCTTTAGAGTTAGATTTAGAGATGATGATGATGTTGATGAGGATGTTTAAACGTACATACATTGGCTAGGCGTAGCTGCAGACATCGGACGTGTCGCTTCCAAACTTTAGTTTTTGGTGTAATGAGCGTCTGACTATGTAGTGAAGCCCGAGTTTCTAAGGCTAGTTGGTTACATGGCGTAACTCGAATCCCTGTGGGGGATAGTGTTTGGTTGACCAATGGTGGTCGCTGCTGATGTACTCCTTGTGAGAGATGGGCTAAATGTAGTACGATTAAACAATTATTCTTTCCTTTAATGGATTGTGTAATGATTATTTTGATTTGAAGGAACTTTACATTTAGACAAGTAAGATTTTTTTTTTAGAAATTTAAAGGATTTGAGGTTATAGAGGTTCCAAATGGATAGTTAAAAAAAAAAATCGAAAACGCTAAACCCTAGACGTACTTACAAATACGCACATGATAGATTGCGAAAAATTCCTGTAAATCAGAACTTAACTGACGAAATTGATGTAGAGCAAAGTTAGTTGCGATAGTGATGGAAGATCTTAAGTTTACATGATGATCGGAGACCGTACCAGAGGTTGTCGTGTAGCCGTAGCTCGGTAGAAATCGGTGTCTACTTCTAGTAGTCCGTGAGTACGCGGTAGGCAGTCAACTCTGGCGGAGGTCGGGTTTCAGTAGAAACCATAGAGTCTAGGAGAGACTCGGAGAGCCCATGGGGGTTCGCTTTATGAGAAATGTTGTGTAACTGGAGGTTGCTAGGCTATGTGTAGCCAGAGATCACATGTAGGATTTAAGTCTTTGATTTTTGTTGAGTTTTATTATGACAATTCGTGATGACGAATTAACGAGAAAGTCAGTTAAGCACTGAATTTCATAATTGATGATTTTAGTTGGTATTGATGTTGAATAATTTAGAGAAATAAAAATCTTTTGTAATCATAATAAATGATCTTTTGTTAAAAATTTGGCTTTATTATTGATCATTAGTTACTGAAAGTTAATTGTTTGATAAGCTGTAGGAGCCGTTTAAAGTCCTCTTCACTTATGTTAAGGTCAGGAGTGACCGAGCCACATGATACTGTGTAATGAACCTTGTTTCAGAATAATACACCCTGGGACGTGTGTACTGCAGGATGGCCGTGTCGGATACGGAAGCTGGTTTAACAACGAGACGCAAGTGTCCCGATAGATGGCGCTTCTACAGAGTCTAGTCTGACGTTCGTGTGGAGCAACTTCGAGCGAATGAGTGAAGTTGTACGAGTGAAGCTGAACGAACTGAACGATTGCGGTGAAGGCAATCGTCTACCAGCAGGAATAAACCTACTTCACTCAAGAGTGTGCCTCCATGCGAACAACTTAGCTAGGAACTGTAATAACGCCTCGTTGTTTAAGTGTGTGTGTGTGTAAAAGTAATAACAGTGATTGTCTTTTGCTCGTAGCCCACGTTACGCCCACGACACGTATTCAGGTGATGACTTACTTTCTGATAGACCGCTGCCGTCCCCGACATATATATATATACGGTCGAATTGAGAAACGCCTTTTTTTTTGAAGTCGTTTAAAAACCAAACTGCCCGTATAAGTCGTTTAAATACGAATTAAATCCGTGATCCGATATTCATGTCCAGCCTCATTAGCTCTCGTGGTTAAAAATTTAAGGTCCACGAATAACTTCTATCTAGTGGAGGAAACCGCATGAAAATTCGTTCAGTTTTTGAGTTAATAGCACATATTATATATGAAGGGTTACCCAAGCGTTCCGCGATACTAATTTCAAAGTATCAGAAACAATCTAGGTATTTTGACCAATCGGAACGAAAATGTATTTATTCTATGAGTGTTTTGGTATTTAATTAAATTAGATAAATCCCGATACATTTTCGTTCCGATTGGTCAAAATACCTAGATGGTTTCTGATACTTTGTTATAGCATACCTGTAGACAAACAGGCAGAAGATTTTTATAGCATATAGTAGAGGTGATATAGTTAATTAATAAAATTAAATACGCTTTCACATTGTAAGGTAAGACCAGCAGCTCCGAGGCAAAAGGCAAGTCATGTACTAAATACATTCGCAAACTTAACTCTATATTTACTGTAATTGTAAATATAGTACAGGAACAAGCACCAAGAAACTTCACACAGTTTAATATCCGCGGAAATATATTAGGCGCTCTGTATTAAAACCACACTTTTTTGTAAGAAACTAAGATTACACTCTTGAGGAACACTCGCAGTAAGTAATTCGAGTTTCTAATAAGTCTCTGCATACAGTAGCTGCCGTGTTGGTGAAGTGGTTGTGACTACGGATCATGACCTCGTAGATTCGAGTCCTAGGCTTTCATATGATAAAGACCTAGACCCTGAATTGAAGTAAAATTATTTAGTGTTCTTCCTTCAAATAAATTTTCAATAACTACAACATTTGGGAAGTTTGTGGTGTTACGCCCCCGTCTCAGTGAGCAAGCTGTCGCCGGTGACATGCTGGGCCAGGTCATTCTCCGCACGAGCGAATAAGAGAGACCGACGTACATTGTGATCCGATCCGCCGCAGAAGAGTCGGGCGCAGGCGACTCGCCGAAGACCGCCTACCTCCTTGACAAGGTGCTCCGGGCGATAGATACGGGGAATCAATCGCCCTTAGGAGATACGTTCTCGAGCTGGAAGGCGCACATAGTGGTTCCAGTGCGCCTTTAAGGCATTAAATAAAACAGTGACGAGCCAGCTACATCGGGCATCGCTGACTGAATTACGGTAGAGTGCATTCGTTCCCGTAGCTCAGTTTATCAGGCGTAGGCGTGTATAGACAAGACGAGAATCTAGTCATCTTATGCCCACAGCATAACTGGTGAGTCCCACATATATAATCGGAGGCAACAAGGTAAAAATATGGGTTTTGCTTTAGGAAAGGATTTAAGGTTAAAGCATTTTCCAAATCCCACTTATTTTATTATTACAATTTGTTGATCCAGTGGTGAGCCTATGTGACTTCAAATCACGAGATCCTGGGTTTTTATAAATTTTCATTAATAATAATTAATTCTTGGCCTTTACTTGTAAATCTATCATTAACATCTGATAGTACCTAGGTACTCGTTACAAAATCAAACATAACTACGCCTTACACCCGTCAACCTGCATGAGAGAAGTATGGTGGGTTTAACCTCCGAATCCACTCACTATAAGAAACGACGCCGGACCGATAGTGAGCCGTTAAAATAGGCTGACAAATAATTCAAATTGCACGAACGTATTGCAACCAACCTCAACAGTATCGCTATCAAAATGGTACGTAATCTTTAGGAAAGCCTCATTCCATGCGCAAGCATCGTAAATTAGATAAGTTGGCGTTGCTTTCGTTTCGTCATGCCTTATCATCGAGATTTGTGAAGTTTTCGTAACTCGGTATCTTTGTTTCCCCGGCGCGTACAAATGTGCGTTTGTACGTTTGTCTCGGGATTGACAGAAGAATTTTTAGTGCGAGAGCCACTGACGTTTTCCTTCCAGACCTTTCAAATTTTAAAAAAGCTTAAAGTTTCTCAACCCTAGATAGACAACTAGACGCTTTACTGATAGAGTGTAGAGTGCTGCAATATTTCCTTCTCGATATAAACATTTCTGAATTCGTTTGCCCTTGCTCCAAGGCAAAATAGTTATAGTGTTTGGCAGGATTATTGTTTTTGTCTATGTGTAAAGCATAAGTTTTTTATATTTGGATGAGATAATATACATAAATTATGTCTCCGGTCACTAGATTAGTTCCATAGTCAAAATGGTATTGGAACGAAGTTCCTTATCGCGCGTTGTGAAAGGGGGCTAGACGGAAAAAATTCGTACGAAAAGTTGTCACGACACTTTTTGATCAAAGGATCTTGCCGCCGCCTTTGATGTGTGTGCGCGTGAGCGGCGGGGGGCGCCCGCGGTTGTATGTTGTCTCGCACTTTTCGTGGCGCCCTTACGAAAATTGAGCCTATTGATTAAGTTTATATAACATTATATTTGTTAATAATAAAAAAAATATTATTATTACTAAAAAATAAATTTTATTACAATTGCTTCACTAATTAATCGAAAAATTGAGCCTACTGATTAAGTTTATATAACATTATATTTGTTAATAATAAAAAAAATATTATTATTACTTTAAAAAAATAAAATTTTATTACAATTCCTTCACTAATTAATCGAAAGGAACTTCGTTCCATCCGGGTGTCCCTTGACACCTCTCAATTTTTTTTTTTTTTTGAAGTTGTAAGTAATTTGCCACGGCCGAAGCGTACCACCAGAGTAGACATTTTTTTGTTTCGTGGAACTAAAACTCTACGCTGTACTCACCGAACCACGAAAATTTAGAAAATATAAAATTCTATATAGACCTCAGCTGAAAATCGCACTTTTTGTTAGCTAACACACTAACGAATTCCTACAGGGTGGTCGTCAATTTAAAGATGACTCGAAGTAAAACCATAAAAAATTTAAGCATATTTTTGGAGGAGGCCTCTGCCGTGGCTAGTTACCACCCTACCGACAAAGGTGTGCCGCCTAGAGACTTAGCGTTTCGGTACGATTTATGATTCTACACGAAACCGAAGGAGTGTGAAAATTATCCTACTCCTAACAAACTAGCCAGCTTCTATCTTAGCATCATCACTTACCATCACGTGTGAATCAAGGGCTAACTTGGAATGAATAAAAAAATAATTTCTCGTGGCGCCATTCCTCCTCCTATGGTGCACGTCATCCACGCCTTCCTCTTTATTCGAGGGTAGGTTGCTCACACTAGATTCTGTAATCCTAAATTACACAAAAAAATGAAAATTGCTATTCGCGTTATTTCGCGCGCTATGAATGATTCGCGGCCACAAGAATTTTTCTTTAAATTTTCTAGTTGTGCCATTTTGTGTACATAATGAAAAAATAGACGTGGAAATTGTAGGTCCATTTTTCATTATGAACACAACAATGTACGAACGTATTTAGTTCTAATTTTCATGTCCGTAAAGAAAATGGTTTGTTCACTAAAACCAACACACCGTCTCTTGTAGTATTTTGAATAAACAATGGCCCAATTAAAACAATCCACTTTATCTGTCAGTGCAAATAGAAATGAAAACATGTGGGTACTTTGATATTTTTTTTAGATTTATCTCGTCAGGTTAAGCTTCATTTCGCAATTCATCTGATTTGTAATACATTCTTATAGCAATATTTAAACAACCAGATGGTCTGCGTGATAACAATTTGAATGGTACTTTTGGTATGCTAAGTATATACTATGCCCTGATCCATTAAAGTTTGGCAAATGATTTTGCTCATTATTCAGCGAGACTTTGCATAGTCATCATCATCATCATTATCAGCCTATTAACGGCCCACTACAGGGCCAGGTCTCCCTCCTTACAGGAGAGCGGATATGGAGCGTACACCCACCACGCTGCTCCAATGCGGGTTGGCGGGCTTAGTGATAATGTTTCATTTATTAACGATCACAATCATATGTGGATGATAGTGACTGGGACCGACGGCTTAACGTGCTCTCCGAGGCACGGGTGTGTAACACCGCCAACTTCCAGACTCCGGGCTTGGAATGTACTGAAAATTTCATAGAAGAATGAAAAAGTTCAGAATTATTTCGTGACCCGACCCAGGAATCGAACCCAGGACCTCGTGATCGAAGCCACATTGGCTAACCACTAGACCAACGAGGCAGTTGTGTAGTACAAAACAATATCCTTACGAAATGCAACTTTTGGCCATTCTGCATGCAACGCAACACAGGTTTTCGAATGGATCGTTTGGTTGTTTGTTGAGAGTTTGAGGCGCTGAAAAATAATCACAATTATTTTTAATCAAATTATGGATATTTGCCGTTTCTGGCATATTGGTCATATGCCTTTTCTAAGGACTTCCAAACACCAGGCGCCCTAATATCTGGTTGATGTAGTCAGTCCATCCGGTAATGGGTCAGCCAACACTGCGCTTTCTGGTGCAAGATTGCAGTTCTAGTACTTTGAAACTCCTTTGAATCTTTCTACTATACCCTAAAATCCCTATCATTGCCAGATCAGCCTTCTGCGCCGAGCTATTTCGCTTACTTTGGTTCTTCTCTGTATCGCCTAATTTTTGATTTGATTACGCAGAAAGAATCCGAAACTCACAAGCGTTTCCTAGCAATAAACAATTACGCAATTCAGCATTGATCATTGCCTATTTTAACGGCCTATAGGGTCAGACCTCTCTTCTCTTAGGAATTGTAATATAGAGTTGACCCACCACGTAAAGAAACTTAGAAAAGCTCAGTATTTGAAAGCCTGACTGTATCTGAATACAGGATCCGAATCCGAAGCCACATAGACCGACTACTGGGGCAGTCAAAAAGCAATTAATTAATAATTATTATTGTAGAGTAGAGAGGAACAATCAGTGACAGTGAGTGTCGCGTCAGATAACACAGCGACAATTTCTCCACTATTTGCTGAGACAACATTTATGCAGAGCATAAATCGCGCTTATATGTTGTAACTTGTAATATCTCGTGTATGGTCAGGGCTGAGCAAAAAAGTTGATATTCGGAATCCCAATGTTTTAACGTCAACGACATTTTGATGGCCTCTGTGTGACGTATGCGCAGCGCAGCATGCGATTTATAAATTGGAGGACAGAGTGACGTACGCTGGTGGAAGGCTTCAGACATCGCGCATTTAGCCATCAAAGACTTACCGCCAAGCAATTTAGCGTTCCGATGCAGTGTCGTGTAGAAACGGAACGTAATTTCTTCTTACTCCCAACAAGTTAGCCAACCTCCAACTAAAGATTGCATCATCACTAACTATCAAGTGTGATTATAGTCAAGGGTTAACTTATAGTAATTTAAAAAAATCAGTTCACATAACATATACCACAGGGGCCATAGAAAGTTGAAAGGTCAGGTGTCCCAACGTTAACAACCGGTAAGAACGTTTTGCACAAAAACTTTGGTTTACTTTATTAGTTCAGCTCACACAAACATTTGTTTTAAAATGTTACAAGTGCTAAAGAGCTAGGCTTTTAGCTTTATTAAAAAAGGCATCTGGGTACTGACTTCATGCTTTGTTATCTAACATCTCGAAACATTTTTACATATAAAGAACTTTTCATGTAACCTAAGATAAGGAACGCCACTGTGCGTAGAGCAGAAATGTCCATGTAAAAAAGAGGTGAAATTTGTGATTATTTTGACAGTTGTTGATTTTTAAGCGACTTCAAAGATGAGGAGGTCTTCAATTCGTCGAAATCTTTTATTTTTTATGTAAAAAATAATTTCTACAATTATTGTCACATTGGAGCCAATTTACATAAAACGTAAAAAATGAATGAAATTAAAGTGTCTGTTTGTAATTTTCTAATTTTCTGCTTTTCACTAAAAGCTCTTCTGCTAGTAAGGTATATATACTGAAACTTTCAACACTCTATCTGTTTTTTTTTTTTATCGACTACAAGTCGGCCCTTGACTGCTATCTCACCTGATGTTAAGTGATGATGCAGTCTAAATCCACACCCCTCGTTTCTACACGACATCGTCCTTGGCGGTACGTCTTTGTCGGTAGGGTGGTATACTGAAACCTCCAACCACCGCGCATACCACTGCGCCATTCTGTTAATAAATCTGTTAGTGAAAAGCGCATGCAAATCCGCTCAGTAGTCTTTAAGTTTATCGCAATCCGATATGTACTTATATACCATATACCATTACCAGACAAACAAAATTATAACTGATTTTTTGATGTACACGTACTTATTTAAAAACCTAAAAATATTTTTTATCAAATAGCTAAAATACTTAATACAAATAAATAACTATTTTATTTGTTTGTATTAAGTAAATTGCCATAGAACCCAACTATAACGTAACGAAACTTCAAATATTGGTTTCGGTCCTGGAATATTTAAGGATTTTTTTAAAATTTTTTTTGAAAAATATTCCGTCTTTACATGTTCGCGCCTTAACAGCATCTTCTCGCACAAAACGATTCGTCCCATCTGAACAAGGCCTTAAGAATAATTTTAACTTCTATAAGTCGATTTTTTTACCAAATTAGTTAAAGTCGAAATGTTCTATTAGTCGAAAACATCATAACTCGAATGGTGTACCGTCTCCCTACAAGTTGAACGTAGGTTCTACTGCACTACAAAGTAATTGTTTTCGTTTTTACTCATTATATTTTAACAAAAATCTATAAATGAAGCATAACCCTGTATAATGGCGACATTGTAGCGTGCAATAACAAAATTAGCATCAGTTAAACAAACTTGTTACCAGTGAGAATCTCATTGCAAACATTTGCTGTGTCTGTTAATATTACTGTAACATTGTTTTAAGGTCTAATAAAATAAACAAACACAGTGTTACATTTGTAATTTATTAACATGTAATTTATTTCTAACGACGGTACTGAATATTAAATAGAAGTAGGCTTTATTTGCAACAGGTTATTATGAAGAATTAAGATTTTATCTATTTTGATTTTAGGATCTTGAGTTCAGGCGACAGTAGGTTTAAGATTTAATTTTAATTTAGCAACTATTATAATTCTGTTGTGTATTGTTTAAATATAAAATTTCCTCAAAACATTGTAGAGTCAACATCTTCTGAGGATGCTTTCGTTCCATACATACACATTACATACATAAATAACGCCTTATTCCCATAAGGGTAGGCAGAGAATACATCTTTCCATTTGCCACGGTCCTTGCATACTTCCTTAGCTTCTTGCAATCTCATTAATCCTTTCATTTAGGTTCGTCGGTTTAGGATACTCTTGATCTGGCCATTCTTTAAAATATCCTGAATTTGGTCCAGGATCGTTCGACTAGGCCTTCTCCTTCCAACATATCCATTCACTCATGAGTGAAACTCACCAACGTATAGGATTTTTGTTGTATTTGGATGACTTTCTCATTAAGATTCGTCGGTGTATCGGATAAAATGCTAAAAAAAAGAAATATTTAGTATGTTTTCATTTAGATAACGATTTGTAATTTGTAATGTTTTCTAATTTTGTCGGGGTTTTTTTAATTTTTAATTTAATGTTTTATGGATGCAAATGTGCAGTACTTACTTAACTACTTTTTTTTTTATCGACTACAAGTCGGCCCTTGACTGCTATCACACCTGATGTTAAGTGATGATGCAGTCTAAGATGGAAGCGGGCTAACTTGTTAGGAGTGGGACGAAAATCCACAGGCCTATCGGTTTCTACACGACATCGTACCGGAACTAAATCGCTTGGCGATACGTCTTTGTCGGTAGGGGGAACAAAGCCTCCCACCAGCCAGACCAAGACAAATTAAGAAAAATCTCCCGCCGGGAATCGAACCCAGGACCTCCGTCTTATAAATCCACCGCGCATACCACTGCGCCACGAAGGTCGTCAAAAAATCATCAAATTTTACAATAATTAATAATCTGTAAATACTTGGAGCAAGGCTCACGAGATTACTGCCATGTGGAATGTGTTGAGTCAACTATTATTGTTCCGATTGGCATTTCAGTCTTGGTCTTTTTGTAAAAACCTTCGACCAACATCGCTTGGCTGTATCAAGAGTCGGATACTGCATATGTTACAATCCTTGAAACGGTACGTATTGTGAGGAGGTTCCTCACTCTGGAGCCCTGACCACCGGTTGCTTGAGCACTCAAATTTTTATAAATTTTTAATAGTGTTAAATGAGAAAAAAAGGTGTTTGAAATTCTCAATTGTTAAATTACATTGACTTACAAAGTTATTTAACAATATTACCATAAATTAGGTTTTAGAATGCTCAATAATTACAATTGGTCGACTTAAAAAAGTTGATCACTAAAAATTGATTTAATCGATTATTTTGAAATAAATATTTACTCAATTAAATATTAGCTCTGAAAAATAAAATGCATTTTTTAATGTAAATTAAATCTTTTGACAATTATAATAATATAATTGTTACAATTGTCTTTATCATACTTTGTAATCTTAGAATAGCTATTGTTTAACGTCAAAATTAAGTTCACCAAAAAATAAATATCAAAATTTCTCTTCGGTTTTTTAACTTAAATCCAGTTTATATTATTTGTCTAAAACCTTAGGTAGATAATATATTTTCTTATTGTGGAACCGATAGAGAAACGTTTTGGTTTTGAAATATATAACTTTAAATTAAAGTAATAGTGCCATCACTTGAAGTGAATGAATTGTCAATTATATATTATCATTTATTTGTAATGATTCCAGTATTTAATTATAATTAGAATTATTAGCTTTTATTTAATTTGTTTTTTATTAACTAAAGATTCTATTTTATATTAGCTTTAAAGTTTATTGATAAACATTGATTTCATTATTTAAATAAGTCATCGAAATTGAAGGCAAAGTTACTTTTTATTTATGTCCCGATGGATTTCGCTTTTTCTTAATTTTATAATTTTAAACCACCCCGCTATTAGAGTAAACAAATAAAAAAACAGTTAAGCTGTTTAGATGTAACAACAATTCATTTTTATATTTTAAGATTACACAGATAATGTTATATACTCTGTGTAGTTTTCTATAACTTATTTGCACATAGAATCATAGGGATAAAATGAAGAAAAATATACTTCAATATAATTAAAATAACTGTAAATATGCTCTATAGTTATATATTTTGTATCTTATTTGGTAATAATTACACAAAAATATATGCTACAATTAAATTTACGTAATAAATACAGCTTGTTTTTTGGCAAAGTAGTCTTACTGAACAATATCTACTTATTTCCTAGCTAATTGTAACAAAAATTTACATAATATTTACAGTACTATTTTGCGACTATTCTGTACAAATAATGACTAGATTTTTATCATTTATACACAGGCATCGATATTTTTGGCACAAAAAATAATGACAAACAAATATAACATAATATTCCATAATTAAATTAACAACAAATGAAACAAATTAATGTTTAGAGCTTTACATAGTTGTCAAAGTTTAGTTTGTATCAAATAACGCAATAAGTTTTAAAAAATAAATATTTTTAATAAAAATAACTTGTTTGTCTGTGCCATACAAGCAAGTCATCGCTATAAAACCATAATCAGATAGGAAACTAAACAAAACATTACCAAATCTTTGCTAAAATATTTTGGCACGTTTCTTTATCTTAAGTATTTATTTTACGGACGAAATTCATAATATCTATTATTTTTACATTTACTTTTTTCTTCTCAAACACGCCGTAGATACATACCCGTTAATCAAATAAGATTCACTCGGATTTTATACATGATTCGTTCAAATAGAAAAATACGCAACAAGCGCCGGCGACTCCTACCGTTCCGTCATAAAGTGTAGAATAATCGGATTAATTTTACAACCTCGCATTCATACATTTTTACAAAGTCCATTACATAATATTAATTAGTATAACTACACCATCGTGTCAGCAACGATACCGGTAACTGTCCCACACCGGATACATTTCCGATTCCGTAAACCACAGAAACATTGTCCGTCGGGACGTTCTAAAATGAATTAAGATTAGAAACGCACCCGCTCAGGAACGTTCACCTGGCCCAGTCGTCCGGCGACGTGCCCGCGTGTAGAGGAGAGAAGGCGCTGCGGCGCGGCTCCGAGCCCGGGCTCTCCTGGGAGCCGATGATGGACTCGATGGAGAACCCGTTCCGCGATCTCTTGCTCCGCGTGTCGGTCGTCTCGAGCAGGCGCGGCGGCAGCGGCACCGGGCGCAGCGCCGCGGGCGGCGGGCGCGGCAGCGACAGCAGCGGCGACGGCGGCAGGTAGCACGGCAGCGGCAGCAACGGCGCGTACGCTTCGCGCGCCAGCATCGCCACCACCGCGTGCGCGTGCTGCAGCGACGGCGCCGGCCGCTTGTACCTCTTCCGCCGCCGCAGAAAGCTCCCGTTGTCGAACATGTCCTCCGCCAGCGGGTCGAGCGTCCAGTAGTTCCCCTTGCCCGGGTTGCCTGGCTCCCGCGGGATCTTAATGAAACAGTCGTTGAGGCTCAGATTGTGGCGGATCGAGTTCTGCCACGCGGGGAACTTGTCGCGGTAGTAGGGGAACCTGGTCATGATGAACTCGCAGATGCCGCTCAGGGTGAGCTTCTTGTGCGGCGACTGCAGGATCGCCATGGTGATGAGCGCGATGTAGGAGTAGGGCGGCTTGATGAGCTGCGACGACGCCTTGGACTTGGGCTTCTTGGGCGAGCCGGGCTTGGGGCTGGGCGCGTCGTAGCGCTCCGAGTCGCTAGACGGCGGCGGCAGGTCGGGCTCCTCGTCCACGGACACGTAGGTGTCGTCGGGCGCGAAGTCGTCGCGCTCGCGCAGGTAGTGCGGCAGGAACAGGCGCGGCGGCGGCCGCAGATCCAGCGGCAGCTCGCCCTCGATGATCATGTCGCGGTACTGGCTCAAGTCACAGTCTTCCATGGCGGACGCACATGCTAGAGGTGCGATGAGGCGCGAGGCGCGGCGCGGACTGAGCGGGCCCGGCGCGCCGAGGGCAGGCCCGCCTGGCTCCGCCCCGAGGGGGGTCGCCCGCTCCTCACGTTTACGTTTCAGTAAACACAACAATTGTCGTTATTATTACTGCGGGTCGGAGCTTTGTGCATGAATTTCAGGCCGTTGACTAATAATTATTAGGCTCCCTATCGATTTAACTTTGTTGCGGTATTTATTTTGGGTCGGCGGGACTTTTTCGTTCGGCGGACGCCTGTTTTGAGTTTATCTTTTTAAATGATTCGAATAATTTTTTAATAAAGCTCTGTTATATTTTTTCACATTTATTTTCAATTAGATCCAGTATGAAACATTTGTTTTAATTCTTAAATCTTTTCTTTACATTTAATTATTAACGTCTCAATATACGTCTCGTAAAACATTGGAATATTCCTTATCTTAATTCATAATAATTAATTAGATGAACATAACGTATCTTAATTAAATGATATTATTTATTTTCCCAACTATTAATAATGATATCTTAATATAAAAGTAACTGTATATGTCATCGAATAGATATGTGAAATGAATTTGTCATTGTCGTGATTCAGGTGCCGCAAAACCTCAAACCTAACAGAGAGTTTAACGAAACTTTTACCGCGAAAAGATACGAAAATAAATATAAAAAAGATCTATAAAGATCCCAACAAAACGAGGAAAAGCAACTGTTTACCGAGATACGTATAGAACGATCCTTTAATCCTTAAAGGACTCTATTGAAAAAAATCTCATAAAGCGAATTCTAACACACAATTCAGGTATCACCGAATAAAATGCGCGTAAAAAATATCTCTTAACGAAACGCCCCGACAATACGCGACTCTAGAAAACCCTCGTGTGTGTTTCCTACCAAAACATTTACCCCTCGGGCGTCGAGGGAAAAGCTACGCGCGCGACAGAGACGGCCTGCGCGTGCGAGCGAGAGGGCCGAGCTCCGTGACCAATCGTCGAGTGGGCCTCTCGGGGAGGAGCTTCCCAAAGCTAACATGTCAGGGCGGAGCAATAGATCCTATTATTGTCTGGCAAGGCAAATAATATTTTGCACAATGTACACATTGGGGAAAAGGGGGGTAGGGTGGTTGCTAATTTATTCTCAACTTCGGTTACGGGTTGTTTTTCAGCTTTGCGAGGCTGTTATTTAAATTGGACGCTGCCAGTTATTTGTATGTAGCCGACTGTAGGCATTGTCGGTCGTAATGAAGGAATTTCACTCGTTTTGCCTGAATTCCCGCTATCGTTTACGCGCGGTTACCGATTTTAAGTTTGTTTGCTTTGAACATGTATCCATTTTGTTAGTTTAATTTTTTTTTGTTGTTATGGTAATGTTTTGAGTTTACAGTTCTGAGATAGAGATAATACTGTAGAAGGAAACTGTCTAGTATACAATAGCTAATTATTTATATAGACATCGGTCTAATATAACATTATATATGGTGTTAATGCTTTATAAAAGGTCACATGAAATGATGATGATCTCGACTCCCTTTGTAAACCAAATTTTACGAAAAAATTTTCATAAGACGTCTATCATTGTACCTACCCATAAATACCTACTTTTAATTTATTTTAAAATATACCAACCTACTTAATTTTCGGTAAAAGGTATCTAGGTGTAACGCAGGTAAGCATGTCAGATTATGTAAGTAGGCAATTGTATTAACAATTCAAATACTTACATAGTAGAATAACCAATGACCTTTTTCATGAATTTTTCTTAATTTTTCACGACTTACCAACATGTAATAAGTATAAAACAGATAAATAAATAAAGTTTTCCTGTAAATTATTGTACCGACGCGTATAGTAGTTATTTTGTCACGTAGTAGGTATGTTAATGAAAATTAACAAAATTGATTCATGTAGGGGTAGATTTTGTCAAAAAAATTAAACTGTGCAATCATGAATAATATTTCGAAAAATAATTTGCACTAGGTAAAGGTAGGTACGCTTTGTATTAATTGAATAATTAATGGCAACGGGTAAGTATGAGGTTTCCTGTTTTGTTATGCAATACACGAGACATTATTGTTACTAGAATGATGATACAACATAGGAGTACCTATGCAGAATAGTTCCGATAGCCATACAATATTAAGGGCTATAAAATGTAGTACCTAGGTATAAAAAACAGAGAATATAGCAAACCGGATGAAGGCACAAGAGGAAACTATAACACCTAAGTCATAATTTGTATACTTTTACATTAGCACCGTTTGGCACTGCAACTGCACGTAATGTCTTGGGGGATGCCACCCCACCCCTGGCTTCGTCCCTGTTTAAATATTACCTTCCTTCTGACAGTCGAATGAAAATAAAATTGAAACCTCTCCAGTGGAAAGGGTACTGATAGAGCCAGCGTGAGAAATGAGAACGTGTTCTATGAAGTGAGAGGGTGTGAATTTTATACGTAACTACCCTACATTTTAAGTTTGTGACACTTTCGGCTTTGCAATTTTTATAATAATATTGATTCAATGAACTGAAAGGCTATCTTTCTTGACGACCTCCGTGGCGCAGTGGTATGCGCGGTGGATTTATAAGACGGAGGTCCTGGGTTCGATTCCCGGCGGGGCAGATTGAGATTTTTCTTAATTTGTCTTGGTCTGGATTTTCGTCCCACTCCTAACAAGTTAGCCCGCTTCCATCTTAGACTGCATCATCACTTAAGATCAGGTGTGATAGCAGTCAAGGGCCAACTTGTAGTCGATAAAAAAAAAAAATCTGTGGGTATTTACAAACTTGGTTGCTTTCAGAATTCATTGACAATTAAAACTAGTGAAGCTTTTCGTAACAAGCTCGTTTGGGGAAGTATAGTCACCGTGATTATTTCTGCCACTAAACAGCATTGCTGTGTTCCGTTCTCAAGAGCATGGTTACCAGTCTGTACCGACTGGTAGGTACTGTATGTACCTACCGGAAGCTTGGTGTCATAGTGTCTAGTGTAAGATTTTACCGCGTCGATATCGAAAACAGTAAAGGTGGAATGAAAGTATGGAATTGAAGAGCGCAGAATCGAGAGAAAGCTCAAGGGTGAGTGTCAGTTTTTACTGATGACGACTTGGGCCGCCGAATACCACCACCTTGCCAGACTACTACTGGAAATAAAGCAATTTTGTTTCGGCGAAAGCTCACACAAGGCACTCATGGTATCACGATTTACGCGAATGTGAAGTTTTCGATTGTTTTGGAGAAAACTGACACTCGACGCTCAGTAGATACTTACATAGATAAGTAATTACTTGTAAATGGGGCTGAGCTGAGCTGACACTTTAGGACGATAAAAGTATTAAAACCTTCTAGGTATTTTGACGACACCCTGGTGCAGTGGATTTATAAGACGGTGGTCCTGGGTTCGATTCCTGGCGGGGCAGATTAAGATTTTTCTTAATTTGTTTTGGTCTAGCCGGTGGGAAGCTTTCGCCGTGGCTAGTTATAACCCTACCGAAAAAAACGTACTTACCGCCAAGCGATTAAGCGTTCCGGTACAATGTCGTGTAGAAACCGAAAGGATGTGGATATTATCCTACTTCTAACAGGTTAACCCGCTTTCATCTTAAATTGCATCGTCACTTAGCATCAGATGTGATTGCAATCAAGGGCTAACTTGTAATATTTAAAAAAACCACTTGTACATGAGACAACTCCTAGGTACGCCTCAAGTTGATAAATACAAGGGGGGACATTGTAGAACGTGTTCATACCATTATAGAAAGTGTTAATCTGTACTCAGGCAATGGTTTCCCACTTAATGTTAGTAGGCCATCTGATGGGACGTCAATTAGCTACCTACATCAGGTGAGATAATAGTCAAGGGCCAACTTTTCTTTAAATTAATTTTTTTTTTACCATACTCTTCAAAGGAGTTGTTGTGGTAGCCGACATATCTAAGATTTTATACATAATCTGGGGGGCACGATAATGCCCCGCCAAGACGAGCCAAGCGAACGAAACGCAACGGCAATACTTACTGTTGGTTGCAGCGGGATTTTAAAATAATATTCTGATGTCTTCAAAATCATTTTATTCTTTCATATCTTTTATCTACCGCCGCATCGGAAAAGCAGTCCGTGACGAGAAAAGGCGCGGCCAGAAAAACGCGACACATGCTCTTTTTAAATGAATTACAAAACCACTCAATTACAATAATTAATATTATACTCAAATATGCGTATTTTGTAACAAGCAAAAGAACAGTGCCATCAACTATTCGACTATTCTAACATGTCAATTCTTATCTTTTATTTTGTGGCCTGGAATCAAGTCTTTTCGAATCATTTGTCAGTTGACAGAAAATTACCTTACGTTACCATAGACGATATCGTATAGTATTGTCTATGGTAACATATACCAAAATTTTAAAATGCTAACATTACCTATCTTTTCTCGAAGTACTTGTCGGGGGCGGTAATCACTCAGGTGACCCGCATGCTCGTTTACTCGCTTTTATAGCGATAAAAAAATACCATATTTAAACAAAAATTAAAATACTTTTAATTTTTTGTTATCTAAAAAACTCAGATTTTGTTACTGACATTCTTAATTCACGGACTCCTGGTTATTTCTTAAGTACTTACCTTTAACTTTTTATTAAGTTTTTACGGACTACAGTTGCGTCGGGAGAGATTAACAAGAATTCATACTACAATATATATACAATACAAAACATACGCAACTGTTGAACCCATTTTGCTGAAACTATTTAGGAATGGAGATAAATTCTTCTCTGGATTGAAACATGAACTATTCATTCCGGCAAAATTCATGGTTTCCAAAAAATACGATGTGAATTTAACTTCGAATAACTGATTTAATAAAAAATTATATCACAAGCAACTTACAAAAAGAAACGATATTCCATCAAAAATATTTTCAAGTAAAATGTTGGCAAGACGAGAAAATAATATTAAATGCCGCTACATTTGTTGCGTTTGTTGGAATGTCAGTGCGTCCGACCTTGTTAACACATCTAGCTCAAAAACTAGCAGATCGATGTTGATAACGTTTGTTCCATAGTATTAGGAATTGTCCTGAGCAGTACAACAAGTACTTCCGGTTTCTATTCTTCAATCAGAATTAATTGTTAAAATTACAATAATCAGGAAAAACTTTTCCCCTGAAATTTTGTTTTCACACCGATTTTTAAATGTAAAATATTTATGTATTAAAATAAAAATTTAAAAAGTTATTACATTGCTGTTCATCTTTAAAAAAAGATGTACCTTGCAGATAGGGTTTTAATATAGGAGGATATATTTGGACCTACTTGGTCATTCAATGCTTATTACACATAACATTCAAGCCTACGTGGTTAGTATAAATAATAAGAAAAATATTAATTTTTCCTCTCTGAATGAGAGGTTCTACCTATCTAAATTATGTACGTAATTATTACTTACAGAAATCTATCAGAATTTTTAAATTTTTGTTCGTACTCTGCTGTAAAGTTACTAAATATGAGTTGCCACAGTTCTTGTAGGTTTCCTTATAATATCAGTTAGGATTATAGATATTCATCATGTTTAGCGAATGTCGGAGTGCGGTAATCCGTCAAAGCGGCGCAACTCGGCGCAAACATTTCCATTTGCAAGATAAGCATGCGGGCTGCTCGGAGCCCGGGTATAAGCCTTGCACACAAAGATGCCTTGAAGCGAGGCCACTTTGTTACACGAGTAGGTAGGTACATCCACAGCGAGGTTCGGCGCCTTGACTACTTATGTGAGGCAAGTATTTTAACCCCGGACGTAAAAAAGAGGAGCGTCAGAAGTTTTATGTGTGTGTCAGCTTTCGTTACAGGTATAGAAACAATAGGTAGGCCACCCACCCGCATTTGAGGTGCTGGCAAGGAGAGACTTGAATCAGAATTGGGCCGTTTAAATGGGCAGAGAGTCTAAAATGTTTTTTTGCGGAGAGCACGTTAAGCCGTCGTTCCCGGTAACTATCATCAGCATCTGATAGTGGTCGTTAATAAATGAAACAAGTCCGCCAACCCGCATTGGAGCAGCTTGGTGAGACTACGCTCCATATCTCCTCTCCTATAAGGAGACCCTGACCTTTAATATGCTTATAATGATAAATAATTGTGCTGACACGGATCGACGGCTTAACAAGCTCTTCGAGACATGGGGATATAACGCTACAAGTTTCGAATCACCGGGATGAGGATTTTTAATAAGCATTTTTTTAAAGAATGAATAGCCCAATGTTTTATAACCCGACCGAGGACCTGAACCAATCACTCGTCCAAAGCCACTTCAGCACTTAAATCTGCTAAATTAAATAAGGACCGCGTAACCTGATGCCACATAGGCTAGACTAGACCCACGAGACACAAATATAATTTTGTCGTGATATTCTCCTAAGCCAAAGATTGCCTGGAAGAAATCGCTACTAAGCAATAAGGCCGCCTTTTGTACCTCTATTTCCTTCATATTTTTTTTATCGACTACAAGTTGGCCCTTGACTGCTATCACACCTGATGTTAAGTGATGATGCAGTCTAAGATGGAAGCAGGCTAACTTGTTTGGAGTGGGACGAAAATCCACACCCCTTTCGGTTTCTACACGACATCGTACCAGAACGCTAAATCGCTTCTCGATACATCTTTGTCGGTAGGGTAACTAGCCACGGCGAAAGCCTCCTACCAGCCAGCCACAAATTAAGAAAAATCTCAATCTACCCCGTCGGGAATCAAACCCTTGTCTTGGTCTGGCTGGTGGGAGGCTTTCGCCGTGGCTAGTTACCACCCTAACGATAAAAAAGTACTGCAAAGCGATTGAGCGTTCCGGTACGATGTCGTGTAGAAACTGATAGGGGTGTGAATTTTGTCCTACTCCTAATAAGTTAGCCCGTTTCCATCTTAGATTGCATCATCACTTAACATCAGGTGTGATAGCAATCAAAGGCCAATTTATAGTCTATAAAAAAATGACCAAGTGCAAACAATGTGTAATTGCCTATAGAGTCAGCAACAAATCTGCAAGGCACACTCGTACAGTTACGCTTCAACTGAGCACGCAGTCAATGGCGAAGTTATCGATAAAAGACTGAATCTACTATAACAGACAAGACTCAAGATTGATAAAGATTTTAAAGTAACACTAGAAGCGTTAATCTACTTTTATCGCGTTGTTTAGCTATCGCAGTGAACGTCTGTGTGACCAGGGCTTAAGAGATCATCCTTGCGTGGCTAAAGGAAAAAGTATGCCTATGGCGTTTTGTAAGTAAATGTGCCTTATACCTTCTTATATACACCTACTTATATTGAACAGAAGCAGGTGTTACTAAGCGGAAGTTCATTATAAATGTATAGGTAATTCTCTTGTCACGATGTTTGTCCGCTATGAACTCCGAAACAATTAAACTGATCTTCAAGCGTTACTACATATATGCAAGTTCGACGTTCGTCAATCATAAAGATTCCTATCTTTATTTTGCTAATTTATTCGAAAATCCAAGATGTTGACTGTACAAACTTCGTCGCTTGGATTCGTCGAGTTTTCAAGAAAAATGGCATAATACCTAAATTAATTGTTTACTGCTTTCTTGTGTATAACAGTTAAAATCCATTGCGTTCTCAACTCAAAAAGGACGAGACCGTCCAGTTTTACAGGTTTTAGTACAGTTCTAAGCTAGATAGATATAAATTACGCCTGTTGGTACGCAAAGATGCAGCCCATGGTTTAAAGCGCTTCCTTTATAAAAGATGCTTATGCATTATTGACTTGAAGGTTGTATGTGAAAGAAAATGCCCACGGGCACTGGCATACGAACCATACGGGCACATAGACCACTGGCTCATCACGAGAGAACGCGCTAGGCACAGCTAGTATAAAATTAAAAACCTTTTAAAATATTGTTGTCAGAAACTGTAGAACATATAGCGCCATCTGTAGTAGACAGTTATAAACATGAAGTATTTTCTCGAACTGCGCCATCTCTCGCGTGTAGCTAGAAATACTTCGTAACGTTTTGAGTTAGTTGCATGTAGTTGGTATAGATGGCGCTTTGAGTAATATATTAAAGACACAAATATAAGCTAGATGTCGCTTTCCTGTAAAATAAAAGAAGAGCTATTATTATGTTCCACGAAAAATAAAGATAAATAAAATACCTATGTCGTTACTAAGACCCATATGTTTTTTACTAAAATGAAATATTGTGCACATCATATTTGGGTCGTATTATTATATTTTTTTGTTTGACCAGGCAGCGAAATAGTTTTTCTTTATAAGAGGACATGTTTAAATATATAGCTTGGCAAGAAAGTCGTGAAAATAATGGTGGCGCCACTATCGTTCATGTGGCCACCCTATATAGTACGACAATAACGGTTTTGATACTTTTAGTTTAAATACAATTTTTAATTACGTGATTTCACTGACATACTTTAAAAATAATATTGGTTAGGATAGGAAAATAATTGTTGAAACTTCTAAAAGGATGGTAATGTATTTTTTAATTAGAAAATTTGTATTCATACAATAATTATACATATTTAATCAGAATCAAAAATGCTTTCGTCTAAATATTCTACGCCAGATAAGTTTTTCCACGTCAGATAAGTCCACGTCTTGGACGTATATCTACTGAACAGTTCAAGTTTCAGAAAAATCGATTCAATAGTTCGGTAAAATTTAAAACATGTGGATGTTTACGGGTTAAGACCTTCAAAAACTTGCTAGACACCTGAAAATCCCAAGGCACCGAGAGCCAAATTCCATAGATCCTACTGCATTACCTGTGGCATGACAGGGAACGAACCCAGGACTTCGTGACCAGAGGCTAGCCACTAGAGCAGTGATTCTCAACCTTTTTTTTGTTGCGGCACACATTTAATGATTTCAAAATTTGGCGGCACACAAAGAAAAAGATAAAAATTATTTACATACTAAACACACTGCATAAATAGTTTATGACAAAAATTTTAAATACACCAAGACCCCGCTTTGCGTCGCTAATGTGTTCCTTAAAAATGCGACGCAAAGTGAATCACAAATTTTGAAAACAAGTAATAAAATAATTTATTTTTTTATGGATTTAAATATATATTCATGTTAAAAATATTTTTCTTTTTAAATAATATAATTTAATAATATTAACAAATTTGGCGGCACACTTTAGAAATTTGTACATTGGTTGAGAATCACTGCACTAGAGTAAGGAAGCAGCCAAGACAAACTTGAGTTTATCAAACGCGTTTTATTACTTGTAGTGTAACATCACTTGCATCTTATTCATGTGTCAGTTGCGAAAGCGATAGCGAACCGAACTGCATAGGATCGTTTCTTCCGGTTCGCTTCGCTTTCGTTTCGCCACGCGTTTGGCTCGTCTTGTGTTTGACAAAGCTTTAATTTTATAAATCTAAGAGCTATTTGTTTAAAAGAAAATATTAGGTTTTAATATTACAATGCGTTAATATGTGACTTGCTTATACTTAGACTTTTATGTATAATTTAGTAGTAGTAAATTAGTCTAATAACTTCGCCTTGCACTAAACTAGACCATGAAAAATTGTCAACTTCTAACTGGGAATCAAACCTATTTTATTCTTACTTTTGTCTAGGCGCTGGTCGATTCCCGCTATTCAAACCAAATCAAATAAAAAGTAAAAAAGGAAGAGGAATATTAAAATTCAGATTACATATAAGTACTTATTATTTCATCGGCCAGTATTTTTGACAAGTGTCTATCAAATGCCTGTCAAAATGTCTTAAAAGTGACACTTCGGTAAGTTATCTTAAAAAAATACTGCCTACCTACAATAAGTGGCATAGTTATTCTGTACAAATAATAAAAGTAAATCTATAGAAGGGACGTATCTATAGAAATGGACCCCAAAAGGGTCCACAGGTGTATGTTTAATATCAAAGAATGTTCAAAAGCTACCGATTACTACTGAAGCGGCATGCCTTTGCATCTTTAGTGAAAAAAAAATATAACTTCTTTGTCACAGTTTAATCTTCACGGTTGAAGTTGGGAGGATGTTTTATATTGACACGAATGAATGCACGCGACTTCGTTCGCGAGAAAATCAGCTTAATGCAACCATATTGCTTCTAATAACATTAAATTAAAAATTTAAAAAACCCCCGACCCAAATTAAAAACATGAAAAGACCCAATCAAGATAAATTCAACGAGCCCAAACTCGATGGGTTTACTAAAAAGGTAGACCAGGGTTACGTCTCCTACCTTCGAGCCTTATCATCAGACCAGCTCAGTGGTTCGAGAAGACATTAGTGTTTCAAATGTCAGATCACACACATGCTTTCAAGCAAACTGAGCGAGTAACATTTCTACCACACCTAACAAACGACCTGATAACCTTGAAGAACTGAACCGATTTCTACCAAACATAGCTAGGAACACTCTTGACTGATATACCTTTCAAAAAACCGCATTAAAATCGGATCATCCGTTTGGGAGTTACGATGCCACAGACAGACACATACACATACATTTACACAGACACGTCAAACTTATAACACCCCGTCGTTTTTGCGTCGCGGGTTAAAAAAAGACCTTAAAAAGAAAGTAAGAACGTGATAATTTTTGTAGAATAAGTACCTATCATTATCATTATCATCATCATTAGCCTATTAACAGATCACCACAGGGCCAACACCTTGTTGGAGAGGGGGTATGGAGCATATACCCACCACGCTGCTCCAATGTGAGTTTAAGGTTATAACATACTTAATTATAATGTTTGACGATCACTATCAGATATTGATGTTAACGATTGACACCGAAACCTTAACGTGCTTTCCGAGGCAAGGGGGTGTAACACCAATTTACTAACTCGGGGCTTAGTTTACTGATAATTTTTTACAAGAAAGAAAAATTAGTAATACCTCATAGCCCGATGCAGGATTCAAATCAAGGACCTCGTCATCAAAGCTATATATAGGTTTACCATTAGACTAGCGAGTTATTAAAAGATAAGTAAATCAATAACTTTATTGTAGGTATTACACATTGTTACAGATAATGTCTTATTAATGGGATTAGGCAGCGTATTCACGCAAAACAAACCCCTCACAAATTTATACCAAAACCTTGCTAGCGAATAATTCTATTTACCTATTGGTAAAGATACGATTTTTGCCAATAAATAGAATTAGTAAGTAAATACTAATAAGTAAGATTTTGAGATAATCGTAAACTGAGAAATAGACAGACAGGCGCGATGGAGAACTTTGACATATTGTTGGAGAAATAAAGATTCGATTACCTACCCACAATTAAAGGTTATTGTGGATGATAGAAAGCTTTTTTTCTGAAAATGCTACTAAATGATTCTGATTACTTACAGTAGCCAATATTACTGTAAGTAATACCTATTTCTTTAATAAAAATTACAAAGGGGCGATAAACTAAAGGGTCTATGGTGTAAATGACAGCTCCGTAGCCCCAGCTGGCCGGTCGTAGGGTGACGAGGTCGCAGCTCCACGCGACTGCGCACGGCGCCGGGCGGCTTCGCGCCGCGCAGTCGACGCGCGCATGCGCTCAGCGTTTGACGTGTGTGTGTGACAGTTCGCGATTAGTCGCCCGCTTGACGTTTCGTAACATTTTGTGTAACAGATTTGCAGTGAATTTCGCTATTTTGAACGGTAAATAACATAAAAATGGAGAGGAACGAACGCAAAACGACAGCTCGTGCTCACACAATAACTCTTGATCGTGATTCAAAGTTTATTTTGCGAAAAGTTTTGATGGATTTCGCTATCTTATTCATTGGTGAGTATTTTGATAATTAATTTATATAAAATCTCACTGAAAAATATTGTTATTGTGAGATTTATATCGTACGTTCAATACATTTTGTTTTATTGAACGGTTTAAAACTTTCAGCTAGCTGTAGGAAATCTTTCTTCCTCGTTTCCTGCGATACATTGACATTGATTCTTATTCAAGGCCGTTGGTTTTGCATTATAATAAAACGAGTAAACGGACGCAATTTGTGAATAAAAGTGGAACGGAATGGCCTGGTTTTTGTTATCAATCGTGAAGTCGTGAAATAGATTTTGCACTGTAATAGAACTATACTGAAAATTACACAGTGCCATATTTTATCTACATTGTACTTATCGTTTCCGCCAAAACATTACGCGAAAAGCCATTTAATTTTAAGTTTATTTAACTAATTACTTGAATACCAGCAAATATCACTTATGATTATGAAGTTTAAGTTAAACAATAATTAATTAGATATATCTACTACCTACCGGTATTTATTTTTTAAGTATTTATTTAAGTTTTAAGTTGTAAAACAGCCCACGAAAATCTAATTTTTGAATTTGAACCAATAGCATGCTTTCTCGTTAAAGTGAAACTCATTTTAGACTACGTTTAATTTTAAAATGTTACTATTCTAATAAGATTTAATTGGGTGTTAGTAGACAGATGTCAACCTCGTTGTGTTATGAACCTATGTGGCTTCATCACTAAGCCCTGGGTTCAATTTCTAGGTCGGGCTATGAAATATCGTGCCTGTCGTTTTCCTAGATATTGTCAGCAAAAATTCCAAGCCCGGAGTTGAGATGTTGGTAGGTGTTTGCCACGACGACTACGTTAGGGTCGTTGGATAAGTCGTCTATTTCGGTCATCTAATAGTAATCGTCGCAACATCATACATTAACACTCTAAGCCCTTTAGGTTTAGGTCTAGAGAAGCTTTTTATTCCCTCTCACTCTCCTTGAGGGTCTGGTCCCTTAAAACCTTAAAGCCATGGTAGTTTCCAAAGCATATAAACCCAAAGTAAACCATACCAAAACCCAGTTACGATATTATCGTACTTAAATATAGCACTGTAGCACAGAATACGAAGGTTTGGCGATCACAGGCTGTCGATCTATTAGCTGTGGTCGAGAGGTCTTGGGAAATGAAACTATTGTCATGTTGCAAAAATACAATAGACAAAGTTATTAGATAGACCGATAGACTTGACGGCGTCCATGGTGCAGTGGTATGCGCGGTGGACTTACAAGTCAGAGGTCCCCGGTTTGATGCCCAGCGTCTGGCTGGGACGCTTTGACCTTGGCTAGTTACCACCCTACTGGCAAAGACGTACCGCCAAGCGTTTTGACGTTCCGGTACTACGTCATGTAGAAAAAAAACTGAAAGGAGTGTGGATTTTTATTCTACTCCTAAGCAGTTAGATTGCATCATCACTTACCATCAGGTGAGATTGCAGTCAAGGGCTAACTTGTATGTTCATTAAAATTAAATTTAGTAAACAGCTAATCTATTCGTTGATGCAGCTCAATTTGCCCGATTGCGTAAGCAATGACCCGAGTAATTCCGCGAGTAATAAAAATTGCAATAAACGCAATGCAATCTACACAAGTTTCCTCATAACCACCTCCTTATTTGACGGTCACTGGCCAAAGGCCACAACCCACAGAATTTTTTATCACCTGAAGTCATCGTTTTTGTCAACTTGGAGCAGTTGTATGACCTTGCTTTATTACCGGAAGATTCTGGGTTCGACAGATTAATTTATTTTTTTAAATTACCTCTGTAGTATATTGGCTAATTTAGTCAATGAGTCACAATGAAAAACATCACTATATGCAATGAAAATCAGCCTTGATTGACACTCCCGAGTTAGCACGTAAACAACATACCTATACTAAAGCCAAACTCGATTGAGAATGCTTGTCAACAAACAAATTAAAAATGAAGGTAGAAAATGTAAAAAATTTTATGCCTAATAAATTTAAAACATTTTATTTAAAAATATTGAATATATTGATTAGTTTTAAACTTACTAATCTAATTTATTGTAATGAATTCGTCATTAACTAATTAATTAAAAAAACAGCTGTAAAATGACTAGTGATTTCTACCTTCATGTTTATTTTGTTTGTTGACAAGCATTCTCAATCGAGTTAGGGCTTTAGTATAGTCATTTCTGATATGCTTTAATTTACCAAACTACGAAGCGATTTCACGTTCCGTTACGATGCTGCATAGAAACCAGTCAGGATCTCTCTCAACTGAGCCAGACAGTCTTATTTATTATATGTATTATATTGCGGGACTCTAAACAATAAGTTTATGATTAAAGGCAAGGTCAAAAGTATCTTATACCGACGTAAGGTAAACGTCCCAATAGTCGTCAGTTTCTGAACTTCGCTACCTTTGCAGCCTTGCCAGATTACTACTAGTCATAGTAGAGAAATACTAATTACATGACAAGAGAGCAAATTTAATTAATTTTTTGAGAAATATAATTTTGGTATTAATTAGTTAATATAATGTAACTAAATATTAAAAAAATTTCAAAATGAGCGATTTGTACCAGTATCCGTCACGTTTGTCCTATTTATCGTCAAAATGTACCAAAACTCGTCAATTTTTAAAAAGAATTTGAACTTTATTGATTGAGACATAAAGTTCATTTTATTAATTATTTTTTTAGTTCAATACATATGATATGATTTTAGCACTCCAGCTTTAAAAATTTGTAATCAGAATGGGAATAGTATGCAGTCGATCTGGTGGTACTTGTTAATGGTAAATTTCCGAGCACCGTGTCTTACCAATCGATCGAACTATACAAATCCTACAGAGATTTTGCAATTTGACGTACTATACTAAAGCCAAACTCGATTGAGAATGCTTGTCAACAAACTAATTTAAAATGAAGGTATAAAATGCAACACATTTTATGCCTAATAAATATAAAATTATGTTTTGTTTTTTTATAAAATCTTATTTAAAAGATATTGAATATATGAATTAGTTTTAAGCTTACTAATCTAATTTATTGTCATTAATTCGTTACGAACAAATTGGATAAAAAAAAATTAGGTCAGAGGTTGCTTAAAATGCCATCTGGATCTCGTGCTTTTTGGTCTCTTTCCAAAGCCATTCAAGGCAACTTCTGCCGTTCTTCTTGTCCATCGCTCTGCAAATCAGACGATACACTGGCCTATTCTGCTAAAAAGGAAGCAGAAATTCTCGGTACTCTCTTTGACAATAATTCTACGCTTGATGATCGGGGAAATACACCGCCTACCATCCCGCGGTGTAATAGCTCTTTGCGTGACATACTCTTCACCCAGCGTGAAGTGCACAAAGCGCTTTTGTCCCTAGACATCAACAAGGCAAGTGGGCCGGATGGTATCCCAGCGGTTGTGTTGAGAACTTGTGCACAAGAGCAGACTCCAGTACTGACACGTCTGTTTCGACTTTCCTACTCCTCCAGTACTGTTCCGACTACGTGGAAGACTGCCTTGGTACACCCTGTACCTAAAAAAGGCGATAAGTCAATCCCATCTAACTATAGGCCTATTTCTATAAACACCGTGCTCTCCGAAGTGATGGAACAAATTATCAACGCGCAACTTTTTGGGTACCTAGAAGAACGTCAACTCCTCAGCGATCTTCAATATGGCTTTCGCAATGGCCGATCAGCTGACGACCTCCTAGTCTACTCCCCGTTGGGCACAGGCCTTAGAGAGTAAAGGAGAAGCTTTCGCGACGAGCTTAGATATTGCGAAGACGTTTGATCGAGTATGGCATAAGGCACTTCTGCCCAAACTACCTTCTTATGGACCCCCGCAGAAGCTATGCGATTGGATCGCCAGCTTTTTAAATGAACGGGGCATTAAATTCGTAGTCGACGGTTTGTGCTCCGTTCCCAAATCAACCTCTAGATTTTCTAGATCGTTTCTGCCGCGCATATGCAGACTCTGGAACCAACTTCCTGCTGCGGTATTTTCTGCCTATTATAACATAGGGGTATTTAAGGGGCAAATAAATCAATTCCTCAAAGGCTGGCAACGCCTTAGCAGTACCTCTGGTGTTGCAAATGTACATAGGCGGTGGTAATCAGTCAAAATCAGGTGACCCGCAGGTGAGCTCGTTTGCCCGCATTAATAGCGATGAAAAAAATACGTATCTAACGATATGTTTAAGCAAATTCAAATTCAAAATTCAAAATCGTTTATTTCAAGTAGGCTTATTACAAGCACTTTTGAAACGTCAAATTTGACTATTTGTAGTGACTCTACCACCGGCTCGGAAGGCAGGCCCTGTTGAGAAGAGCCGGCAAGAAACTCAACAGTTGCTCTTTTTATAATATTATTAATTTTACAATATTAAGTGTGTTGTTACATAAAGTTATTTATTTTACTTCCTGTGTGAAGTTGAAAGCCGATCCAATTGCCTTTGAACATCTTTGTCATTTAAAAATTCATCGATAGTATAATAACCCTGACTCAGCAAGTGAGTTTTAATACATTGTTTAAACTTATGCAATGGCAGATCTAAAACTGAATTGGGCATCTTGTTGTATCCTACGAAATATTTTTATATGTACACCCAATCCTACGAAAGATTTTTGTACTTTTCGGAGGCGATAAGCTGATATGACTAACTTATGTCCATTTCTAGGAAGACGATCGTTTAAATCCTTTTTCTGTTTATATATATTTATATTTTGTTTAACAAAGACTAGGTTATTGAATATGTATTGACAGGCTACTGTAAGAACTTACACCCTTATCCCCACGCAATAAAGCTTAAACTAGAAACGGTGTCAGGTTTACGTTCATTTGTAGTGTATGTCCCAGTAGTCGTCAAAGTTTTGACGAGTTCCGGGTCAAGTTGGGAATTCAAAGTACGAGTAGACGTCACACGTCCAAAATAAAAATGAAAAGAAATATAACACGGTTTTTTTAATTATTTCGGTAGAAAATTAAATTAACTCTTGTACAAAATAATTGGATATATCAAAAGTTGACAACAAATGTTACAAAAGTTACATTGTATACAAGCATGCAGAGCAGCGATTCAGTGCCTAAACTTGTAAAAAAATACAAATATTCAAAAACGCAAACTTTCGTTTGTTGTTTCTCAAACACCAATAAAGTGCTGATTAATAATTTGCATACAAATTATCGTGTATAATACCACAAATATGTTAGCATAAAAAAATTTGACTTAGTTACTATAAGAAATAAATAACAGGCCTTTTTCCATATTATGACGGCTATTGGGACACTGTCGACTTTACCAGCGTTTACCTTACTTGTATGAAAGGTTTAATAAAATTGGAAGAAGCGACAGGGACATGCAAGGATCGTGGCAAGTGGAAGGATGTGGTCTCTGCCTACCCCTATGGGAATGAGGCGTGATGTATGTATGTAATAATAAAGACCGAGATCGAAAATTTAACGTGTTCTCCCATGCACGGGGGTGTAACACGACCAACTTATCAATTTTGGATTGATTTTTGACTGAAAATTTTATGTAAGAATGTAAGTGTAGAGTGTATGTAAGGTCCAAAGCACTGGGCCAACGAGGCACAAAATTGAAAGCGGATTGGGCTTGATAGGTAGGTAACATCAAAATCGATGTACTTTTTTTTTTTTATCGACTACAAGTTAGCCCTTGACTGCTATCACACCTGATGTTAAGTGATGATGCAGTCTAAGATGAAAGCGGGCTAATTTGTTAGGAGTGGTTTCTACACGACATCGTACCGGAACGCTAAATCGCTTGGCGGTACGTCTTTGTCGCCAGGAAAAGACAAATTAAGAAAAATCTCAATCTGCCCCGCCGGGAATCGAACCCAGGACCTCCGTCTTATAAATCCACCGTGCATACCACTGCGCCACGGAGGTCGTCAAACTCAAAAAACGCCGTACTAGCGGGACAGAAGTACGTCGGAGTAATTAATTGACACATGCACTTATCGTGGGCTAATCAAATTAAACTTGCACATTTCCGAGTAGCGGTTGTCTGTGGGCGCGTGATGAATGGGCGGCACTTGAGCCGTCAATGCGCCCTTGTGTGCGCATGGGCATGCTGGGAACCGATGCGCGATGTGAGTAAACTTTGTTAGTAAGTTTGGAGCGCAAATAAGCTGATGTAACCAACGCCGGTTTGTTGTTCGACATTCAAAAAACTTTCGTATCAAATTTAAATTTACAATTCGTTTATTTCAACTTCGTAGGTAGAGTGTAAGCACTTTTGGAATGTCAAATTGACTGTAGTAACTATTGACCGTTATATAAATATATGCATCATTGTCATTAGCAGCCTAGCAACCTACCGCAGAGACAAGCACTTGCTGTGTCGGACTTCTTCTTTCGATCTCTTTAGGGATCGAGGAAAGGTACAGTCCTCCCTCTTTAATATAAAGCTTAGACTTACCCCGCTGGCCCAACGCAGGTTGGCGGTACTGGGGTGCTAATAATTGATTCTTTAACGATCACCATTAGATGTCGGTGAGAATATCAGAGACAGAGAGCTTAACATTCTCTTCGAGGCGTGGTGATGTAAACCTCTGACTTCCCAACTCTGAGTTTAGATTTTATACTGAGAATTTTATAGAAGAAGGAAAAGCTCAGTATTCCGATCTAGGACTCGAACCCAGCACCTCGTGACAAAGCCACATATTATAGACTAACCACTTAACCCAGATAATACGGGGAGAGAAAAACTTTGAATATATTGGTAATTTTTTATATATGGTAATATTAGGGTTCCATTATCAAGAAAAAAATAACAAAAAAATATTTGACCTTTTGGGAAAGCTGGAAAATGGTGTTCTTTTAAAGGAACGCTAGTAATATCCACTACTGTCACGTGGTATCTGAATTATTATAGGTAAATGGAAGATAAATAAAATTACGTTATTATTTTACAGATTTTATTATTAAAAAAGGAAAGCAATTATTAGTCCCATTGGAAACGTATCCATAGGTACTTTGTACCTTGATCTTGGTATACAAACTGTCCATAAAAATAGCCCGATGCTGCTATAGGTATCAGGAAAAACTGTCCATACACATAAATGAGCTTGCCCGAGCTCTAACTCTCGAGGGGGGGAAATCAATATGTTCGACTTCAGATACACAGCATTGCTGATCTCAAACATAGTTTTTCATAACAAGCCAAAAGAGGGGTCTGCTGCCAGAAAATCTACAGCAAAGATGAGCTCCAGGTTATGACCATAGTGCTCAGTTATTCAGCTAGAAGAGTGATTTATTGTTTGTGTATAGATTGCCATGATACAGTATAAAAACGAAAAAAAATGGATACTTTTTATTGTATCGTATGGTGCAACAAAAGACATTCCTTTGAGTGAGTGTAAAGTAATTTTACACTATACACAAAATAATTTTACATTCTTGTGACAAATGCAACACCTAGTCGTAGTCTGCTTCTCTTGATATTTTATAATGTGTCCTATATTATCATAACACAATTCTTTATGCAAGTAGGTACTTAGAACTATGACCAAATTTATAATTTTGATTCATTTTGATAGTCTCAATTATGCCGGTAGCAACAGAAATCACAAATGAAAATTTCCGAAATACTAAATTCAAACGTTTCACGCTCTGTCTTCTGCATATCTTTAGTATGCGGTTAAGGACATTTAGAAAACACAATTTCCCCTCGTAGTACTAGTGGCTTTTATCCCCCGTTGACCCATTACATTTATTAGATTGACTGATTTAAAAAAATATCGAAAAATAAATGAAAAAGTGCTCTATTATCTATAGCGCCGAATGTCAACTGAGGAATATCTGTTCCTTGACCTTGGTAAGGATCAAACCAAGCTATATAGTCTAAGGGTATTGCACCGACATAAAATTTGCAGCCCCATCTGATTGATTGCTTGGATGGATGGCCATCATAATAAGGTACCATAGCTTGATCTATACTGTAGTTCTCCTCAAAAGGAGCAATTACAGTTCTCGGATGGCAAAATTGTGATGCTAAAAGGTATGTTTTTTTCATCGTCAATATGTTCCAGTTGTTCGATGATTTTAAACAAACAAATCACGTTGACATGATCTGAAAAGTAAAAGAACAATATGAGCAAATCTGTATTGTTATAGTAGTTCATCTTACTAGCGTTTGATAAAAAGAACACCTAATTCAACGACAAAACTTTAACTTAAAATATTACTATTTCATATGAAAAATGTACACAAAATATTGTCAAAGAAGACAATATTACGATGCTAAGCAGTTTTATACTGAATATTACGAAATTGATATAAACTTACCTTTCGTCGTTCATCCTTATTTTTTTTTAGAAATAAAATACAGAAAAACACCACTAATGATAATTTATTTACACATGCAATGACTTCTAAATCGAAGAATATAGTTTTGTTTCGCGATACGTAACATAAACTTTATTCTGGTTTGCCCTCAATTCGCTAGATATTTTTTTTCCCGAGGTGTTCCTTTAAAAGTGAGCTAGTAACAACTGGGTTAACTAATGGGGCAGTATAAATATAACGACCATGCTAGTATTAATACATATAATTACTTATAGTACGTACTCAAAGAAATGAGCGCAAAAAATCGTTCCGCGAGTAATTGATCGCGAAATGATACCGCAGGTTCGGTGCTAGGTCAAATTGGTTAGGTGCAATGAACGCAGGATGTGAACGGTGGGCGTACCGAGCCGCCAAACAAAGTGGCAGGTAATTGCCCGCCTGTCAAAACATCCGACGCGATGCCTGTCAGATTAGTCGTATCCGTTAAGGAGCGCATATCGAGCAGGATACGCGCTACGCGAGAATTAAAAACTTAACTGTCAGATGTCAGATGAGATGTGACAGCTCGTTTGCCGCCAATTTTGTTGTAAATCGCGGGTAAATGCATTTATAAATCAATGTGGAATTTATTTTATAAATGTAAGTTCATAAACACGACTTCTGATAAATTATGGTCTAAACAAGGTAAAAACATAATAATTATCACCTGAATTTGTTAATGTAGGTATTATAAAAAGTATTACTATCGTAAAGTGTACCTTTTTTTTAAGCGGGCTAACTTGTTAGGAGTGGGACGAAAATCCTCACCCCTTTCGGTTTCTACACGACATCGTACCGGAACGCTAAATCGCTTGGCGATACGTCTTTGTTGGTAGGGTGGTAACTAGCCACGGCGAAAGCCTCCCACCAGCCAGACCAAGGCGAATTAAGAAAAATCTCAACCTGCCCCGCCGGGAATCGAACCCAGGACCTCCGTCTTATAAATCCATCGCGCATACCACTGCGCCACGGATGTCGTCAAAAAGTCACTACCTTGTAGTGTAGTTATACATTTTCAATGTTGGTTTAAAATCAGGAGTCTGTTTTGTTGGTCAATTGCAAGGCAGTCCTCAGTCCTATGAAAGATAGTGGAAGTAGACCTTAGATGTGTCACGCTCCTTCCGTGCAGATTGGCGGGTTTAGTTCGGTAATGTCCCACTCGATAAAGGAAACTATTAGTTAATAACAATGTACTGCATAATGTGCTTTCCGACTCCGAGGAACAAAATACAAAAAAAAAACATTGCACCAAAAACTTCCCCATTTCGGGCAAACTGTAACTTTAAAGGAAGAAAAATCAAATATCACGATTATATTAGCTTGAGCAATATCTAAGTTAGTGTGTGTGTTAGAGAGATATATAGAGACGAAATAAAGGTAGTGTAGCGCTACGGGACTTGAACCCAGGAGCATAGCTGCAGTAGGCTTATCACTGCAAAGGCATTCATAGTAAAGCGTATCTACCTACTAATAAAAAAACAATGCTTGTCAATTACAGCCTTGTTTCCCACCAATTTCATGATAAATGTGTCAAGGAGTGCCACTAAAAAAATATATGGCGCCTACGTTCTTTAAAGTTTTAAATTGTTTAAAAAAAACTGAAATAATTGCTCTGTTTACGTTTTCTTTTCGACATTAAAAGAGATCGTAATATTATGACAGGTCGCTTGACGCCATTTTACACGTCAAGGCTTTTTAATGAGATAAAATTATAAATAACTTCATACTCGTAGGTATATTTTTGTTTCAATTAAATTAATCTGTTATATCAGTGGATCTATACTAAAGCCAAACTCGATTGAGAATGCCTGTCAACAAACAAATTTAAAATGAAGGTAGAAAATGCAACACACTTAATGTCTAATACATTTAAAATTACGATTTGTTTATTTATAAAATCTTATTTAAAAGATATTGAATATATTAATTAGTTTTAAACTTACTTATCCAAATTATTTTCATGAATTCGTCACTAAGTAGTTAATTAAAAAAAAATAGTTGTAAAATGACTAGTGATTTGTACCTTCATTTTTAATTTGTTTGTTGACAAGCATTCTCAATCGAGTTTGGCTTTAGTATAGAGGTCCTATTAACTTGACGTAACTGCGTAGTTGAACCAGTAGTCAGCCTATGTCGCTTCGGATTATGCGGTGCTGGGTTCAACTCCTATAATGAGCGGGAAATAAGATTATTGGATGATTTTTCCGAAAAATTCTCAGTAGCAGTCTGGAGTTGGAAAGTTTATGGTATTTAACTCCTGTCACGGTAGAATCACTATGATTAATATTAACTAAACTTCGTGACATCTTTTTGTCCAAAATTCCTCAGTGCCTGAAGACGAGAGTCTTCGAACAGCCCGTGTAGCCAGTGATGACCTAGGATACGAATCTTGGTCGCTAACTGCGGGCTTCATAAGAAGGCTCAGAGTCACTCAGCGGGCGATGGAAAGAGCAATGCTCGGAGTATCTCTGCGTGATCGAATCAGAAATGAGGAGATCCGCAGAAGAACCAAAGTAACCGACATAGCTCAGCGAGTCGCAGAACTGAAGTGGCAATGGGCGGGGCACGTAGTTCGAACAGCTGATGGACGTTGGGGGCCCAAGGTGGTAGAGTGGCGACCCCGCACCGGAAAGCGCAGCGTTGGTCGACCCCCAACCAGGTGGACTGACGACATCAAACGTGTCGCAGGGAGCCGCTGGCAACAGGCGGCTCGGGATCGTTGTGTTTGGAAGTCCCTAAAAAAGGCCTATGTCCAACAGTGGACGTCTACAGGCTGGTAATGATGATGAATGATGAATATCAACTAAAGCGATCTATACAAAGTCAAACGTGGTCATCCCTGAGGTTGATGATATTACTCTTGTGTTAAGGCGCTTATAATAAAGTAATTCGGCTAAGCAGTAAATTTAATTAAATTAAAATTAATTAACACTTACCTCATAGCTTTTATTTGTGTTAATTAAAGTTACGTCGAGTTATTTTATTTGTTTTGCACTAACTAATTAGGTATTTTATCTGCCGATTGTACAAGAGTTAAGTATTTTTTATTCATTAGGTACAATCTAGCCCTTGACTGCAATCACACGTGATGTTAAGTGATGATGCAATCTAAGATGGAAGCCGACTAACTTGTTACAAGTCTGATAAAATCCACGCCCCTTTCGGTTTCTCTACGACATCGTATTGGAACGCTAAATTACTTAGCGGGACGTCTTTGTCGGTAGGGTGGCAACTAGCCATGACCGAAGCCTTCCACCAGCCAAATCTAGACAAATTCAGAAAATCTTATTCGTCCCAGTCGGGAATCGAACCCAGGATCTCCGTCTTATAAATCCACTGCGCCACGGAGTCCGTAAAGTAACAACACTTAACGCTTGAGCATGGAACTTAACTTCTTAAGTGGGAGGTACATTGTGTGCGCGCATCTTATCTTTATGTACCAAACATGTTGCTGCAACGATTAGCGGCGGCCCGACGCTTGGCTTCAGTCGCCTCGCGTGTGACAAAGATGATCTAACTAAACAGACATTCCACTATGATGTATGTTACAAAGGTAGTACAAATAACCTAGGGTCGGGAAACGGCTTCCAGCCGTTCACACTCCTACATTTCTGCTACGCTCAATATTGAACGCAATGTTATACTTTATTTAGTTTTTCCTTTTTCGTAAAAATTTTAACCACAAGTGCATATTCTAAACAATTTTATGTCTAGTTTATTTTCGTTTCAACAATATCACCAAAAGCTAGTTGATCTAGGTCAACCGGAAGTGGGTAAAAACACTCCTCAGACTTTTTCCTATAAGGATATGTCGACATATCGGGGATCGGCCAAGCCGTTTGGGGGTTGTAAGGGAACATATAAATAGTGCGGACAGACAGACAACAAGGATTTAAAGCATTCCGCAGAAATGACGGCCTCCGTGGCGCAGTGGTTTGCGCGGTGGATTTATAAGACGGAGGTCCCGGGTTCGATTCCCGGCAGGGCAGATTGAGATTTTTCTTAATTTGGCTTGGTCTGGCAGGTGGGAGCCACCCAACCGACAAAGACGTACCGCCAAGCGATTTAGCCTTCCGGTACGATGTCGTGTAGAAACCGCAAGGGGTGTGGATTTCCATCCTACTCCTAACAAGTTAGTCCGCTAAGTTAAGTGATAATGCAATCTAAGATGGACTTAGATTGCATTATCACTTAACATCAGCCAGCCAACTTGTAGTCAATAAAAAAAAATGCAAAGATCCAAAAGGGTCGAATGGCAGGCCTATGGTGAGACCTGCCTATCGACTAATAATGTTGTATGTTAAAGTATTACAGCACAAAACTTGTATATAAGTTCATGTGTGTATAGTCTTCATATCCCGAAGAAAATTGTAAATTGTGGTAAATGAAATATACAACATTCTCGATTATTTAGTTACTAATAAAAATTTACATATTTAGTTACTAAAAATAATTTATTTTTTATAAATACGACTGTTGGTATACAACGGTAATATAATTATATTATAACCCCGCCATTATTTATCATCAATCATTAACAACCTACATTGCAGCATCGTGGTAGGTTTACGCTTTACATCCCCTCTCCTACAAAAAGAGAAGCCTGGTTGTGTAGTGGGCCGTTAATTAATAATGATGAATGATATTATAGTAGGCACAGATCCATTATGGATTTGCGTCTACCATATGTCGTTTCTTCACGATATCATCTTTGCCAAAAGCCGTCGATAAGGTTCCCACGTGCATTTTGGCGTTCAATATTCTCGTTTGTATCGCGCGCTATATCTGTAGCACTTAGTGCAACCTCTACTTTTAATTAGCGGCCTAAAATAGAACGTGTAACAGAATTGAATGTATGTCGCTTCTATAAGTTCTGTACTGTATTTGCCCCTTTGTACAGCATTGTACTCGCTTGTTGGTGCAGTGGTTAATCTATGTGATTTTGGATCCTGTTCGAGTCCTGTTTTATGAAAAATTTAGTTTATTCTTTTACTAAACCGACGAACTTGTATGAAAAGGCTGTATCCCCTATAAGAATAAGGCTTGTGTGCACCAAGATTTCGGTTATCATAACCAACGGTTAACATAAGCTAAACGTAAAATTTACTGTTCACGACAACCCGTACACCGGTTAAGGACGTAAGCTCGGTTAAGATAACCGCCCGGTTTACGTCCTTAACCGGCGTACGGGATTATTATAAATAGTAAATTTATAGTAAAGTTATGTTTACCGTTGGTTATGATAACTGAAATCTTGGTGCACACAAGCCTAAGGCGTGATGTTATGTATGTATGTTTTTACTATGAAATTTTCAGTAACACAAACGTCCCCGTGTGCTTCAAAGAGTACGCTAAGCAGTTGATTCAGTTTTTATCATTACATTTGATAGTGATCGTTGAGATACGGAGTCTAACATTATCAAGCTGTGTCCGCCAGCCAACATTGCAACAGTGTAGTGGGTCTCAACTACAAAACCCCCTCCTATAGGAGCGAAGAGATCTGTAGATACCCTGTACTAATCCAGACCAAAGTAGTCTGGATTAGTACAGGGTACTAATTATTAAGGTAGTAATTATTAAGGAGATCTTAATAATTATGATGAAATAGTAACAATATACAGCCATTGCAAGATGCTTTATTGTATAGTCAGGATTATTACCTATTTAAAGGTTTCCCTGAAAACCAGCGTTGCTACTTCCTGTTATATTATGCTGAGTGGGAAGCCTTTATTCGGTCAGTTTTTGGTTTTTTTTTTGTTATTTAGTATAAGTCAAAGTTAACTGAATAATTTTTTTAAGCTATTGTATAGCTTCTATCGCGGGCCTTGAGAGTGGAGACCGAATCCAGAAAATCCGTAACGAAAAAACCTAACAGCCTCTCAATATCAAAAACATAATATCAAAAGCACAATTTCGGCAAAGACGTCATCGGGGAACGTGGCCTAGAGGTAAGGTGCTCTAAGTGCCCGGATTGCCAGAGAGACGCGGGTATCTCGCTCGAAAAAAAAATTGCGGAACCGACGGGATTCGAAACCGCGCCTTTCTGGCAATCTGGGTACTTAGAGCGCCTTACCGCTCGGCCACGGTCCCGATGACGTCAGTAGGTAAACATAAGTTGATAAAAAATGCTATGCAATAGCTTTACCGCGGCAGTCTCCAAATGTTTTATTTTCTTACAATTGTCTCACAATCTTTTTATTTCTTATTTTATAGTCAGAACAAAGATATCTGTCGATGGTATTTTCCTTATAATCACACGAAACGACAGTCGAAAACAATCAATGTGTCCTTTAAATTATTATTCTTAAGGCCAGGGTCGCCATAACATGGCCACGATGAACTGGCCCGTGGTTAATTCAACGGCTGTTTTATTGAATACAAATCATTTAGTCTCGTAGGTCCAGTTGAATTGAATTCAATTCAATGTTTTTCGTAATTTACTTTCGTAATTTTAATTATGATCAAGGAAACCCTTCCTTCCTCATGGTCAAACTAAAAATCCGAAGCTAAAATATTTTCCTTTTTTCGAAACAAACTTTGTAGTAGAGCGTCATGAACTTAAAAAAATATATTTTAATATAATCTATGCCACTGTTATTTAAAGCCGAAGATTCTGTTATTTTTTTGATGAATCTCTGAAACTAGCACTTGAATTGTAAAATATCCTGTTTTATTTTTCGCTAAATTTGAATCTCGATATTCCCACAGGAAAGGAATCAACGCGGATAAAACCACTGGGCACAGCTAGTACACAAATGAAACTATACTAAACCCAAACTCGATTGATAATGCTTGTCAACAAACAAATTAAAAATGAAGATAGAAATCACTAGTTATTTTTCACCTAATTTTTTTAATTATCTTGGTAATGACGAATTCATGACAATAAATTAGATAAGTAAGCTTAAAACTAATTAATATATTCAATATCTTTTAAATAAGATTTTATAAAAAAAAACAAAACATTATTTTGAATTTATTAGGCATAAAATGTGTTGCATTGTCTACCATCATTTTAAATTTGTTTGTTGACAAGCATTTTCAATCGAGTTTGGCTTCAGTAGAGTGGATATGCCTTCAAATAACGACGAACAACCCATTTTGTTTGAACACTTTCCTTTTGTTTAAAGGAAAATAATATTGTTAAGTTTTCATTGAAGGATAATTATAAATATATAATTGTCATAATAATATTCCTCAACATTATACAATTGAATAATAAGTGGTCTGCTTTTAGGAAAACGGAAAATTTTATTAGCTGTCTAACAAATTTGTAGTTATACTACTCGTAGCTTAAATGATTTACATTTTTAACCGACGAAAAAAAACGGAGGAGATTCTCAATTCGACACGTATATATATTTTTTTTAATTGTCCGATTTTGATCATTCTTTTTTTATTAAAAAGGGCACATTTCCAAGATGGTCCCATTGTCATTATGTTAGGATCTGATGATGATATCCTAGGAAAATTGAAGGAACTCTTCAAATTTTATAGGCACACTTGCAGCGATTTCGTTTTTTGTCTAGGTATCGGTAACTTTTTGGCTATATGTGCCGTATAATATACTATGAAAGTATAGTACGAGTACGTTACGTGGCGATAAATCACTAAAAAGTAAGAAAGCACTGACTTCATAGATATGCTTAAATAAATTAAAGCAACTAAATGACACAGTTATTTTTTACTTTTTAGTGCGTATTGAGTCGGTTCTATTTTTTGTTATATTTTTTTTTGTATTCATTACAAGTTAGCCCTCGATTGTAATCACACCTGATGGTAAGTGATGATGCAATCAAAGTTGGAAGCACGCTAACTTGTTAGGAGCAGGATAAAATCACACCCTTTAGGTTTCTACACGACATTGTAACGGAACGCTAAATTGCTTGGCGGTATATAGATAGTATGGTAACTAGCCACGACCGAAATCAAGCCAGCCAAACTAGCGCTAATCTAACAGTTAAAATTATATATTAAATTCGGCCTCCTACCTCGACCTAATGACGACCTCCGTGGCGCAGTGGTATGCGCGGTGGATTTTATAAGACGGAGGTCCTGGGTTCGATTCCCGGCGGGGCAGATTGAGATTTTTCTTAATTTTTCTTGGTCTGGCTGGTAGGAGGTTTTCGCCGTGGCTAGTTACCACCCTACCGACAAAGACGTACCGCCAAGCGATTTAGCGTTCCGGTACGATGTCGTGTAGAAACCGAAAGGGGTGTGGATTTCATCCCACTTCTAACGAGTTAGCCCGCTTCCATCTTAGACTGCATCATCACTTAACATCAGGTGTGATAGCAGTCAAGGGCCAACTTGTAGTCGATAAAAAAAAAGGCTTCCATCCATTGTGGAACAACGATACCATATACAAACATACCTACATACAAAAATTTACTAAAAGTTATTTTGGTTGATGAAAAATGGAAACGGTTAACAAGTCGCATGCGTAGGTATTCAATTGCATCTAAATATGATACAAGGAAACGCGTGCGCAAGCGCTTTCCGGTCTTGTTAAGTCTGCATTTCGCGGGATATGTTATACTCAATTGATACCGGAGACATAAACGGCCCTATCCTGTGTGTGGGCGCATTTATTAGCTGTTTGTATCTAGACCGAGCACCAATTAAGTAAGGTGCCGGGAAGTGACATATCTGTTTAGTGCCTGACTACTCTATGACTAAATACCTAGGATCAGACCTATCAGATCTGAGATATTTTTAACCCACGAAAAAAAACGGAAGAGGTTCTCAATTTGACACGTATATATATATATATATATATATATATATATCATCATCATTATCAGCCTATTAACGGCCCACTACAGGGCCAGGCCTCCCTCCTTATAGGAGAGGGGATATGGAGCGTACACCCACCACGCTGCTCCAATGCGGGTTGGCGGGCTTAGGGTGATAATGTTTCATTTACTAACGATCACTATCAGATGTTGATGATAGTGACCGGGACCGACGGCTTAACGTGCTCTCCGAGGCACGGGGGTGTAACACCACCAACTTCCAGGCTCCGGGCTTGGAATGTACTGAACATTTCATAGAAGAATGAAAAAGCTCCAAAGAATGAAGAAATTCCGTAACGAAAACACCTAACACCCCCTGAGTATCAAAAACATAATATCAAAAGTACAAATTCGGCAACGACGTCATCGGGGAACGTGGCTTAGCGGTAAGGCGCTCTAAGTGCCCGGATTGCCAGAGAGACACGGGTTCGAATCCTGCCGGTTCCGAAATTATTTTTTTTTTCAAGCGTGATATTTCGAAAAGTCATTATTTTTAAATTAATGACTTTTTGCAATATCACGCTTTAAAAAAAATTGCGGAACTGACGGGATTCGAACCCGCGTCTCTATGGCAATCCGGGCACTTAGAGCACCTTACCGCTAGGCCACGGTCCCGATGACATCAGTAGTTAAACATAAGTTGATAAAAAATGCTATGCAATAGCTTTACCGCGGCAGTCTCTGAATGCCACACTTCTTTTTTTTATGTATGACCACGCATAACTTTTTACAGAGTTGTCCGATTTTGATAATTCTTTTTTTATTAGAAAGGGCATATTTCCAAAGTGGCCCCATTGTCATCTTGTTACGATGTGATAATGATATCCTGGGGAAATTGAAGGAACTGTTCAAATTTTGGAGGCATACGTACAGTGATTTCGGTTTTTGTCTCGGTATCGGTAGCTTTTTGGCTACTAGTGCCGTATAATATATTATGACAGTATAGTACCAGTATGTTACGTGGCTATAAATCACTAAAAATTAGAAATAATTTCATAGTTAGGTATGATTAAGTAAATTAAAGCAACTAAATGACACAGTTATTTTTTACTTTTTGCTGCGTTTTGAGTCGGTTCTATTTTTTGTTAAAATTTTTTTTGTTTTATACCTATATTAGAATTGTTGTTTCATTGATTTAAATAAAAAAATATTATAATGTAACCAATTATAACTGGGACATTTATAATAACAGGACTGCCTAAACGCTAGTCTAAGTCGTAAGAATTTTGAATTTTTTGAATTTTGAGATGAGAAATCGATTAGTTCCTACACACGTCAAACGGACCACCTACGGTATTCCATTTGTATGTTGATTAAAGTGACGGGCCCACAAATAATAGCCTATCTGGCTTTCTTTAATTTATTATTACGCAATGAGACAAATTGGAAGTGCCAACATAAAAGCGTTTGATTACAAAGTGATTGAGGGCCCTTAAAGGTATTTATTAACTTGTATTAATAGTCACGTGATTGTTTACTTGTGAAAGTTTGTAAACTTTTTTAATTATTGTAGTATTTTATTTATCTTATCTTTTTAATAACTTTATTGCATGCTGGAGGACGGCATCATCCTTCGTTACTCTCAGACTAGTAACTATCAGAGAAACTAAGTATTATCAGCGTTGAAAGATCGTTATTAATAAATATGGAGTTACTTCCGACTAATGACACTTTTCTTAAACCGGTATTAAGGCGCACAATATGGCAACCCAGATTTTTTAAAAGTAAAAAGAGTGAGTATATGAAGGAATATGGAATGAATTTAAAGCTCAATTACCCTATTTTATCTGTGGTTGATTCATGACATGAATGACATAAAAATATTTTTGACAACTATAGTCGAATCGCTGTATCATGGTGCGGCTGGCAGTTGTCAGTATGGCAGTTGTCAGTATGATTAGGGATGTGACGCTTAGCAATTCATGTTTATCGCTGACGATACTCGCAGCATAAATCTTGCTCTCTTTAATGTTGTAAAAAAATTAGCTTGAAAATCAAATTATCATTTAATCGGTTCATTTAATCTCTGAAACTACCAGTCGGATTGTAAAAAAAAACCTTTTGTATATTATAGCTCAATTCATGAGGGGTGACTTAAGGTAATTTGTATCCAGATATTACAACGGGACCAGGAGCTACGCGAGTGAAACACCGGGCGACCGCTAGCTATTAATAATATCCGTCCTAGATTCAGATGATGAATTTAGTGACAATTCAAATGTTCCTGACACTGATATAAGTTTAGACGAATAAAATATATTTCTTCTTTGCTACCTTTTGAGTAAACATTGCCTGATGTTCTGTTGTTTAAAATTAGACTTATTAACAATAAAAATTGTACTACGTACAATATACGTTTGTTATTAAAAAAACATCGACTATCCATCGTAGCAGTACATCCCATCACTAGACACGTCTATGGCGTTACATTATACGTTATAACACTCTGCTTAATTTTTCTTTCAATTCGATTTTATTTGTAGATTAGAACATTCTGGCTGGATTTAACGGTTTTAAATTTAAGTTACTACATCTATTAATGATTTAATATAAGACGAATGTGGAACAGCTGAAATACTAAGTAATAATTTGTAAATCGCTTCAACTTAAAAGAGTGAAACGGAAAGTTAATGACATATGTCACGGGCACCATGTTAGAGCGCAGGCACTATAATTTAAACTTAAACTCGTGTTTTATGTGTGGTGGTATGAAACCACCTCTGGAATCTCCAATTAAATCGTTTTTGATCAAGTCAATTATAAAAACTGCAGTTTCTCTATGGAATCGATATTTTGTTTTGATATCGGCTTCTTGCAGTTCTTCAAATGGATTGAAGCGTATTTTGGCTTTTTAGATTATTAATTTCATTTATCTTCTTCAAATCGTCGATATAACAATCCCTGTCCATCTTGTTATATGAATCTTCAATTTAATCAAGTTTAACTGTAAACAACCACAACACATCTAGAAAAATAACGGAAGACAAGACGCTGTAAACGTCAAAAACTGCAATTATGTCAACTACTCATTCGTTAAACCATGTAGCACCGATGATTAAAGGAGAATGGCGAGATTGTATGTACCTTTGGACCCGAAGAAAACGGTAGCGTTCAAAGTAGAAACTTATTAGCAGTTGTAAAACATAACATAACTAAGAAAAAAGCAAATGGTAAGTAGGTTAGAAAAGTTGGGAGAAAAAAGATATGAAAGCTTTTACCTTATAACCTCAAATATTAACCACCACAAAAATGTCAATTACTTTCAACGTTTAAATCACTTGGAGTATATTAAATCAACGCAAAATGTAACATTAAAACCCGAAAATTATCAACAACCAACATCAAACAATATTGTTTATTAATATGACTGTTAGTTTTAAACACAATGACAATACCTAATAGTCCTGCCAACATTTGTCTGTCAAAAAATAAAGTCTATTAAGTCAAAATAAGTATACATAACAGACAAGTTCCTTTTTAAATGTCACTTAATTAATCAATAGCCTAGCACCACATGAACCCAAAATATCATGTTATAGCTGGACAAGAAAGTCGTGAAAATAATGGTCGCGTCACAACCGTTCATGTGGGCACTCTATATAGTACGACAATATCGGTTTTGATACTTTGATTTAAATACAATTTTTAATAACGTGATTTCACTGACACACTTTCAAAATAATATTGGTTAGGATAGAAAAATAATTAATGAAACTTCAGAAAGGATGGTAATGTATTTTAATTAGAAAATTGGTATTCATACAACTATAAATATTTAGTCAGAATGAAAAATGCTTTCGTCTAAATATTCCACGCCAGATAAGCCTTCAGCTACGTCTTGGCGCGAGCCAACTCCAGTCGCTGCTGATATCTATCTGCTGCTATCAACCGCTGGCTATCTTCGGATGTGTCACTATTGCTTTCATCTTGCAGGTTTATAATTATTTTGTCAATATCACTATACAGAGATAATAATCCCCTTTGGTAATAATCACTCTCTATTTTCATTACGTGTCCAATCGTCCAATTCTTTTGTAGGTCGCCTAGTTCTATGTTTCCCTGGTGTGGAGAATACACCTTTATTTCTCTGTCCTTCCAGAGCAATTCGTCTTATAGTACTGACGAATTTAGAAATTAAAAAAGATATTTACTTAAGTATATACAGGTTTATTACCTACCATTGTTATATAAGCGAAATCATATAATCCGCACTTTATTTTTCTGTGATTTATGCAATATCCACAAAAAAGTATCAAAATTATACAAACGCGCTATTTGGCAAATGCATTTTATAAACATAACCTTTAATTCCGGAATCTACATTTACATGCAAACAAGCATACTATGAGAGGGTATTGTAATTAAGCCACACATATACTATACGATTACTTTATTTAAACCACATTTTACCAGTCAATTTAGCAGTCCTTTTGTAAACTTCGTTCAAATCGGATAAAATTTTTGTGGATAAAAGTTCTGCCAAAAATCTCTTAAAAACTTTGTAAATGATCTCTCTAGCCGAGCTGTGGATTGCGGTTCTGTCCATTTTGAGCACAATAACACAATAACATTGAAAATAACACGAACAACGATTATCGATTTCAAGAAATGACACATCTACGGACTTGACGTGGTTGACAACCCGCAAAAGGAGTGTTGCCAATTATCATATTTTTTTAGTACCGTTTCACGACTTTTTTGCCAAGCTATATGTGTATATAGAACGAAAAAATAAAGTCGATTCTATAATAATTATTTGATAAATAGGTCATACCTAAAAATCAAAATGTTTAATTTGCACAGTAATAAAATATATAATGAGAATAATAATTGTAAATAGATATGTATTTTACATATATTTTTTATAACTAGTAGGTAACTGTTATAATAGATACACTTTTAAAACTAATACATAGTTACACGTTTTACAATAATTACAAAACTTATGTGATATTTTTTTACTGGTTTATAATATAAATAAACATCTCTTCTAAAATAAAGTTTTGACTTAAAACTACCAGATTTACTAAGAAATCCACTAAGTTGGTAACACTAGAGCTGCTGTCTTGTGCTACTTTCTACCAGAGAACCGTTCCGGTTACTGCAGACGACTAATTTTCAGTCAATTACAATTATTTTTGTACTTCTGATCCCCATCTTTAACAAATCCCAATTTTTTTATACAAGTATCATATAAAGTTCCAGTTTTAATTAGCACAATCTGGTATCTTAACGATGCTTTAAAATTATAAGGGCACTCTCGCCAATCTCCTCTTATTACGGTAGTAGAGTGTGACTTGCTTACTCGTTCTTTTCTCTGCGTTTATTAGTACAAAATTGTGTTAGCTGAGATTTAAAACTTGTATTAAAGTTAGTTTCATTCTAGTCTACGTTTATTAATAGGGCTGCGGGAGTTTCGAGAGAGGTAAATTATGTTCTAATGTATAAGCTGTAATATTTTTTTTTCCGTTGGAAGGTAGGTACACTACCTTCCCTACTTTCTTGGTCAGCACGGTACCGCCTGGCATTACTTCGTGCTGACCTTCATGATTTTAATTTTCCCGCGCCTTCTTTTCCTCTTTTTCTCTTTCCTCTCTCCGAACCATCACAGCTCGGAGCATGTGAGTATATCTGTACCAGTCTTCTTCACTTTTTAACATGTAAGTAACTAGGTTCCCCGCATTCAACTCCCCCGCTCCCGCTCATCAAAATACTAAGCATGCCTAAAGGAACTATGTACTGTGAATTGTCAACACTGCGCCAATTTATTGGGCCAGGCACGTGAAGCAGTCGTACAGGAGAGACGTGGCAAGTTGGCGCGCGGTGTGTTGTGGCTCCTAGTGACGTTAGAACGAAGTTAGGGGGGCGAAGATTTTCGGATGACAATGAGATGAAGTCAGCCGTGGTGAGAAAGAGACATTTTCAAGAGAAACCTTTAGAATTTTATATCAATAGTTTAAAGGCATTGTGTTCACGATGTGAGAAGTGTATTTTATTTACTTGAGGGTGTTATATTGTAAAATTAAAAAACTATTTTCTTTTCATTAGGTATCTCCCCTCGCCCCCGCCCCCGCCCCGGTGTGTGCCGCCGCACATTGCTATCTATCTACTCACGCGGTTATTACTACTACCAAGTAGCATTGCTGTGTTCTCTGAAGGGTTCAGGATTACAGGCGTAACATTATAGGATGTGTTCCTTGTATGACCTGTGAAGTATTGCTACGATTATGTTTTAGGCGACCATTTTCCGTTCTATAACACTATACTTGAGGATAAAAGCTCTATTATCCCTAAATATTGTAATAATTTTCTATTATTTCATCATATTGAATAGCATATTCAAGGTAAGCGGGATATTATCATTGCTTTCCTTCACACATAATTGTATTTAAGCTTTAGCACAATATAAGAAATTCTTATGCTTACCTTGTTTTGAAACCTTATGCACGCCACTGGTCACGGCCCTAGGGTAATCGTAACAAACCATATTCTACCTCTCACCATCACGGCAGAGTACTTATTACTTAGCCGCTAACCATGCATTGTTACCGCTCGTAACTTCCTTACATATTACCTTTAATACAATCGGGCTGGATTATAGAGGAAACTGCTAAATTGCTACCTGCGTCTGTACTTTACTTACTACTCGTAATGGTACAGGAGTTCGAAGATCTCGGTGGGCTGTACTTTTAAGCTAGTTAACTATTACCTCCTTCGTGATATGGGCATATTGTAATATGGAACTTGTTGTGCCGATCCGATTACAAAACTTTACTGTAAGCATCTAGTTATGTATCTACTTGGTAATATAAGAAAGATCTTTCTCAATGTTGTGCCGAATCTTGTATTGTGCTGGTTCTGCTAGGTATACATAAGGTCCAGGGTTCGAGTCTTATACAGAAAAGTTGAGATGATGCAGGAGATCTTGAAAAACTTTGATAGATACTTTCACAAACATTATTTTTGTTAATATGTTTATGTGAACCTGTCTCTGTACCTTGCTATTACAATCGAACTGAGTGCCTAGTGTAAGATTTTACCGCGTCGGTATCGAGAACAGTAAACGCAAACTTTATATGGAATTGGAGTAGCGCCATCTAGTTATAGTGAGAGTAAACGCTTTTTTTTTCTATATAATGTGACGTTACGAGTGAGTACGTTTTTACGCAGTCGCTCGGTGAAAAACTCACACTTGCCCCACTGAACCGTCTTTCCAAAATATTAATGTGACGCGGAGTCACTAAAATATTTTGACGTGACAACGTCTTATAATTCGATAGAGCCGGCTGCACGCATAAAAAAACATGACGTCATGCGTCGTTACCTCGCTTTGAGGCGTTCCATGTAAGGCTTGAAGTGCAAGCGAGAGCGCGGAACGAGCAACAAAGAAGCACAATCGGCCTTTGCGTTCGGCAGCGTTCGACATCCGTCTATTAAATACTAGCAGTCGCCCGCGACTTCGTCCGCGTGAATACCTCTTAGGTACCCTTCTAATTTTAAAGACAGACTTTCATACAAAATGTGTAAAGGCACATATATTGTGCTCATTCCCCGCTCCCCCTCTCAATTTTATTTTTTTATAGTTTCCCGTGAAGCAATATCCTCCGTCCCGTCCCGTGTACTAAAGGCCTACATTTTTGTTAAACATTGTATGACATTTCAGTACATTAACATTAAAAATATATATTTATGGCAAGCTGATGGGTATAAATTGATATTAAATAGTATATTTCACTCTTGAGTCTAGCCTTCAGAATAAACAAAAATAATTTTACAATCCGACACGCAGATAGAGATTAGCCCGTTTAAACAAACGAACAAACTCTTCCGTGTACTAAATAGATATTTGAACAAAGATCGAATTCTTAATTCATCATCGTATATATAACATAGATCTAAACTCCCCTCCCGCACGCGCACCCCCGCCTTGGTGACGCTCACTTCGCAACGCAGAAATAGTAATATTTTAATTTCGCCATAACTTCAAAACCAAAAGTCCAATTTTAATCTTTTAAATACCAAATATTATCTACATAAACTGTACATAGTGATGAAATTATTTATTTTGATAAGGATTAATAGCATGAGTAAAATAAATTCGTTTAAATGTAGTCCAAAAAAAAATTAAGATTTTTAAATAAAAAAATGGTTGTTGTGCCTCACTCGACATAGATAGATATAGTGTGTCGCGGACTTTTTTGTAGATATTTATAAGATCTCCAATTAATTAGAACATTTTATGGTTCTATCTTTTATAGTTTACGCAGCGTACGCAAAATAAGTAACTTTTCTGGTTGATTTTTTACACCTTGTGTCCGAAAAACCCAAATATTTTACGGAACCCTAATTTTTTCCAAAATAAAATTTAGCCTATGTTACTCGTGGATAATGTAGCTTTCGAATGGTGAAAGAATTTTTAAAATCGGTCCAGTAGTTTTTGAGCCTATTCATTACAACCAAACAAACAAACAAACAAACAAACAAACAAACAAAGTTTTCCTCTTTATAATATTAGTATAGATAATTATTAAATGGGTATATTAATTTTAAATTAAAAATTAATATATTTATAAATTAATATATTTATTATAAATTTAAAATATATAAAATCAAAATCAATTATTTTATTAATTTAAATTAATATTTATAAAAATATACTTAAATTAAAAATTTTAATAACCAATTAAATGCTACCATTCCATCAGAATTTTTTTTAAGACATTGTCACGTTTAACTATCGTCAGTAAACCGACTTTACAGACAACCAATTTTTTATTGCATTTTGGAATTTTAATGAAGAAGAAAAAGAAGTACAATGTCTTCGCATATCTTTACAAATTAAATAAATATTCAATATCTACCCATACTAGATTTATGACTTCTTAAATATCCCACACCTACACGATGTTGCTTATCTTGATCTATGACCAATTTACTTTCGATTTTGAACCATATCGCTAAGGAATAAGATGCAATTTAGTATACTTCACAAATGAGGATTTAACTGTGGGGTCCGACTGTTTTGTAAATAATGTTTGCAAATTACTACTTGCTAATTTATTGTCGAACATTTGTACAAAACGCGAGAATAAGAGGCGTTCTTTATTGATTAGAAATGGGATGTCAGTTAGGAATTTATTGCGATTTGTTGCTGTTAAATAAATGCTTGTTAAATTTAAATTGCATCGGTTCTACATTACTTATTATATTAAATAAGTAATGTAGAACTGAACAAAAAATATTTTGAAAATGGTATTGATGTGTAGTTTTTGAAAACTCTTTTTTAACCAACGAATAAAAACGGAGGTTCTCAATTCTATACGTATATTTTTTTTATGTATGACCACCACGCATAGCTTTGTACATAGTCGTCCGATATTAATGATTCTTTTTTTATTAGAAAGGGCACACTGCCAAGGTAGTCCCATTGCCATCATGCTACGATCTGTTGATGATATCCTGGGAAAATTGAAGGAACTCTTCAAATTTTAAAGACACACTTGCAGCGATTTCGGTTTTAGTGTAAGTATCGGTAACTTTTTAGCTACAAGTGCGGCATAATATACTATGACAGTATAGTACGAGTACGTTACGTGGCGATAAATCACTAAAAAGCAAGAAATGAAATTTTTTAACAAAAAATAGAACCGACTCAAAACGCACTAAAAAGTAAAAAATAACTGTGTCATTTAGTTGCTTTAATTTACTTAAGCATATCTAGGAGTTGGTCCCAGCCAAGGTTTCTACTTTAAGGACATTACTTAGAACCCACAAACTGCTTTACTACGTAAATAAAAGTTCCTTAAACTTGGCTGGCACCGACTTCATAGATATGCTTAAGTAAATTAAAGCAACTAAATGACACTTATTTTTTACTTTTTCGTGCGTTTTGAGTCGGTTCTATTTTTTGTTAAAAATTTTTATGTTATGTATAGAGGCAAAGTATTATAAAAGAAAACGTAGTGACTAAAATCGAGAAAGGTATGTTCAGATGGTTTGATGGTAGAGAATGAATGAAAGGAGCAATTTATACGGCGTCGGGAAGACTAAGGCGAACGTTCCTGAACCAGGTCCAAGTCATTCTAATACAAGGCCAGTTCAAGAGTACCTACCCTTAATTGATGACATTGTATGTATGAATTAATGAGATTGGAGGAAGCGAGAGATATATGTATTGGTCGTGGCAAGTATAAGGACGTGATCTCTGCCTACCCCTATGTGAATGAAAGATGTAGCATCACGCCGTATGTATCTAAAGGCAAGGAGGTACTTAAGCAAAAGTCTTGCTCTACATATCGCACCCCTAGATCTAAAGGGAACTAACTCAAAATTATAGATTTTTGAGTTATGAACACCTTTGAATTTGTCATTTCAATACCTATCGACCAATAAATCAGATTCAAAACTATTACCAATATTCGCCGCTAGATGTCTTTGTATACCTATATTGTTGAACGAGCGACCCCACCCCCCTCCATCAGCATCCAAAACAGCGACAACGCTAGTTGGGACCAAATTTACGAGTGGAATGCACGAACCGGGCTTAAACAATAAAAATTTGAACGAAAATCACCAAAATGGTTTCAACTCAAAATAATACAAAAATATATTCACAAATTGGTAAACTATAAGGAAGCATCTATCAAAATGCATTATTAAGTCCTAGCCCTTTATTAAAACTCAAGATTCTTAATATTTATCACATTCAGCTGTAAAATAAAGTTCGTACATCTATACAGAAAACCTCTGCAATGCTCAGGTCGGTCGGACTCGGCAATCAGTTTTTTGCCTCTCCTGTATAATGAGCTTTTTCGAGTTAATACCTCTTTAGATATAGAGGTGTGATATGGCATTTGAAATCGTATTATTTAATTCACGAATGACAGAAAAAAGCCACCGGTCAGTCAGGTCTGTTCAGTGTCTGAGGACCCAAGGCCTGTGTCCAGCCGAGGATGTCTAACATCATTATGACTCTATTTTAGTCAATCATCATCATCATTATCAGCCAATTAACGGCCCACTACAGGGCCAGGCCTCCCTCCTTACAAGGGAGGGGATATGGAACGTACATTCACCACGCTTCTCCAATGCGGGTTGGCGGGCTTAGGGTGCTAATGTTACATTTATTAACGATCAATATCAGATGTTGATGACAGTGACCGGGACCGACGGCTTAACGTGCTTTTCGAGGCACCGGGGTGTGACACCACCAACTTCCAGACTCCGGGCTTGGAATATACTGAACATTTCATGGAAGAATGAAAAAGCTCAGAATTATTCCATGACCCGACCTAGGGATCGAACCCAGGACCTTGTGATCGAAGCCACATAGGCTAACCACTAGACCAACGAGGCAGTCATTTTTGGTCAATGGGCTGACCAAAATAGTGTCAAACAACACAGCAACAAACAATTAAACAACCATTTCTGACCCCTTCTAATGATTGTACTATATTAAGCTCGCAAGTATGACTCATAAAAGTAATTATGGTCTCCTAAATTAATATCCTCCGCGACAACTAACCCAAATATGTTACCAGAAATAGCTTCGACAACACACTGAACTAGTGCAGTCTTGAGCGATAAGCTGAAATTCAATGTAGAGTTTATTGGTGCATCCCAGTAGTACCCCCTAATTTTAGTTGTATAACTGTACAATTATACACCATATTAGAGTTTAGTGTCCCATTAGTTCTATATAGAACTAATGGGACAAAATTAAAGAAATGTCGATATCAACATCTTGTTTGTACGTGACATATAAAATATCTATAGTTTTTATAAGTTTAATATGGAATCTCTTTTGATTGCAAGAATAAATGTCCACTTAAATTTGAGAGTATCTATAAACATACTATATCGAATACAGCTTTGCTTAAATTGCACAAAACGTCTTTAAAATGGTATTGAGGTTACTTAATATAATTTTTTTCTAAACTGAATAGTTTGCGCGAAAGATACTTCCAAAGTGGTAAAGTGTGTGTCCCCCTGTAATTTCTAAAATAAGAAAATAGTTTTTTAAACACTACTACTACTTGGTTTTAACAAGTTACCTTTTGTCGCAAGGGACTTTTTTTTTGTTAAAAACAAAATGAAATATCAATCAAAATAATATAAAGTTTATAACTTATATGGTATAAGTAAAGTCAAGAGCAAAAACTATACTACAGTTCTATATAGAACTATTGGGATATAATTTGACAGCCCGGAAAGTATCCCAACAGTTCTATAGAACTACGGTATGGGGTACTACTGGGATGCACCCGAGTTGATTTACTTTGTAAGGGAATTTGAAAAAATAAAGGGATTTTGAAAATTATATCTACTATGGAGATATAATTTATACCTAAGTTACCTAGTTTTTTGAGTTTAATTAAGTTGAATAATTTGATGAGTGGTTGTTTAATACACAAAACATACTGAAGGGAATTCAAAAATGAAAAATGATTACCGCCTCGGACAGTCAATTTGGGAATTAATTTCCAAATGTCACCGCCAGAAAGGTCAATGTCGACATTTATAATGTCACCACGTCCCCAGTGAACTGTTAACACCATTGCTATTTAGGTCTTTGGAGACATATTCGCATCACTCCTTTCTATAGTTATCAGGTGTTTTTTAATAAACTCCATCTACTTAATGTTACTTTGTAAAATAATATATTTCACAACAATGTTGAGAAAACCGTTTAAGTAACGACCTAAATGGTTTTCTTTTAGGTAACGACATAAACGATTTTCTCAACGTTGTTTACTGAAACAGAAATTATTTTCTATGTTGAATTGTAATTTAACATTTGAAAATTGTAGAGACATTTATGAGAATTCGGAATGAAGTACATAGAAATTTCTTTGTTGTATTTCTTTTGTACCTAATAACAATTGACGGGCGAAGCAGATGGGTCACCTGATGGAAAGTGGAAACCTCGCCTATGAACAGAGCAACTCTTGGCAAGGCATGCATGGAACACGGTCTACAACCTGAGCTGTAAGCCTTAAGCATCGTGCCCCTGTAATAACATCGATAACTTTGCCCGTCAGAACACAAAAATGCTACTCGGCGGCAACATAAACTTAGTATCAGTACCTACTTTCCTTGAAGAGATCGTTGCAAACAGCCTTAAACGTTTTTATTAGTAAGTTGTAAAGGACATTGCCAAAATTTGCCCCAGGCTGTCTAAACATATGCTCATATTTAACTATTTTATTTAAATACACTATGAATTTTAAACAACTACCCATGTTTCATAGTAATCAATAATATAAATATTGAAAATATATCAAAAATATAAGAATTTTAATAGATTTTTTGTGTTCTGAATCGTAGTAAGAAATTCATCTTTTATCAACCTTCATAACTTTTATCAGCAACTACTTAGCTACAAGTAACTTTATTACTAATTAAATAGAAGATCTGTACTATTTAATGACATATATATCATCTCTGGACATCTCTGGGGCAGACTTCCATACATTTTTTACCTATGTCCTTTCTGCATGTTTCCGGTACGATTTATCAAAGAAACAACTTTCAGTTCGTTTTCTACGTGGACAAAGTTGGGGCGTACGCTTGTCTTTGTATAAACATCACCTGAGATGCATTACAATAATCCATACAAGTTTCCACTGCGGAGGCGGCGAGGCGTGTCGGCATCTCCCCTATAATTAATTTCAATGGCGCTGCAGATATCGTCCATTTGTATGGTGCGTATTGCCTTTATTGTGATACATTTCGTGACAATGGGCTCGGCTGTACACGAAAGATTTATGGTGTTTCGATACCATTGTCTTATCTTATTTGTATTTCGTACGCTTTGCCTTCCACTGCTGAATGAATTATGGACCTATAAAATAATTTTGATTGTGTTGTGATTTGTAATAGGTTTGCGTTGGAGTTGATTTTAAATAATAAAATGCGATGATAAAAATAAAACGTTGTATTTCGTAAGATGTACAGTGCGAATCTATATAAAAAGCATTTTTGAATTTGACATTTGATGAACCGTAATACGTAAAACGATCGGCGGTGTAGGTACGTGGACCAATCGCAGCCCACGTACGTTCCGTTGCTCCAACATGCCCCGGCCTTGGAAACCTTGGCTTCCAATAGGTTAGTCATCAGGTTCAACTAGTGGGCACATTTTGGTGTAGGTACGTCGCACGAGCCCTGACGTAGTGCGGATTTCGGCCACTCGCGCGATGCCGTCCTTTCCCGGGATGTTCCTGACGACTCGTCCAAGATGCCATCTTAATGGAGGAAAGTTGTCTTCTTTGATTACGACCATTGTATTGGGTTTAAGGTCTTGCGTATTCTCCCTCCATTTCGTTCGTGTCTGCAGCTCTGAAACATATTCTTTAGCCCAGCGAGTCCAGAAATGTTGACGGATTTGTTCCACTCGCTGGTAACGGTCGAGGCGATGAACAGGCGTATCGACGAGGCTGTCGCAGGCAGGCGTCGTGAGCGGACGGCCAACCAGGAAATAAGCAGGAGTGAGAGGTAGTAGATCATTAGGATCGGATGAAATCGGAGATAGCGGACGGGAGTTAAGGACAGCTTCGACTTGTGTTAATACCGTGCTAAACTCTTCGTATGTGAGATGCGCGTTACCCACCACTCGACGAAGGTGGTATTTACACGAGCGTACTCCTGCCTCCCATAATCCACCAAAATGAGCACCGTATGGAACAATGAATTTAAATTTTATATTTTGTTGAGTAGCGTAATTAATAATTTCATCGCCACAGCGTTTTAAAAAATCTGCGAATTCGTTTCTTAACCCTAAAAACGTGCGTCCGTTGTCAGACCAAATTTCGTCGGGTTTAGACCGACGCGAAATGAATCGAGTCATGGCAAGCCAGTAAGTCTTAGAAGTGAGATCACTATCTAGCTCTAAATGAACTGCGCGTGTAACGAAGCAAATGAAAATGCATATGTATGCTTTAGAGGTTTTAGCGCCCTTTCCTTTCCGGTTTAGAATCGGGACCGGCCTGCAAGTGGCCAATAAGATTCGCGAATATGGAAAAGAAGCGCTTGCGGTCCGACATGTAATAATGTATTGTGTGTGTGTCGGAATAATAAAAGAGTGAAGCGATTTTTGCCTGAAAGTAAAATGGGATGTTTTTTGTCATAGTCGAACTCCGATGAATTGTCTAATCTGCCACCGACACGTATAATTTTGTCTTTGTCAATAAACAAATTTAGTCTGCTCAAATCATGTTCATTCTTAAGCGCGTGATTATTCACTAACAACTTGTACTCGACTGGAAACGATTTCAATTGAGATAGTCTAGTAAGTAATTTTTCGGCTTCCCTCAGCTCATCGACGTTAAGAACACCCAACCGCTTATTACCACTATTGCGCGTATTGTGTATAAAGCGTAAAATATATGCAGTCGCGTGTCTCAACCGACTGAACTGAGAGAATCGTTCCAAATTAATAAAATTACTATCCTCGAAGCTCGACGTATGACTGGTGAGTGCGGTCACCTCTGTACCTTTAATGTCAGGCAAATCGCCTGTATCGTGTTGTGTATAAAAGGGAGGTACGTTTTTACAAATAAATTTACTATCGCGAAGAAACTCCGGCCCTTCCCACCATAAGTGTGAAGAGGACAGATCGCTAAGATTTAGAATCCCGCGTGAAACCAGATCGGCTGGGTTATCTTTCCCGTTTACATGACGCCACGGGAGTTCTTTCGTTATCTCATGTATTTCTATAGTTCTATTGTGAACAAACGTTTTTAATAATAGTGGTTGCATGCGAAGCCAGGCTAAAACAATAGTCGAGTCAGTCCAAAACATAATATTGTCGAATTGAAATTTGAGTGATTTTTTAATTTTGTCATATAATCGTGCTCCTATGAGGGCACCTAGTAATTCTAAACGTGGTATGCTGACCGTTTTTAAAGGCGCGACTTTCCCTTTCGAACATAACAAACGAACAGTGGCTGTATTATTATTTGAATTCACTGTTCGAATGTAAACGCACGCGCCGTAAGCTGTTTGCGAGGCATCGGTAAAAATATGCATCTCTTTATATATAGCTGCACTATCCATAACATAGCGAGGTACTCGGATCGTCTTCAGGACAGGCAGAGACGTAACGAACCGATTCCATTGGCTTGCGATATTACTAGGTACGACGTCGTCCCATTCTAATTTTAATAACCACAGTCGCTGTAACAACATTTTTGCTGTTAGAATGAATGGACTTAAGATACCTAAAGGATCAAAAATTTGAGATGCGTATGACAAAATTAGACGTTTAGTTATAGGTTGAGTACTATCAATGTCAAACTGTGTATTGAAATAAAATTCATCGCTGTCGTTTAGCCAACCTATACCTAAAGTTTTGTGAGTACTGTTATCACTGAGCGTCAGTTGTTTACAAGACTGCGCCGATGCGCCTGTGGGTAACGTTATCGTAGGTTCGGATGATTTATCGCGCGTAAAATTAAATATCCATTTATGAAGTGGGAAACATCCCGATTGCAAAGTCGCAGATGTTTCGTTACATAACTGAATTAAATGTTGATTATCATCAGATCCCGTGATCATATCGTCTACGTAAAAATCTTCGTTAATAATTCTGCGCACTTCGTCGTTCGTAGATTCAATTGATAATTGTTTCAAGCAACGAACACTTAAAAAAGGCGCGGACGCGGTACCATACGTAACGGTATTCAAACGATATATACCGAGCGGTTGCGTAGGTTCATCTCGCCAAAGAATCAGCTGAAGATCGCGTTGGTCTTCGTCTACTAGGCATTGTCGATACATCTTTTCGATGTCTGCGCACGCGACGTACTTATACTGCCTAAACCGAAGAATAATTGAAATTAAATCACCTTGGATAGGTGGACCTACCAACTGTATTGCGTTGAAACTAAGGCCCGTGCTGGTCACTGCGCTTGCGTCGAAGACCACACGGAGCCGTGTTGTGCTGGAGTCGCGAAGCACTCCACTATGCGGTAGAAAATAATGCGTTGAGCCGTAGGTTGAAACGCGTGTCATATGACCTAGGCTTTCATATTCGTGTAAAAAGTCTGCGTATAATTTTTTTAAAGCAGGCTCGCGTTGTAGCCGCTTTTCTAAAGATAAAAACCGTCGTTCTGCGTGAAAGTATGAATCACCTAACATGTCAGGTGATGCTCGTAATGGTATCCTGACGATGAACCGTCCCTCATCATTGCGCTTCGTTGTTTGAGAGAACAGCTCCTCGCAAGTACGTTCGGCATCTGTGCGGGTATCCCGATCATTAGGCAGTTCTTCGACTTCCCAGAACTGACGGAGTTGTGTATCTATCGATTGCGTGAAATTACACTGGATACTGCTATCATTGCGCGATTTAAATATTATAGATCCTGATATTACCCAGCCTAAATGCGTATTTTGTAAATAAGGCCCAGTAGGTAACCTTATATTACCTGCGTCTAATAATTCCCAAAATTTATCTGCCCCTATTAAAATATCAATATTTCGAGAATTAAGAAAGTGCGGATCGGCCAGCTGTAAACTTTGCGGTATACGGAACTTGGCGCGTTCGTAATGTACAGCGGGCAATGTAGATGAAATTCGTTGTAATATGAAACATTGCAGATTAGTGGTGTAAGGTGTAATGCGTGATTTAATCTCAATGTCGCAGGTTTGATTACACTGCGTCACTGAGTTACCTACACCCCTAATTTCGTGAGTGGATTGTAATATTTTAACCCCTAATAATTTGCAAAAGGGTTCGCTTATAAAACTACGTTCACTGCCACTATCTAGCAGAGCGATTGCGCGCACGTAAACATTATGACAATTTCGTACCTCGATCAATGCAGTAGATAACAAAACCGGTTGTAAGGAACGATGTGTGCGTCTAATATTTAAGTGTGCATTTATTGCATCGCTACTAGCTTCCGCGGGGGACAGGTGCGCGGAGGGCGACGGTGCGACATTCGGTAGTTTTCGACTACTTGACGAGTGAAGAGTAATGCTATGTGGATTGTTGGTTATGTTTTTAGAGTCGTTTTGAGAGGCTTGTGGGCAAATAATTGAATTGTGCTTATTATTGCAAAATCTGCACGCGCCGTATTGACAAAACTCAACTGTGTGATTTGCATAACGTAAACAATTCTCACACAACTTGTTATCGCGAATAACTTTGAGTTTATTGTTTAAATTCGAGTTAATGAACTTGTTGCAAGCGTATAATCGGTGATCAAGTTTGCACATAACACATTTCTTAGGCGCGGAGTGATATTCGTGCGGTTTGTTGGTGGAAACATTGCATTTGTGAATACTAGACGACTTCGTGTTATTTTTTATGTCCTGCGTAATTTTAATATTTTGTGTTTTATTTGAGTCTTGCAATGTTTCCAGCATGTCCGCTCGATGCTTAAGGAAGTTAATTAAATCGTTGACTTTAATTTTGCAATCATTATTAAGTGAAGTGCATTTGTACTGCTCCCATTCACGCTCCGTGATCCTTTCGAGTTTTGAGACGATAATAAAATTAATTAATGTGTCCCACGTATCGACAGGCTCACCTAGTATTTTTAAGGAACGTAAATTCTTTAAAATAGTATCAATTAGTGTTCGTATAGATACGGGAGACTCCTTATTTAATGCCTGAATGTTAAAAATACGTTTTATGTGATTTTGCACTAATAATCTGCTGTTATTGAAACGATTTAGTAACAAATCCCAAGCAATTAAATAATTATCTGAAGTAAATTCTAATGCATCGATTACAAGCTCTGCGCTGCCTTTCAATGACGACTTTAAGTAGTGAAATTTTTGTATGTTATTTATTTCTTTGGAGTCGTGTACCAAAGAAAGAAATGTATCCCTAAATTCCAGCCAATTCTCGTATGCACCGTCAAATGATGGTAATGTAATGGTAGGTAATTTAACAGATTTTAAACAACTATCTGCGCATAATTTAGAACATGTAGTGACCTCACCGCTATTACTACTGCTACTACTATTTAATAGGAGCTCAGCTTGAGACACAGTGCTGTAATAGCAGTCCTCAAACTGTTCCCTTTGTGACAATTGCTCATCTAAATCACATTCACGGACTCTTTCTTCGATGTTGGTTTGTATGCTATTAAATTCGCGAAATAGATTCGTGGCTCCTTCGATTCGTAATTTTAAATCTATTTTGTTTTCTGGTGAAGCCAGTTTAATGTTGAAGTTATTTACGTGAGTGCTGAATTTAGTAAGTCTACCTTTAAGAATGCCGCGTTTTTTAATGTAATCTTTCACAAGTAATTCTAATTTTTCGTCTGGTAGACCTAACTGGGGAGATTTATCACGGTTGCTCATTGTGGAATATGAAAAGAAGGAGTACTTACGGTAGCAGACCAGACCACGTCAGCTGCGCGGATGTGACGGGTTCTACGCGGAGCAAGTTGTAGGATCACGAGAACACTGTAATTTAGGAAGATATTACACAAGTGAAGTGGAGGTTGAAGGATAAGAACAGGATGGGTTGACCGTACCGTACGTATGCGATCTTCCGTTCTTCTTCTTTGTTCTCCCGTCTTCACCAATGTCCGTTATTGCCGTCGTTTTTATCGGTTCTTGCGTTTGAATTCGACTCAGAAGGACCAAATTATGTTGTGATTTGTAATAGGTTTGCGTTGGAGTTGATTTTAAATAATAAAATGCGATGATAAAAATAAAACGTTGTATTTCGTAAGATGTACAGTGCGAATCTATATAAAAAGCATTTTTGAATTTGACATTTGATGAACCGTAATACGTAAAACGATCGGCGGTGTAGGTACGTGGACCAATCGCAGCCCACGTACGTTCCGTTGCTCCAACAGATTGTAAATGAGTTAGTATCCAGTGGAGTTATCTGCAAAATATAGCTTAGCGTAGCTGAGTCTGTTCAATATGTCATTATCTCAGAGTAGAGAATTCGTTGTATGCTTAGGACTGAGAAGGTCAACTGAGACGGTAAAATTCATACCATCTATCATTTAAAAGAATTAGAGCGTTACTTTCTCGTCGTCATAGAGGTTAAGGTGTGGTCATATAAGGTCTTTTATTTAAGTAAACATGCATCACGACCTAAAATTAAATCGTTATTTAGTTCCAAAATAAATAAATTATTATTTTTCTGGAACAATGTACATTTTACCCATTGCATATTCGAATCAGTAGTTTTGAAAACATAAATCCTATGTATACAGTTCATCTGTAAAAAAGTTGAGATATAAAAACACCAATGAAATCATTTCTCTCTTCTTTTCCCTCTTTTTAGGATTCTGTGTCGTCAATTTGAAGTACAGTATCATATTTACTCAGTTGTAAATAATTTCTCTTGCGTATGCTAAAAGTATGCTCCGTAGCGTTCCAAGTATGCGGGTATGCTGTAATATTAGTTAATGACTTGGTCACCCGGTCAAATGCTCCTAATTGCATAATTTTTGTCGTACACCCGCGTGCAAGTCGTGAATCATTTATTGCGGTTCGTTTGACAGATACACTGGAGACACGCACGTTCACACTCGTAGCTAGCTAGTTACGAATACGATAGTCATTTTGTTGAAACGGAAGGTAAACAAACAGAGTGGGTCAACGTCATAACTACGTACTGATGATTTAAAGTTAATATCATATTGGAAAAACATCTTATCGAATTATAGCGTTTCACGAGTGTTATTATGATGATCTTGGTTAAGTTTTGTATATTTTAATTAACAAAATAAGATTGTTAGAAGAGGAATATTATGTAAGTAATAGACAATGCTAAAGTATGGTTTTTATTTGCATTTTTTTTGTACACGTATTCAAATGTTTTTCCTTGGAGTTCAAAGATCGACGAAAGCGAAATGTTTTAAAATAGTACGAAATACGTTTATAAATCTATCTCCGTTTCATTATTTTCAATACTACTTTTGAAATCTAACACTTAGTTTATTTAAGAGGCCAAACTCGCAGTTTCAAATATTTCTTGACCCGACCCAGGAATCGAACCCAGGACCTCGTGATCAAAGCCACTTAGGCTAACCACTAGACCAACGAGGCAGTCTTTGTGCAAACCTAGCTTTAATCAGTAGATTTATAATTCACAAGATGTTACAAAGTTTTGGCTTCCACCTTAGAGGGAGATATTAGCCCAGCACGTTCGGGATAAATGATGCAGCAGGATCGTTACACAATAAAGAAAAATTATGAAGTGACAGAATAAATACATATTTTCTTCTGGTTATATATAATAATAAAGGCACATTTTACGTCACGCACGAACATAAATGGATAAATGCTGAATGTACGAACGTGACGTACCTACCTGAATTCAGCTAGTACATGTGGAAATTATACTTAATTAAACGTTATTATTAAAACATAGGTATATAATTCTAACCTTGCCTTGACCTAAGATTCCCTGTAGCTACTTAAGATATGTGAAAACAACATAAATGTACGAGTAGTCAGTAGAACTTGGTTACAGCAAACGTATGCTGATATATTTCCTGCACTAGTTACTCAAATAGCTAATGTGAATGGCCCAGTAACGCACCAGTTTTAATGGGCCCTTCCTAAAACCGCCTAGAAGGGTACGCGAGGGATATTTACGATGGCTTTTACGGTGGTGTGAATGGAAATGTGGGTATTAATCTTGTGTAAGATGGTTCTTCTGTTGCTGATAGCGCGCATATATTGTGATGCATGACTACATATTGAACGGAAGATCATGGTGTAATAATATCGCATATTAAAAAAGATTTTTATAACCTAAATTGATCCACAGTTAAAGAACTGTTTACATCGAGTGATGTGCCGATGTGCACTGATGCGTTGTCAATTGCCAGTAGCGCTAACAGCTTTTACGTTTTGTTGCTAGTGAATAGATATTTTATACTAATGTTATAATCTGAAGAGTTTGTTTGAACGCGTTAATATCAGGTACTTCCGATTCTAATTGAAAAATTGTTTTTGAGTTGTTTTAATTCCATTTATCAAGGAAGGTTTTAGGTATAACATCTTTTTGTCAGATCTGGTTGACTTATCGCTGGAAAACGTCGATGTTTTACGGAAAATAGTAATTAATTAAATGGCCATGTGGTTAGTTTATACGCGGTGTATGGCATAGTGGATGCGAGAGGTATACCAGCGAAGTCTATAACCTGCTAAAAGACCTTGGCCTTACTAGAAGTGCAGTAAGCTCCATATTGGAACGAGTGTCCAAAAGCTGCTCTAGTAGGGTCCTTCCGAATTTGGCTAGGCAGGGAGAATAACTTGAACAGAGGAGGTGAGTGTTGACGCGCGTCACTAAGGGTACCCTTAAACCTACACCCGTGTCACAAGTCTCGGGCTCTGTTCGGAGTTTTTCTCTCAGCCACGCGATGGACCCGGCACCCGCACGGTGAATCCATGGAATGCTGAGATATTCGTCTCTTTATATCTAATTATAGTGTTAAAAAACTAATCTAGACTACATTATTAAGGCAAATGTTTATACAACGGTACTAACTGCAAGAAATTAATGATTGTAGGCACATTGTGGAAAATTATTATCGCTGGCTGCAAGCGATTCAATTGTTCAATGGTTTGATTAATTGTTGTTTTAATTGAACGATTAGGGCTCTTTGCGGTGTGGGAATGAGAGAAATAATAACGGCGCCAGTCTTTGATCGGCTTTATACTGCCTCGTGTGTACCGTGGTTGACATGTTCGGCTTCTGTTTTTAAGGTCCAGTATTCGAGGTTCTGGATGCAGTGAATATTATAGTAGGGATTCGATATTTTACTAACGGCCGACGACAATGACTTATATTAAGCGTAGATCCATCACACAACAACAAAAAATTTTGACAACCTCCGTGGCGCAGTGGTATGCGCGGTGGATTTATAAAGCGGAGGTCCTGGGTTCGATTCCCGGCGGGGCAGATTGGTCTTGGTCTGGCTGGTGGGAGGCTTTCGCCGTAGCTAGTTACCACCCTACCGACAAAGACGTACCGCCAAGCGATTTAGTGTTCCAGTACGATGTCGTGTAGAAACCGATAGGGGTGTGGATTCTCATCCTACTCCTAACAAGTTAGCCCGTTTCCATCTTAGATTGCATCTTACTTAACATCAGGTGTGACAGCAGTCAAGGGCCAACTTGTAGGCATTAAAAAAAAATTAAAAAAAAAAAAAACACTGCTCCAATGCGGGTTGACGGGCTTAGGGTGACAATGTTTAATTAATTAACGATCACTCACAGATGATGATAATAATGAATGGAACCGAAGACTTAAAGAAGTCTCCGAGGTAGGGTGTAACACCACCAACTTTCCAATACAGACTGAAAATTTCTTAGAAGAAAGAAATATACTCATTTCAATAGCCAGACTTTTGAACTGAAGCCACATAAGTTAAACAACTAAACCATCGAGCCAGTCACTGTTTTGTCCCCATTCGGCAGTAGAGTTTTGAGAAAGAAAGAATGCGACCACACACGCTAGGCATACATAATGTTTAAACATAATCGGTCTCTTCAAAATTTCAATATCTCATTTCATGTTATCAAACAAGAGCATCTCAGTACGGATGTGTTTGCAACTGGGCGAGCGTGTACACAACAGCGCTTGCAAGTTTTTGTACGTGCTTACTTGAGTGATCCACTTTTCATCGCATTTCCATAAAACAATATTTTATGCGTGTGATAGACGTGCGTCGCGGTCGTGATTGGGAACTTATCGTGTATCACGCTATATTTTTATGTGCTTTCTGTACTTCTGCTTATAGATAGGGCGTGTCTGACTTGCACGCACTAAAAAGGGCTTCTCTTTTATCTTTTTACTCGACTGCGTCAGAAGGAGGGTAATGTTTTTCGAGCGTATTTATGTATGCATCTATGTATGCATGTATGCCCATTTCTTCGGAACGCGCTACAGCCTAAACGGCTGAATGGATTTTGACATGTTGACTTTGGCAAAATTGTGGAAGTGACACTATTTTAACAAAACATGTCAAAAAGTGTACCAAGTGTACCGTCTCATTTCTATACCACAAATTAAAACTAAAAAGTGTCAAATAAAATTATTATTATAAAAACAAAAACCCGACTGCATGGAAGTTAAGAACTAAAAAGAAAAAATCAAGGATCACTATATATCTAAGTATATAAAATTCCAAATACTTTATGGTGTTGCAGGCGGGAACAAACGTAGTTTTGGTAGATTTTTCTGTCCCAGGTAGTAAAGTATTTTGTCCACGCCTGCAGCACCATAAAGTATTTAAAATTTTATATAGATATAATGATCCTTGTTTTTCTCTTTTCAGTTTTTAAGTTCTAAGCAGTCGGATTTTTTGTTTTTATAATAATAATTTTGTTATCTTTGTTTCTCTTTTTAGCTATTATCTTTCTAAACATAGTGTGGTGACTTTCTTTCGACGAAGGTTTCAACTTTTCTGGCTGGCAAGTTGGAATTCAAGATTAAAAACAATATTTCAAATTATTTAAATACGAAATATTATTAGAAAAAATATTTTCATGACGAAAAATATTGTCATTCAAATTCAGACTGCCACTGCCGGCAGCGAGTTATAAAAGTGTTTGTTTGTTAATTATTTTTATTGCTGATTCATATATTTTTAGTACAGTCCTGTTCCGAGCACGTGGATTATTTAGCCAAGCAACCTTTCACCAAAATAGTATGCTACACTAAAGCCAAACTCGATTGGGAATGCTTGTCAACAAACAAATTTAAAATGAAGGTAGAAAATGCAAACCGTTTTATGCCTAATAAATTTAAATTATGTTTTGTTATTTTAAAAAATATTATTTAAAATACATTGAATATATTAATTAATTTTAAGCTTACTAATCTAATTTATTGTCATGAATTCGTCATAAACAAGTTAATTCAAAAAAATAGATGTAAAATGACTAGTGATTTCTACCTTCATTTTTAATTTGTTTGTTGACAAGCATTCTCACTGTATACCAGCATTGCTGTGTTCCGGTCCGGTGTAATGGTCGGAGTTTTACCGGCACCTGACGATTATAATCTATGCCATTTTGAGGTACACTGGACAGCGATGTTTAGAACATGTTCTTTGCCCTGCGTGTTACTGTATTTATAATATATGAACTACTATACCTGACTACCCACAAGCATAATTATGTCAATGTCATCTTTTGTTTTCCTGCCAGTTATTGACCGTTTGGACTTGTAATTATTTTAACTTTTTAATAGTAATTATTTAATTTATTAATTGTAATGTGTTTTGACGAGTGTTATAACGAATAATGATGAATGTTGTTTCAACGGACTTTGGTATGCATCTAACTGTTTTTTAATTTATAAATTCATAATTTAATTTTTAATTTATTTGTTTAGTTGAAAATTTGTAAGGAAGTTTGAAGAATGATTTCTTTTCTTTGTTTAAGGCTTGAAAATGACCTCGCAGAGAGTGTCGAAATGTCGCCAAATCAAAAATTAAAAAAATATCACCTCTATGAATGTTTTGATATTTAATTAAATTAGATAAATCCCAATACATTTTCGTTCCGATTGGTCAAAATACCTAAATGGTTTCTGTTACTTTAAAAAAAAACTGTATTTATAGACGTTGATTTCCACTTATCATCAATTGGCTCATCTGCTTAATCCATCAATGTTTACTAAAAAATAATATGTACCTTTTGTATCGTATTATATAAATGCTGATTATCATCGGATGTGTTTATTCAACCTTTATGGCTATATCTCAGACCCTTCTCCCGATAAACTTTTTTTTAAAAAATTCCTATCCCAATTGGTCTATTCGTTTGTGGTTTCTATATGTACACAGATAAACGCCGGTTTAAATACAAACAACGTGAGCCTTATTCAAGTTTGTTAGCTTAAGTAGATGTTAAGTGCGCGCCTGATACTTGGTTGATTTGTTTCGGACAAGCCCTTCAGCCATTGTCTCTCGATGTCTGCCTCGTTGCTATTGTAATTTATGTTAAATGCGTACGCCGTTGCTTGTTTTGACGGAGCCATATTTACTATACTTCGAAACTTATATTATAAATTAGTTTAGTTTTTTGTGCTTTGTTTATGTGTGCCTGTTAAGTTTCTGGCCGGCTCTTACAGAACCTGCTTTTCGAGCCCCTAGTAAATGTAGAATATTTCTACAATGATTAGGTAAGTAGTTTAACTTCCAGAAAGGTACCTATAAATTTCGATCTTGTTACCACAAATCTGTGTATAAAATAATTATTTTAAATTTTAAACAATCTATTACTAACATAAACTAAAAATTTTTAACAAAAAATAGAACCGACTCAAAACGCACTAAAAAGTAAAAAATAACTGTGTCATTTAGTTGTTTTAATTTTCTTAAGCATATCTATGAAGTCGGTGCCAGCCAAGTTTAAGGAACATTTATTTAACATAGTAAAGCAGTTTGTGGGTTTTCCAGGTAACGTCCTCAAAGTAGGTACCTTGGCTGGCACCGACTCCTAGATATGCTTAAGTAAATTAAAGCAACTAAATGACAGTTATTTTTTACTTTTTAGTGCGTTTTGAGTCGGTTCTATTTTTAGTTAAAAAATTTTATTTCTTACTTTTTAGTGATTTATCGCCACGTAACGTACTCGTACTATACTCTCATAGTATATTATACGGCACTAGTAGCCGAAAAGCTATCGATACTAACACAAAAACTGAAATGAGCAAGCAAGTGTGCCTGTACAATTTGAAGAGTTCCTTCAATCTTCCCAGGATATTATCTTCAGATCCTAACATGATGACAATGGGACCACCTTGGAAGAAAGAATTATCAAAATCGGACAACTCTGTAAAAAGTTATGCGTGGTCATACATAAAAAAAAATATTTATACGTGTCGAATTGAGAACCTCATCCTTTTTTTTTCGTCGGTTAAAAAATCTATTACTAACATAAACTAAAAGCGTTGACACTGATGATTTGACCAAATTCTTCATCACATATCTCCCTCAGGATTCTGTCTAGGTAGTTTTTATTTTTCTAGGCATGTATTATTAATGCCTAACTCCTGGTGAACGGCTTGATACATTGTATAAGCTTGCGTATGCTAAATCTTTGTATTAATTGATATGCCTAAAACTTAATCTGTTATGAAATATATAAGTAAACAGTATTGTGAGTACTCGTACAACTGTGGTTCAATATGTGGTACGTCTATGGGATTATATCCCAAAAGAAACGTATCAACGACTCCATCCTGGCAGGACGGGGTCATTGCATCGATTCCATTAAGTGACCGGCGCTTATTACGTGTTTTGGTCGCGATCACGATCTAATATTTATTGCAATTATTTATGAATCATACAAAACAATATTCAGAATAGTAGATAATCTATATTTATATTAAAAATATTATAAACTGACTAATATTATATCCTGTAAAAATATTTTATGTATAACTCTGCTAGTAGTGTTGATATTCGACACTACGATTACTTAATCTATATTTCAATACGAATATTATTAATGCGAAAGTAACTCTGTTTGTTTGTTATTCGATCACGCCTAAACTACTTAACCGATTTAAATGAAAGTACAAAGGTTGGCCTGAGAAAGGACATAGGCTACTTTTTATTGAACTATCACAAAACAGAATTTCTCGCGGACGGAGTCGCGTGCGTCCGATAGCAGCAGTAGAAAACATTGCAGTGGGTACGGAGCTAGAAATATGAGGAACGATGTCGAAAAGTTGCTCAACGTTCAGAAATATAGAAATCCTATAAAATCCCGATAAACAGGAAACTTTCCGCCGATGCTCAAGCGCTTGAAGTTTCGCTAGAAATGGTGAATGCCCAGTCCTGGCTTGGTGGTCATATTTAATGTATGGCCATTGTGGCCACGGAGTCCTGTATCATTAATTTAGCTGGTTATATTGGTTGTTCTTTTCCCGCCAGTCCCAATACAATTCCGTAATCGGTCAGGCGAGTAGTAAACAGGGCGTCCATTGATGCAGCAGTGGTCGTTTTTATTCGAGCTGCATATGAGACCATTATTGTTGTGCCAATGCGACTGTACGCTTACTGTAGCATGTTGCACCACTTTCGGGGTTTTGTTCCCGCACTAAATGTTTTTAGCGTTTTGTTTAATGGACGCTGTTTGGGTGTTTTCTTTCTTTGTTTTGAGTGAGTGGAGTTTTCTAAACATTTTTATTGTAAAAATACTTATTCTTGGTGTTTATTTTTCAGCTAATTAGGCATGAGCCACTGTAAAGAATAAGTCTGCAATCCTATATTATATGAGAATCGACTTCTCTGTCGAAACCAAACTATTACTAACATGACAGAGAGGGCCTCAATTGCACTACTATGCCTATTTACTCGCAGTAGTATGTTCCTCCCTAATCTTCGTAATAATTCTTCCGATTTATTAATACCTATAATCTACGAAGTTACCACACAATTATGAGTTAAGTTTAAACTTTGGAGTAGGTAACATGTAAGCTTGACTTTGTTGAGATTGGAAGTAAGACTTAGAAATAGGTAACAGTAACGTGTTTTTAAAACAGTTTTATATTATTATACGATTAATAAATAATAACGCACAATATGCCTATTCCCTATATTATATGTTTCACTCAAATTTTCATAATGATTCTTGCGATATGATAATACTTAATCTACGAAATTACCTAACAATAAAAAGTAAAGCTCTAATCTTGAAGTAACATAAGCTTTACGTCGTTGAGATTGGAAGTACGAATTAGAAATAACAACTTATTTTAAAGCTAGTTTATATTACTATATGATCAATAAATTATAAAATACCGGTTTTATTTCTATAAGTGTTGTAATGACATTCCACAATCCACGTGCAGACTTACATGTTCCGCCTCATTATAACAACTAGAACAACAACGTATGTACGTATTGATGACTATTGTTATTGTAATTACAGACGTTGTTGTATTCATACTACATCACCTGGTTGTATGCCGGAACAATAATGTCCTTCGAGTTTTGGCCACGTCAGGCAATTAAATACTATGATCTATTTCATTTTAACTTTCGCCGTGGCTAGTTACCACCCTACCGACAAAGACGTATCGCCAAGCGATTTAGCGTTCCGGTACGATGTCGTGTAGAAACCGAAAGGGGTGTGGATTTTCGTCCCACTCCTAACAAGTTAGCCCGCTTCCATCTTAGACTGCATCATCACTTAACATCGGGTGTGATAGCAGTCAAGGGCCAATTTGTAGTCTATAAGAAAAATAATTCTGCGTTCTCCAAAGTTCTTTGTAAAACAGTACCCCTTTATATTAAACCTCGATCCGTTAAGCTCCAAAATTTAACTTCCATTATCACTTAAGATCTATGTGAGGCATCATAGAGGATAATTATTTTATTACCGAGTCCCTACAGGCCATTTTGGTACATATCTCCCTTCAAAAAAATAAATTGGACCTCTGTTTCTCGAAATGTATCTATATAATCTAATTTAACCTTAAATTTTGACATTGTAGTCAAGCTAACTTATAGCTAGTAGCTTTAACTTGATATTTGGCTTATTAATATTATCCTTCTAATACTTGGTTGATATTTATTTTGGAGAAAACCCACGCGGGTGAGTTGCTAAAAAAGGCAATCCCAGAGTGTCATATTACATTCTTATTATAACCAATCTCGCGTTCAAATATAATTTTTTTCGCCCACGACAGTTTGCATGTGCGCAAACCTGTCAGCAATAAAAAAATAAATAATAGGCAGTTTAAACCCATCCCAAACTTGATGTACCGGTTTTGAGTAGTTTGTTGCTGACTTACGGACCTACTTACCTTACCTATAATATTCATCTATATAAGTACCCTTTATATATGATTTGAGGGGATATATCTATATAAATATACAGAAAGAGTTTACTAAAAGCGTTCAAAGAAAGTTCTGTTCAATTTGTAGTTACTACTAAAGTCTGGTCTGTGACGTATACTCTAAGAGGGAGCAAGAAAATAAATAGACGCTTTAAAAAGTGGTACTTGAGGAGAATGTTTGGCTTATCGAGGCCTAGTATGTTTTTTTTTATTAGCTACAAGTTGGCTCTTGACTGCTATCACGCCTGATGTTTAGTTATGATATAATCTAAGATGGAAGCGGGCTAACTTGTTAGGAGTAGGATGAAATCCACTCCCCTTTCGGTTTCTACACTACATCGTACCGGAACGCTCAATCGCTTGGCGGTACGTCTTTGTCGGTAGGGTGGTAACTAGCCGCGGCGAAATCTCCCACCAGCCAGACCAAGACAAATTAAGAAAAATCTCAATCTGCCCCGCCGGAAATCGAACCTGGGACCCCAGTCTTATAAATCCACTGCGCATACCACTGCGCCACGGAAGCCGTCAAAATCTGCCTGAGGCCGGAGGATGTATCTTTTTGTCTACACGTCTCCTCCATTGTCCAAAATAGTGTTCTCACTTTGAAACATGTACCGCGTTAAGAAAATAAAAATTAAAAAAAAAAAAATAGAACCGACTCAAAACGCACTAAAAAGTAAAAAATAACTGTGTCATTTAGTTGCTTTAATTTACTTAAGCATATCTATAAAGTCGGTGCCAGCCAAGTTTAAGGAAGATTTATTTAACGTAGTAAAGCAGTTTGTGGGTAACTTAAAGTAGAAACCTTGGCTGGCACCGACTCCTAGATATGCTTAAGTAAATTAAAGCAACTAAATTATACAGTTATTTTTTACTTTTTAGTGCGTTTTGAGTCGGTTCTATTTTTTGTTAAAAAATTTTATTTCTTACTTTTTAGTGATTTATCGCCACTTAACGTACTCGTACTATACTCTCATAGTATATTATACGGTATTAGTAGCCAAAAAGCTACCGATACCGAGACAAAAACCGAAATCGCTGTAAGCGTGCCTCCAAAATTTGAAGAGTTCCTTAAATTTCCCCGGGATATCATCATCAGATCCTAACATGATAACAATGGGACCACCTTGGATGTATGTCCTTTCTAATAAAAAAAGAATTATCAAAATCGGACAACTCTGTAAAAAGTTATGCGTGGTTATATATAAAAAAAAATTAAAAAAAAAATATATGTGTCGAATTGAGAACCTCCTCCGTTTTTTTTCGTCGGTTAAAAAATCCACAGAACGACTTTTAGTGCAGGGATATAACCTTTATAACCTGCGACTATTGTTCCTTTTGCATGTCCAAGACCATTTTAATGTCTTTCGCAAATCAGCGTCTCAAACTTGCCCACGCTCTCTCTCCCCATATCTACGAGTAGAGTCGTTGACCTTACTTTGGCAAAGCTTCTGAAATTTAAGCATTACCCAACATGCCTATTAAATTTTGATATATGATTTTCAATTTAATATTCATTGTTTTAAGGTTGAATTCATAATGGCCGTAGCTTAGCATACTTTCGTGTTTGTTGTGGTCTTAAATCCAGCGTTATCAGTTTGTTTTATCAGCTTTTACACCTTTCAAGTTATAAATTCCTTGTTTAAGTTGTTGATAAGGCATGTTTGTATAATGATTTCTATCGATACGCTAAACACGTAACGGGTTTTATAGCGTTTTAATAATTTGATTATGACGCATGGCGCCTATTAACCGACTTGAAAAAAAAAACAGTATTTTTCTTCATTTTGTGAACCGACTCATATTTTTGTTTATAAAGTGAGGTTTTAGAGCTCAGACTTACCACGTTGTTCCAATTAGGGTTGGTGGGTTAAGAGTAAATAATATTTGCCTTCGTAACAATCCCATCATTATCAGTCATTATCTCTAACAATAATGACGGAGGTATTCCACTAATGATTTATCAACTCTAGAGACAGCTGCTTAGAAACAATTAGAATAAAAAGGACCCCATAAATTTTAATAGGCCTACCCCTCCTTTACACCCAAGAACTCATCAATAATAAGTAAAACAACTAGGTATTTAGGGCTATTATATTAGAAGAAAAATTTTTTAACAAAAAAAAAAACTTACTCTAAACGCACTAAAAGGTAAGCATATCTATGTAATCGGTCCTTTTTTTTTATTAAAATTTTTTATTTCTTAATTTTTAATGGTTTATCGACACGTAACCTACTCGTACTATACTCCCATAGTATATTATAGCGCACTTGTAGCCAAAAAGCTACCGATACTTACACAAAAACCGAAATCGCTGCAAGTGTGCCTATAAAATTTTAAGAGTTCCTTCAATTTTCCTAGGATGTTATGATGTCATGTCCTAACATGATGACTATGGGATCATAAGTGTGCCCTTTCTAATAAAAAAATAATTATCAAAATCGGTCAACTCTATAAAAAGTTATGCATGGTCATACATTAAAAAAAAATATGCGTGTCGAATTGAGAACCTCCTCCGTTTTTTTTCGTCGGTTAAAAATAGCCCATAATTTATAGTAAGACGACCCCTGACTTGAACTCAAGACCTCATGTAGAACAAGTTAACCAATTGATCAACGAGGCAAAGGGGCGAAGGATGTGTAAAATGCAATCCAAACTAACAGCGTTGCGTTAACACAAAGATTAATCTCTTTACTAAGAGTATTTAAAAGTGGATCCAATGTTTACTGCATTCATCACGAAGTTCTTTGATGTAACGTCCCTTTTAACTTGATACAGGATAAATTAACTTTCGATGATGCAATCCATACATGGTGGAGTAATAAATCAAGTTTATTAAGGAAGGATTTGCTGTGTGTTTGTTCTGATTCCCTTATGTACTAACTGCAGATGTAGGCAACTGTTGTTCAAGCTTTTATTTGTCTGGTGTTGTTTAAGTGGGACAGTTCTTGGAAATTAAGTTAGGACCACTTCCTGACGTTAGATTCTAAGACATACTGTGGTATCTACGGTCACTATGTTTTAATATTGGCTTGATTATTGAGCCAAAATGTAGCAATTTGAATGTTATGTCTTAACAGACACTTGCTTTTTGTCATATAGAGCATTTACATTAAAAATCTTGTCTTAAATATTACTTATTAATTTTTGTTGTCATATTTTATTAAACATAAGTAATTACGTCAGGAATAATAAATTAAAAGGTTCCGTTTTACAAAAATATTTTTATAGTAAGTATATACAAAGTTTAATTATTTTTTATTTACTTTGCCCGAAAGCATTGCAATAATTACCTACTATGCACTCAGTATAGCTATTTTATGTTTTAATTAAAAAAAAATTTTTGCCATAATATAGATTTTTAATTAGACTAATATTCCCCTAAAAGGAGGCCTGGGTCTGTAGTGGGCCGTTAATAGGCTAATAATGATGATGATGATGAATATTCCCCCTCCCCCTCCAATTAGTAGAAAATACTGTGTCAGAACTTTAGAAGTGCGTGTGTCAATAGTTTGCCGGTAGGATGATAATCGGTGCAGACAGAAATCGAACTCAGGACCTCTGTCTTATAAATCCACCGCGCATATCGTTGCGCCATGGAGGCTGTCTAAAATGTGTACCTTAATAGTGATGTAATTGTTGACATAAAAAACAAACACTGCCTCCGCCACCTTGCGTGGGCAAATGTAACTACAGTAGAACCTCGTTAAGTCGAACCTCGATAAGTCAAAAACCTCCAAATCTCGAAAAAATGTTTTGTTCCCTTCCCTTAAAACACCAAAACCTCCATTACTTGAAATCTTGACCCTCTGTTAATCGAAATAATCACCGAGTCCCTACAAGCCATTTTGGTACATATTTTCACTCTATAACTCGAAAAATTAAATTTGACCTCTGTATCTCGAACATAGGAACGTTTTATTTTACAACCTTTACAACTTGATTATTTGGAATTTATTATCTCTATTGTTCGAACAAAAATAAGTTACCGACTTTAAGAACTTGCCGACAATGTGAGTACACTATTGTTTTTTAGAAAACATTTTAGGAGTATACAATAATAAATTTATGACTCATGGAAACACGTGTTTGCTTGCTTTGTGTCAGGTGTTCAATTTTGATTCCCTTTGAAATTTAGCTAAGCCAGTCATTTGTTTTCGACTTAAATACTGTCAGAAGTAGTTTGGTTCTACTGCAATACACATCAATAAGAAAACCGATACTAATGATTTAGATGACATAGAAGACGTGAATAGTACATGCGCTCCATGGGTTTCCATCAAAGAGGCGCGAACCGCATTGAATACCTTACGTAATTTTATAGAGCAAACCAGTAACTCTGAAGAAGAAGAATTTTCTGCTCTTTATAGATTAGACAATACAATAAATAGAGAACAACCAAATTATCTAAAGCAAAAAAAAATTACTGACTTTTATTAATGCCATATTTTTTATTTTAAAATGATTTGAAATAATGTTGATTTGTAATAAATAAAAATATGTTTGTCACCTCTGCAAGTTGAATTTATATTTATTTTACCTCTCTAACTCAAAATTTATAAGAATAAACCTCAAACTCTTTATGTCGAATCAAAATCCGCCTAAGTCGAAATCCTCCATAAGTTGAAAACTCTACAACTCGAATTTTTTGGCGTCTCCCTTGATATTCGACTTATAGAGGTTCTACTGTAGTCCTATGATAAATTGAATTATTACGAAGGTGAGAGCACATTAGCCATGCATTTGTCGTAATGTGTAGGTAGATTAGAGCGTGCCGTGTAATTTATCTCGTGATGTAAGAGGTCATTGACCCAATTCGTGGGCGACTGATTCATGAGGTAGTGCGTCTAAGGCCGGCGTACACTGACAGATGTCAGGACTCTAGCGTGTCAAGTGTGTTGGATGAATGTTCGTAATATGTATCCTTGCGTATCAGTTTTTTTTTAATTATTTTAAATTATCTTTTTTTACGTGTGGGCTTGATGTTCTCGTAATAGATGCATTTTTGCGTATAATTTTTTTAAATTATTATTATATAAAATAAGACAGAAGGATACAACCAACATCTTGTGAATTTTAGTCAGTTCGTCGGTGTGTCATAATTGATTGATTGGATTGATATTCACGAATTACAACATCCTTGCGTGTTACTATTTTTTTTAATAAAAAATTAGTTGGTCCTAATATTCCGACCAGTATTAAAAATCATAGTACTTGATATATTGAGAAAAAAACGATGAATCTTTACTATTACGCTACCGAATTTTAGTGACGAATTCGGGAATTTGTGTCTGCGGTTTCGATGCAAATAGTCTAGCATGACGTTTCAAAGTACTTGTAAACTGAGCTTACTTAAAATAAACGTTCAACTACATTCAATGTCATCACCATCATTATCATCCTTATAGGAGAGGGGATATGGAGCGTACACCCAACACGCTGCTCCAATGCGGGTTGGCGGGCTTAGGGTGATAATGTTTCAATTATTAACGATCACTATCAGATGTCGATGATAGTGACCGGGACCGACGGCTTAACGTGCTCTCCGATGCACGGGGGTGTAACACCACCAACTTCCAAACTACGGGCTTGGAATGTACTGAAGATTTCATACAAGATTGAAAAAGCTCTGAATTATTCCATGACCCGATCCAGGAATCGAACCCAGGACCTCGTGATCGAAGCCACATAGGCAACCACTAGACCAACGAGGCAGACATTCAATGTACCAAATCCAAATTCAAAAATTTTTAATTTGGTATCTTTTTTTAAGAAACGTACCGTTGCATATGGCAGGTTATTTTAAAACAGGACCTTGCTCTAATTGTTATGGCAGCCACCAGGATTTTACACTAATGGTTATGGCGGTCATAACTTATGGTGTGGTGACAGTGTTACCGAAATTCAATAACTATTAACCACTCTTCGTAAAAGCTCGAGCCACGCATCGCTCGTCCGAACTCCCAACGATAATTTTGTGTTTGTTATTTTTAACCGGGATCAATAACAAAGGGGATTGCCTTACGATTTCTGAGTTTTATATGGCTCGCTGGAAGTGACATTTGAATATTTTCAAGTTAAACTTAAAATGTTATTTAATATTGAATTGTTTAGTTGAAAAAAAGGAGTTGTACTTAAATTTTGTTAACTATTTCCTTTATTTATACTGTTTCCTTTATAGTTGCATATAATATTTCTTAGCCTCACTTTTTTAAAATTTTATTTCAGAAAAAGTTATCAACTTTGCATCACTTGCCTGCTTAATTTTTTAGTGCGATTTTGTGCAATGTTCAAAGACCGTGTTAGTATGACAATGTACAGACTGCTAGTAATACCAAAAATCTTGAACAATAATTTCCTTATAGTTTTATAATAGGAGCCGTTTTCTTGTTACTCAATTTTTGTGGGACATTAGTCATCAAAAACGAATCAATCAATTTTTTGAAAAATTTGTGACCTCAGTTTTAACGTCAAACGGATAGTTCAAGTTTGTCTGTTTGTAGTAGGTAATTAAAAAAAACAGATTCAGCTTTTATTAAGAATTTTTTTTTATTGACACAAGTTGGCCCTTGATTGCCATCACACCTGATGTTAAATTAATATTATAGGATGCAAAATGATAAAAATAAAATTTTAAATGATAAATTTTCATTCTTTCTATTATTTCCACTACTGTTTTGATTATGTGGGTAGGTTAGTTCTTGGACTTATGTATCATATTCATTATATATTTTCAACACTTCTATTATTTTTACTACGGCTTTGATTACATGGGTAGGTTATTATGCTATCTAGTTGATTTAATTCCGTGTGCTAGCAGTACCTGATGTTTTTTGTCTGTCCCCCGAAGTGTTTGTAGAAGCAACAAAAGAAACAATGGTTAATTCTGTTAGAATGGGATCACTCCACACCAATTTACATTCCCGCTGATGGCTTGCAGTTGATTTTAATCGTTTCTCCCTAATATAGAACGATTTCGGACTTGATTTATTATGTTTGTTTATTGTATTTTTAACGATATTTTCTTCGCTTCAAATAATATCCGTTCATTTTTCTTATTGTGTTTTTAATTATGTACAATGACTTGTGTTTATGTTTGTTTGTGTTATAGATATTGCTAAATTCTGTTAAAATTGATTGCTTTTGGATTAGTATCGCTTGTAGTTTGTGTCTGATTGACATGTTTGACGTTAAATTGGAAAATTATTGGTTAAATATAATTCATTTATGTTTGTAATTAATTTTTCAGTCTAATATGATATCGGATATGGTCTCTAGAATTATCACTGTAAATTATATTTGTTTCTTATCAGACTTTTAGAGTTTGACAGTTTTTTTATATATTTAACGACCTCCGTGGCGCAGTGGTATGCGCGGTGAATTTATAAGACGGAGGTCCTGGGTTCGATTCCCGGCGGGGCGGATTGAGATTTTTCTTAATTTTTCTTGGTCTGGCTGGTGGGAGGCTTTCGCCGTGGCTAGTTACTACCCTACCGATAAAGACGTATGGCCAAGCAATTTAGCGTTCCGGTACGGTGTCGTGTAGAAAATGTGTGTGGATTTTCGTCCCACTCCTAACAAGTTAGCCCGCTTACATTTTAGACTGCATCATCACTTAACATCAGGTGTGATAGCAGTCAAGGGCCAACTTGTAGTCGATAAAAAAAATAAAATAAATTTAAAACTACTCCATGTGCTACACCATGTTCTTTCTTTCTATTTTATTTTAATTTGTAGTTGACGAACTTGCCGCATTGGTTCGCTTCCAATCGCAACAGAGTTGAGCCTTACCTATTACTAAATTTAATTTATGTTTCTCTTGTTACAGTTGGCTTCCTAATCCTAGTGTACTTCCTCTGGGGCACGCCGTATAAGCGCGGCTTCTTCTGCGATGACGAATCACTGAAGCATCCCTACAAAGACTCGACTGTGACCAATCTGATGCTGTACATCATTGGCATTGGTCTTCCTGTGTTTACAGTAAGTATATTCAGTATTTTCTGCGAATAGTTCTTTGTTGCAGGCCTCGTCATGATTATTTCTGCCGTTAAGCTTAAAAGTTGCTGTAGTATGAAAAGTGTAGTTGCTAACAGAATTAGGCACTTAATCCCAAAGAAGAGCCATTAAACTTTTGTTTCCTATGGGTCGACTCCTCACTAGTTGGACCGAACACATTAATCGAGTTGCAAACCAATAGCTACTGGGTGCAGGCGGCTCGAAACTGTGGTCTTTGAAAGTCCTTACTTTACTAAAAGCAGAGCAGCGCTCATCGGATGATGATGGTGAATGCTTAATTAATGATGATAATTATAATAGAACGCGTTCCTAGCTTGCCTTTAATTGTTGCTATATGGAAGGATATGTATTGCACTTTGTATTATTTGGGTGTGTCATCTTTGTCAACCTGATTCAACGTGTCATTTGTCATAATTTGACATATTGTTTAATACGGAATACGGCAATGTTGCTGGCTGCTACAATTAGCGTAAAGATAAAACTTCCCCGAATCAGATCTATTACTAGTAAATAATTTGTATCATAAACTGCCACTTACAGCATCTAAGAAACGACTTAAATCATTATCAAAACGTTAATTTTGTTATTGACTCATTTGCATTTCTATCGAAATATCACCTTATCGTTACCGTGAAAAATCATATCTATCAACGATATTTTTATCGCTATCATTTACAGCATTACTTCCACTAAACTGTGTAATTTCGTAAATACAAAACTTACTCAAACGAACCTTTCCTACCTTTACAGTGTTGACGTTAATTTCTTCCTCAACCAAAGTCAAGGTGTGAAGTATTACAGAATCGTTGATGGTTAGTCAATATTTAAGTCCGCTGTGTTTGGTTAGCCATTAGTTGCTGTCAACTTACTCTTATCAGTGAGGGTTAAAGTTAAGCGTTCACACAAGTATTTCTGTAAGCTCGTGTGATTGAATACTTCACTTTTTTTAAAAGAAATGTCATAATAAAATTGAGTCAGATCTTCTCTATTGTTTTTATCAGATAACTCGTCCGGAATAGAATGCTTATATTTGTCGCCAAGCAGATTGTTGTGTTTCGATCTGAAGGGGATAGTTGCCGGTGATACTATAATTAGGTACTTTTGCATTATTGTCATGTGGCCTGTGTTCGTACCTAAATTCTTAAGTAAAGGTAATTTTAATGTCATCGGCAAACTTACCCTTCAGAAAAGTAGCAATGCTGCTAACTAAATATTTACATAGCTGATGAAAACTTACAAATGTAATCCCGAATATGGTCCCCCAAAAGCTTAGTTACAATAAGGTTTTAGGTGTCGGCATCTCTATTATCACTCACTTTGCTGTTCGCTGAGCATCGGTCAACCATTAGTAATTGATATCTTTGGCTTATCAACTAATGGTTTCAAAACTTTGTATACATATTGCTTGTCGGCGCGTGGGCTGAAATGTTCAACAATTTGTTTGTTTGACTTGAAAGATTTCGTAAAAGGTTGCTAACGAATCTTAACTACGCTATAAAGTGAGGGACCAGACGTTAACCTTCTTTTGAATTCTGCAACTTCTATTTAGGTTACGTTTAACTGTGTTGTGTTAAATTATATTTTTTATGAAATATATTTTTTTAAAAGATCTAAATTAAGTTTGTACAGGCATACAGTCTGCTCTAACGTTGCATCACGTCAAACTGCGCAAGTGTCACGGCCAAAATGAGAAATATTTTGTGCTACAAAATCAATTTAAACATTTATACCTTAGCGGTGGGATTTTAATATATTTATTTAAAGATTAAGATTCAGAAGTTAATATCTTATGTAACCAACACTTAAAAAGTAACTAAGTTATTTTTATTTATCTTTCTGTTTTCTTTAACTGGGCCTATATATATTCTGGATGATGTATTTATAGCTACTTATTTAGAAAGTTTCCTCTAAGGAGTACCTTCCCTCCTCAGTGTCTATCTTCTAAAGGCTTTTATAAAATAAAATAAGAGTTTATTTTTTATGACAATAATACTCTTTATTGTTTACTAAATTGAAATCTCATCCATCAATGCAATCAATTTTAATTAACAAAAAGATAGCCGACTTACTAATACCGTTACTCTTGATACTATTGCCTGTTATTATTTTATAAATAGCGTTCCTATGGCGTTTTATCTCCACCACAATCAGTGCCTACCGTCTTTGATTAGATGATTATTTACCGTTTTAAAATTCCCATTGGATATCTAAGTTTAGAGATCAGTTCCCACACTTAATAGGACATTTCGTACGAATAATAAACTCCTTTCTTCTACATTAACTTTATCTATATCTTGAAAAATATAGCTGTCTTACGGTATCCATCTGTCTTTAATTTTTATGTAATAGAATTACAACAAAATAGCATTAATGGGAAAGCTAAAATAAATCAGTATTAGCAGTTAAATGTTTACCGATTATGAATAAGTTTTTGACTTTAATAAACTTGTAGCAATTGTATCGACGGTATTAAATTATAATTCATTGCGTCGATAACCATTTATTATGCTTGTTATGAAAATATTATTGGCTGTGTTATTTTGAGTGTGTGAGTATAGTGTGTGTGTTAATCCTGAGGGGTCGATTTGTCGACTGTATCGTTTGTATAAATCTCCGGCTCATGATCGCTAATGTAAACATTATTTGTGATAATTTATGTGCTATTGTTATGGCATGCAAATATTGTGGTTAATAAAGGTATTATTTTGCATACTTTGATTATAAAGATAAATAATAAAGCCGCTAGGTTTAAAAATTTTAAACTACTGAATTTGGTGGACTGGAAAACTTACTTACTGTTGTTAGATAGATGAAACTTATTTCCGAACCGTGAGGCACTGGTTTTAGGTTATAAATACAGATGTAAGTTTCAATCTTTTATTAAATTAGGAGATAGAAATGAAATTCTTGAAGATGTGGAAGTATACCTACTGAATAAACACATTTATGTTAGATAAGATGAACACTTTTTGTCAAATCGCAAGGTTACTGATTTTAAACAATTATTATATTTAGTCTATTTTTTGTTACTTGAAATAGAAAATGCAGGAGTTTAGATTCTGAAAAAGCATGTTTTTATTTTAAAAGATGGAACATTTTTCCGAATCGTAAGATTACTATTTTGAAATGATAGTAATCGATTTAGTCTACATGTTTCTTTACACTATATTTCAGAATACTTTTCACAGTTAAAAAAAATCGCAGGTATACAGTTATATAACAGTTTTAGTCATTGATTTCAAACATCAACTCCGATCGTGTATTATTGAAATCGATATCAGATCTCGCTATTGAATATCGACCATTTGATACCTTTCTGTTTCTTCATGTCGGTTTATAGCCACACTGAGGTGTAGCTTTCAGATGTCTATGACCTGTTTTATGGCATTATTAATCGAAATTATTCCCCTATTCCTCGTATATGCACAAAATATAATGAACTATCTCGATCAATAACTAGCATCGACATCTTTTGTAATTCTCTTCCTTTCTTTAAAAAAAAAACTCATCGATCATCTATCGGTGAGTTCTAAATCTTAATAATTAAGTTGTTTTTTTTTTGGTTCCTCTTTCACTGTATGATTATTTGACTGTTTGCATATTTCTTTTTGGTGAGTGTTATGTACACTAGTAATTGATATGCGTATAAGTGAATGTGAGCATTTTGATAATGGTATTTACTGGTATTTGTGTTTATATGTATATTGTTAGTGTACTTAAATAAATAAATAAATGAATAAATAAATAAATAAAATAAATAAATTATGATAGTAGGTTTGGTCTTTAACATGGGGGAAAAACTGGGGGTTTTAAGTTTTACGTGTCTGTGACATCGCAATTTTTCAAATGAAAGGAGCTATTATGTTGTATTTATTGTTTGATTGTAATCGAGACAGCTCATTTCCTAATTAGACAAAAGGGTGTTGCTAATTTATACGGATCTGATTAATTTTAATTTTGGTAACTGTTACTTTACTTTTAATAACTTATGTGGGATCATCTTTTTCATGTCTGTGTGCATAATGTATTTTTTCCAAATACATTTATTTTTATTTCAATCGCGATTCATAATTTTTGAAGTTATACCTACTGCAGATATAGCGCGTTCGAGTTATTAAAAAAGTCTAATAATGTGTTAAGTAATCATGGAAGCCCTTCTTCCTAGAGGTATTTTAGGAAGCTACTAATTTTTTTCAATTTTAGTACTTGTTAAGTTACAGGTGATATTTTTGATCTAGAACTTTCTTTAAATAAGTCATAATATAATAAACACGATAGTCTGTAAGTATGGATGGATAGATGTATGTTACTCTTTTACGCAAAAGCCACTGAATGAATTTTGATGAAACTTTACATCTGAATTACACATAGACTACTTTTTATCCCGAATTTTTTACGGGAACCGCAGGCGACTTCTAGTACTGTAAATATTTGAACGGTGGCGGTAAGAGTTAAAAACTGTGGTTGGTTGACGTACAAATCTAATTTCTATTTCAAGGAGCATAATGTTCAAAATGCTTCTTGTTTCACATTTTCAATATTATGTACCTTGATATATCACTGATGGGATTAATACAGTAGATAGTTTATTGGTTGCACCGGGTGTCGAATTATTGTTTGTGTCACATGATTGATTCAGAGAAGGTATTTAATATGATCTCGTCGGCATGTTGCATCAGGTAGGCTTTGAAGCCCGGTAGAAGTTCAGGTAGCTTCTTAACCGGTTGTAGTTGAAGAGCTAGTAGCCATTTTTAAGTAGGTGTTTGTGGCGAGCCGAAAACTTGTCTGTCTGGCGATAATACCGTAACACTTAATTATAATAGGGGCAAGTCCCTATACGTAATTTCAAAGCGCAAATAGTTTAACAGTTTTTTGCAAAAAAGTATTCTTGAGGGAATCAGAAATCAGTACACCATGTAATTAAATATTTAAAGAGTAAATAATAAATAAGTCTAGACTATTTAGTCGGATCGTCCAAAAACTCGCCAAGCTTTAGAAAGGTTCTACCGAAATATACTTTCGTTTTTAGGACAGATTTGTTTAACAAAAATAATATCGAGTTATTTTAACTTGCTTCAAATAAATTTATTTTAAACATTAAGTACAGCTTACACACAACATAAAGCACACGTTTCCAGCTTGCTTCAAATACTTGCCCAAAAATGTTTAACGTCTCTCGGACTATTGCGGCGTTTAGATGGCGATTGTGTCGTGTTAAACTTGGTAGGCTGTCAAATCAGTTTAGCAGACCGGTATTATATATTGGGAATACGTTATGACGAAGCCGAACCATTTTTGGAAGCTGTCAACTAATTTTCTCTTGTGAGTTGTCACACCTGTTTAACTTAGACGTAGGGAGATGTTTTGCCTCGGGCCACTTTTTATTAACGCCCGACGCAAAAGCGACGGGGTGTTATAAGTTTGACGTGTCTGTGTCTGTATGTGGCATCGTAACTCCCAAACGGATGATCCGATTTTAATGCGGTTTTTTTTTTGTTTAAAAAGTATACTAGTCGAGAGTGTTCTTAGCTATGTTTGGTGGAAATCGGTTCAGGTCTTCAAGGTCATCAGGTCGTTTATTAGGTGTGATAGAAATGTTACACGCTCAGTTTGCTTGAAAGCATGAGTGTAATTTGACATTTGAAACACTAATGTCTTCTGGAACCACTGAGCTGGTCTGATGACAAGGCTGTAAGGTAGGAGACGTAACCCTGGTCTACCTTTTTAGTAAACCCATCGAGTTTGGGCTCGTTGAATTTGTCTTGACTGGTTCTTTTTACGTTTCTAATTTGAGTCGGGGGTTTTTAAATTTTCAATTTAATTTTTTGTAGAGCAAGTTTAATAAAAAAAGTCACTAACTAAAACTTAAACAGTCCTATCTTTTACACTGTTGTTATTAATTATATGAGTTTATTATGATACTATTGGCCTAGTGGCGCAGCGGTTAGTGACCCTGCTCCTGCGTCCTAGGCAGTGGGTTCGATTGACACATGTCGAAAATGTTTTTGTGATTCACATAGATGTTGATTACGATGTTAGATTTTGTAAAGTAATATATTCTTTTTTAGTTTTTATTGAAAAGTGTAACCCACACTTTAGGGGTTATTTATATTTAAGAATAAACATAATATCAAAAATCCCGTCAGAGTCGCAATTTTTGATATTATGTTTATTTTTAAATATAAATAAAAAAAAGTTGAGAGGTGTCAAGGGACACCCGGATGGAACGAAGTTCCTTTCGATTAATTAGTGAAGGAATTGTAATAAAATTTTATTTTTTTTAAGTAATAATAATATTTTTTTTATTACTAACAAATATAATGTTATATAAACTTAAACGCGTACCACACACGCGTTTGTTGTTGTACACCGAAACACCAGAGGGCGCCACGAGAGCGCAAGACAGCATACAGCGCGGGCGCCCCCGCCGCTCACGCGCACACACATCAAAGGCGGCGGCAAGATCCTTTGATCAAAAAGTGTCGTGACAACTTTTCGTACGAATTTTTTCCGTCTAGCCCCCTTTCACAACGCGCGATAAGGAACTTCGTTCCAAAAATATATAAATATCTGCCTACCCCTATGGGAACAAGGCGTGATGTTTATGTATGTATGTATAAAAATATTCATAAGTTATCATAGTACCCATAACTACCTACGCTTTGAGGTTGTATAGCGATATGTGTATTGTCCTATAATAATTATTTATTTATTTATATTTTATTGAAATTGCATGGTCACTTAGTAAGTTTACTGTATTTGAACATAGTGATACATTGTATGAAAATAATCATTTAGATCTAATGTCTTTTATAACTGTTTCATTCACGCTCTACCGCTTCTTAAAAATCCTTGTGTTTTCTTTACCTCAGTGTTGAACATACGTCATAACATTTTTCTTAATTTGTGTTATAAAGTTCAACATAAAAAAACGTAATTTCAAACCACTGAGTCATCATGAAAACCGCCAAACCGTGACTTCCTCGTTGGTGTAGTGATTAACCTGTGTAGTTTCGATCACGAAGTCCTGGGTTCGATTCCTGGATATTTATGTAATAGTCTGTTAATAATGACGGCACGTAGATATAGTGATATAGTAGTGATATAGTGATAGTCGATCGATCAGCACGCCGTGCAACAATTGTTGTTATTACTGTTCCTCATGACGATAACCTCGTGAAAGCCGAAAAGGAAAAAGTATCAAAATTCTTGGACCTTGCTCACGAGATTACCGCCACGTGGAATGTTGAGTCAACTATTATTGTTCCGATAGTCATTTCAGTTAATAGTCTTTTTGCGAAAGAAGAAGAAGAAGAAGAAGCTTTCGCTTAGTTGTTGGATCAAGGGTCGGATACAGAAGGCAGTAGTCCTTGAAACGGCGCGTATTGTGAGGAGGTCCCTCACTCTGGAGCCCTGACCACCGGTTGCTTGGACACACAAAGGCCCCGCAAATGGAGATTTTTTTAAATAAATTTTTAATAGTGTTTTTTTATATATGTTTGTATTATATACCTATCACATTGTTAAAAATTAAAAAAAAAATGTAATTAAAAATAAATGAGAGAAAAAAAAACGGCACGTTAGAAATACTTACCGACCGTCTAATGCATCTTCTAACAGTAACGCATTCCCCAATGTAAACCATTCCGATCTTAAAAACGACCTAATCCAAATAAGCAGTTGTGAGTACAAAAGATCAAAAAGATTTGAAGCACAAACGCTGCCTGATTCATTATCAACAATAATAGGTCAAGCGCGAACCTGTCATCACTATAAAAGTGACTATTTTGTGATCTCAACTCAATAATAAGATTATTTTCTAAGATAACTTATACGACGCGTACTGACGTGGATTCAAAACTCGCGCTTGTCAACTTTGACGTTTCAATTTATTAAATCTTCCATTAAAGCTGTCAGCTGTTTATTTATTTTTTACCTACTTCAAAAAAAGTAGGAAATCAATTTGACCTGTATGCATGTGATATTAATAGAATGGTACAGTTTTTGAATATGTTAGTCTAGAACAATTTTTTTTTATTAGAAGTTAGCCCTTACCTGCAATCACACCTGGTGGTAAGTGATGATGCAATCTAAGACGGAAGCGGACTAACTTGTTAGGGGTAGGATAATATCCAAACCACTTCAGTTTCTACACGACGTCGTACCGGAAAATCGCTTGTCGGTATGTTTTTATCGGTAGGTCGGTCTGCTAGACCCGGACCAGTTGAGAAAATCTCAATTCGCCCTGCCGGGAATCGAACCCGGGACCTCCATTTTATAAATCCATCGCACATACCACTGCGCCACGGAGGCTATCAAAACATGTCTAAACATATGTGCAAAGTTTCATAAGTGAAGTGTGTATGTTTGTATATCTGTACGTTTGTTCACTCTTATTTACTTATACTCATTGACTATAAGTCGGATTACAAAAATCATTATAGTTGGACAATTTAGGTATACTTCAAGTTATAACAAGTTTCGTCAAAATCGGCTCAGTATATATTGAGATATAGAGTTCAGAGTATATCACTATAAAAACGTCTCTTTGGTCATATTTCATTGTAACCAGTGTAATCACAAACCATAAAATGAGATATTAAGAAGTCGGTTGTATTTCTTTTTAAAAAATTATCATGATAAGTGGAGCGAATAGGTGTGGGATTTATCAATATAACGTGTACCGTGCATGTGTTCATCAACTGGATCTAATTTGACAGTGGAATTCTAAACGGAACGTAACTGATTATTACGTACCGTTGACTGTTAAATATTTCCTCTCAGTTTTATTCAGTACAATATGTAGGAAGTTACTCGTATCTTTATTACGTTTTGATCAAAATGATAATAACCATGTATTCAAAGTGAATAAATATTTCGACCTTATTAATGAACTAACTAAAATGGCTATGTGGTTAGTTTATACGCGGTAGAAGTGGGTGCGAGAGGTATACCATCGAGGTCTCTCTATAACCTGCTAAAAGACCTTGGCCTTACTAGAAGTGCAGTAGGCTCCATATTGGAAAGAGTGTCTAAAGCTACTCTAGTAGGGTCCTTCGGAATTTGGCTGGGCAGGGAGAATAACTTGAACAGAGGAGGTGAGTGTTGACGCGCGTCACTAAGAGTACTCTTTTAAACCTACACCCGTGTCACAAATCTCGGGCTCTGTTTTGAGTTTTTCTCTCAGCCACGCGATGGACTCGGCACCCGCACGATGAATCCATGGAATGCTAAGATATTCGTCTCTAGTAAAATGTAATATTTATATGTACATATTTGCCGCCCTTTAGTTGTCATTCTTAACTTAAAATAAAAGTTAAAGGCTTTTATTTTAAGTTAAGAATGACATTTAAGATAGGAGGTTTTTGGGTAAAAAAGAAAATTTTGACGTAGATATCAGTAAAATTCAATTTAAAACATTGTGTATTTTAGACCTTGTTTCGCTGAATGAAAAGTTTGCCGACGGCAGTGTCCCTGATTACTTCGCGACTATCAGATCGCGAGCTGCAGCTTTTTCGTCGCGCACCCATGTTTCTAGTAACGAAATCCTCAGGGTATACACAGAGTACCCTGGAACCCCATTCTGAGGTACTGGCTTGCCGTGCAATCAACAATCGTAAATAGCATCATGTGTACGTACCCTAACTTAGGGTAATACAAAAAAATTAAAAAAAATTGAAATAAAATTGTGATGTGTGGGATAATTTATAAATAAAGATTTTTTTTCTTTCTTTCTAAAATTATTTGAAAGCGTATTTTAAACCAATAGCCATTGAATACCAGAAAAAGATCAGTTCGTAGATTATATTTTTTGTAATCTACAAAGTTAGTCATGATGTTCTAGCTAGAATCTAGCATATACGAACACAATAACAATAAATATCTGCCTGTATCATTAATTCATTACTCAATTTACAATTTCATAATAAAATAGATAAATCTGTTGGATTTTCCTACAGTGCATATACTCGTGTCTGCTGATAGTACCAAATGTACCTGTTAATACCATGGAATATCTAAGTAGGTATATTATTTTATCTTTTATCTCGTCTGTAGGTGTGTGTGATCCGTAAGCTGTAAATTAACATTAAATACTTTAGGGTAGATATTCTATTCTATTCTAGCACCTTGGGGCCCCAAATCTGCTCTTCGAACCACGTGGCTCGCCCATTGTCACTTCAGTTCCGGGACACGCTGAGCTATGTCGCTTACATTGGTTCTCCCGCGTATATCCTCATTTCTGATTCGATCACGCAGAGATACTCCGAGCTTGCTCTTTCTATTGCCCGCTGAGTGACTCTGAACCTTCTTATTTCGCGCAGTTATCACTATTGTTCTAATAATTTTGTGCAAACGTTAATTTATTACTCGACAGAACTAGCTAGGAAGAAGTGCAGTCCAGTTAGTACCTTGGTATCAAGGTTCGATTATCGTGATGTTGTTTTTCTACATTCGTCATGTTTGCAGCTCGTGTGAGTGCTTCTCGTCATCATATCAGATCGTGACGCACTAATTGTTTGTAACGGTCTAGTAACAATAGTTGCTAACAACACTAATAACTATAAATGGTCATATCAACATGTTTATGGTAGATACTCGTATCTTGGTCATTAGTTATATTTATTACTTTTTTTTCCATTATTAACGCCGATATTATTTATTACTAAAAAAAACTATACTTTTCTGTACAAAAATTGTACTCTTATTCCATGTTATATGTTCAGAATTAGAAATTTCGTTGTATTTCGTAATTAGGCATTAGTAGTTATGTATTAGTATGTAACTTATTGTATATGTAATTTTTAATTTTTATGTAATAGTTTTGTTCATAGCTATTATTGTACACCAACCACCACTCTTTTTTTTTCAATCTTGTTTCTCTTTAGGCTTGACGGTTGCGTGGAAGAGATCACATCTAGTGATAAGGCCGCCGTTACTCCAATTGTTATAATTGTTTAATTTGTTCTTTTTTTTCTTCTTGTTATTGTATTCTTTGAACCAATGTTATTGTGTTCTTTGGTGTAATAAAGAGTTTTTATTATTATATATTACACTCATTTATTTATTTACAATTATTTTTAAAATTTTTAACAATGCTTATAAAATTATAAAAAAAACACTATTAAAAATTTATAAAAAAATTCATTCCGCCTGCTGCGGGGTCCAAGCAACCGGTGGTCAGGGCTCCAGAGTGAGGAACCTCCTCACTATACGCGCCGTTTCAAGAATTACTGCCTTCTGTACCCGACCCTTGATCCAACAATTAAGTGAAAGCTTTTTAAGATGTTCGTCAAAGCTTTTCGCTATAAGACCATTGACTGAAACGACTATAGAAACAATCATTGTTGAATGAACATTCCACATGACGGTAATCTCATGAGCAAGGTCCAAGTATTTTGATAGTTTTTCCTTTTCAGCTTTCATCAGATTATCGTCATGTGGAACAGTAATATCAACAATCATTGCACGGCGCGTTAATCGATCAATTATCACTATATCAGGCCTATTGGCTACAATATACCTATCAGTGATAATTGTTCGATCCCAGTAGAGCAACGCACTGCTATTTTCAAGAACTGGCGCTGGGGCGTACCTATAGTAAGGCACCTCAAAATCGACAAGGCCATACTGAAGAGCAAGTTGTTGGTGGATTATCTTGGCTACTTGATTATGTCTATTATTATTATTAGGCAACAACATATTTCTATTTTTTATTTTTGACACCCAAAGAAGGTTTCATCCTCAGGATACAGATACTCCAATATCTTGTCACTTGTGCCACTTACCTCCCTGTCACCTTGACTGACACTGTGTTGGTGTAGCTTCAGTGATTTTGTATTATTTTTTTCTTTGATTTTTTTCTTTCTCATTGTCACAACAGACCACAGACTTTTAATCGGCCGATAGTTTGGTCGTTGTCTTAATCAGTAGAAAGGTGTCTGCAAATGTGTAAATTATAATGACTCCATCTGCTGAATGAGAATTAATTTGTATTTGTATGATATATATATATTTTGCAGCTATTATTCCAAGACAGTTTCATCCTCAGCATATGAATACTCCAATATCTTATAACTTGTGTCACCATTATCTCCTGTCACCTTGACCGATAGCGTGTTGGCGTGACGCCAGCGATTTTGTATTATTTTTACGCCTACCGATTTTTGTATGGGTATTTTTAGGTGACGTTAAGGTCCATATGAAATTGCAAAACTTAGGAAACTTTTTATATTTGAACTAAAGCAAAAATATGATGGAGAAACTCTTAGTTAATTATTTAATTATTTAGGATTTTTTTCTATTTAGCATGACCCATATTCTAGTAATCTCTTTTCTTGTATCTTTATTTGTTCTCTTACCTCTTCTATTATAATATAAAGCATTTCCGCGTACTAGCTCCATTCTTCCTTTTTATAGAAGATACCTGAGCCACTGATCTTAGATGCAAAAAATACACATTCAGAAGGCTCACATACCTGCAGAAAGACAAACAACGACTTACAATATTTATTAATGTTGAGTATGATAGCTCTTCGTAGCAATAGCGAGGAGAATTCCTGATTTATTAACTTATCCTGGATTAACTAAAACGTTGGTTATGCTAATATATGAGTGTTTAAGTGTTTGCTTTGCCGTGGTAAATGTTTTTGATTATCGTGCCAAATGTAGCGATCTCTCTCTCAATGTGATACTCATACTCATTTATCATCTAGTGTTTATTTATACAAACGCTTGTATTATTCTTAATTCATAGACACGTTAACGCCAGACTGAGATCGCACCTATATACAGGTTGTCCCATAATTAATAGATCAAACTAAAATGGGAGATACGTCACCTAATTTGACTAGTTTCAAAGAAAACCTTAGGGTGACCAAGTAGTAATTTTTTTTTTATCGACTACAAGTTGGTCCTTGACTGCTATCACACCTGATGTTAAGTGATGATGCAATCTAAGATGGAAGCGAGATAATTTGTTAGGAGTGGCACGAAAATCCACACCCCTATCGGTTTCTACACGACATCGTACCGGAACGCTAAATCGCTTGGCGATACGTCTTTGTCGGTAGGGTGGTAACTAGCCACGGTGAAAGCCTCCCACCAGCCAGACCAAGACAAATTAAGAAAAATCTCAATCTGCCCCGCCGGGAATCGAACCCAGGACCTCCGTCTTTTAAATCCACCGCGCATACCACTGCGCCACGGACGTCGTCACTACTAATACTAATACTACTTTTAGGGATTTTTCAATTTTCAATGTCGTCAATCACATTTTTCAAAGCTGGAGCTGCTGTATTAGATGTTCCCAGCAACTAAAATTTAGAGTTCCAATTACGCCAAAGTGTTATTCATAAACACACCATTTCGCTACCAAGATTCTTTCAAAACCTGTGTGCCCTTAACTGTTCTAATAGCCAGCTGATAGTGATGTAGACACTTTACATTTTTGCCGCCCGTTATTATCAAAGGTAGTGGGTTCGAACAAAGTCGAGCACACACGTTAATGGAAAGCAAATATTTGGGAAAAGATCGTTATCTGTGAGTAAGCATCATAAAAAGCGTTCAACATTCTCTTTGAACTGTTTGTATTGTAATTTAAAGAACTATAGACACGTTGTTAGGAAGCCCTATTAGTCATCTCTAGGGTTGCCATCTCTAAAATTTGGAACACAGGACAAGACGCGTGAAAACCCCGGATGTTAGAGTCTGAAAGCCGGATATGTCAACAAGATCTTTTAAACATATTCAATGTAATAAAAAATAGTTGAAAATGTCATTAATCACCTTTTTTTTATTTGTAACGGTGAATATACTTGGTTCATCGGTTGTTCGTGTGTAATGCGAGCATACTTTGGTGCTGCAGACGGGACAAATTTTTTTTATTTATTTATTTTTAAAACTCGGTCTACAAATCCGGGGAAACCCGCACAGATGGCAACCCTAGACATCACTATATATCTATCCATGCAAATATGTTTACATATAACTTTTAACCATGGAAATACTTAATAGCTTGGCGGTACTTCTTTATCAATAAAAAAATGCTGTATCTCAACTGGAAATAAGGAGCTGTGAATTATATTTTGAAATCAGCCTTTTTAACCTAATGGTACGGATATTGCTAAGAAGAAATAAATACAAATTGTTTATAATTGAAAATTTATATAGATTAAAATTAAATGCAACTAAAAAAAAAACCGTTGAGCGTTTAGCGTACACTCGAAGAAATGAACATACTTAATTATACATTATTTTTCAAAAATTTACATATGCCTCTTTCAGAAATTGGTTAAATAAAGTTAAATTAGAAAAGTGTAATAAATGACTTTTATTATTTTAACATGAATATAATTTCTTCAATTATTTCATGTTAGCTTATTACTACAAAATTTTTATTAATTTATTAATTGTATAAAATAATTCTACATAATAATTCGGGAAAAATCGTAATTACTTACTTTTATTAAGCAAATTCACTAGAACTATAATTAAAATAATCCCTTTAATTTGGCTGTCACTTCTATAACATAAATATATTTATCATATCACTTGCATAAGTAAAGATGGCCACCGGAAATAATGTGACGGTAACCGAAAAAATTAAAAGTAAGTGTTTTTCAAACCCTCATTTGGATTAAAAGTATTCACTTAAAAAAAAAGGAAGAAGTTAAAATATTTCAAATTATTTCATGTGCGCAACGAAGACAAGATTCAGAGAGTTCAAAGCGAGTTGTCGTTGAGTCAAGACGGTTGAAGGAATGTAGGGAAATGTTCCCTAAGAGTGTGCGTGTAAGGACGATGGATCCGTAGTGGTCCTCCAGTGTAGTTGGGGTGTGTGGCCGTGAGGTGCCGAGGCAGATCATCGTCGCCGCCGTGATGGGTTCCTTCAAACTTAGAAGCGCAGCGTGCTGCATCGAATCTTGTACACCTATCTCTCTTTTGGTTAATAAACGTCTAATTCTCCTTGTTGTGTGGTTGTTCTTCCAATCCTCGACCCCTAACACGACCCCCTCGGTCGTAACAATACTGATATTTAGTCCTGATTCCACAAGTCTCACATGAAGAGACGCATGAAATCCTCTCTTTAAAGTCAAGGACGGACAGAAGACCTTTCCCAGCTTCATTCTATACCACATCTGAATCTCACAGAAAAGTCCATCAGAGTAGGCTTTTTGTTTTCTTCTAGTACATAGCTTGAGTTGACAAAGATATTGTACTCGTCCAAACTAACTGATGACACTGATGATGAATTTCTCAAGAAACGCCATTCGAGAGAATTTTTGTCTCTGTTCTCCAAGCCCCCATGGCTTGACTTAACAGAGACCTGAAAGGAGAAAAAACTCCAGTTGCTATTACTATCTGGTGTATTGACTTGACAGACGTTTTACAGTCTAGGTGACTTGGTGTACTCTACTACATTCGCACCAGAAGGGTCTGCAAAAACATTTCAAATGCAATGCAAAGAATGACGTAAGATACGACAGCTCTGCTCTGCAGCAACCAGATGTAGAGCATCAATAACGCTATCTAGATGGCAGTCGTAACGGGGAGTGGCTTATCTCAATGGGGCAATATCGAGCGATGCACTTTATCATGCGACGTGCAATGTGCAGTGCATGCGGGAATTGTCGTTGGTGCAATTCTTGCGTTGCTCCTTTTTCTTGTCGTCTTGTTATTTATTGCTTGTTTGCAATGAAAAAAGGATGTCTTATAGGAACTCTACTCAGACTTATTTAACAATATGGTTACAGTTTTGCAAATTTTTGTTAATTAGCCGACGAAAAAAAACGGAGGAGGTTCTCAATTCGACACGTATATTTTTTTTGTTTTTATGTATGACCACGTATATCTTTTTACAGAGTTGTCCGATTTTGATAATTCTTTTTTTATTAGAAAGGGCATATTTCCAAGGCAGTCCCATTGTCATCATGTTAGGATCTGATGATGATATCCTGGGGAAATTGAAGGAACTCTTCATATTTTAGAGGCACGCCTACAGCGATTTCGGTTTGTCTCGGTATCGGTAGCTTTTTGGCTACTAGTGCCGTATAATATACTATGACAGTATAGTACGAGTACGATACGTGTCGATAATCACTCACTCACTAAAAAGTAAGAAATAAAGATTTTTAAATAAAAATAGAACCGACTCAAACGCACTAAAAAGTAAAAAATAACTGTGTCATTTAGTTGCTTTAATTTACTTAAGCATATCTAGGAGTCGATGCCAGCCAAGGTTTCTACTTTAAGGGCGTTACCTAGAACCAACAAACTGCTTTAGTACCTAAAATAAAGGTTCCTTAAACTTGCTGGCACCGACTCACATAGACATATGGGTCACATAATTGAACGTAGATAAAGACCACTGACTAAACTGACATAATCTGGACCAGAAATCCTTTTTGACGGCCTTCGTGGTGCATTGGTATTCGCAGTGGATTTATAAAACGGAGGTCCTTGGTTACATTCTCGGCTAGGTCGATTTAGATTTTCTAAATTGGTCCAGATCTGGCTGGTGGGAGGCTCCAGTCGTGGCTAGTTACCACCCTACCGACAAAGATGTACCGTCAAGCGATAGGTATTAGCGTTCCCGTATAATGTCGTACAGAAACCGAAAAGGGTGTAGATTTCATCCTGCACCGAAATAGTTAGCGTCCTTCAATCTTATATTGCATTATCACTCACCACCAGGTATGATTGCAGACAAGGGTTTCTATACTATATTTGAAAAGACGACTGGCAATTAAAATATCTTTTTATTTTATTTAATTTAAACTTTAATTAATTTTTTTTATCGGCTACAAGTTGGCCCTTGACTGCTATCACACCTGATGTTAAGTGATGATGCAGTCTATGATGGAAGCGGGCTAACTTGTTAGGAGTGGGACGAAAATTGACACCCCCTTCGGTTTCTACACGACATCGTACCGGAACGCTAAATCGCTTGGCGATACGTCTTTGTCGGCAGGGTGGTAAATAACCACTTCGAAAGCCTGTCACCAGCCAGACCAACACAAATTAAGAAAAATCTCAATCTGCCCCGTCGGGAATCGAACCCGGGACCTCCGTCTTATAAATCCACCGCACATACCACTGCGCCACGGAGGTAGTCACTTTAATTCATATATATTTATTCTAATAGAAATGCTTAGATACATGGGCATTCTTAAATGTCATAAGAAGCCGCATTAGGAAGTAGGCTTTCATTCGACGAAATAGAAACCAGCAAAGACCCGCATGATCTAAAATTAGACGCGACAATGACACCGTTAGCACGCAGCCGCGCTATTTACGACACACATATACACATAAATACACATGCCTATACACACGAATACACAAATTCAGACACGCTGCCACGCTGTTTACGACACACACACACACACATACCTATTCACAAATTCGCGTGACATTTTGAGGTTAGGCTTTATGGTGACCATAACCACAACGTAACCGTGCATTAGATGGATGTTAGTCTTCAACGTATTTCAAGAGAATACAGTAGGAACACCTAACCCTACTAGATATATATAGGGTCTTTGTGGTTTAATGTTTGCCTATTTCTCATATCAGCTCATTAAAATAGGTTGATCTTGCATAATTTGTCTGGAAGATATAGCAACAAAGCGATAGGCTGGCTTTTGTATTCTACTTCTGTCATGCCCTCCCATAATTTTTTTTTTATTTCTTACTTGGTGTACAAAAAAAGAATATAAATATGCACCTTTAATCGCCGTTAAAACATTGGTATGTATTTGTATATTTTAATCAATTTGTTTTGATTGGAAAATATTTCTCAACCCACGGTGTTTTTTTTGCTGGTAATAAAAAATCCACTTCCAAAAATATATGCCACTGCAAAATTTTTGCTACTGCAAATCTCCTCTGTTGCAAATTGTCATTCAGTTTGGCTTCTGAAAGCTGAATTCGCTCGTCAAATAAAAAAAAATCGCATTTTTTACATGCACTCACATATGTGAGAAAACCTTTATATATAGATTAATAAACTTAGATTAAATATGATATTATAATATATTTAAGTAATATTAATTTTGTTTTGTAACTTTAACTTTGTTTTGTCCTACTATGCATGTACTTTGGTAAGAAGTGATCACCACGAGACAGGGTATCCTAGTGTGGGGATCACATAACTTTACAATATATATATATATATTCTGAAATAAAAAAAATATATACAGGCTGTATGTATGTTTCTTCAATATTTGCAATATAATTTCGGGAATGCCCTCCGATTGTTTTTTACAGCCGAGCGATTTCAATCTCTACTTTCAGCAGCCAAACTCTAGCTACAAAATGTCGTTGTTGACAATCGTAGACAGCGCGTATTGTTTGCAAGAATGAATCACTGTCCTGCACAAACGCGGCTGATTGATGCTCTAACAACATAAATCACTGATACTGCACGCTATTTGTCAAACGGTGACAATGTTAACTGCAGTGCTTTATTAGACCGCAGTAAATAAGCCGCGTACTGTGCTATCAATAGTTATTATAATTGGTCGTTATCGGGTATTAAACAACTCTGTTAAACGTTTGCGGCTCTCTAATCTATTTCACACGCGGAAGTGTCGCGATAGTGGAGGAGTGTTTTGACGACCTTCGTAGTACAGTGGTATGCGTGTGGATTTATGACGGAGGACCTGGGTTCGATTCCCGGCTAGGCTGAATAAGGTTTTATGAATTAGTCCGGGTCTGGCTGGTGGGAGGCTGCTGACAAAGACGTACCGCAAAAAGATTTAGCGTTCCGTTACGATGCCGTGTCGAACCCGAAAGGGGTGTAGATTACAGCCTCCTGAGAAGTTAGCCCGCTTCTATATTAAATTGCATCATCACTTAACATCAGGTGTGATTGCAGTTAAGTGGTAACTCGTAATGAAAACGAAAATGGGTATAGTAGCGTACTTTAAACTATATATGCCATCGCGTATAAACAGAAACAATTCTTTCATACATTGTTTGGTTACATCTAAAATAGATGTAGCTATTTATTATATATATAGTTATATAGCTATTTATTATTAATATATATTTATTATATAATATATTATATATATAGATGTATATATAGATGTACGAGCAGCATTCTCGGTAAAAACTCCCAGGTGGCAAATCCTCAAGAACCACTCTATCTATTCGTGAAAACCCCATGACAATCCTTTCAGCAGTCTTTAAGTTTATGGCGAGTAGACAGACAGACAGGCAGACGCGGCGAGGGGCTTTGTTTTTAACCTTCGACGCGAAAACGACGGAGTGTTATAAGTTTGACGTGTCTGTGTAAATGTATGTGTATATGTCTGTCTGTGGCATCGTAACTCACAAACGATGATCCGATTTTAATGCGGTTTTTTTTGTTTGAAAGGTATATCAGTCGAGAGTGTTCTTAGCTATGTTTGGTGGAAATCGGTGTGATAGAAATATTACACGCTCAGTTTGCTTTTTTTTTATCAACTACAAACTGGCCCTTGACTGCTATCATACCTGATGTTAAGTGATGATGCAATCTAAGATGGCAGTGGGCAAACTTGTTAGGAGTAGGATGAAATCCACACTCTTCGGTTTCTAGACGACATCGCTTGGCGGTACGTCTTTGTCGGTAGGGTGGTAACTAGCCACGGCGAATGCCTCCCACCAGCCAGACCAAGACAAATTAAGAAAAATCTCAATCAGCCCCGCCGGGAATCGAACCCAGGACCTCCGTCTTATAAATCCACCGCGCATACCACTGCGCCACGGAGGTCGTCAAAAAATTGAAAGCATGTGTGTGATCTGACATTTGAAACACTAATGTCTTCTGGAACCACTGAGATGGTCTGATGATAAGGCTCGAAGGCAGGAGACGTAATCCTGGTCTACCTTTTTAGTAAACCTGTCGAGTTTGGGCTCGTTGAATTTGTCTTGACTGGTTTTTTTCATGTTTCTAATTGACGAGGACCTGATGCTGGAAATAGGATGTGGCATATGAAACCCTGGAATGCTGGAATAAAACGGATAAACCGATTTATATTTTTGCTGAAGAATTACCAAAGTTTAATCTTTATCTGGGTCGGGGGTTTTATAAATTTTTAATTTGATGGTTATATAATAATCAAAGTAATTATTATACTTTTAATTTATTGATTTAGAAGAACTGATAAAGTAAGGCAAGTATTCGTAACTTAATTTTTTTCAATACTTACTTACTTACCTTACTTACAAACAATTTTAGAATTCGGCGATGGATGCCTTCGTTTTTTTTCTAAATAATCTGTATCCCCTAACAGAGTTGTTCTTTTATCTGTTGTGTAAACTTTACAACCACAGAAATAGCCGAGCAATCCTTATTTATGTAGCACCGTATCTTAATTGTGATCCCGTTCCGTCCCCGCTTTGTAATGGACACTTCGCCACAATAAAACGTGTCAACCGGAGACTGTGGGTGCGTCTGAGATTAAGATCATAAATCGGTGTTGGAACGCTCAGAAATCACTGATCAAACGTTGTCAGAACAGACGTATTAAGTGTTAATTCATTCATTCATCATCATTATCAGCCTATTAACGACCCACTACAGGGCCAGGCCTCCCTCCTTACAAGAGAGGGGATATGGAGTACACCCACCACGCTGCTCCAATGAAGGTTGGCAGGCTTAGGGTGATAATGTTTCATTTATTCACGATCACTATCAGACGTTGATGATAGTGACTGCGACCGGCTTAATATGCTCTTCGAGGCACGGGGGTGTAACAACACCAACTTCCAGACTCCGGGCTTGAAATGTACTGAATATTTCATAGTAGAATGAATAAGCTCAGACTTATTCCATGACCCGACCCAGAGATCGAACCCAGGACCTCGTGATGGAAGCCATATAGGCTTACCACTAGACCAACGAGGCAGTGTTAATTAGATGAAGTTAAATAAAACATTGAAACAAGTTCACAGCCAAGATCAACCACTGAAAAATCATATGACGTGTCTCATCAACACTATTGGTTTGTATGTATTAAATTAAATACACTTTATGGCGAACGACACGTTTTTACCATACAAATATATAAAATCCAGTGGTGTCATTGCGACACATCGTCTGCACTCGTCGTCTACAGTAAGCTACGAACTGGCACTGTCATAGAGCGGACGCCCGAAACTTTGTCGCGTTAAATTCAGTTTTTTCGGATTACTTTATATTATGCGCTAGATCTTAATGAAATTAGGCGGGTAATCTTTATAAACTACTTCTTTATTACTACTAAATTACCATATATTTTACATTCCCAATATCTTAATTGTGATCCCTTTCCGTCCCCGCTTTGTAATGGACACTTCGCCACAATAAAACGTGTAAACCCGAGACTGTAGGTGCGTCTGAGATTAAGATCATAAATCTGCGTTTGTACGCTCAGAAATCACTGATCAAACGTTGTAGCTTGTAAGAATAGACGTGAGAGTTAATTCGATACAGATTAATTTGTTCAATAGAAAGTGACGTTTCTAAGAATGAGTTTTCACCTGCTCACGCTTGATTGAATATTATAATTAGTAGCGGGCGCCCGCAGTTACACCCGTGTTCCCGTAGGAATACTAGTGTATTAATTAGCCAATGTCGTTCAAGAATTTTTATAATCCGACTGCTAGTTTCAGAGACTAGCCAGTGTTTAATATGCGTAGTTGTAGCAGGGTGGGTTTGGGTTATACTTGTACAGTAACAAACAGACCGACAAACATTTTAAAAATTATTATTTTTACTGTAATTTAGTGAATAGGCTTGAAAGGCTGTTAATTTAAAATCATAAACAAATACTTTAATTTTATTAACCGACGATATTCTTTAAGTTTATAAACACCGTCAGAATTATGGGGTTAATTTTGATACCACAAAATAAAATCACACAAGTTATTACTATTCGTACTAATATTGAATTAGAAACTAGGTGTCATACTCGTTAATTTCTAATTCACAATACTTTATGATTAACTTCATTAAAACGTCGATAATATGAAAGTTTGATATCGAATCGATATTTCACGCACCGCCGCGTAATTGTAGAACGCAGTAAAATGTATTTAATAATTGAGATTGTAGAGATTTGCGAGTTTGTAACCTCATTATCAGTATGCAAATCCAGATAAGAGAGAATTGCATAAAGTTATATCACGTGAGCATTGTACAGTCGACTTGTAAACTGTTAACATAAATAAATAAGAGAATTCTGCTACAATTGTTACCTTTCCGGCATTGATTCTTCCAGCTAATTAAATCTGTCTTTAGAACCTATGCTGTCTTGAGTAAAACTATAAACCTACTTATTTTCATTTATAAGGCATTGCAGTAAAATTTAATAAATTATACGTTATCGGCACACTAAGCGGTGTGGAGTTCGTACTTAAAACTAAATAAAATAAATATTATAGGACAATTACACACGTCGCTATATAGCCCCAAAGTAAGCTTAGATAGCTTGTGTTATGGGTACTATGATAACTGACGAATATTGTATATATATATTATACATAAATTCTTATAATATATACATTAACACCCAGACACTGACATCCATGCTCATCACACAAACATTTTCCAGATGTGGGAATCGAACCTACGGCCTAGGACGCAGAAGCAGGGTCACTACCCACTGCGCCACTCAGCCGTATTTCTTAAATTGAAACTAATAGCAATGCTCATTAAAGTTACACTCCTGTTAAAGCTAGTATGTATGTATCGGGATTCCTTAAAGTTTAATCCTTACAAAGCCTTCGTAAACAGTAGATTTCACTTTTAATGTTTACAAAATCGATTTATATGTATATTATTACCTCTATAAAACACGCTATGCTTCTATAGTATCTTATCGTGTATAACAGTGACGTTCATATTGAAGTGTTTTATTGTATTTTATATTGCATTTATTTTGTTGACAATACACAAGTACAATGTGCGTTCAAACATCAAAATGATTATAATTTAGAACCTGCCGCGGTTAAAGACTTTTGAACCTCACTGTACCTAATAGTAAATTCAATATGCGCATGCGCGCAAAACGGCGCCGTTGCGTAAATGAGAATGAGACCATGTAATTAGCGGAATGCATAATGCATATAATACGCTTGTTTTAGTTTCTAAGGATTTCTCTTGTCCGGATTATACAAAATGTCAATAGTGAATTGCAAAGTACAGTCAATAACGTTTATACTCTTATCTTGTTATAAAGTAAGAAAGAAAGAAAGAAACATCTTTATAATGCAATTATGCCACAGATCACTTGTTTATTTGTCGTCAGGACCCCCTGTACCCCCCGTACAGGGGGTCCTGACTGGCGACTGGCGACAATACCCTGCGATGTGTGGCACAACCCAGAAAAAGGACCCAGCTCAGCATATAGCTGCATGCTCTTAAAAAAAAAAACATGCAACACTGATTTTCAGCTGGGCCCTAGTCAAGGTGCCACCACGCACAATAGCCTAGACAACCTTGCCGTATTAAATTTAAAAAATCAAGAAAAAAAAGTTAAATCTATAATAAGAAGTACTTAATAAGTAACAATTTATTTTACTTTTCGCCCAACTAACTATCGCAATTAAAACTACTACGTTTAGAAATCAGAAATTTGGTATATTTTCAACGATTATTTTACATACTGGCACACGATAAGCACTTAATTAAGTAATCATAAAACCGAGAAGTAAGTATTTTTAATTGATTTTTTTTTGTGGCAAGAATTAGTTTGGTAGTATTTTGAACAGATAAAAGGTAGAAACTTGTAAAATACAAAAATTTTTAAAACAACTAAATTCAAGAATAGACGCGCATAATATTAGGTCATTATATATTAAGGGCAATTAATATTTGATAGGTTTCACGGGAAGGAATATGACATCACCTTTTGTTCCTTATCATTATCACATATAAGTTTGATTCAATACGATATCGATAATAATCGATAAAATCGATGACCATCTGCGATAAGGATTAGTTTTATCGATATTCTTCACTGAATCGCTGTCGTTGACTTATCTGTCATCGATATCTTAATCGTAGAGTTGGGTATATTATCGTGGGACGAAGGAGTTAAATTAATGAAGATTTTATCTAATCTCAACTGTCCAATGTCCCATTCAAAAGCCCATTGATCTCTATATAAATCCCTATTAGGATGCTCTATGGATTTTAACATTAAAGCTGACAATACATGGACCATTAAGTAGTTGCGCAAGTTTTAGACTTACATATTTCAATTTTATTGTGTATTTTCTTTCAATAACATTATATTAAGTATATGCTCTATATACTTACGTGGTGACCTCCGTAATCAATGAATACGACGCGACGCGAAACTGCCAAAGTGAAGAACGCGATCAAAACAACGGCATTCCGTACTTGCAATACCGTACGCAATGTCATGGGCACCTGTGTCGTGTTGCTTAGCATCGTATCGCATCGGGTCGCGTTTGTGGTTAACGTTAGACACTCTGAAAAGCAGGTTAACTTCTACAAGTAATTAGTTACATGTATGGCTAGCCTAATTGACCGGGCACTGGACTTAAGTATTCTGTGCAAAACGTGAGGACCAAATTAATACTCGAATGGATTTGAGTCCACCCTTAGATAGGTCAAAGATTAATATTATACAGGATTTGCCGGTCCTGACGTCCTGATCTGTCTGACAGGAGGTGGGCCATACGCTTTTTCTATTAACTATTCCTAAGAAATCTTTTAAATATTAAGAAAAATAAAATTCTCTTTACCTAGATATTTTTTATTTAACTAAATTATAAACCTTTTACTTTCAAGGCTCAAACTGAAGAACGTAGAAAATGCAAATTCATCCAAATAAACTCAAAACTCGTTTCGCTCCAACGACTACATTATAACGTCATTAAGTATGAATGCTTCTGAACACAAAGACATGCAAATCGCAACTCATTTCCTAACAATCGCTATATCGGAATCATCTGTAATGAAGTATGACTTGTCCCCTATTCATGAGGCTCTATCATGCGAAACAAGTACTCACGTTGGTACCTTGAAGATCATAACCGAAGAGACCACGTTTATAAGTTCTAAAAAAATATTTTTATTAATTTCGCTAAACAGTTCAGTGAAGCCACTTTGATAATAATGACGAATGCATTATTATCAAAGTGGCTTTACTGAACTGTTTAGCGAAATTAATAAAAATATTTTTTAGTTTAAGAATTTCGGATTATAACTTCTAAGCAGTTTGGTTTTGGTTTATATATGTAATAATAATTTTATTTGAGACTTTTTACTTTTAATTTGTGGTATATAAATGAGACGGTATACTTTTTACGCTTTTTGACATTTTTTGTTCAAAAGTAACATAAACATGATATGATATTTATATTTTTGAAATGGTCTTTTTACGACCTTTCATTTGATGCCCATATTGCAAAGATAAAAGAAAAAAATACACACATTTTCCCCCTTTTCCCCCATTTACAGCCACCATTTTGAAAATTCATATAGCTTATGTCACTTCCACAATTTTGACGAATTCAACGACATCTCACATGTCAAAATCCGTTCAGCCGTTCAGGCTGTAGCGCGTGCCGAAGAAATGGGCATACATACATACATACGCTCGAAAAACATTACCCTCCTTCTGACGCAGTAGGTAAAAAAGCAAGAGTATGTGTTAGTCGACCCACACTAGGTATAAACAGGCCTGTTTTGTTGGAAAAGGTTTACATCTGTAAACAGCTGATACAAACAATGAAGAAGATAAAAAACGTAGAATTGGTAGTTTATTTGTACAGAATTAAGTTCAATTTCTAGACCTTTAATATATTCAGACACTGTTTCTTATACTATCAGCGAATAAAGGGGTCACAGCACGGCGTCCCGTCGGCTAGTGACGAGCGTGAATCTATTGAATGTTTTATGGTAATCACCTCTTGAGCGATATCTTTGCGAATGATAAGATTTGTAAACCTCATATTAAACGTTACAATAAGTAGGAATACATTGTAAAGAAATAATAAGAGTCAAAGTCACAGTGGGCAATACAGAAAATTAATGCTCGTAGTATTTACGTGAGCCAATCAGTGGGGCAAATGCGAGTTTTCACTCCATTTTTATATAAAACTAGCTGTTGCCCGCGACTTCGTCCGCGTGGTCTTCGATTCAGTAAGTAATAGGGGGAAAAAATTTCTTAAAATCCTCTCTCAGTGGTCACTTGCGTCACTGGTGGAACCTACATACAAAGTTTCAAGTGAATCCGTTAAGAAATTAAAATTTTCAATTTACCCCCATTTTCTCCCCCTAGGGGGGAATTTCGAAAAATCCTCTCTAAGTGGTTGCCTACTCCCCCTAACAAACATACGTGCCAAATTTCAGCTCTCTACGGCCAGTAGTTTCGGCTGTGCATTGTCTGTCAGTCAGTACATCACTCAGTAACGGAAGAGTTTTATATATTAAGATTTACTGTTTTCGGTATCGACGTGGTAAAATCTCACACTAGCCACACTGATATGATGAGATTTATAAAAGAATTATAGTCATGGAAAAAACTACGAGTCGTAAGTGGCAATAGTTTTCAATTGAACCATGTGCTTCACCTTGTTGGAACAGCGATCCTGCACGACTGCACCGGAACGCAATTAGTTGGTCAGCTCTCTACTTCGTGGACTGTAGATGAAGTTATGGATTTACACTATGGGCTAGCGCCTAGTTCGGCAAAATTTACAAAAAATCAACGATGTTTAAAAATAAGAAGGTTTTTAATAATAGAGTTTCACTGGAAATATGTCATATATGCGGTCTGTGCCAATATACCTACCTATTTTGCCAACAATATTCGCAATGACAAATAAAGTCGTTAACCTTAAAATTGCGAGCGGAAAATAAAATCATTGTCACATAAAATTGTGCCAATTTGTGCCAACAATAAAAATCCGGCAGCGAATGCAACACAGACTGCATAATGACGCTCACTTCCTGCCGATGCGCTGCGGCCTTGTGTTGTGCAGTACAACTTGTTGCAATAACATATCTGTGGAATTTAACCCTTTCGTTTGCCAGGCTGCATCTTTTTAAACTCGATGCAAAAAAGTATACCGAGTTAAACTTGACGACCTCCGTGGCGCAGTGGCATGCGCGGTTGATTTATAAGTCGGAGGTCCTGGGTTCGATCCCCGACGGGGCAGATTGAGATTTTTCATAATTTGTCTTGGTCTGGCTGGTGGGAGGCTCTCGCCGTGGCTAGTTACCACCCTACCGACAAAGACGTATCGCCAAGCGATTTAGCGTTCCGGTACGATGTCGTGTAGAAACCGAAAGAGGTGTGGATTTTCGTCCCACTCCTAACAAGTTAGCCCGCTTCCATCTTAGACTACATCATCACTTAACATCAGGTGTGATAGCAGTCAAGGGACAACTTGTGGTCGATAAAAAATAAACTTATCACACCTTAAGAGTCTATTCACATCTGACGGAAGATACGTAGAGCATATCAATGGTCACGTTATGTCCCCTTACTTTTCTCTACCATAGAACTGCTAGGCATCGCAGTAGTCCCCACCCATACGTAGTCGATATCCCATGGACGCGTACAAAACGTTTTGGTTCCTCGTTCCTGATCCGAACTGCGAAATTATGAAATGCCCTTCCTTCCAACTACTGTTCTCCCTACCACGTACAATGTGGGTATCTTTATGTCAAGAGTGAATAGACACCTAGGCGAGCGCATAAGGCTAAGAATTAAAAGGTTCTCAATTGTTCGCAATCTTTGTCAAGAAATTTTTTTTTCCTATGGCATCAGAACAGCGTTTATTTTTATCGGAACATGACATCACACATGATCTGTATTTTTAGTAGTTACCTACCTACTGCCTCCTGCTTTCTGATACGGAGGTCATTATCAATGATACGCTACATTACGAGTGACGTGTTTGTAGTTTTGCGTCCAATAAATTAACTTTTTTATGATGTATATTACATATACATTATGTGTTTTATGGAAAGGACTACGTACTACTAGTACTAGACTACTTTTTCATAAAACACGTAAATTATACTATTATACATATTGAACAGAAAACTGACGATAAGTAGATATCATTATCATCATCAGCGATTTTTAATTGTTAAACTAAAATTTAGTAATCACAGAGAACAGTGAAACCCTTATGTATATTCAGGCACTAAAACAAAACATTTTACGTCTACATATTCGTTTTGAAACCTTAACTTAACCCTTCCCGTGTTTGTGCTTTACGCGACTCATAACATGTATTTTAAATAACTACAAGGCCGAGCACTCTGACATAGATCTTAACATATTTTCCATCAATGGTGATTGTAGTTAAAACCCACGTGCCACCTCCACCAGAGGGAAATATGGAGATATATCTAACTCTAGTCATATGCGAGTTATTAGGTTTATAATATAATGGTGGTTGACTCTATAACGATGACAAGCATAGGTAATGGTGACCAGGACCGACGTATTAAATGCCAGCCACAGGAGCCTAACTCAACCAAATTACTTACTTATGCGAAGGTAGAAAAAAGTCCTCTTAAAAATTATAATAAACTTATAAGTGTTCTTATTGTCACCAGATGTGCCTCACGGAGTGGATCAGATTACGGGACTACAAAGGCGGGAGGTCGAGAGTCATCCTCGGGTACGAGGTACCCGCATGGGTGTGGGAGGCATACCGCGTGGTTGGTGTATTCCTCTTCGGATGTGCATGCCAGCAGCTGACCACCGACGTCGCCAAGTACACTATAGGAAGGCTGAGACCGCATTTCTTCGATGTAAGTATTTAATTCAGGTTAAGAATCATCCGGGTGCGAGATGCCCGTTCCTTTTTAAACCCCTGTATAAAAAGAGGAGTGCTATACCTAAGTTTGACGTGACTTTGACATCGTAACATTTTAAAAATTGATCGATTAGGGTGGTAGCTACGATGAAGATTTGATCAACTTATTGGAAGACTAGCGAATGCCCGTGGTTCCACAAATCAGCCGAGCCACTGCTCATGGTTCTGGCCATATACACAAAATGATTTTTTACAATTCAACTGCCCTTGTCGATGGCTGAAGCAAAGGTGTTAATCCTCATGTGCCTGTTTATTACATTGATGTCCTTCAGAATATCATGACGGCAGAAACAAGCTAAGAAAACTTTGCTGGACGTTTTTAGCTATAAAAACATAAACAACTATTTTACGTTTTTTTTTATCGACTACAAGTTGGCCCTTGACGGCTATCACATCTGATTTTAAGTGATGATGTAGTCTAAAATGGAAGCGGGATAACTTGTTTGGAGTGGGACGAAAATCCACACCCGATTCGGTTTCTACACGACATTGTACCGGAACGCTAAATCGCTTGGCGATACGTCTTTGTCGGTAGGGTGGTAACTAGCCGCGGCGAAAGCCTCCCACTAGCCAGACCTAGACAAATTAAGAAAAATCTCAATCAGCCCCGCCGGGAATCGAACCCAGGACCTCCGTCTTATAAATCCACCGCGCATACCACTGCGCCACGGGGGTCGTCAAAACAATTCAAGCGAAAAACCGTTGTAAGACAAAATTACATTACTTAATTACTATTGTTTATAACTACTGGGTATCCAACTTCATTTTTCTCAGTCCATTTACTTAATTACTTGACAGCCGTAAAATTTGCACTTGTACCATTATCATTACATAGATAACCATATAATATAATAAATGAAACAAATGTTTACATTTAACATCTTGTTATATCAAGATAAAATAATTGTCTTGAATAATTAAACAGTTTCATAAAATAGTTAATAACAAGTGATTTCGCGTGTTGTCAGTGTAAACGTGGGAAACTTTATTGTTTGTACGACTTGGTAAATGATAAAATGATAAACCTAGTTTCCTTGTGACCTACTTGATTTTCATCACGTAGTCTTCATTAGCTTATTCGCGGTCCACTTCAGGGCCAGGCCTCCCTCTACAGCTTAAGATATAGCTTAGTCCCACCGAGCTGCTCCAATGTGGGTTAGCGAGCATAAAATGAAAATGTTGTTAATTAACGATCACTATCAGATGTAGATGATAGTGGCTAGAACTGAAGCTTAAGTTGCTCTCCGTGGCATAGTGGTGTAACCAACTTCCCAACTGCAGGCTTAGAATTATACTGGAATTTCTTAGAAGAATGAAAAACTTTAACTAGAAAGAAATAATTATTTCACAACCCCAGGACCTATACCCAGGATTTGAAGCCAGGAGCTCGAGAACAAAGTCACAGACGTTTGACGACCTCCGTGTCTCAGTAGTATACGCGGTGGATTCAGAAGACGGAGGTCCTGGGTTCGATTCCCGGCGGGGCAGATTGAGATTTTTCTTAATTTGTCTTGGTCTTGCTGGTGAGAGGCTTTCGCCGTGACTAGTTACCACCCTACCGACAAAGACGTACCGCCAAGCGATTTAGCGTTCCGGTACTATGTCGTGTAGAAACCGAAAGGGGTGTGGATTTTGTCCTACTCCTAACAAGTTAGCCCGATTCCATCTTAGACTGCATCATCACTTAACATCAGATGTGATAGCAATCAAGGGCCAACTTGTAGTCGATAAAAATAAACATAGGCAAACCACTAAAGATCCAAGTTATCATATTCATCGACATCAGCCTTTTGCAATTGTCCAGAGCCAGAGGGTATCACGTTTGGTACTACCTTTGCTACTCTACTAAAATTTTTTGTATATGATCTTATTTTCCTAACTCAAAATCGAACTCAGGTCGTTATGATTCGTAAACGTTATGTCAGATTGACATTAACTGTGTATGCAATTTTCTAGAATATTATTGTTATTGTTCGCACTGCACTGTTTACAAACTCAAATTATTAAATAGAAATTTTGTTGAAAATTGTTATTACCTATTGTTGGAATTTGTTTTAAGTTGAAACAGCGTTAACACGTGTATGTTTTGGGAACAGTAGCTCTATTGTTTGTTTAATATAAATAACCGCTCCATAGAGTTCTGTTCCACCGACGTAATTCAGCAATAAGATCACTTTATTTTGTTGGATTGTGAGCTCGCTTTATTTGGTTGAGTTTGGAAGATACCCTTGAAGATTATTCCTTAACAGCGTTTTCGAAGGGTTGCTACAAAGCTAGAAGTCTAGCATCTGGGGACATAGTTCCTCATATTGTTAACCGTATAAGTTAAATATAAAAATAAAATTTACAGGTACTTGGGCGATATTTCGAGGGAGCCTTTAAAATCTCCTACTTTACAAAACCACTGTGCTACAAACTCCATTTTTGTTTACAGTCAATGGTAGAAGCGATGAGCCGAAGAATTATATTTCTTAAAAATAACAGACATGACCAGTATTATCCTTTCTTCAACTTTTGAAGACTTCCGTGGCGCAGTAGTATGCACGGTGGATCCTGGGTTCGATTCCCGGCGGGGCAGATTGAGATTTTTCTTAATTTGTCTTGGTCTGGCTGGTGGTTGTCGCCGTGGCTAGTTACTACCCTACCGACAAGGACGTACCGCCAAGCGGTTTAGCGTTCCGGTACGATGTCGTGTAGAAACCGAAAGGAGTGTGGATTTAGATCCGACAGTTTTTTTAGAGTTCACGTTAGCGTTCGCGGGACAGCGAAAATTCTAAATTAACACAGTGAAAATCGCAGGCATCATTTAGTAGCTTGATAAATTGCTAGCTTCGCTTCTCTCTGTAAAGGTACCTTATATTTACCATAGTAATATAACACCATGAACTATGAAATTTGATTACCATGGCGTTAGCTATCGGCGAACGGCGTATTTGTAAAGCTTGTGGTTATAAACTTTTATCGGCAATAAAAAATGTTTTATTTATAAAACGTGGGCTGCCGTGGCGCTATTAAAGGCATCTACTAGGTTAGATAATTGAATTATCACGAATATACGGTGTAATATATTTATAGTGTGTAATAAAATGGGTAAAAATTCTAGGAAATTTTAATTAACTTTTCAATGAATATGTTACCGGCCAAACCCGATTTCAGGACAAACTAGTTTTGCCTAGGCTAAACTAGTTCTGCCTATACGCGTTAGGATTAACAAGTATAGCCTAGCCCGATAGGATAAAATAGTACGGCCTATTCTAAACATTATAGTATATCTAGAAAGTTAAAATAAATAAATTAACTGAATAAGATACTCCGTGAATGGAAGTATAATATTTTTTTATTAAAATGATAATGATTTGTCGTTAAAAGTTATATATAATTGGTAGTACAAAAAATCATACTATAACAAATAATTCATGTTTTTTTAATAGAAGTAATTATCATATATCAATTATTAAAAAAAAGCCTTCTGCACTAGCATCTTATTTTAGAACAGTTTTTATATCAGCTCATCAGCATCAAAATAAAACCTGCAATATAGTTTCTGAAGTACACCATGTTTGCCAACTTTGTAAAAATTTTTGTCATTTTTCTGAAGCATGATATTTTTGAAATCATTTTTGCCTTTGTCAATATCTGGAATCGGAATAGGATGAGACTTCTCAGAAGTAGCCTGCTTCACAATACGATCAGCTGCAGTTGTTCTAGTTTTATGAATGTCATTTTCAGATATAGAAACTCTTTTTCTTTTTTACTTCTATTACCCTCCTTAAATTATCTTAATCCTGAATGTCATTAATGATTTCTTGTGACAAAGAGAAAGTCAAAAGTCCTACTCTGGGTTCTATTCAAAATAATGACTTATATGGCGATTGTTCTATCCCTGAATAGTAGGCGCATTTTGTCATGTATAGAACGTATCTCAAGCTAACGGGCTTAGGACAAACTAGTTTGGACTAGGCTGTATTAGTTAATCCTAACGCGTATAAGAAGAACTAGTTTAGCCTAGGCAAAACTAGTTTGTCCTGAAGTCGGATTTGGCCGGTAACATATACACAGACATCTATCACATATAATTATATTGTTCATTATTCGTCTTATATAATCCCTACTTTAAGTATATTCGCGATTTTTTTGTTGATAGCAACAACAAAAGCGGCCTCCGTAGCGCAGTGGTATGCGCGGTGGATTTATAAGTCGGAGGTCCTGGGTTCGATTCCCGGCGGGGCAAATAGAGATTTTTCTTAATTTGTCTTGGTCTGGCTGGTGGGAGGCTTTCACCGTGGCTAATTACCACCCTACCGACAAAGACGTACCGCCAAGCGATTTAGCGTTCCGGTACGATGCGTAGAAACCTAAAGGGGTGTGGATTTCATCCTACTCCTAACAAGTTAGCCCACTTCCATCTTAGATTGCATCTTCACTTAACACCAGGTGTGATAGCAGTCAAGGGCCAACTTGTAGTCGATAAAAAAAAAGATTTCGCGATTATATGCTTACTTCCTCGTTGGTCTAGTGGTTAGCCTATCTAGCTTCGATCACGAGGTCCTGGGTTCGAATCCTGGGTCGGGTCACGGAATAATTCTAAGTTTTTCATTCTTCTATGAAATTATCAGTATGATCCAAGCCCGTAGTCGGCATGTTGGTGGTGTTACACCTACGTGCCTCGGAGAGCACGTTAAGCCGTCGGTCCCGGTCACTGTCATCAACATCTGATAGTGTTCGTTAATAAATAAGACATAATCACCCTAAGCCCGCCAACCCGCATCGGAGCAGCGTAGTGGGTGTACGCTCCATATCCCCTCTCCTATAAGGAGGGAGGCCTGGCCCTGTAGTGGGCCGTTAATAGGGTGATAATGATGATGATGATACTTACTTCAATTACGCCAGAACGTCTGAACGGATCTGGATGAATTATTCGACAAATATTTTATCTGGTATTGCATATAGCTTACATTCGTATATCCCTACACGAGCAGGATCTAAGTGGGTGAAACTTGGGTTCATTTTGTATGTTAAGCAGTTAAGCAAAGCGAAGGAAGTCGGCAGTCAGCGGTTTCCAATGACGAGTGACAGTCAAATCGGCTTAAGGTATTACCGTTTCGATAACTTGTCGGCTTCCTGACATTTACATAATACGGATTATTTAAATACTGAACGCTCCGTGGTTAACTCAGTTGAGTGCCTAACTTTCATTTCATTCATTTGAAAGGAGTCAACTAGTCCAAAAGTTATTTGTACAGGTTGGTAATGTAAAACCTCTGTCAGCTGAACATGCAAGGATAGTCTAAAAATTTCGTGTTATAGAGTTTTCTTCTTGTGCAGGTTTAAAGGATTTTTTTTATCGACTACAAGTTGGCCATTGACTGCTATCACACCTTATGTTAAGTGATGATGCAATCTAAGATAGAAGCGGGCTAATTTGTTATGAGTAGGATAAAATCCACACACCTTTCGGTTTCTACACGACATCGTACCGGAATGCTAAATCGCTTGGCGGTACGTCTTTGACGGTAGGGTGGTAACTAGCCACGGAGAAAGCCTCCCACCAGCCAGATTAAGACAAACTAAGAAAAATCTCAATCTGTCCCGCCGGGAATCGAACCCAGGACCTCCGTCTTATAAATCCACCGCGCATACCACTGCGCCACGGAGGTCGTATAATATTTTGGGAGGGAGCGTCCAGCTTAAGAAGTTCAACTTGTTAATGCGAAACACACAAGTATTGAGATTCAACCTAAGTAAGTTTAAGTTAAACTTCTTTTTTAAGTTACTTAATTAACTTCAAATTTTCTACTACATATATTCGATATACAGAGGTCCACTCATTTCGGTTAGAATAAAAATACGTACCAAAATGGTCTGCAGGGACGCGACGCCGCACGTGTAGTACTCCTATTGGAACGAAGTTCCTTATCGCGCGTTGTGAAAGGGGGCTAGACGGAAAAAATTGGTACGAAAAGTTGTCACGAAACTTTTTGATTAAAGGATCTTGCCGCCGCCTTTGATGTGTGTGCGCGTGAGCGGCGGGGGGCGCCCGCGCTGTATGCTGTCTCGCGCTCTCGTGGCGCCCTCTGGTGTTTCGGTGTACAAAAACAAACGCGTGTGTGGTACGCGTTTAAGTTTATATAACATTATATTTGTTAATAATAAAAAAAATATTATTATTATAATTGATTAAGTTTGGTGTTTTCGAGATTTTTTGGTTTGTAGAGAAGGGAGCAAACCTTTTTTTCGAGTTATCAACAATAAGGAAATTTAAGAAATTAAATCCAGTCCAAAACATTGGTCGTAGCGCGCTCTTGTATCTATGAATCTTTCCGAAATAAGAGGCTGGTTTAATGTAAAATTAATGAGACAAATATTCAACTTGGTGATAATGAAATGACATAAAGAATCAACAAAACAGGTATTTTTTCTAGGTTTAATTATTTGTCATAGTCTAAGATCCGAACTAAGATCGACTTTCACCGAACTGATAATAGGATGAAATATATTTCATGACAAATTTAGTATATTAGAAAATATATTGAAAATAGGTTGCCTAAAAAAATCCTGGACAGACTATTTTTTATTATTTTTTAAAAATAATTTTTATACTCTAGTAAACAGTGAGCGTTATTTTGGAGCAACTTATGTCGTGAGTTGTAAAAAAAATAATAAATTCAATTGTCAATATAAATATATATATAAATTTTGATAAATATTTATTGATTTAGCTGATTTTATATGGTGTCATATTATATTTAATATATATGATTTATATTTATTGAATTTATTATTTTTTTACAACTCAGAAATAAGTTGCTTCAAAATAACGCTCACTGTTTACTAGAATATAAAAATTATTTTTTAAAAATAATAAAAAATAGTCTGTCCAGGATTTTTTTAGGCAACCTATTTTCAATATATTTTCTAATATACTAAATTTGTCATGAAATATATTTCATCCTATTATCAGTTCGGTGAAGGTCGATCTTAGTTCGGATCTTAGACTATCATATCATATTGCTACTGACGGTATGCCAGTTAAACATATCAGTTCATCTTAAACGGGTGTTGATACCCCATTGGCAGGCTAATACCGCCCTCGCCTGAATATTTATGGCCTATTAGCCGTTGATTGATTGTGATTGCTTTGCATAAAATATTCACAAATTGAATACCTGTTATGGCGGTTGGCGGAGCGGCGGACATTTTAAGGTTTTATAGACGACCATAAAACAATGACTCACTTTATTGTAAATCAATGCTCATTTTCAAAACAAATCGACGTACGAATATTAAGTTAGTATAATTTAGTTTTTTTTTATATATTAACGTGGTAGACTACCTCGTTGGTCTAGTAGTTAGCCTATCTGGCTTCGATCACGAGGTCCTGGGTTCGAATCCTGGGTTGGGTCACGGAATAATTCTGAGTTTTCATTCTTCTATGAAATTTTCAGTACATTTCAAGCCCGGAGTCGGGAAGTTGGTGGTGTTACACCCCCTTGCCTCGGAGAGCACGTTAAGCCGTCGGTCCCGGTCACTGTCGTCAACATCTGATAGTGATCGTTAATAAATGAAACATTATCACCCTAAGCCCGCCAACCCGCATTCGAGCAGCGTGGTGGGTCTAGGCTCCATATCCACTTTCCTATGAGGAGGGAGGCCTGGCCCTGTAGTGGGCCGTTAGTAGGTGAACGTGGTGGAATCTAGTATTAGCATATCTTAAATTAAGCATCAAGAGATCATCGTAAAACGTACCATACCTAGGGTTCCGCAAATTTTCAAAAGTATCGATACCTACTCGATACCAAGTATCGCATCAAAAGTATCGATACCAATGAGAGTATCGGATCAGAAGTATCGATACTACTCGGTATCGAATACTTTTTTTTTGCCTTGGGAAACATGTTAAAAATCTCAAAAAGTACATTAAATTAAATCTTTATTCAAAAATGAAAAATCTACATTCTGTACTAAGAATACTAACATAACTATATTTAACAACTAAATACTAATTTATTTTGTAAACCCCCAGTCTTTTTCGTTACAATCAGACATAAATAACAATTTGTTGACGCGTGACCCGGTGAGACGGTTTCTTGTAGACGTTATCAAGGCCCCTGCCTTTGAAAAAAGTCTTTCAGATGGCACTGAAGTTCCGGGTATTATAAGGTATTTGGTGGCGATGGTATATAATTTAGGGTACACCGTTTTCATCTCGCTCCATTGTTTGAATGGGTCCGACTTCAAAGAAGACACCGGACTTGCAAGGTAAAGTCCAGTTTCATCTCTATCAATGTCACGGCACCTATTTGTTCGACTATGAGCTAATTTTTTATGAAGACTCCAAAAGTCATACTTCTCTGATTCATTTTCAGATTCCGAAAACGGGACTGTGGGCGGGGAAGCATCATCAGCATTTACTGTTCTTCTAATAAATGATATTGTTCGAGCACAGGTATTTGCGTCAGTGAAATGAATGTTCTTGAACCTTGGATCTAATAAGGTCGAGACTGCCAATATAAGGTTATTTTCAATTTGACCAAAACGGCTATTCAGTTCCTTAATAGCTAAATCTTTCAGTGGAACAATAATATCGTTTTCGTCGCCTTGTGATCTAATTTCTTTGATTTGTGTCCTTAAACAGTTCACTGTAGGTATAATTTTGCTAGTTGTTGCATATTTATCTCCGCATATTTCTTTGGTAACATATTCAAATGGTTGCAAAACCAACATTACTTTTTGAAGAACATTGTTTTCAAAAGCAGTCAAAATGTCAGGTGCATTTGGATTTTCTAACAAAATTTCATTTATAACGCTTCTCATTTGCATATAGCGCTCAATCATGTAATATGTGGAATTCCATCGGGTTTTTACGTCTAATAGTAGTTTTTTAGGATTGAGGCCTTGTTTGTTTCTTAACAAATCGCTATTGATGACGCTGCCTTTAAAAAATTTCACTATTTCATGGACTTTTGAAACAAGTTTCTCGATGCTTTCTAATTTAAGCATATTTTCAACCACCCTATTTATCGTGTGTGCAAAGCACGGTAGGTGTTTTGATGGTTCTAGGAATGAGTTGACGGCGGCAACTACATTTGCACCATTGTCAGTAACGGCAGCTGCAATATTTTCTTTTTTTAAGTGGAATGTGTTAATACAATCTTCTAAATGCTGTACAATATTTTGAGCTGTGTGACGCTCATGCAGTGGTTTTGTCATTAAAATCTTTGACTGAATTGCATCGTTTTCTAAAAAATGAATGGTTATTCCTAGAAAACTTCGCGTGCTCATCATTTCAGACCAGATATCAAATGTTAAAGCGTAGTAATTTTTTTCAGCGATTCCAACAAATTGTTTTATATACTTCGGCAATGTAACATCGTAAATATCGTCCAGTCTTCTTTTCAGAGTGTCTTCAGAGGGCAGCTTCATATTTGGTGATAACATTTTAAATAAACGCTGAAATCCTTCACCTTGTATTATATGAAAAGGCCTATTGTCTACAGATATAAAATATAGCAGATGCTTAATCAGTCCTTCATATTGAATGCCTCCATCTGAATATGATGCAGCCCTTTGTAAAGTCTCAGCTAGAGTTAACTGAAATGATGATGACCGAGAAGAAAGTATTTGCTCACATTCACCTTTTCTACTAGTACTTGCAGCTGTAATAGACATATTGTCATCTTGATTCTGAGCAGTTGTTATAATTTCTATTTCTGCATCTGTTTCAGACTCTGTGTCGTCTTTGGACGTACTTGTTCTGTCATTACCGCTTGTAAGCTTGGACTGGATCAGACCTTTAATTGATGTTGTAGCTTTCTTTTTCAAACTAAAAAAAACAAAGTAATGTCTTAATAAATTATGTCAATCCTGTAAAAATCAAAATAATTAATGTTGAAAAAAAAATGTGGTTTTTACCACATTTTTTTTTCAACATTAATTATTTTGAGGGGGGCTTTAAAATATTATTTTGTCTTTTTAGACAAAATAATATTTTAAAGCCCCCCTAGAAGGGGGAATCAGAATCAGAATTATCTATTTATGAAATGCAGGTTAGTATTACAATATTAGTATATAATAGATGACCAAAGAAAATTTGTCGAAGCTGCCATTTTCTGCCCTGAATTAAAACAAGAGTGTATCGGACGACGCTCAGAGTGTACGGTTTCGTAGTTGTCCAAAATATAGGCATAAAGCAAAGCATTATACACATAAATACCTATTATACACATAAACACACTAAGCTAAAATAACATTTGTTAGTGCTTCAGAAAAGAACTAGGTATTATTAATCTCACAATATTTTTAATATTATTAAAAATATTATGAGATTACAGATTGTAGTATGTATCAATATTGCGAGCACGTATATTACGAAACTCTAAGGGTTCCTTGTTGGTTACTACGGAGCCCTAAAAAAGAGAATATCAAGTTTGTAATTCATTTTCGTATTTTCTGATAAGGGAATTGCAGCCCCAGGTAACGGATTTCTTCGTTTGCTGAGATCTTTTTAGTAGGATCGGTATAAAATATACCATTTTGTTCATTTTTCCTATAAACATTTTTATCCATTGTGAGTTTTTCAAATTTTTTCATTTCTTTTTATTTTAAACTTTTTGAAGGTTTCTTACAAGACACGCATAGATAGATTATTTCCAAATAGAAAACCTCATCTGAATTAATCCATTAGTTATCTAGACAATCGAGCAACATTCGAGTGCACACACAAACAACCTCTCACCCCACCCAAACGCATATACTTGCTCCGTTCCGTCGTAGGTAATAAGAAGTGCATTTAAATTCCATACATTGAGATATTATCCCTTAACATCACATACATTCCTAGTGATATAATAAAATAAATAATGATTAATACCTAGGTAACCACTTAGAATGATTGTTGGTACTTACCTTTGTTGACTGTGAGTATTTAAATGCTTTTTCAAATTTGATGTGTTTCCACTAGTTTTAAGCACTTTAAAACAGATTTTACAGGCTGCAGTAGTTTGGTCAACCTTTCTGAAACTTAGCCATACATCACTGCTCCCACCAGGAGGCGGCATTTTTGTTTCTAGACTTTCACTTTCAGTTCAATTCACTAATGACTAAACAAACTAATTTAATTTATCTTCCGAGCTAACCTGCTGCTCAGTCACTACTCAGTCAGAGTCCTATTTAATGTTACCAGAAAATTAATTTAATTTGTAATTAAATTACTTAAAGTTTATACAAATTTATACATAATAAATTGCATGTACAAGTTATTGTCATAATAATATGCGTTCAAATAGTATGTTGTACCCAGAGTTTTATAAATCATATCCAAAATCCGATTAAAGTATTTGTTCTGGCCACACTTGATCGCTGATTAGGAGATTCGGGGACTCCCCTAACATAGAATCTGGATAAATAATAGTCAAGTGTAAAAGTATCGAGTACATCAGAAAGTATCGATACCTAGTAAAGTATCGCAACAAAAGTATCGAGTACGAAAATACTAGGTATCGCAACGCAAGTATCGATACTACTCAAGCATCGATACTTTTTGCGGATCCCTAACCATACCATTCTTGTCATATCCGAGCATGTATAAATCTAATGCAACTTTTATGCTAATGTGGAGTAGGTCACCACAGTTATTTATGACGTTTACTTATTGTTAATATCAATAATATTTATTAATAAATTCAACACTGCGTATTAAATTTCCAGAACCTGCCTTAATAGCATCTAAAACCAGCAATTTATTAACAGTAACTTCACAGAACTAAGCCCGGTGATGTAGAGTTCTGTTTACATCGTATTTCTCCTTCATTTTAATTAAATTAACTCAGAAACCACTTGCTTGCTTTATATTTGTCGACTGGGAGTGCATAAATCTACGCACAGTATCCACTTCAGTAATCCCCCTGGTCTATATTTATTCGGGCGCGTGTCGTCTCTCTTAAATGACGTTTTCCCTTCTGGGTGGCGTTTTGTATACATAATAATCGGTGTTAAAATTTTATCGTTAACGACTTTATTAACGCAAACAGAATTTAACTTATTATATGTTGTGTCCTGTTAATGGCTTCCGCTTAGCTATTTTACATTCCGATAGCAATGTCTAAGGACTTTATATTTTGACGTGCGTGTTTTGCGAAGTGCGCTTTAAGCAATTGATTAAGAGGAAGCTTCCAAGGTTATTCTATATCTGCATACTTGAGAACTCTCCATAATACCTAAGAATAATAATACTCTTAAAGCGCTTGAAATTATGATGAAGAAATCAAATATCAAGCAATCACTTTCTTAAATATTTTGTATATATATCAATAATTTAACATTGTATCTACTAACTAATAATATTTGGCTTTGTTTTTCGTTCTTTCATTTCTTTACTTATAGCAATGTCTAAATTCTTTATTATCCGTAATGAATTATACTATTTTTATTGTCATAACTAATTTCGTTCGTTACTTAATTAAATAAATATTATAGGACAATTACACACATCGCTATATAGCCCAAAGTAAGCTTAGGTAACTTGTGTTATATGTACTATGATAACTGATGTATATTTTTATATATATCATACATAAATACTTATAATATATAGATAAACACACTACGCAGGGTCACTATCCACTGTGCCACTCGGCCGCAATTAAAACTAAACTCTTGAAATTATATTTGATCGACAGTATATTTTCTCTTGTCAATAGAACGCTTAATCGCTTCCTTTAGTAACTCTAAACTTATACAAACAAGGTCACGGTTGTGTGCAAAACGAGTATAACTTACACTGAACTGACTCGCCGCGTGTCCGTGCACATCGCACCCTAAACCCTAAATTAACTTGGATATTAAGTGGATACATCTGTTATAAATGTCCGGCGACACGCTTCGCCGCCATGACGGCTTCAATTTGACATATAGTACAGAGAATAAGGTTACTACACGTCCTAATATGATGGGACCGGTCCTAGTTTTTAAACGACGAAAAAAAACGGAGGAGGTTCTCAATTCGACACGTATATAATTTTTTTTATATTTTTTTATGTATGCCCACGCATAACTTTTTACAGAGTTGTCCGATTTTGATAATTATTTTTTTTATTAGAAATGGCACACTTCCAAGATGGTCCCATTGTTATCATGCTAGGATCTGATGATCATATCCTGGAAAATGAAATGCAGTGATTTCGGTTTTTGTGCAAGTATCCTTAAACTTGGCTGGCACCGACTTCATAGATATGCTTAAGTAAATTAAAGCAACTGAATGACACAGTTATTTTTTACTTTTAAGTGCGTGTTGAGTCGGTTCTATTTTTTGTCAAAAATTTTTACCAATATTTTATACAGTACAGTACAGAAAATTTGTTTTTCAATTTCATAAATGTAGAAGAAAATATCATTCAAAATTTTCGTTTTATATAATTTGCGGATATTATATGTCGAGTAGGTAAAGCGCTATAGAGTATAATAAACAAGCAAATTCAATGTCAATTTTAAAATCTAATTTAATTAACAGTTGTTGTCGTTGGTAAAATAAACGCTTTAAACGCTCAATAACGATTAAATTCGTTCTACTATATACGTGTTTATAAAGTTTGCTATGCCAACAAAATATATGATAAAAAACACTTTTTTTCTTCAATTGGCTATAATTTTTACTTAATATTTATAATAGTAAAATAAATAGCTCTCAGTGGTAGTAGTAGTACTATAAATAAGGTTATTTTGCTAGGGTTAATATTGTTAATATTTTGATTTTTATTATTTTTGTCCTACTTTAGAGACATTGAGAACGTTGTTCCCCCACTCAACAGTAACGGATCAAGACGGGTCGTCTCTGTTATTCAAACTAACTGTACGTAACTTTATTTAGTGTTTATGGCTCATAAAGTTGTTGTATAACTTGTTTCCTATTAAAATATTATAATTGTCTCTAATTATACGCTTCATTTAATAATTATATGGAACTATTCATATTTAGTTTCAGCGGTTTTAATGGACGTTAATGTCTAGTTGACGTTAGTATTAATTATACATTTTAATCGTTTGAGATCCGGATTTCAGATAGAATGAGGCCCTAAAATGTATTAAAACCATTCTCGTGCCTTTAAATATTATCTAGTAGTTTTATATCCTATTATGCTTTCTTCAAGTATGGTGTAGACTTAGTAAAAGTAATAAACTCATTAATTACTCTTGCTTTTCTTTTTTTCAAATTTAAGCCATTATTGGATATTGGTCTAATGTTCAAATACTATTTTGGTATCACCTTCTAGCAGAAGCTATTCGCTTAGTTAGAGGTATAAATGAAATGAAAGGCACTTAAAACTTTACTTTTTAATACTCTAAAAACTCAAATTCTTTAATTATAAATAGGCTAAGTTCACAAGCATTTTTGAAGAGTCAAAAGACTAAATCATTCAAAAGTAATGGTTATATTTTAAAGTCGAAAACTTAAAACGTATAACTTGTGTTCTTTCTTAAAAGACAAAAGTAAAAAAATGAATTTGCAGAATTATAAGTAAAATGCAGATATTATTTCGAGAGCTAATAATAATTCTAGATAAATAGAATAGTAGCATGAGCGGAGTCATCGACCCGTGCAGTCAAAGAAGGGCACAGTCATTCAATTTTATCTATTTGAATGATGATCTCTCATAGATCTGATTACAGTTCGTTACCTGACCGATTGATGATACTACATTACACATATTACTTTCAACAGATATCACTAGTAGGTACTGGTTTAATGCAATTATGTGTAACTTTATTTCAGCCTTTAGGTATTGTACTTTTTTTCAACACTTTATGAAGTAATTTTTCTTATTAATTTGCTAAATTCCGAAGAAGAAAAAAGGATCTCATAAATTTAATATATCTGCCTGTCTGTGTATCTATATTATGTCTGGAATGATGCCACTTCTAAATAAATAGACTTATTATTATTTTTGTTGCTTTTTTATTGGATTTTTTATTGTTAGATAACACAATCTGAAAATATCAATTTTTTCTTTTATAATGAATCTCCGTAAAATTTTTTTCAATTTACCTTATTCTACTTTCCTTTTAACATCATTCAAGAAATAATTACTTTTACTAATTGATTTGTTTAGGTCTGCACTTTCACTTCACACATCTATGGTTGTTCTTAAACCGATCTTGTTTAATCTTTCTCTATTAACCTTCGTTTAGTATTGATTTGTTTAGACGTCCCTTCACTTTCAGTTACTCGTACTAACTGTTTATACAACTGTGACACAAGAAAATGATTATAATAAATTTATTTTTATAAATTTTATATTACTATAAGTTCTGTTTATAGTTATACCTATTACCGTCGATCTATTCTAAAATGATAAGGGACATATTCATAGATTAGACTGCTATATAATGTCTTACTCAGAATATACCTTTTCTAGCTGGAATAATAGTTATAGGTAATTTTTTTATTATTTGTGTACAAAAAACACAAGCTGGTTTTTGCATGTGCATTGTTCTTTTCTGCAAAGATTCTATTAATATCGGAATATAATGTTAGCATTTTAAAATATAAGGAATATTACCTTAGACAATACTATACTATATTGTCTATGGTAACGTAAGGTAATTGTCTGTCGGTTGTGAGATGATTTGAAAGGACTTGATTCCGGGCCGTAAAATAAAAGATAAGAATTGACATGATGGAATAGTCGAGTACAGTATTTTACTGTTCTTTTTTATTATTGCAAAGTATGTATCGTTTTAGTGAAATGATTACTGTGAAATATAGTGCAGTATATGTAATTGTTAAATGAGCATGTATCGAGTTTTTCTTGACGCGTCTTTTCTCGTCACGGACTGCTTTTCCGATGCGGCGGTAGATAAAAGATTAACGAAAGAATAAAATTATTGTGAAGACATCGGAATATTATTTCAAAATTCCGCATCAACAATAATCTAAATATCGGAAACGGCTTCAACTATTTTCATGACATTTTGTATGCAAATGATTTCAGATTAATTGATCTAATTAGCTTAAATACCGGTCAACTAGGTACTAAACTAATATTTATAGTTAGTAATTAATTTTCGAAACTAAGGTTTAATCTACGTTTATGATATTATAAAACAAACGGAAGTATTTCCATATGCACTTAAGTTCTACGTATCTATTGCTGTTTCTCATAACTGTAATTATTATAAATGGACAGTCGTAAACCCACTTCGCCGTTTAGCACAGCCATACTGCGTTTACCTTTTACTACCAGTTACAGCCAATAACTAGATAAATACTCGTGCTAACATAAATCTACCTTCAAAACACATAAAACATTCCTAAAGCAAGCCAGCCGGATAGATAATCTGTAATCTGACAATGAATGAATGAATTAATGAATGATTGTACACCAAACCAAACAAAGAGAAAATACCTTAAAAACTAATGTACAATTGGCGGTCTATTCGCTAATGAGCGATCTCTTCCAGACAACCAATTATACTTAAGGAAAAGTGTATATATTGGAGTAGGCTAGGGTGTACGTACACAAAAATAAAGAACGAATCTTACTGAACTAAAATAAAAATTGACTTACATAATATAGTTATCTAAGTGCATACACAAATTCATACATACATACATACATACATACATACATACATACATAAATAAATGACTAACAATTTCCAAGCTTTTGTAATAATATGCGTAGTCGCAATATAATTTTTTATTCGCCTACGAGTTCATCAATGTCAGCATACCAACGGCCTTATGGCGAAATCTTCCTTCGTGTAGGAAAATGATATAGAGCTTAGACCCACCCCTCTGCTCCAATGTGGGTTGACGGGCTTAGAGTCATCATCATCATTACCAGCCTGTAGACGTCCACTGTTGGACATAGGCCTTTTTTAGGGACTTCCAAACACAACGATCCCGAGCCGCCTGTTGCCAGCGGCTCCCTGCGACACGTTTGATGTCGTCAGTCCACCTGGTTGGGGGTCGACCAACGCTGCGCTTTCCGGTGCGGGGTCGCCAATCTACCACCTTGGGCCTTGTTAATGTGTAATTCCTTAACTATCCCTTTAACAATTAAACCGACGGTTCAACGTGCTCTCCAAAGAACATGGAGTGACAGCACCAACTCCCGGAGTTAGAAGTATACTGAAAATTTCTTAGGTAAAAGAAAAACTTAGAATTATTACTCACCTTGACCCTGGATTAGAACCCAGGACCTTGAGATCGGAGCCACACAAGCTAAACACTAAACCAACGTGGCAGTCAACCATTTTATGTGCTGTTTCAGTTTTATTCGCCTGCAAGTTATACGGCTAGTAATATTTTTATTTACGCTCCTCAAGTAAAACTACTCTGCTGAAGATTTCCCCAACGTCCAAGCTAACATACTGGTAGTTTATTATTTTATTGTGCCCCTGCAGCTTGTATAAGTATATTACATCGAGAGCTTTATGACTGTTATAGTTCTTTAGTAAGTTACTGTAAATATATCATACTGCGTAAAGGTGAAAGTTTGCAAGTGAGTGAGTTTGTATGTTTGTTACTTCTTTACGATTTTTTTTATCGACTACAAGTTGGCCCTTGACTGCTATCACACCTGATGTTAAGTGATAATGCAATCTAAGATGGAAGCGGGTTCACTTGTTCGAAGTGGAACGAAAATCCACACCTCTTTCGGTTTCTACACGACATCGTACCGGAACGCTAAATCGCTTGGCGATACGTCTTTGTCAGTAGGGTGGTAACTAGCCACGGCGAAAGCCTCCCACTTGCCAGACTAAGACAAATTAAGAAAAACCTCAATCTGCCCCGCCGGAACCCAGGACCTCCGTCTTATAAATCCACCGCGCATACCACTGCGCCACGGAGGTCGGAAAAGGATCAATCATCGATCATCAAAACGATTAAACGGCAGGAGTGGTTTTAATAATATTTGATATAGAGTAAGTTGACCCTCTGGATTAACACATAGGTTACATTTTATCCCAAAATTCCTACGGGAACGAGAATTACGCGGGTGAAACCGCGGGCGGCCACTAGTTAAAATTAATCATTAAAGTTCTTTACAAAGGACATAGGTAAAAAATGAAAGTCTGCCCCAGAGATGCCTAGAGATGATATATATGTCATTAAATAGTACAGATCTTCTATTTAAATAGTAATAAAGTTACTTGTAGCTAAGCAGTCGCTGACGAAAGTTATGAAGGTTGATAAAAGTTGACTTTTCATACTACGACGACGGTCACGTGATTCAGAACACAAAAAATCGAATGAAATTCTTAGATTTTTCATATATTTTCAAGTGATTTCTATGAAACATGGGTAGTTGTTTAAAATTCATTGTGTATTTAAATAAAATAGTTAAATATGAGCATACGTTTGGACAGCCTTGGACAAATTTTGGCAATGTGCTCCTTAGTCAAAATGTACTATATTATGTGCTTACATAAATGTTTTTGGTGGGATCATTCGTCAAACTTGTAACTTATTGCCAAAAAACTTAGATGAAAAGCATTCAACTTACTCATAAATTCAAATTCAAAATCATTCATTTCACTTTGTTTAATCACTTTTAAATGTCATGTTAGACTGTTTGTCACTGACTCTACCACAACAAATATAGCAGTGTATAGTTTTAATTGGCACAAATAGAAACGGTAGACTAGAGTTCAAGTGACGATGCGTAACACGTAACGCCAGACAGTGTCCTTTTACAAAAAGACCATCCAAAGGTGCTGGCATTAGGACTTGACATTCTGTTCGCGATGCCAACGATGCTTATCTTTTTAGGTCTGGGTTTCTGGTCGCTGGTAAAATGCCATACTACTTGTACTATTTCAAGTATGGTGTTAGTGTAGTCTTAAGTTGTATTTAAGTCTTATAGAAGTCCTTAAACGGAAAAATAAAAGGAAAAATAAATTACGGACGATCTGAGGTCAGGAAAGGGTAGAGGGTGAGGGTTTAGGGGTAAAAAACGGATTTTTTCTATTTCCGGCTAAACTAAAAGTTCTATGGAAAAGAATTATATGGCAAAATTGTAGGTAATAAAAAGATCTAAAACTTTTGTATTTACACTTTTTTCACATAACTTCAAAATTTATGTGAAAAATTCATAAAACCTACTCTTTTGTTTTTTATTTTTATCTTTTCCAAAAAAATTTATATTTTCACTTTGGTGAAACCCTACCTTTTTATGTCCCGAACACGCTATAATTTATTTGATTTGAAATATTTATTTTTTCACCTAATTTTGAATGAATATCGAAAAAATAACCCAATTTTCAACCGAAAATTCGGCCGTCAAAATATCAGCTTTTTTCAAAATGTTGGTGTGCTTTCTGTTTGTCGAACTCTCTACTTTCTGGTGGTGGAAAAAAAATTCATATGTTACAATAGTAAAGCTTCTTAGAAAACTAGGCTAACGGTTTATTAGGCCCGTAATTTATTTTTCCTTTCATTTTTATGATATTCTCTTCTTTTTGCAATGGGTTTCATCCTACTGCGATTTTCTTATACTTTTTATTATTTTTAAGGCTATCTGCACTGGCCTATTACTAGAATATTTTATTAAAAATCATGCTAGTATCATAAAAAGCATTATTTTGTTTAGCGGGGTTACCATAATCATATAAATTTCATTCCAGTCACGTTTCAACACTTGAATAGTCGTAAAATCAATAAATATGATGTCGGCGAGTGACAATGGGATATCCCTGTTTTGTTTCGTATATTATTCCAGTAACCCGCTATGAATAGAGTTCGTATTGTCACTGTTTATCCACGCGTATACCAGTAGCCAGAACTACGGGGGGTATTATTCACCCCGCCTATAATTCTATACACAACGAGCGTCAATACGTATTTATGACTATTCCGGTCTTCAGTCTATAAAATCCTTTCTCTAAACTGGTCTATAAGAAAATGTTTTTGCAATAAAGCCGCCTTTGCATCATGCGAATCATGCTTTTCCGTTTTTACTTCATCATAAGTATCAGCCTATTTTAATGACCCATTACAGCGCTAGGCGTCCTTAGGGTATCGAGCTTAAACACACCATTATGCTCCAATGTTGGTTGGTGGGAATATTCTTTATATATCAAACTATAATAACTATCAGAATGTTACAATTAATGATAGCTGTAATGACCGGGACCAAAGGATTAACATGCACTTCCATTTTCCACCAACTTCTTGACTCCAGGCTGAGAAATATTTCTAAGAATCTCTATCTAGTAACAAAGTAGTCAATAACGTTATAAAATTATTATTTATTTATTCTTTATTTGTACATCACAACAAAGAAGAACATATAACAGAGAGTTATAAGTATTAAGTAGAACTGGTACAAAAGGCGGCCTTATCGCTAAACAGCGATTTATTCCAGGCAACTTTAGGCTTAGGAAAATATTAGGACTCTAGAATGCAGGTGGTGAATAATTAATCATAAAATCTATTGCCGTAAAACAGGGCTTATAAAATACTCTACAATATGATTCACATAAAATCCCCAGTCTTTGCTCTGTTATTATTTGACGTCGTCTAAAAATAGCAACGTAATAAGATGAGAGACAACATCCCTGTACGAGCACTCGTTTATCAAACTTAACGACTCATCTCAAAATAAAACGTTATTCGAGCAAAACTGCAATGACAATACAAATAAATACTCGCTACTTTTGAAATATAATCTGGACTCGGAGCTGTGTCGTAAATATACAGTGCGTATTGAGTCATCATGACTTGGTGCCATCTTCAGAACAAAGTTTGGCGGTCAATATGCGAAAAGCTTTCCTGTTATCCACAATTCGCTTTAATTGTGGATAATCGAGTCCAGTCCACTCTCTTATGTCGTCTAGCTATTTCCTCCTTTGACGACCAGGTGATCTCTTGACCAGTATCTTTGCTTCCAAGATTACTCTTGGAAAGATAAACTGAGTACCCCTCTGCAGGTGTCCAAGGAAGTCCCCTGAATAGTTTTCATTTATAGCTAATTTTGTAATATTAAATAATTTTCCTAAATTAAGTACAGTTCAATATTGATGGCTGAGTCATAATTAAGTACATTAATTTAAAGTAGAGGAGATGCTCTGTTTTAAAGAGATTCGTAGTATTCCTATCCATACTATAGGAAAGTGCATGCTAAATTTCAGCTTTCTTGATTGGGGATTTAAAATTCAGTTTGAGCTTACTAAATGAACTAATGTCATCCAGTAGTGAGTTAGTATCTCCAATTTGTACTATTCTCCTATCTATTCCTACCAATATTACGATTAGTTAGAAGAATAAGGGAAATATTGATTGTTAATACTTAAGTTTGGCTGAAATCAGCTGAGCAGCGTCCGGATAACTCGAAAAACTTGACTGAAATGGAATGGTGAACCGACATCAGGCGGGTTAAAGGGTGGCCAATTAACCATGGTGTTTGAAATTTTCATATCAGAAGCCTGTGTCCATCAGCTGATAATAATGATGGTATAAGTATCTGATGACTGTCATTTGATGATAAAAATAATGCAACAACTTTGAAACTTACAAAAAATATATATCGGTCGAATTCCTTATTAATTTATTTACTATAATAAATCACACTAAATGTTATCACATATTCTTGAACTCATGACTTGAAACGGGCAATTATTTTTATATCTGCCAAATAGAATATTTAACGTCGTTGTAAATCATTCTCTCTTCCCTTTATCACAAAGATCATTGTTGTTATTTCGAGAGATGTGTTGTGATTTGTTATTAATTGCTAGATTACTGCTGAGGTTATCTTATAGTTCTAGGGAACTTGATAAAGGTAATTGTTATTGCCTATAAGTAATTTGTATTTCTTTTTATAAATCTACGTATCTATTTACTCGTAACTGCCTCGGTGGTTGGCTCATGTGGCACGCATCATAATATAATCTTAGGATTGAGTACTGTCTTACCTAAAATTAAGTTTTTTTTTTCTACTGAGATATTCTAAGCAAAGCTTAGAATTTCTCGGACTTCTTTATTCATATGTTGATGAAAACAGAGCGGGTCTGTCCCCTGTACTTTCCAAAGTACAGGGATGTACCTTTAACAACATAGACTTCCCAAATCCGGGACGATAACGAGAATTTCTTGGAAGAAAGAAGAGCTCACAGATCTTATATTAATATCCTGATATCATGTATGTCAAACGCGGGACTTACTAGTACTGAGTCCCGATCCCGAGCCTTCAACCTTGGATCTATTGAGGCTTAAGTTTATCCATATTCAAAAGTATGTATATTAGTTTGGTAGTTATTTACCTCTTAATTGTTAATCTCGTATGGATCAGAGCGGCTGGTGGATTGGATCGGATTTATAGCGGCGGCGCATTAGCGGTAAGACTCAAACGTCCAATTAACGCTATCTGGCCTGTGACGATTGAAACAGCACTCGAGCCGCGCTTGCAAGCTACGAGCTTTAGCGTGTAGTCTGTAATATAGAAAACAATTGATTTAATTTGCTATTTTCCGTCAATAGTCGATGTATGCCACTTGTTGTTTTATCTTAACAGTGATTTGGGTATCGCATTCATCTTTACATCTTTCTCTCCTATGGTATCGTTATGGACTGACAGATGTAAAGACAGAGAAATTAAAAAAAAATTAACAAAAAATAGAACCGACTCAAAACGCACTAAAAAGTAAAAAATAACTGTGTCACTTAGATGCTTTAATTTAATTAATTAACTTAAGCATATCTATGAAGTCGGTGCCAGCCAAGTATAAGGAACATTTATTTTACGTAGTAAAGCTGTTTGTGGGTTCTAGGTAACGTCCTTAAAGTAGAAACCTTGGCTGGCACTGACTCCTAGATATGCTTAAGTAAATTAAAACAACTAAATGACACAGTTATTTTTTACTTTTTAGTGCGTTTTGAGTCGGTTGTATTTTTTGTTAAAAATTTTTATTTCTTATTTTTTTAGTGATTTATCGCCACGTAAAGTACTCGTACTATACTGTCATAGTATAATATACGGCATTAGTAGCCAAAAAGCTACCGATACCGGAACAAAAACCGAAATCGCTGTAAGCGTACCTCCAAAATTTGAAGAGTTCCTTCAATTTACCCAGGATGTCATCATCAGATCCTAACATGACGACAATGGGACCACCTTGGATGTATGCCCTTTCTAATAAAAAAAGACTTATCAAAATCGGACAACTCTGTAAAAAAATATACGTGTCGAATTGAGAACCTCCTCCGTTTTTTTTCGTCGGTTAAAAATAACACTGTCGAATTAAAATACGTTGTTAAATAGTAGCGGTACAGTTCCGAATGAAAATTCTCTATGATTAAATCCGAAACCGGATCCTTAGGAGGTGGTGGCTCTACTCAAATGCGAAATCTTTAATTTTCTTCAGTGTCGCTGAAGGTACACAAGTTTACCAGAGCCAAATCGAACTTCAGGAAAAGCTTCTAATTAAGCTTTCGAAATTAATTCCACAAGTACTAAAATTTTCCTAAGCTTAAAATTACGTTTTTATTATAAACATTTTACGACAATTTCAAAATTTATAAACTTTAGAAAAATTGCCTTCGTGCGAGGTTCAAAGCTAACTTGCTAAGCTCTATTGCTTAATTAACTTAAAACAACTGATATTTGCCTATTAACACTAGTAACTTGTAATTAAATTGAAGCAAAACGAATGATAGAGAGCTACTCATCTTAATACAACTGTGTTAACGACCTGTCGTTTAACACGTTTTTTTCGTTACAGCATCACTTGGTGCTTTCAAATTTTATGAACTGCTGGAAAATTAGTTAATTATTTTCTGATATGCTGTGGAAATCGTGCTTATCCAATTTTTTAATCGGCATCCTCTATCGCCTATAACTTAAACCAAACAGTATTTGCCTAGTAACACTCGTAACTTGTAATTGAATCGAAAGGAAAACGAATGGTAGAGAGCTACTCGTCTCAATACAACTACGGAAATCGGTATTTCTAATATACTGGTACAAGCGCATGTACAACTTCTACCGGATTTGAATATATTTATTTAACGCTACCTCGTTGGTCCAGTGGTTAGCCTGTGTTGCTTCGGATCACAAGATCCTGGGTTCCAGTGAGTGAGTGGTCGAGCATACTAAAGTCTTAAGCCCGGAATTGTGCAATTGGTGGTGTTACAACCCGTCCATTGGACGTCGAATAGTGGCCGTTAAAGAATCAAACAGTATAATCGTTAGCTCACCAACTCGTATTGGAGCAGGGTGGTGGGCTTAAGTTGCTTTCAGAAGAGAGAACTAGCCCTGTAGTGGGCCGTTATTGGCTAATAATGTAGAAATACACAGGTATGATCACGTGTACGTATTTCTATCGTATTTAAATTATGTTTATTTAAGATACACATCCTGGAACTGGTCTCCTAAGCATCTTCCTGTCGCTGCGTCCTGACTTGTTTATTTAATACGTGGCTGTTTATAATTTACGATGCCTTAACGATAAGCTTTAAGGTAATTAATTAAAAACTTTTAATACTTACTACGTTATATACGAGTAGGTACAATTCCAATACATTATAATAAACAAAAATACCGATATTTGAATGATAATTGAATATTTTGAAAAGAGAGAGAAATTATTGAAACCCTGACATTTTGGCCTTAACCGTAGAATTGTTGACGTCATACATTAACAGCTGTGCTCAGTGGCCACCAACAAATAAGGATTTTTTTAACTTTAACTGGCAATGTAATTTTAAAACCCAAGTAATCAGCTGTTATAAGAGTTCAACACTGTTTTCAGACAACAGCTAAATGTAGATTGGGGAGCGTTGGTATCGCATTGTCCGCAATACATTGCGCACTCAACTTCCGACATAAGCGGTTCTTATTATATCGTTCTAGGCAATAAGTGTAGCCTCTTTACAGAGTTTAAGTTGTCATGTTCCTTCATGTATATAACCACTAACTCGTCCTGAGTTCTCTCTGTTTCAGTTAATGAAATAATGAAGCATTGCACACATGCATACCAAATTAAGGTTTGCTTGTAATATTTAACTAAGGAATGTTATTTATTGTGTACTATACCCATCCACACAAGATCACAAAGTGGCAAGAAAATGTTTGACTAATAAACATGAGATTACGTTTATTGGGTACAATTTAGATATAGAAAGGCATTTGGAAATAAGTAAACCGAGGTATTTGTAGGCAGTTACTAAACATCTTGTCGAGCCGATAACGTTGCTAGACCATTTGTCAGTCGACTTGTTTGGATGCGTAGCTTAACTGGGATGTGCATACTTGTATTTATTATGTTAAAGTGTAACTGGTTTAGTAATCAAAACGCGTATTAGAGCGGCATAAATGTTTCCGAGAAACGAGATTGGAATGGATAAAATAAGCAAGGAAAATTACTAAGACAAACATTACTTGTGTCTTATTGCTGTCATATAGTTTTATTATTGCCAGATATGGCATGAGTTTGAGTTAAATTTCGTCTGATGGATAGACAACGATGAGATCTAAATTAGGGCACTACTTGCTTCTTCATCAAAGTGATTAAGACCTTGGACCAAGGGACAAGAAAGACGTGAGAGGCGGCCTTTATCTAATAGAAAGAAAATAAAAACATTTTAGTTAGTTATTTGATCGCAACACGGCGTAGCTAACAAGAACCTTTTGATATAGCTAGATTTTAAAAATGTTCTTCAAGTTTGTCTCCAAGGATGTTAATATAAAAACAAAATAGGTACGTTTTATCTATTCTGGAATGTAAAAGCTAGTTAAGGATGTTTTTATGGCAATTTTTATAACAAAGTACATCACGTAAATTTATGTTGCTATGGCCTTGCGATATTTACATAGAATGAATTTTGTTTATTTTCTATTTTTGCGCTTTTTGTTTGATTTTTACGATGCTCATTATCATGAATCATCAATCAATCATCAGACATGGTTCTATTGCGATCGGTGACCACTTCAAGTCTAAAAGTAAATATATTATTCATTACATGCCTACTTTATTTACTACTAGGGAAAGAAAATCCAATGAGTTCAGGCGAAATAGTTCATCACAAAGATATAAACCTACAATAAAAGGAGATGTCCCAAAACTGCCCCGCTGTGGTTTTATATGAAAAATACCTAGAGACCTAACAAAATAAACGAAATAAAATAGCTAAATAATTATAATTTTGAAATACATAAATAGAAATATTAGAACTAACAGGGTTTTAAAATAAACCTAAAAAAGGTATTATTTTTAATTCCTATCGAGTCGTATAAAGAAATTACTTTTCTTCATAACATTTTGTTTTTGGTAGTTAAGATAACACTAAACATGACATTTGGCTGGTCCCCCCAAAGACGTATCGCCAAGCGATTTAGCGTTCCGGTACGATGTCGTGCAGAAACCGAAAGGGGTGTGGATTTCTCCCATTCCTAACAAGTTAGCCCGCTTCCATCTTAGACTGCATCATCACTTAACATCAGGTTGATATCGCCAGTTGCGATAACTTCTTAGGCAGGTATTTTAGTAAGAGTTTATGGTACTGATTATGCAATAACCCCTCTATCTAGGGCAAAATATACTAATTATTATTAAATTAGATAGGATTACCAACTCAAAAGTAAAAGTTTCCTTGAGACGCATAAACATTTAATTTTTCCTGGGGCAACCAATATATGGGCGGTGGGCCATCTCCTTTTCTTGAGATCTAACTACTTCCGTTATGTAATACCTTCAGTTCAGCCATAAAAGTCTTATTCCTCTAAAATAATTATATTATCGGTTTTATAGTCACATGGCTATTCGTGTTTTTTTAAAAAGCCATTCCGAGTTACCAGTTTATGGGCCATTTCATTCTTTAGTTAAACTTAAGTGACATTTACGATTACACCCGCCGTATTACAAAATAAAACTATTCTTAAATCGAGATCTGGAACATTTGCATCGTGACAATTTACAAGTGATAAAATGTATTTTTATGTGTTAACTGTTTATTGAAATTTTGTATTTCCGGGACGAATATGTCAAGATTTCACAGTGGTGTAAGAATTATAACTGCTTTTAACAGCAAAAGTACACAATGCATTACAATTTTTGTACATTTAAATTTGGACATTTTGAAAACTCTCATTTTCACTGTCAATCTGTCAGCGTTAAGTGGTATTTCCTGTTTCGTATAAACGTTCGCCAAGAAGTCATTTTGTTTGTCACGTTTGGTTTGTCCACATATTTTGACAATGTTACAAAGTGCTGATGCTTCATTTACTTTTTAATTTCCAAAATAATCGTTACTGTACTTCGTTTTACGTATAACAATATTTAACGTATCTCTTTGATGTATTTTTACTATCAATTCCTTACATTCTTTAAAATTTTATTGGCTCATTTATCTATAAATAACACTTAAGTTATAACGTAATAAGCATATTTCTTTAAGCATTATGAGCTCAGTAAAACTAATGTTAATTGAGTTACTTTGATAAACTTTATCTCCTTCTTATGTATCCGTTTTGATTTCTATCTTTAGTATTTAATATACAGTCACAGTAATTACCTGCTATTACCAACTTAATTCGTCCCGTCGTAAAATTTCATTGTCAAAACAATCAAAAAAACTCCGACGTTTTTTTAAAGGCTGTTTATTTCTCTTCTACCACGGCACTTTTTACTTACCGAGCTTTGTTTTTTACAGTTTTGTTCTACGTGATTGTTGCAATATCTAATTGATAGAATCTTGATCACCATAACAAAGTTTTTATCTTTCTGGGATCATCGTTCTAATTTTTTCTGATCATGTTATATCTATTCAAAATTAATCTTTACATCTAAAATAAATTAAACAAGTAAATTTATCTACTTTTAATTCATATAAATTGTTATTTTATGTTTAGTTATTTGTGTTGTTTTATTAATAAAACTAAGGTTGTCTTGAAGTTTTTGATGAAAGTGTTAATGAATTGTTATATTTGAAAGCGTTATCCCTTTTATGCTTCTCTTTATTATTGTACATTTATAAAAATCCTGTTTCATGAATTCAGTTCAATCAGTTTATATATTTAGGTACATCTTCTGTCGCCCATCTGACTGATTGAGATTTTTGATACGTCCAACAATCGTAATATTTCAGCCAATTGACACAAAGGCCTTAAAATTTACATACCATTGGTCTAGTCAAAAAGTGCCTTTTAGGTCAAAATTTTTGCGCCTTCTTCGAAAATTATGATTGAGGTGTCATTCGATTCGGAATGGCATGTAGATAGTTTTTGAGAAAATGCTAAGCCCGCTCGCAAAAATTGCAATAGTTATAAACAATTAAGTGAAAAAAAAGGGGGTTTGGTTAATTTTCGTTTTGTTATTAACAATTTGCTGAGGGAAAAAATGATAAAGCTTAATTAAACATTGAAAAAAAATTTTTTTTTGCAATATTATTATTGGTCCATTTTCTTATGATCAGAAGCTACTTAAAAATGATTTTTAATAATTTTTATCTCCTATTGTTTATAAAATTTTTATAAACAAATGCATTGTTTATGAGATAATTTAAAATTTTTTTTTGATAACATAATCTTTGATGATAATTATGATTTAAAAAAAAATCGTTTCTTATAAAAAATTTTTTATTGCTTAAAAACGCATTATAACAATTTTTTTTTCACCACTTATTATGAAAATTAAGGAACCATTTTTTAAAATTAACAATTTTTGAATTTTTCCAACGGGAATCTATTCTAAGATCTTTGAAAAATAGCTCCACGAAAGGAAAAAAATCTCAGATTAATAGTTTAACAATTATCGCACTTGCAATGTTAATGTTCATGCTACAAAATATTGTTATAATGTATAATATTGGATAACTTTTTGAAAACACGCGATAAAAATTTTTTGATCACGGATTATTGTTCATTGATCTATCCTACAGGCGCCTGAATTTTTTCAATTTTTAATTTTGATATTTAATAAGTTTAAATAATATTTATTCATTAAAGGTCCGATGGGGGCGTGGCTTGCGCAAGCCGGAGTACCCGTTTTCGAGCGTATTTTCAACCCTCTGGGAAAATTATAAACATTAGTTCGACAATTTCGGGAGTCGAGACTTTTTTTAGAAAATTTCTTCCTCTTTTTGAATCTTTTTTCAAATTTAAATTTTCTCAAATAGTTTTTGAGATATTAACGAAAAACCAAACCCCCTTTTATTTCACTTAATTGTTTATAACTATTGCAATTTTTGCGAGCGGGCTTAGCATTTTCTCAAAAACTATCTACATGCCATTCCAAATCGAATGACACCTCAATCATAATTTTCGAAGAAGGCGAAAAAATTTTGACCTAAAAGGCACTTGTTAACTAGACTACATCCTCAAGACACACATTATCTACCTATAGGTAAAAACTGTGTGAAAAGTCGTATTTTTCTTTTACTTCCACCATTCATCCATTTTACTTGCCGTATGGCTGGTTTTATATCTCTTTTTATGCGACCTCTACTTGAAATAGCGTCGCCCAACAATTTCCTAATGTCACTAACCGCGTCTAGTACATCGTAAAAATGTTTATTGTCATTAAAAGTCGGGAAACTCCACTTTATTGACCATCACACAACGTCTCCCTAGGAGTTTACTGTTTGACAACTTCTAAGTTACTCGTATTAAACATTTTTTTAATATGCTTAAGAGTTATACGAGTTATCAAAAGTTCCTGAATATTCGGGAACTCTTTATTATTATTTTCATTTTAAATTTGCACTTTTTCTTTGTTTTTCTTTATATATACTGAACTTTAATGGTAAATCAAATTCATTTTTTTAGACTCTACTACAGATCCGGAATGCAAGTTCTGCAGAGAAATGTCGCCGAGAAACTCTTTATTCTTTACATACGTACGATGTTACTGTGCATTTTTATGTCAAGCAGCATTACTGTATTCAGTTCTGAAGGTAGCAGTTGCTGTAATCAAAGGCACACAAGGCTTACACTTGTGCCTCAAAGTGTGCCTTTGTTATAAGCGATGGGTTTTCCACCTAACATGAAGAAAGAAATGAAAGAAAATTCAATTTAATTCATACACACACAACAAAGAAATAAAACAGGTCCTGAGTAGTACTATCATATACTACAGAGCATTTAATTTTTCTCAGAAATGTTCAGCAAATCCTGAGCCTAGAGTTCAGAAGTTGTAGGTGTACACCATCGCGCACATTAAGCTATCGGTCTCGGTCACTATCATTAACACACGATCACAGATATGATCGTTAAAGATCTTTTACATTATCAGCCTAAACTCGCTAAGCATTGGAGCTACGGGATGAGTTTATGTTCCATATCCTTTCTTCTATAAAGAAGGAGGACCCGCTCTTTAGTGGGCCTTTAAAATAGGTTGACAATGATGTATCCTGAGTACAAACTATTAACACATTTCATAAACCATACATTGTATCAAGTGGCGCGATGCATGCATGCATCCACAATGGTTCTCATCTAAATTGAAGCCTTCACTTTCCATTACTCGCAATTTATTCAAGAGGGCATGCATACGTTGACTATTCATAGGATGTCGTGTGGATAATTATTATCAAGTACAATAAGTGCAGCCTCAATTTCTACTTGCACGCAATCCATTTGTTAGTAGGATATGATTATTGCGTCCTGTCGTTCAGCAATCGTGGAATTAAATGCTCCATTTGTAATTAACTTTGTGCTTTGTGGTTGCGAGTTTTTAATTGTTGGGAATAGATGGATGGAGTTGTCAATCATAATTAGCTTTATAACTTCAGCTTACTGCGTTAGGGTCTCAAAAGTAATTCTAACAGATAATTTATGTACTTGACAAATGCTGTATTTCCCAAGTCATACCGCTTTTTAAGCTGTTAATGGAACTGAAATGAAATACTTAAATATAGATTTTAGTAGTAGTATTAGTAAGTAGACATTTTTGTCATTCAGACAACATCTCTCTCTCTCTTTCTCTCTCTCTCAGGTCTCAGAAATTCAGCTTATCTACACTTAAATTATGAATTACATTTTGCAAGTGATCATTGTAGAGTTTACTTTTCTTAAAAATACTGCAGAACCTACGCATTCGTATTTCTACTATAACGTAATAAAACAAATAATTAATATAAATATTCATGGCAGTTAAAGTAGTTAATAAAATATTAAATACTGAAGAAAATATGTTATGATGAATCCATTTATTTGAAAGTTAATGGAGAGGAGAAACAGAATAGTTGAAACAAAATGATTACCAACATCACTTAGGTGCGGCATCCACGCACAGACATACGATCGTGACAACACACGTCGTGTCATTGTAACACAATTTATCACCAATAACACAACGTAACGATTCCCATCGCGTTAACATTAACACAATCAATTACACAGCAAACATTTCTCTTTAGATATAAACAAGATAGTTGAAACAAAAACATTACCAACATCACTTAGGTGCGGCATCCACGCACAGATATACGATCGTGACAACACACGTCGTGTCATTGTAACACAATTTATCACCAATAACACAACGTAACGATTCCCATCGCGTTAACATTAACACAATCAATTACACAGCAAACATTTCTCTTTAGATATAAACAAGATAGTTGAAACAAAAACATTACCAACATCACTTAGGTGCGGCATCCACGCACAGATATACGATCGTGACAACACACGCCGTGTCATTGTAACACAATTTATCACCAATAACACAACGTAACGATTCCCATCGCGTTAACATTAACACAATCAATTACACAGCAAACATTTCTCTTTAGATATAAACAAGATAGTTGAAACAAAAACATTACCAACATCACTTAGGTGCGGCATCCACGCACAGATATACGATCGTGACAACACACGTCGTGTCATTGTAACACAATTTATCACCAATAACACAACGTAACGATTCCCATCGCGTTAACATTAACACAATCAATTACACAGCAAACATTTCTCTTTAGATATAAACAAGATAGTTGAAACAAAAACATTACCAACATCACTTAGGTGCGGCATCCACGCACAGATATACGATCGTGACAACACACGCCGTGTCATTGTAACACAATTTATCACCAATAACACAACGTAACGATTCCCATCGCGTTAACATTAACACAATCAATTACACGGCAAACATTTATTGAATCGCCTCCCTCTCCCGTTTATTTCATCTGTGACAGCCGCCCTGTCTAATGTACTGTTTTCATTAAAACTTATGACTCGTTTCCAATGCCCCCTACGATCATTGTCGTTGCTAAGGGTAGGTTCACACTACGCTGCTATTTTATGCATAACTTCTATGAGTATTGTAATTTATAAATTGAAAAAAGAAACAAAATACAACTGCTGACATTTGTTGTTTCCTGAAACGTTGGTAAAGTCCAAAAATGTTCAGGAAAGCATTCTAAACAAAAGCAAATGCATCGAAATCATCGATTAATTTATATATAAATTCTAAATCATCATCATTAATATCAGTATACGGAATTTCACTAAACTTAAACATAACATTTAACAACAAACGTTTGAAAACCCAATATCCTTATTGTGACCTACTTAAACTCTACGATTGTACTTGCTAGAGCTAGAATTCAATTTCCATAGCTTAGATTATCTATTCCACAGATTATTTTGATTTTGATTTATGGTTTTGATAAGAAGGAAAAGCTAAAATCAAAACGATCTAACTTGTTAGACTTAAATACTGTTATATTTGTTGTAGAAAATTAGTACCACGATATAAAGTCAGTAAAGTACTTAGTCAGTATCCCCTTTGTCTATTTGCCTCATAACAATCACAATAACACAATTTATGGTTATGACATTGACCTAACGTCAAATACAGTTTTAATATTGCGATATAACCTTAAACTTCAACCAAACTATATATTACAAGAGATTTTATATTCTTTGTATGGTAAAGAGATTGACCCCATTTGGTGTAAACTTAGGTTGCACATTATGTAAAGGCAGGTTAAAATCGACTTGTGTATACTCGCCCCTATTTTGACCCCGTTTATCGACCAGTTCACCCTGACCCCTCACACCTCTATCATCTAAAAAGAATTACACTTTTTCAAAAGCTCTTACTATATCGGTAGTTTTAATCCCAACAATTAATCTATTATGAATGGTAGCCAAGCTGTCTTCATCCTATAGAAGCAGGGTTTAGTAAGGGATTACTGTTCTAAAGAAGTGGTCATGATTGTTTATTTTTTTACGCTTGGCAGGTTTTCTTGAGGTCATAATTATTATCTTTTTTGAAGGTTTCCTTGGATTACAAAGTTCGAGTAATCGTGTGTATTATAGTATTTTTAATGTTATCGTGGTTTTTGATATTTCGATTAGATGTATCTCCTGCCACCCCTGTAGATACCATTAGTGCACCGACGAGCGGATCGGTACGTCAGAGTACCTGCTTCTGCGATCCTTTGACGTGCCAAAAAAGGACGCAGGCAGTACCTCTGGGTTTTTGTGGGTATTCTGGCTTCTTCTCAGCCAGCGAGTCCCACATACCTGGACGTAGACTGCGCAGTTTTGTTTCTGCGTAGTCTCTATCCGGGGTGCGGAAATGCACTTCCAAGCGATAAAGAAATGAAAAGAAGGCGTGCTTCATTGTGCTATAAAATTTTTAAATTTTACCCGTCAAGGGTAGAGGTAACCATAAGTTTATCGTCTCTAGCTACGATTACGTACTCGTATGTATGTTTGTGATGTTGTAGCTTCAAAACGGATGAATATACCTATTTAAAACTGATTTTAGGCATATTTGCTATGTATGCTTACGATTGGATAAGATAAGAGGAGAATAGTATTCTTACATTATGATTTAAATTCTGATTTTGTGTCAGCCGTTATTCCAGCTAAACTATTGGTCGTGGAGAACATAAGAAAATGATTAAAATAAATTTAATTTTAAAGAACTTTCACACAAAACAACAACAATGACATTCAATACCTTTGTATGCTAAAGTGTAAACAGCTGCCTCGGTTTAGATTGAGTGAGTGATTGTTGTCGTTATGACTTTTTATTGGAGACAATTGGCCGTGATTACAGAAGCTGTGGACTGAGAAAGTGTTTGTTTTGTAACTACGGCGGGAACTTGCGTTCGATTGTATTGTAATTTATATAAACAATGCATTATATTGTGTTACGTCAATTAAAAGTAAAATCTGTGAAAGTTGATTGGTGATTAGTTAGTAAAATAACCCATAAACGGTTAGCTAGAATTGAACATATTGACTATGTTTATTTCCCAAACTGTGTGGGTGATCAGACTGGATATTGATGACATTTTTTGGGTGTATTTGGTGGGTCTTTATATTTTACGATACATTCTTAAAATATAAAGTCCCACCCAATTGAAACCGGTGCCGTTTTTTGAGATTTTTTTTTATTACCTACAACTTGGCTCTTGACTGCTATCACACCTGATGTTAAGTGATGATGCAGTCTAAGATGGAAGCGGGCTAACTTGTTAGGAGTAGGACGAAATCCACACCCCTTTCGGTTTGTACACGACATCGTACCGGAACGTTAAATCGCTTGGCGGTACGTCTTTGTCGGTAGGGTGGTAACTAGCCACGGCGAAAGCCTTCCACCAGCCAGACCAAGACAAATTAAGAAAAATCTCAATCTGCCCCGCCGGGAATCGAACCCAGGACCTCCGTCTTATAAATCCACCGCGCATACCACTGCGCCACAGAGGTCGTCAACCTGCATTAGAGCAACGTGGTGGGTCTAAGCTCCAAATCAGCCTACTAGCCCTAAAGGAGGCCGTTAAAATAGGTTGTTGATGAATTGAACGCGTGCCATACGTATCAGTAATTGAGTGTGACGGGTCCATTCCGCTATTAGACACGCTCGAGTCTGAAATGTTGTCAGATCTGAATGCGCGTTATGCTCTGTGACCTAGATGTTATATGACTTGCTTGATTTGCCTACCTCGTTGGTCTTGTGGTTAATTTGTCTAGTCACGGACCACGAGTTCAACGATTCTGACAATGTATGCAATTGGCCGCAATAAATTACCGATCTGCATGCTAAGGATGCGTCAATAGGCTTTTCTCGTGTTAAAGTGATAAAACGAAAAAAAAAGATTTACACTTATTTATAGAAATAAATAAACTGAAGTTTAAATATGTGTAAGTACTTTTCATAAAATAAATATAAAAAAAACATTTGTCTGTCTGTTTGTTTCGGGTAATCTCTGAAAGTACCTGTCAGATTGTAAGAATTTTGTACACCGATGATAGCCAGACTCATTAGGAGAGACACAAGCTAAATAATATTCCTGTATTCCCACAGGAATGGTAAGCCGCGGTCTAGGTCTAGTAGTTGAATAAACAATCCGTTTCCATGCGGACGAAGTCGCGGGCGTCCTACTAGTTGCCCATATCGTAGTTATTATTGATTTACGATATCAGTAAAATGCACGAAATACCAATAAAATACAATATTTGCACAAAACAAAGCAAAATTTACATTCCGTGACCCAAATTTGGAGGTGTGAAGTTACACAATCATGCGTAGGTATTTCGGAGGCGTGCAAGAAAGCAAAACAATTTCGCACGTGGCTAGCTGGCCAAAGCAAATAATTCTAAACGGATCACATTCGCACGTTGGCGGTTGGCTACAGAAAATATTGTTATACAAAGAATTTACTCTAGCTTGTCTAGGAAGATTTTTTAACTCGTTCCAAGTTGTTCGTCAGGTGTGTTTCCAGACAAGCCTTACAGTAATAGGTAAAGAACATAAAGCATTTTTCTACCGCCTACTACTACTGGTACTATTTTTCTTCTATTCAAAGAAGGAAATATTTTTACAGAGCTTGTCCGGAAAATCTAATATATAAAATTTCCCTGTCACAATGTTATTTACCGTACTCCTCCAAAACGGCTTTACCGATTTTTACCAAATTTTGTATGCGTATTCAGCAGGTCTAAGAATCGGCTACTATTTAATTTTCATCTAAATTTTTTTTAAATTTTAATGCAAAACAACGTTTGCCGGGTCAGCTAGTCTAATATATAAAATTTCCCTGTCACAATGTTAGTTACCGTACTCCTCCGAAACGGCTTTACCGAATAGTACAAAATTTTGTAGGTATACGTATTCAGCAGATCTGAGAATCGGCTACTATCTAATTTTCATCTAAATTTTTTTTTAATTTTTAAGGCAAAACAACTTTTGCCGGGTCAGCTAGTCTAATATATAAAATTTCCCTGTCACAGTGTTAGTTACCGTACTTCTCCGAAACGGCTTTAACGATTAGTACCAAATTTTGTAGGTATACGTATTCAGCAGATCTGAGAATCGGCTACTATCTAATTTTCATCTAAATTTTTTTTTAATTTTTAAGGCAAAACAACTTTTGCCGGGTCAGCTAGTCTAATATATAAAATTTCCCTGTCACAATGTTAGTTACCGTACTTCTCCGAAACGGCTTTAACGATTAGTACCAAATTTTGTAGGTATACGTATTCAGCAGATCTGAGAATCGGCTACTATCTAATTTTCATCTAAATTTTTTTTTAATTTTTAAGGCAAAACAACTTTTGCCGGGTCAGCTAGTCTAATATATAAAATTTCCCTGTCACAATGTTAGTTACCGTACTCCTCCGAAACGGCTTTAACGATTAGTACCAAATTTTGTAGGTATACGTATTCAGCAGATCTGAGAATCGGCTACTATCTAATTTTCATCTAAATTTTTTTTTAATTTTAATGCAAAACAACGTTTGCCGGGTCATCTAGTACCAACATAAAATCGTTGTTTTGACTGAAAAGTCAACATTAACTAATTTAAGTAGCGTTTTGGCTTATTGTCAAGGTCTTTGAGCTATTATAACCTTTATTTGAGCTCAGAGGTAACATATCAGCGTGTCCAAATTTCAAGCATTTTGTCTTATGATGTGGGATTAGAAAAATCTTGATAGTCTATATTTGTAGTGATTTAACTAGTCAAGGCTTTTAAGCTACTCGTGAGACCTTGGTTCGAGCTCGAAAGCAGCATATAAGCGCTCAAAGCCCTGCTTTGCTCAATAGAAGTGTTAGCGGGCATACAATCCGTCAATAGGGCTTCGTCGCCGCTATATTTGCAGTTATCACTCATTCAACGTACGAACCTCTCAACCCATTGTGTGGCCTTGCGTCAGTGGCTAAACTGTTTACTGCTTCCTCTATCTTTCTTTTGTGTTCGATAAAGAGACGGATTATGACTGTTGTATTTAGGTCTAAAAACTACTGATGGCCTGACCTTCGTCGTTTTGTACGGATGATAAAATACAGTATTACTACTTTGAAGTACTAAAACTTGACATTTTTATGCACGGTAGATTTGTAAGACGGCGACCCTAGATTCGACACCTGGTTGGGCCGTTTGAGATTTTCGTAACTGGTTTAAATCTATCTAGTTGGAAGCTTTGGCCGTGGTTAGTAGCCATCTTGCCGATAGAGACCACCAAGAGATTTAGCTTTCTGCTATAAGACACAACTCCAGTAGTATCAACTACATTTTCCGTCACTAAATGTTCGCAAATAAGTTTCTTATCAAAAGGAAAGAAATTCAATTACAAGATATACCTACTCCTCCAATTTGCATATCCATTACGTAAAGTAATTTTGAATGCAATCGTATAAAAGATATCAATTTCATATCCTTCGCCATTACTATTAAAGTAACGTGCGATTGGATCATCCCAGTTATCTGAAATACGGTTTTACGAGGACGATTACACTGATATCTGCTATATTGGTCCTTAGAGCATTCAGTGGATATAAAATACAAGATAAAAATCGTTTATTTTTAACCGACGAAAAAAGCGGAGGAGGTTCTTAATTCGACACGTATATTTTTTTTTATTAGAAAGGGCACACTTCCAATATGGTCCCATAGTCATCATGTTAGGATCTGATTATAATATCCTGGGAAAATTGAAGGAAGTTTTGAGTCGGTTCTATTTTTTGTTTTAATTTTTTTTTAACTTTTTAGTGCGTTTTGAGTCGGTCATATTTTTCTATTAAAAATTTTTATGTGTAATAAGCACTTAGAATTCTTCCTTTTTCGAAACGCTTGTTTAAACAAAATAAAATTAAAGATAAGAAGAACATTAGATTTCATCGTTTTATTAGCCTGTATTGCACTATTTATGCTAGTATGGTTATCGTCCATAATTTCAATGCTATCTTTATCATTTATGACTTTTTTATCAACAAAAAATAACAAAGGGTTACTTTTGTAACCTCTTGTTTTTGTTTAATCTTTCCTAAGACCTATATTTTCACCTCAGACTTTTTAAAGAATACTGTCTTTTGTAGTCGTAACTAATATTTCATTTCTCCTCCTATAATGTAGTTAGGTTAGGAAAAGCTGTTAGGTTGCTGGTACGACAATAGTCCAAACGGCGGGTTTCAAATCCATGTCCTTTTTGCGTTCCATTTTGATTCGCTTTTTAGCTTTAATAACCAAAATTGATGACTCTGTATAAGCGAGAAAACATAGTATACATAGTTAATCGTATTCATAATATAAATATGGAATGTTCCATAAATAAGGAGCTGACTTGATGCAATTTCTATGAAGTGCCAAAGCCCCGCGGCTAATCCAGCCTCACAAATTGCAATCCCCGACGTAAGTGCTATAATATTTTCACAGTGCCATTGCGCCGTCTTCTCATCATTATTGTGTGCAATTCTATGCATGAACTTGAATATTGCATTTTCTGAGATAAATCTACTGTTGTTTACACTTTAACTTTATTATATTTAACTACTATTCGTTGATGAACAAGTGAAAAGAATTATTACTATAGTACAGTTTTGATGTTGTAGTTCATATTGAACTTATGAAAATCCGGTCTAGGCATCGAAAGAATAAACGTTAGCAAATGACCGATATTTGTAAGAGAACGAGTATTATCTCTGTACTTATCTTTAATAATCAAAAATGTGAGTTTTCAAAAATGATTTTTGTTTTTCAATAAATGTTTTCTTACGTTTCGTGGGTAAACTATAGGTTAAAAGTCCTTTAGTAATATTTTTTTTTAAGGCGACTATTTTATCATTATTAGAGCTTTCTAACCACTGCCACGTATAAGAAATTTTTCGAGCTTAGACCTACAACATTATTATTTTACAGGGAGATTATTTCCATCCTCCTAGGATGATGTTTGATTTTAACGACCTCTATCACATTTTTAGGGTTCCGTACCTAAAAAGAAACAAACTGAACCCTTATAGGATCACTTCTAAGTGAACACAGTCAAAGGATATAGCAATATAACCCGCATATTTAACTCACAACTAGATGGAACTAAATCAAAACTTAACGGGTAGTTCCCGTAAACTTAGAATCTTGAAATTTGGTACGAAGCAACGTCATATAGCACAGATAATGGAAAAATTACGAAATCTGTAAATTTTTAGTTACATCATATAATAAAAATATTGTTAATAATTTACACTTACCCCCGTTTCTCATGAACGCGTAAAGATATTAAATTACTGTACTGTATATCAAATACTTGGCTTTTTATTACCTTTAAGCTATAACAAAATAAAACTTCTTAGTTAACACAGTCATAAGATACGGCATAGGCCGCATATTTAACTCTCTACTGCTCGCAGCTTATCCTTGAAATTTCGCATGAATCGCTTCATGAATTCGTTTAGGAATAATTCCGAAAACCTTAAAATTTACGGAACCCTAGGTGCGCGAGTCCGACACGCACTTAGCCGGTTTTTTATTGCACTAAAATGCACACGAAATGTCTGTCTCTCTACCAGGAGTAGACTCAAATCTTTGAGCTTTTCCAAGGCTTTATTTTTGTTATAAGGGCATTTTTTTAAACCGACATCTTCTTGTGCGGCATATAATTTAACCAATAAGAAAAGTACTATAAAATTAGAAGTAATATTCTTATTGCTTTAAAATGAAATAGCAGTCACAGCATCGCGTCAGTGTACACTTTATAGTAGAAGACTGAAAAAAAAATTATTCAGTTAACAAAATAAAGTCAAAACAATTATTATATAGCAAATGCAAAAAATAAATGCTTAGCTACTTGGAAAGTTATCAAACACAATAATTCATATACTCCTTTAGAAAAACAAATTGAGAAAATAAATTATATGAATCGAGCTGTTACAAATCCAACAGAAATAGCTCAAATTTTTAACGACTACTATATCGATATTACTAAGAATATAAAACTAGATGTACATAATAAAAACGTTAACCACATTAAATTTAATAAATCCGCTTCCATGTTTATGAGCCCTGTTACTCCGACAGAAATTCATCAATTAATCCAGTCTCTGAAAAACACTCAGAGTACAGGCTATGACGGAATAACAACTAAAGTAGTAAAAGCGTCATCCCTGTCTATCTCTAGAATTTTATGTCACATTGCAAATACATGTATAATAAATGGTAAATTTCCTAAAGCCTTAAAAGTTACATAATTAAGCCACTGTACAAGAAAAACGATAAAAGTGATGTAAGTAGCTATCGACCCATAGCTTTAATTACAATATTCGCGAAAATCTTTGAAAAAGTCATTTATAATCGGCTATACAAGTATATTGAAGATAATGCTATTTTCGTAAATGAACAGAAGGGCTTTAGGAAAAACAAAACTATAAACATGGCAATTTATGAACTCCTAAATAAAGTAATGACTTGTTTAGATAGGAAAGTTCCCGTAGCCACTCTATTCATGGACATGACAAAAGCTTTTGATTTTGTCGATCATAAAATCTTGCTGAATAAATTATACGCATATGGCATTCGAGGGACTGTATTAGACCTTTTAGAGTCCTATCTTCTTGAAAGATATCAATTTACTGAAATAAGTACATTATGTCCCAATAATTTAACAGAAATATGTCATCGATCAACTTCTCGTTGCGTTCAATATGGTGTACCACAAGGGAGTGTTCTAGGTCCGCTCCTATTTATTTTGTATATTAATGACCTTCTTTCGGTAATATCTCAACCTATGGTCCTTTTTGCAGACGACTGCACAGTGCTATACGAAGGTTTCGATACATTAACCTATGAGGATGAAATTAACACATCAATAGGCAGAATAATTGATTGGCTCAAATGTAATAACTTAAATATTAATTTAGAAAAAACTAAAATTATGAATTTTAACTGGGATCAATTTAAAATAGCAACACTTAATATAAATCATATGGGCACACAAATTAACGCAACTGATGATACTAAGTTTTTAGGAATAATTCTTGACAAACATCTAAACTGGAAGGCACAGGTTGACAGCATTTGTATTAAATTATCCAAATTTTCGTATGCACTTTATAAATTGAACAAAACAGCTAATATTGAGACCCTGCGTAAAGCTTATTTTGGATATGTCGAATCTATACTCAGATACGGCATAATATTTTGGGGTAACTCTATTGACAAGGAAAAAGTTTTCAAGGCTCAAAAAAAGTGCATTAGACCAATAAGAAATCTGCATTGGACTGACAGCTGCCTCATTTTAAAGACCTACGAATCCTGACTTTTCCTTCTCTGTTTATTTTTGAAACAGCAGTGTTTGTTCATGCAAACCTCTCATATTTTAAAAATTTGAATAATAAACGAGATCCCTTACGGTTATGTGTACGACCAGCAAAAACGGCAAGATTCCAGAAAAGCATCTTTTGTTTTTCAATTATCATTTACAATAAATTGACTTATAATATAAAAAGTTCTAACATGATAAATTTTAAGAAAAAGTTAAAGAAACTTTTAATAGACAAATCGTACTACACCGTTAAAGAGTACTTGGATGACACAATCTAATATTCTGACATTAAGCACATGATATATATATTTTTTTTGTACATTGATTGACTAATATTATTTTTGTATACTGACATAATTAAAATTAATAATTCGTTCTCATTTTTATTGACATGTGTATATAAGGTGACAGAATATTTATTGACGTAAAGGCATCGTTAGAATCGTAAATTGTTTTGGAATGACAGAGCTATTACCAGTATTTTTTTTTAGTGATTTAAGGACATTGCAAGCTGTAAGGCGGAATTTGAAGAACCTATAATATTTATATAAAATCTCCATGTACTCAATTCGCAATAAATGAATTTGAATTTGAATTTGAGTGTGTGCAATTATATGAACTCTCAAAGCTCGAGGTGTACTCGTATCAACCTGTGAATGGTTCGGATTAACTGCAATAATATTTGCTGCATTTTATTCCTATTTGTTAAAAAAATTGAGGCGCAGTCCCATTTGCCTAAACGACAACCGTCTCGTGCTGCAAATATAATTAAGTTATTAAGAATAAATGAGATAAGTTTAGAAGCGATATTCCTAGAGCCAGTGTGTGGTATTCTATGAGCTGTCAAAGCTCGGGGGCGTCTCAAGCTGTGAAATAACACGGTTCGTTATAACTGCTGTAATATTTGCACTATTTTATACCTTCTCCACAGTCTTTATGCTTTTGTTATTATTCAGTTCCGTTGATGTTCGTTTTATATGCGAACGCTTTCGTTGTTTTGTTTGTGTTAGAACTCTCTTGGAAATAGGTTTGTTGTTGCTAGTTTACGATATAGAACTGTAAGAAAGTTATTTTTCTATCCTTCGGAAAAGATTATTGTATTTTGTTTGAAGGTACCTAATTGTTTATGTAAGTAGGTATTTTTCAGTAAGTAAGTAAAACATACTGCCACATTGTTAGTACCTACTTCGAGAATGCGATACTTTCATGATGTATCTAGGTGGATATTTGACTGGCCCTTGGCGGCTATCATACCTGATGTTAAGTAATGATGCAATCTAAGATGGAAGCGGGCTAACCTGTTAGGAGTAGGATGAAATCCACACCCCTTTCGGTTTCTACACGACATCGTACCGGAACGCTTAATCGCTTTGCGGTACGTTTTTGTCGGTAGGGTGGTAACAAGCCACGGCGAAAGCCTCTTACCAGCCAGACCAAGACTAAAGAAGAAAAATCTCAATCTGATAAAAATAAAAAACGCTACAAACAAAATCAAGCCTTAATAGCTACGGGTAAAGGGATGGACGCAATACTGGTAGGTCATGCGTTTGATTCCCGTCCATTGAACTATTGTTGTAGGTTCAACTCTGGTACTCCTAACTCTGTCCTTACGACAAATTGGAAGAAAATAGGTATATTGGATATATCCCGTCTATAGAACTGTTGTTTCATTTTGTTTTCCTAACTCTGTCATTACGACAAATTGAAGTTTTCCTAGAAAATAAATAATATTTTATACTATAATTGCCATATTTTCCAAAGAAGGGTCCTTCGCGCTAACTATTCAGCTTAGAAAAAAATGATATTAGAAATCTCAATATAATTTTTATTCTAATTCCACTGTGTAGAGGTAATTTCAAGAATCCTAATTCAATAAATCGGCTCTCTGGTCTATCGAAAGACTTTGTCCCCGGCTACTTAGCACCCTAGCGGCAAATATGATACAACAAAGCGATTTCGCATTCAACCACTAATTTGTTAATAAAAAATCTCACTTCGCCAATTAATATAAAAACAAGACATGCACGCACGCTATCTTGAATACTAAAAGTGCTTTAAAGAATGTAAAATAAGCAAATGAGGTAAAACAAGTGCCAGGGCCTTTGTTGCTTAAAAATAGCAAACATTCAAGTCATGATTGCAAAATCAGGCATCATGCATTCCATTGTTTTGCTGGAATTCTTGTATGCAATATTGTTCTGTCAGTCTTCATACTGAGTTATAAATTATGGGCCAGCTATTGACTTTGATTGGCACTCTCGATTTAGTTTAGGTGACGTACATCATGTATAAAAGAAAATTAAGCTTTCTAATACTGGCATGAGTTATGCCTCGAGTGCCTGCAGTTACACGTGCTTTTATTTTTATGCCCCTCTGGCTGAAATAGAATAATGCTATGAGGCGGAAACAATGCTATCAAAACATTCTACTTTGTAAACTTATGTCAAATGTAACAAGTAATATCTTTATTTGGTTAATTCTTTAATAATGATTATCTTGAATCGTAAATATGTAATTTTTAGATTATATAAAAGTAATGGTAATAATTATTTTAGGTCGGAAACTTAAAATTAAAGCTACGGGAGATAAAAACGCGCCTTGGCCCGGGAAATAAAATAAATCGGATATGTTGTAAACTGTAAGCTTAATCCCTCAAGCAGCAGGCATGTTTGAAATATACCTGAAAACGTCACCCCTCGAATTTTGACCTAATGGACTACGGTGTGCCTCTCTAATTCTGACTTAACAACTACGCAGTGGACTTTAACTTGCTTTCCATAATTGGTAGTTTTTCACGTAAGTTTTTATTAAGAATGTCGTGAAATTAAGATTACACGCAAACAAAGTTAGTTTAATATAGTCCAATTAGAAATCAAATCATATATAAATAGGCTTAGTTTGCCAGATCGTTTGATTAAAAAATCTACTGCGCCTTACTTTGCTCTATACTTCTCTGAAGTAAATTGACATGTGTGGTACATTTGTAAGGATCATTAAATTCATCACCTGTAGCGAAGGGTCGTGAGTAATCATCAATAAATACGTTGCGCTGTATGGAATACACAATGTAGTTATTTGTCGTAATTTATTGAGGTGTTGTTCTCTTTCTAGGTTGGTATATCTTGTGACTTTTAAATTCTCACTATCTTTACAGTTAGGCAACCTTAATAAGGTAGGATATTTTGTTTTAAACAAGCTATTGCACTCGGCTTTGCCTCTATTGGGATTTTTTTTGACCTTTGACACCTGGGGGCATGGAAATACATATAATAATAAAGTATCACATACGAGTACCTACTATTATAAAAAAAAATGTCTTCTGAATTTTTCCTATTATTATTATTGACTTATAAATGGCGACAAAAAATCTAAATTAAATCAAAAATCAAGGAAAATAGAGGAAAGAAAATCCGAACAAGAGATGGAGTGTATAAAAGAAGACAATTGTGAAAGACTAGAGAATGAAATGAAAACTTAACCAACTAAAACATAGTTTAAAATCAGATAATAAAATGCAACGAAACTGCAAAGATTCGCAAATTTTCAATAAATAACCCGCAGAAAGCTACCCGATTATTCCCCAAGAAACGAGCAGCCCGCGGCGCTCCGCTCCGTCCACGTAATTACTAAATTACACCGGCTTAGTATGCAAAACGCGAAAAATAAACATTTTCCCACTTTATAAAGGCAACATATCGTTAAAGACGGCCAATTTCGATGTAAGAAAAAGATTATCGTGAATGTGGAAACTTGTTTTCTATACGACGGGAGGATGGATGATGGACGTTTGGTTAGGTTCGCCATGATTTTTATTAAAGGATTGGAATTAAATATTTGTCTTAAACTTTCTCAAATAATTTGAACAACAAATGCTTTATGTTACAATTTAAAATATCGCGAGTGATATTTATATTATTAAAAAATTTTTAAATAAAAATAGAACCGACTCAAAATGCACTAAAAAGTAAAAAATAACTGTGTCATTTAGTTGCTTTAATTTACTTAAGCATATCTATGAAGTCGGTGACGCTTCCATCTTAGACTGCATCATCACTTAAGATGATGCAGTCTAAGATGGAAGCGGGCTAACTTGTTAGGAGTGTGACGAAAATCCACACCCGATTCGGTTTCTACACGACATCGTACCGGAACGCTGAATCGCTTGGCGATACGTCTTTGTTAGGGTGGTAACTAGCCACGGCGAAAGCCTCCCACAAGCAAGACCAAGACAAATTAAGAAAAATCTCAATCTGCCCCGCCGGGAATCGAACCTACGACCTCCATCTTATAAATCCACCGGGAATACCACCGCGCCACGGAGGTCGTCAATTACCGCATACTGCGACAACCGTGACGTGAGATTCAGCCGTTATATTTTTAATAATGCTTCATGTATTTGTTGTAATATTTTTAAAATTAAATTTTATTTTTTAAAAGTAAACTAATGTACTTCTGAATTCTTTTTTTATCATATTGGCACTCATTAAACTCACATACAACAGCCATAAAAAATGTTAATATTCTTTTCTTAAAGAGAACAAAGAACAATGGTCAATTTCCTAACAAATTTTTGCTGACGACTTTTTTTTGCGTCTATGAATGAAAAAAATATAAAATTATAGAGAATTAATTTCTGAACAATTTTTTCTTAAGGTTTAGTACTGTGCGAAGTTTGGAATTAAAGATATTTATGTTTGAAGTTTTAGACAAAAAAGCATCGATACTTTGGAGTATCGAGTACATTCGATACAGTCACTCGATAGTTTTCAGAAAATTACTTAAAACTTAATTGACATACAGCTAAAACGCTTGTTCTCATCATGATTCTCTTCCTTTCCATAAAAGTATAACCTACTGTGTACTTTTTATACATGATAATATTATATTTGACTATATTATTTGTTTATTTTAGAAGTATAGTATAAAATGCCGCCAATACGAGTGAACTTTGGCAGTGAACATTTGTCATGATTAGGAATTGAAATGCAATACGCTTTTAAAAATCAAAATATTTATTGATATTTCAAAATAAGAATTATTAGTTCTCCATTATTATTACTTTATAAGTTTCTTCTACTCAAACTAAGTTGAAATCATTGGACACTAATAAAATAGCTTAACTAATAAAAAATATCGATTTGTTTAGATAGTTATACGAGTACAATACTTTTTCGATACTACTTATGTGTACAGTATCGATACCCGGCAGATGTCACATTGAATCTTTGTGTCATTATTGCGTGGTTGTCATACTCAATTATGATAATGTAACTATTGATTACTTATTTTATTTAAAGGACTTATTTAGACCTTGAACACTGATTGAAAAAATTAAATAAATTATTTTACGTAAACTGTAATAGTTTACATTTGTAGACGCTTACAAATTCCATCAACAAATATCAGACCATTGTTCTTTTAGCACTCGTAAACTTCGTTACATTGTTAGTGTTGTAAGGGAAATACGTAAATGTCGCAATAGACTGCAACTGAATAAATATTGTACAGGCATGTGAATGTGTTGGGTGCCAGCTAAAAATATCTATACATATAAATAAAAGGAGAATGCCAGATCCTAACCCAGAAAGACCACAAATTGTAAATTTGACCAGAAAGACCACAATTACTGTTGGACATCGGAATAAAATTATGTTAAAAAAAGTAATTAATCTATTTCCTTTTACTCTTTACGCGTTTTTAAATCTTTATTGTTGCACTGGGTTCTAGCCATTTAAATCGTTTTTTATTGTATTTTCATCAAAAGTAGGCTCTAAAAGGCTAATATCCAGAGTCGTTAAGCTTGTTTAAAAATGTATTTAATGAAGCTTTTCGACTGTCATGTCAGTGTGACAACTATACAGAACAACAATACGGAAATGGACGATAACCAACGTTAGGCTCGTGTCGAATACTCCGAGTTGTAGAGCTTTTAAATGTAATTTATATTAAATAGTAAAAATAATGCAATAAAATGATGCATAATACATTGTTGTACAACATGTTTTTATTAGTGGGTTAAAGTTCTATACATTGTCTGGCATTTTCCTTTAAGTGTGTATTATTTCAAATCAACAACTTTTCACTAAATATTTATATATTGTACTTACAACATTAAAACATTTTAAAATTTTTGTCTGCCCGTTTGTTGATCTTTTTGTTCCAGTTAAACTCCTAAACGACTGAAGTTATTTTGGCTACTTTTTATCCCAATATTACCACATGAACAGGATGTACGCCGGTAAAACCTCGGGCCACCGCTTTTCAATATAATACTAAAAATTGCGTCGTTGGTCTAGTGGTTAGCCTATCTGGCTTCGATTACGAGGTCCTGGGTTCGATCCCTGGGTAGGGTCATGGTATAATACTGTGCTTTTTCATTCTTCTATGAAATGTTCAGTACATTAAAATCCCGGAGTCTGGTAGTTGGTGGTGTTACACTCCCGTGCCTCGGAGAGCACGTTAAGCCGTCGGTCCCGGTCACTATCATCAACATAGTGATAGTGATCGTTAATAAATGAAACATTATCAACCCTAAGCCCGCCAAGCCGCATTGGAGCAGCGTGGTGGGTGTACGCTCCGTATCCCCTCTCCTGTAAGGAGGGAGACCCTGTAGTGGACCATTAACAGGCTGATAATGATGATGGTGATGACTAAAGTGTCCTTAAATCCATTTCTCAATACCTCTCCGTTTATTTTACACTGTCGAATCGTATCGCATTGTCACCCTATTGATAGTCGATACTTTGACGAGATAGTATAATAACCATAATAACATGGTGGTCCGTGTAAACAATACCGTGATTAATATTGAAAGCGGACTCGAAAGATTCTGGTAGCCTTATAAGATTGTATATTTTTGTGTACATTACAAAAGAGAAACTACACTTTCGTTTATTTTTACAAATAGATATAACTAGCGGCATGTAAGTCTAGCGCTGAACGAAACGTAGTAGGGATGGCTGCGCATCGGTACCGTCGCGTACGCAATACAATATTTACTTTAATTACCTAATTAATATCAAATCACGTTACGACATCGTTTTAATATGTGTGTGTGTGTGTGCGTGCATGCGTGTGTGTATGTGTTTGTGTACGTTACGTGCGTGTTTGTGCTTATATATGTTATAGTTCATAGTTCTAATTTCCAAAGATTTCGTATTACTTAAGACATAATTATATAGTAAAAAATATTAAAAATATAAAAATATTAAAATATATGGATAGTTACCATAAATGAATAAATAAATTTTGAAAAGCTTACGGGGAGTAGAAAAATAAAACATTATTATATTCTCAATTTTTATTATAGATATAAGACTAGTCTAATCTGAATCAGGCAATGGTAACACGCCTGGCGTCGCAAAACGGTATTTCTTCTAGGTATATTATTCCCTTTAAATTCATAAACAAACTTAAAAAAACAACAAAATATATAATTATATTTAACAAACCAACTGAAAATTAACAATAATAACAATGCAACTCAGAGCGAGACTGTACACTGGAAGTCCGCGTCGCGTCGTTTCGGTGCGGGGGACGGAATGCGACAGGGGAGCCAATCGCCGCTACGCACGCCCGCCCCTCATTCCTCAAGCTCCCCCATGATACCTAAATTTTTACTTCTGCGCAATAACGGTCAGCGCTAGAGTTTCGTGCCGCTACTTGTAGACAACAAGGATTTTGAATGTTTTTAGCTTTAGGAGGTATCAGGTAACAAAGGTTTCATGATAATAGTACAAAGCTTATTTATTATATTTTCTGAGGGATCTATCGCCAGATGTATAGCTTCGTGGCAAACCTTCGACAGGCAATTAAATTCTTTAACTTCGATATTAATTTTCATTTAAAGAGTTCTTTAATAGTTATTAAGCAGAAAAATATACGTAGAACAGAATACAGTACCTCTTTCTTTTTAGATGTTGGTTAAAAAGAGGTTTGCGTGTCCATGAGACGATGTCCCGCGGCGTGCGGCAGTCACTCGCAGACGTATCGAGTGGTTAAGAGCCGGCTCAACTTGCGTTGTTATTGTTTACGGTATTTTAACTGCCGTTTGGTCCAGCACTACTAGCCTATAGGATAGGATATGTGTGAAGTTCTGCGTTCAAATCCTGGGACAAGGTATATGCGGGCTGTTGTTAGTTGGTTCTTTTAATCTCCTTTTCCTCCTTCTAAGACCAACCAGAGAACATATTATGTATCAACGTTAATGACACTCGACGGTGTGCAATTCAAATTCGTATATTTCTTGTTTTTTTATCAACTACAAGTTGGCCCTTGACTGCTATTGCTATCACACCTGATGTTAAGTGATGATGCAATCTAAGATGGAAGCGGGCTAACTTGTTAGGAGTAGGACGAAATCCACACCCCTTTCTACACGACATCGTAGCGGAACGCTAAATCGCTTGGCGGTACGTCTTTGTCGGTAGAGTGGTAACTAGCCACGGCGAAAACCTCCCAGGCCAAGACCAAAACCAAACTAAGAAAAATCTCAATCTGCCCCGCCGGGAATCGAACCCAGGACCTTCGTTTTAGAAATCCACCACGCATACCACTACGCCACGGAGGTCGTTAAAAGGTTCTCTCTCTATCTAAAAAGATTTGAAAGGGACTGAGACAGATTTGAAACGTACTTAATGTCAATACATAAGTGGTTAGGAAGTTGGTGGTGTTATACTGTCCTGTACCTGGTTGGGTCCAAAACACGATTATTAATATTTGCTGCTGTTCGCTAAAGAAACTGTTTTGGTGTAGTGGGGTACGTCTGCACTAAAAATCCCCCTATTTTATGAATAAAAATTAAATTGAATTCGGATTAGTACCATTAGCCGAAAACAAATTATATTCACTTTGTGTGGTATTTTTACTATTTATATCTAGGTGTTTTTTTTTTAAATTTTTATTGAAAAGTGTTACCCACACTTAAGGGATTATTTATATTTAAGAATAAATATAATATCAAAAATTGCGGAACCGACGGGATTCGAACCCGCGTCTCTCTGACAAACCGGGCACTTAGAGCGCCTTACCGCTAGGCCACGATCCCGATGACGTCGGTACCGAAATTGTACTTTTGATATTATATCATTAATACTTATTTATAAGTGATCAAAGATTGGCATAGAAAATTCCACATCTTGAACTATGCCTTAAGATTTCCGCGGCTTCAGTCTGTCGGTGGTCGCATAAGTAGTTAATTTACTCGAGTACGTACTTGGTTGATAATTTTATCACGAACCGATTATTACTTGATGATTACACGTTCACCAAGGTTGGCTTGTTTAATTTGTGGATAAATAATCATTGAAGATTGCAGTTGTTGCTTGTTTTATTTGTCTTGTTTATTTACTTAACCTGAAACTTGTCGTGGGTCTAGAGAAAACTGTGTTATTGTTTTAGCCAAAACTTGGGTTCATATTGAAACTTAACGTTTACTTACCTACCTATAGGTCGTGCCAAACTTCGAGTCCCGTCCAAGTTGACACTCGGCGTATTGCGCACATATCATGGCGGCGCTAAGATTTATTTTGTACTACAAAAACAATTTGTATATCCCGCTGGCATATTTTTTTTTATCGACTACAAGTTGGTCCTTGATTGCTATCACACCTGTTGTTAAGTGATGATGCAGTCTAAGATGGAAGCGGGCTAACTTGTTAGAAGTGGGACGAAAATCCACACCCCTTTCGGTTTCTACACGACATCGTACCGGAACGCTAAATCGATACGGCTTTGTCGATAGGGTGGTAACAAGCCATGGTGAAAGCCTCCCACCAGCCAGACCAAGACAAATTAAGAAAAATCTCAATCTGCCCCGCCGGGAATCGAACCCAGGACCTCCGTCTTATAAATCCACCGGGCATACCACTGCGCCACGGAGGTCGTCAAATACGTCGTCGCATATGCCTTGTGTCCAGAGCGGAAGATTAGCACAACCTATATCTGACATGACCTATGTAAAATCGAGGGCTAAATCCAATGATGTTTTACTAACATCTTAGGCTAAATCGGACTAATTTAGTTGGGGATAGTTATTCTAAAATTAAATTATGACTAAAAGATTCGACTTAAAAACATCGATATTTTCTTAACAATTACATTTAAACGAACGAAGCTCAGCACTGTCTGTTCTGTAGAAGGTAGGAATATTGGTTACCTCCTTTCCAGTCAAAATGAATTATTTATTTATTATTGTCTCTTGTTAACAGGTATGTAAACCGGACATAGACTGCACGCTGGCGGACAACAAGTGGCGGTACATCGAGCACTTCAAATGCCTCGGCACCGAGAGCAAGCTGATGAAGGAGATGCGACTCTCGTTCCCCAGTGGACACTCGTCCTTCTCCGCTTACACTATGTTTTATTTTGCGGTAAGTCGAAATTAGTCTTTGACGACCTCCGTGGCGCAGTGGTAAGCGCGGTAGATTTATAAGATGGAGGTCCTGGGTTCGATTCCCGGCGGGGCAGATTGAGATTTTTCTTAATTTCTCTTGGTTAAATTGGTCTGGCTGGTGGGAGGCTTTCGCCGTGGCTAGTTACTATGCTACCGACAAAGACGTATTGCCAAGCGATTTAGCGTTCCAGTAAGATGTCCTCTAGAAATCGAAACGGGTGTGGATTTTCGTCCCACTCCTAACAAGTTAGCCCGCTTCCATCTTAGACTGCATCATCACTTAACATCAGGTGTGATAGCAGTCAAGGGTCAACTTGTAGTCGATAAAAAAAAGTGTTGAGTTAATTCTGCCCTCAAAATAAACTGCAAATGATGAAAGTCAAAGCCCAAATATCTATAATTATTTTGAATCGCCAATATATATTGAAATTTTTAATAGTAATGATGAATTTGTCAACTTATTTGTCATATACCTGCACTACAGGACCAAGCTCTCCTCCCTCCTTATATTTCAGCCTCTTTCCTTAGAAGAGGGGATGTGGAGCTTATACCTACGAAGCTGCTTCACAGCGACTTTGAGGCCTAATAGCGTGCGATATTTGGTTTTGATTATATATTTGATTTTTCTTTGTTAATACATAGAAATCACAAGTGTCTCTACAACACACGGACTGGTGTTTTGGCTGTTTTGCTACGATCTCGTACCTTAATGTACGAAACCGATGACTGTTGATGATCTCTTGACTCCGAGGCACGAGGTCACCGTCAACTTCCGTCTATGTTGAGAATATTTACTGATAATTTCTTGTATGAAAGACAAGCTCAATTTTTCATAGCGCTACTCAGGATTCGATCTCAAGCCCTCCTGAAAAGAAACCACAAATGCTAACCCAATAAGGCAGTGTGTATTAACATAATCGTACCCCTTAAAAGTGCTTGCCGGATCTAACATTGTCCCCCATAACTACACCGTATCGACAGTTTGTGCCGCTTGAATACACACTTCGTACAACTCCTACAAGTGATTCCATTTACCATGCATCTATTTTATAGGTTACTGTTTTCTCGGTCGTAGATACTTATTTAAAAAATATGGTAAAAAAGCCTATTAGTTTTCTATGTAAAAAGTAGATAATGAGAATCAGTTCCACTGAAGCGAATACGGACGATAACTTGCTGATTGTGAACAATTAGATTGGAATACTCGTCACTACACTGGGGTAGCATAATGAGGGTAATCTCCAAATCTCTTCATTCTCCAATTATCTCACTACTTACGACCTTATACTAAAATGTATAAAATTATTATATACGGACTTGGCATCAACATCAATGGCGAGTACCTCACTCAACTGCGGTTTGCCGACGATGTAGTGATAATGGCAGAATCTCTGGATGACCTTAATAATATGCTCAATGACCTCAGCAGAGTTTCTCAACAGGTGGGCCTTAAAATGAACATGAGCAAGACAAAGATCATGTGTAATGCTCATGTTTCGCTCCACCCAGTTATTGTTGAAAATTCTGCACTCGAAATTGTAGACGAGTATATATACCTAGGGCATATGGTCCAGTTAGGTAGGTCCAATTTCGAGAAAGAGGTGAACCGCCGAATCCAACTCGGTTGGGCAGCGTTCGGGAAACTGCGTGACATCTTTTCGTCCAAAATTCCTCAGTGCCTGAAGACGAAGGTCTTCGAACAGTGCGTGTTGCCAGTGATGACATACGGATCCGAGACTTGGTCGCTAACTGCGGGCTTCATAAGAAGGCTCAGAGTCACTCAGCGGGCGATGGAAAGAGCAATGCTCGGAGTATCTCTGCGTGATCGAATCAGAAATGAGGAGATCCGCAGAAGAACCAAAGTAACCGACATAGCTCAGCGAGTCGCAGAACTGAAGTGGCAATGGGCGGGGCACGTAGTTCGAACAGCTGATGAACGTTGGGGGCCCAAGGTGGTAGATTGGCGACCCCGCACCGGAAAGCGCAGCGTTGGTCGACCCCCAACCAGGTGGACTGACGACATCAAACGTGTCGCAGGGAGCCGCTGGCAACAGGCGGCTCGGGATCGTTGTGTTTGGAAGTCCCTAAAAAAGGCCTATGTCCAGCAGTGGACGTCTATTGGCTGATAATGATGATGATGATGATGATATACCTATATTAAATACCTAGGTATTACTTTATCTACTATAAACTTCAAGAAATATTGTACCTACATATTGATAAATGATATTATTTTTATGAAGAGAATTTGAGGAATGTAGAACACAGGTATATAGACAATTTTCACGCATGTGTTTTATGTAGGTCGCAATGACATCCGTTGTCGCAACGTGATATCTAATGTCTGTTAATTTTAAGTAGCAATATAATATATGAAAACAGTTTTTTTGTGTTTTTGAAGTTAAGTTCCTGTAAATGAAAAAGATTTTGTATTTAACAAATCTATTATTGAAGACACCTTCATTAGTGAAATAATGTAATATTCTGTGCAATGAATTACATTTTTAATTTACGTTAATAAAAATTTTTTAACAATAAATAGAACCTACTCAAAACGCACTAAAAAGTAAAAAATAACTGTGTCATTTAGTTGCTTTAATTTACTTAAGCATATCTATGAAGTCGGTGCCAGCCAACTTTAAGGAACATTTATTTAACAACGTAGTAAAGCAGTTTGTAGGTTCTAGGTAATGTTCTTAAAGTAGAAACCTTGCAAATCTTCCATAAATCTGCAATAAATATCTGGATAGGGACTAAATGTTTAGACCTACAAAAACCATATTATTTTTTCAAGTTAGAATCACAACAATTAATTTGACTGCATATAAATTCACACGGTACCAATGTTAAAGAAACATTCTCTGCTATTTCAGTTCTATCTACAGAAACGATTCACGTGGCGCGGCTCAAAGCTACTCCGTCACGGTATCCAGTTCCTACTGATCATGATGGCCTGGTACACGGTGATGACCCGGGTGTCCGACTACAAGCATCATTGGAGCGACGTGCTGGCTGGATTCAGTATTGGATTGCTTTATGCTATTATTATTGTGAGTACATCAATTTAAAAACTTAATACTCCTGCATATTTATAAGTGCCTAGTACCTGATGCCTGAATATTGTCATTGAGCTACTTTTTATTGGATTGTCCCAGGCTATTATCATGGTAAATCTGTCTATTTGCCTGGTGCTTTAGATAGGTAGATAATTACGCTTACTGTACGCTTTATGCCATTTATTTTTGTTAAAACTTTTTAGATTTAAGATAGATTAACTCCTGCACTTTCATAATTACCTGGTACCTGATTACAATGAACGCTACACTGTCAGCAGATGAGAGCCATGGACGCCATATTGGCCTTTGGTTGTTTTGCCGAGCGTTTTTCACTTTACAACTACCATGCGACTAGCTGTAATACGACACGCCATATATAGACGAAAATATTTAACGTCATAGAAAAAAAAATATTTTAGAAATGTTTTTTTTTATTCAATAAAATATTTTGATTATCTCCGCAGTTCACATTCGTGTCCGGACTCCGCAAAACACCCCGTCGACAGTCGGCCAACCACCACGACAACGAGCTGACGACCAACGGCAACACCCGGTCGGCCACTGGTTGGAACGTCTGACACTCCCCCGACTCGCACAGCTCGCTGAGCGAAGAGGAGCCATGACCCCCGAACGTGTCGTGGATCTCCCATGAGTATATGGACTTGTAAACGCGAAAACAGTTTTTAGTGAGTATATATGGGGTGTCGTCTCCCCCAAACGTTGTGGAACACCCATGAGTATAATTATATAGACTTGTGAATGTGCAAGCAGTTGTTAGTTTGCATAAGAGGAGTCGTGACCCCCGAACGTGTGGTAGATCTCTCATGAATATATGGACTTTTAAACGTTTTCAGTTTGTATATAAGGAGTGTCGTGACCCTCAAACGTGCTCTGAATCGCCTTTTAATATATGTAGACGTGTGAATGTGTTAACAGATTTTAATTCGTATAAGAGGAGTCGTGACCCCCGAACGTGTCGTAGATCTCCCATGAGAATATATGGATTTGTAATGTGAATACAGTTTTCAATTTGTATATAAGGGTGTCGTGACCCTCAAACATGATCTGAAACACTTGAGTATATGTAGACGTGTGAATGTGTTAGCAGTTTTTGATTCGTATAAGAGGAGTCGTGACCCCCGAACGTGTCGTAGATCTCCCATGAGAATATATGGACTTGTAATGTGAACACAGTTTTCAGTTTGTATATAAGGGTGTCGTGACCCTCAAACGTGCTCTGAAACACTTGAGTATACCTATGTAGACGTGTGAATGTGTTAGCAGTTTTTGATTCGTATAAGAGGAGTCGTGACCCCCGAACGTGTCGTAGATCTCCCATGAGAATATATGGACTTGTAATGTGAATACAGTTTTCAGTTTGTATATAAGGGTGTCGTGACCCTCAAACGTGCTCTGAAACACTTGAGTATATATAGACGTGTGAATGTGTCGTGAACATCGGACGTGGTGCCCTCAAAACATGTCGCAAACTCTCATTGGTAAATTCGTTAGCAGTTTAATCTATACATATAAGAGGAGATATTTAACTGAAATATTTGTATGTTTTTGAGATGCTAGTGTATGGTAAAAATACGAAGATATGAAAAAACGACGATGTACCTACTACAAAAGTTAATGTCTTCATAACTAAGGAGTTGTGAACTAGTTAACTATTTGGGCCTTTCAGTTCAGATTCAGACCTATAGGCACATTTATGTAGAAAAAATGTAGAGAAATATGGAAGAATAATGTAGTCTATAATACTCTAGAATAAACAACTATATTTATATAATACTATACAGTGGGGATGGTGCATTCTTAATTATATGTAATAATAATAAAAATGTTAATGTAAATAAAGTATATAGTATATATAAGTAACCATATAGACTGGCAACAAAGGGCATTGGCCCTTCGAATTTACATAGGTAAGAGATAGATAGATTTTGTCTACTCCTTTGCTCTCTTAGCGACTTTCGGGGGTTCAATGACCTTTATTGCCAATCTTTATGGTTCCGAATATAGTACCTAATACTGTATATATACTAAAAGCTACGCGTGTTGAGTTTTCAAAACTGATGCCCCGTGACTTCGTCATGTGAATTTAGAGTTCATGACCTAACGGTGGATAAAATGCCCTACGGCCTATTCTTATTATAGGTACAGAAATAGTTTCATTATAATTGGTACAGCGGTTTCGGAGGAGGTCAATAACAAACACAGATCTATTAAGATCAGATTCACATATAACAAGATCTACAAAAGTTACTTAATTTCTTCATTGCTTTTTCTCTCATGTTTTTCTATTGCTATAATAATATAAAAGTATAAATTTATTTATTTATCTTTTTCATTAATCAAATTAAAAACAAAATATACACACAACATATTTTTATATATTATTATTATATTTTTCATTTGGTTTGACTCAACACGCTTAGTGTCGCGTGAAATGAAGTTTATGGACATTCAGTGGTTAGATTTGAAAGACTTCAAATAATTCACATTTTTTAGTATTTTCAAAACACTTAATTATATTTATCGATAAATATTTAATAAAAACGTAGTACTCGTAAGCTGTTTCTACTAGAACATAACTTATTCAATGTCAATTAATTAAAATATTCTTAAATTGCTTGCAATATTGAGCAATAAAATATTGCTGCAAAATGTCGGAAAATGCGTTTCCAGTGTAAGTAATATTGAAAATATTTATTGTAGACAAAATTGTTGTATATATCAGAAAGTATATTAAATAAAAATTATGAAATATACTTAAAGATTTAATCTAAATATACAATGAACAGATTCGGTTGACGAAAAAATTTGATAAATCTAAGGCTGGAAACACATTATTTGCATCAACTATGCTGATATATGTGTTTCAATCCTAAATCTATATGTTTGTACATAATAAAACTGTTACCACAGAACTAGAACATTTGGAACATTTGAGTCTATTTATAGAATACAAGTTATTTCAAATAATTAAAATTAAAAGATATATTATATTATAGTTACATAATAATATAATAAAACATAAAATTAGATATTATTACAAGCACACATAAAATATTAAATATGTAAGTAATATCTACTAGGTGTTGATCAAAATATAAAAAGGCAAAGCTATGCCGAATTTGTAAGAATCGATCGCGATATCGAACGAAAGGATCTATACTGAAGCCAAACTCGATTGAGAATGCTTGTCAACAAAAAAAATTAAAAATGAAGGTAGAAATCACTAGTCATTTTACAACAATTTTTTTTTAAGTAACATGTTAATGATGAATTCATTACAATAAATTAGATAAGTAGGCTAAAAACTAATTAATACATTCAATATCTTTTAAATAAGATTTTATAAAAAAAAAACATAATTTTAAATTTATTAGGCATAAAATGTGTAGCATTTTCTACCTTCAGTTTAAATTTGTTTGTTTACAACTATTCTCAATAGAGTTTGGCTTTAGTATAGTCGGACATACTCCGGCAAATTCCCGTAACTATAACCTAAACCATTTCTCACCATTTACAAATATGTCGTTCTAATTTTTTAAAATTAATTTCTGCAATATTGATCTTAAGACGGCTTTTTGAGAATGTCGCAGCCTGAAACCTATTTATATTTATTTAAATAATTATATATAATAATTAGAACTTGATGATCAAATACTTTATTATAGGTCAAAACAAAAATAGGTTATTTTGCCGTAAGGTCCCAAGAAAAAGGGTCTGTAGATATTTTCGAACCTATCTCAAAACTTTGAACACACTATCAAATATTAAATAAGAGATTTTTCCGTATTTTGTTGAGCCATAACTGCCGAATTATCGCAAGTGACACTTTTATCGTAAGCAACAATTTTAATACAAGAAGCATTTTCGAACGATCGTCGAAATAGCGATCCTATCTTGACTCAAAAACCTCCTTTTAAGTTTAAGTGCCGTCTACACGACTCTACTTTCTTTCTCCAGCTAATAGTTGTATAATCGATCTGCGTGGTCGATAACACGTTTCCACAGATTATTGTTCGAACACGCGTCTTCCATTCTGATGCACTTTTCATATTAAGTCAATTTGTCGGCCTGTCACGTCTAAATTGCTTGTATGAC